>CM060956.1:76860242-76893536 GCA_030765055.1 Mantis religiosa
TTGTTTGTAATTGTAGGCTTTAATATTACCTAAGAACTGTTCAAAATGGTCTGGAATGATGTCCATGCTTCAAGTTCCACATGGTTCAATTTACTTTGAAACTGCTTTTCTTTCATTAGTTTTGGATTTTGAGGCCCAACTAAAATGCTTTCCTTCAACTTTGAAGCACCGATTCTTGAAAATTTGTCTTCTAGGTATTTGAAATCTGCTCAGGAATTGTTTAACGCCTTCACAAAATTCTTCATCAGGCCTAGTTTAGTACGAAGTGGAGGTAAAGAAAGTTTTTGATCTATCAGCTGATGGTTCAGTTGATACATTCGTATCTTCAGGTACAAAATTCTTCCAGGGAGGCTATATTTTAATGTCCTAATCAATTAATTATATTTTAAATTATATTATGTCCTTACTTGGATACACTAGACAGAATGTCTCACTAGTAAAACTTAATAATCACTGATTCAGCTATGAATGAAACTAGTATTCCTTTGCAGGTAAACATAGGATAAGACAAAAAGAAGATTATTAACATACAATGAGAGTATGGGTTGAAAAATAAACAGATGATTCGGCTATGGATTAACTAATAAACATAAGATTAATGGCACAGAATATTGGGCGCTGAACTATAAACAGATGAGACATTTGAAAATGTTGTCATTTATTTACTCTTAGGAGACACAGAAACAGAGAAAGAAAACTGTACAAGTTAAATTAATTGCCTTGATCACACAATAATCCTTACTAAGTAAAGCAGAAAAATATACAAAAATTAATACTATTTTCAGTATTAGGTCTTGTTTACTGTGTCAATCACTATAACACAAATTTTAAGCATTTAGAGTCAGTACTCATTCAGAAAAGAGACTTTATTTTTTAATATGAGGGTACTAGAGACAAACTGCTTGAACCATTGAATTCAGCGCTAAAATCCTCAAAATACACAGCGAATATCATGAAAAATAATTTGGCTGTTGTCCAGTGTAGTCATTGAACATTCAACACTGATTCATTTCAGTGATATCAAAGTACTTTAAACTTCGAATTAATTACAATGATATGAAGATTCACTTGAAATTACTAATAATTCTAGTGTCAAATATATTTGCATTTAAACTTTTGATATAAATAGTTTTCATTATTCTTTTTTCTTCTGGTAGTTTATTTCTCAGGTTCAGCAAATCATATTTATACCACTTCCAATGTTTCATACGTAAGCATCTCCTCTCTGTAAAAGCTGTTCAACAATAACAATTTGTTGAGCTTCCTTTAATACAACTATTTTCTTGTTGCTAATGATCGTACAATTTAATATATTTTAACATTGTTAAATGGAATAAACACAGTATTTACAACCATATACATAGAATAAATTACCGCCTGAGTTATCTCCTCCAGTTGCATATTTTTGGCCTATCACAATATATTTATTGTGAGAGTCAATCTTTGCAATTAGTTTATTTAAATAATTGTTCAAAGTTTTTAATTTTCTTACCTCTATTAATAGTTTACTTCTCAAGGTATAGTTAATTATACCAATGATGATTTCAAAGAACATTATATAATTAAGCATTAAATAATATGTCTGTTCTTAACCTTGGATTTAAAAATAATTGCTTTAAAACTGAACTATTTAATGGAACCTGTAATAAATATCTTTTAAAGACGTAATTCTTGAAATTCACTAGAGCCCATATCACTGTGGTCTAAGAGAAAATTTAAACAGGGAAAATGCTGAAAAATGAGTAGAAAACAATTGATCTTTGGGTTCAATACTGCGCTTTGCCTAAATAGTAAAGAATTAATTAAATTTTTAAGTCTTAAATTAATTAAAGCTTCATTTCTTGCTTTAAAATGTGCTATATAAAAATAGTGTGCAACAAAAGTAAAGCTACTGTAAAACTAATTTATTCCAAAATATAATAATGTAGAGACCTGGTGCAACGTAAACTTGCCAATGTGCCAAATGCGCAGAACATTATTTTGGTACCTATGTAACTTTAGGCTTGTTACAGGGCAACATGTCCATTCTTTGGGACTCACTGTCCAACAGCGTCTTGAAATATGCATATCGCAATGACTGACTATATTATTGAGCGGTGTGTGTATGTGTTTGTGTGTGTGTGTGTGTGTGTGTGTGTGTGTGTGTGTGTGTGTGTGTGTGTGTGTGTGTGTGTGTGTGTGTTGTGTTGTGTTTGTGGTTTGTTAGGTAACGTTTTATTTATTTTTTTAGACTATACCTCTATCATACCTCCGCTATCATACCTCCGTTAAAATCAAGATTGCGGGGTGAAGGTTGCTAAATCCTGTGGTCTTCATCGAAGCGAGGCAATCCGACTTTGTTCGAGCAGTACCGAAGATTTGCGCAGCTCCGGCATGCAAGCTTTCGTTGCGTTACCTCTACCTTAAATGGTAATAATAACAACTATAATAATAGATAATATATTTACCAGAATATGGGTTGCATATACTTAAGGGTTTATTTTGCACAATACTGTGCAAATCCAATGATAACTTTACACAATTATGTTTACGTATACCAACATAACTAGAAACAATGACCTTCAGTTTTAACAACACACGATACGGAGAATAATACAGAGATGTGTGATAATGAGTTTGACAATGCAGCACTTGCCTTCACTTAATTGGCACTCGCGAAATGTCAAGAGGTCTGAATCACACTCTGGATGCATTTGCATTGCTTTAATGAGTTTGCTGAGGTTATCCGCTTTAGTTTCTGCAGTCCCACTTTCATTTGTCTACTCTAGCGTTTAAAACGTTCTTCTTTCTGACATGGCGCTATTTGCAGATGTTAGTTTCCCTGATGCTTGGGGCTATCTCAGTCATATTCTGCTGTTGCGAGAGACAGGTCAGTGAGTGGGAAGTGTAAATGAGAAAGTGAGAAATAAAACACAGAAATGACGTAGAGCATTGCATGCTAAAGCGATTTGTTGATATCATGCATTCGAAATAATTACTCGTAATATGGAAGAGGAAAATTGTTTATCTATTTTAGTTGCAATATTTTTATCATTATGCTTTTTGTTATATTAATTCCTTCCAGTGGGACTGGTGAGCATTTTTCTGGTTGGTCCCAGATGTGAAGATGACTGTAATGAAAGTAGACGTGGCGTTATACCTTATAAAACAGGTCACTTTAAATTGCACTGCCAAAAGCACTACAATATCTGAAATGTGGCGAAACATTTACATTTTTAAACATCAAGTAATTAACTAATAAAAAATATATAATTGAGCTCCTGAATTGGCAGACTTACTTGTACAAGAAATGAGCACGTCTATTCTTATAGGCGGCAAACTTCTATCACTCTGCTGTTGACGTTAGGGATTTAACTAATTTCCTCTTTGTGACTGGAACAGACAGCGAAGGAATTAAAACTATCCTCGCCCATAATGTTCCTGAGGAAAGACGTAGTTCTTTTCAGTGTACTGAAAGCTCTGCCTGGGCTGTTGGAACCGGATTTGTTAGTGCAATTGTAGTGTGTTTCGTACTTCAGAAAACGCTTTCTCAGTGGAGTTTTGCATGAAAAAGCTGAGAGTTCACTGACTGAAGGGATATATTTAAATGTATCATTATGATCAATTGCCGACAGTTCATTTTTTTAAACTTTTTGTAGCATGTCATACGACAGTAACTTGATGCAAATATTCTCACGCACTCAACAGGAAATTCTTTCTGAATGTAATACATTTCTTTGGATCAATAATTCCAAAATTATTCAATATATAATACTATTGGAATCATCCTTTCATTTGGTTGACTATTATGTCACACACATTTATAGCATCTGAATTCAGTTTCACTTCAGAAACGTAATTCAGTCGCTTTCTTGAGGGAGGAGCAAAGTTATCCTTAACCTGGTATGTTCTGTTTCTGTCACGAAATTTAGACACAGCTGATTCAAAATTCTGTAAACCACGACTTCTTGTTAAATTGTTAGAGATTGTCCTCTGTTTTTTCCCATCTTGTTGCGTAAATGTAAAATTATTCGGCTGATGTGCAACTAATAGTTTAATTTCATGTTCTTCTTCTACCTTTAATGAACGAAAGGGACTGTTCAATAATTAATCCCCTCTATTCATTTTCAAGCTACACTATGTGGTCAAACAAACAATTAAGAGTCCAACAACTATTACATGGATGCTAAACTTCATGTAACGGGCCGCAGCTAGGTGGCCCCAAACGTTGCTCTTTGCTCCACTATGAAGAGAAGAGTAGAGAAGTGAGGCAGTTACTATACGGACCGGTAACTGGCAAAGTGTATAGACGAGCGAGGAGTGACCGCGGAACCTTATATTCTTGCAATTCGAGACAAGAAGACTGGCGAGATTGTCGTGTACAACACTGTGGGTTGCAAAATTGATCACCATTAAGAATCTTAGTATAGTAGATTATTGCTTCAATGAAAATTACAATTGAATAAAACATAATATATATTCAAATTAAAAAACGTCTATAAGTTGCGTGAACTTATCGGTGGGGCCCGGCCACTCTGGACCTTAATGACAGTGCACCCCTAATTCCTTCCTAAAAATTAATAACCAATCATTCAGAGTTTCCAAAGCCCATCCTGTATTTTAGTACCAAAAAGCTATTCATCGATAGTTTTCGGACTGTGTCTTTCGCTCACACACACACACACACACACACACACACACACACACACACACACACACACACACACACACACACACACGCACACACACTTTACCTTACTTCATCTATATTGGCTCTGCAGTAGCACATATATCTGGTTTTCCAACTTCTGGTTCCAGCTTTGTCAACCGCCGATCCTGATCCTGTCCGGTTTTTGACGGTTTCTCCTGATCGATAGCGAATGTTAAGATAGTTTATTATTTAGCATAAGTTTTTCCACCGTTTCCTTTTTTTCATCTTTAAGGGCTACTTATAGTTATCAAGAACTCATTACCACTTTGTCTTCCACTGTTTCTGTACTGATCAAATTTCTCCTATTATTTTTATTATTGTCATCATTATCTATCATCATCACCATCAATTATTATTATTATTATTATTATTATTATTATTATTATTATTATTATTATTATTATTATTATTATTATTATTATTATTATTATTATTATTATTATTATTATTATTATTATTATTATTATTATTATTATTATTATTATTATTATTATTATTATTATTATTATTATTATTATTATTATTATTATTATTATTATTATTATTATTATTATTATTATTATTATTATTATTATTATTATTATTATTATTATTATTATTATTATTATTATTATTATTATTATTATTATTATTATTATTATTATTATTATTATTATTATTATTATTATTATTATTATTATTATTATTATTATTATTATTATTATTATCATTATCATTATTATTATTATTATTATTATTATTATTATTATTATTATTATTATTATTATCATTATTATTATTATCATTATTATTATCATTATTATCATTATCATTATCATTATTATCATTATCATTATTAATTATCATTATTATCATTATCATTATTATTATTATTATTATTATTATCATTATCATTATCATTATTATTATTATTATTATTATTATTATTATTATTATTATTATTATTATTATTATTATTATTATTATTATTATTATTATTATTATTATTATTATTATTATTATTATTATTATTATTATTATTATTATTATTATTATTATTATTATTATTATTATTATTATTATTATTATTATTATTATTATTATTATTATTATTATTATTATTATTATTATTATTATTATTATTATTATTATTATTATTATTATTATTATTATTATTATTATTATTATTATTATTATTATTATTATTATTATTATTATTATTATTATTATTATTATTATTATTATTATTATTATTATTATTATTATTATTATTATTATTATTATTATTATTATTATTATTATTATTATTATTATTATTATTATTATTATTATTATTTATTATTATTATTTATTATTATTATTATTATTATTATTATTATTATTATTATTATTATTATTATTATTATTATTATTATTATTATTATTATTATTATTATTATTATTATTATTATTATTATTATTATTATTATTATTATTATTATTATTATTATTATTATTATTATTATTATTATTATTATTATTATTATTATTATTATTATTATTATTATTATTATTATTATTATTATTATTATTATTATTATTATTATTATTATTATTATTATTATTATTATTATTATTATTATTATTATTATTATTATTATTATTATTATTATTATTATTATTATTATTATTATTATTATTATTATTATTATTATTATTATTATTATTATTATTATTATTATTATTATTATTATTATTATTATTATTATTTAATGATTTGGACAACATATTCGGTGCAGGTGCCTTACGTACTTTCATTATGAAGGTGAGTAAATAGTTTACATATTTGGTTAATTTTAATTATGAAGCTGAAAAGGCCTTAGGAGTATAGTTTGCTTTACAGGCATACCTACATATGTCATGTATCTGTAAATGGAGGCAAATAAAACCCTTAAAGTGTAATAAAAGTGTTAATCACCATTTTGTTGTTGCCCATAAATTGCAGTGAATGTTTGGTCTTTTAAATACTGCACCCCAGACGACTGCACACAGCAGAAAGGCGAAAGTTGCCAATATGCCAGTTTAGAATGGCTTCCTTGCTTCGACATGCACCTAAATGGAACAGCGTTCCTATTGAATAATTTATACGAAGTTAAGATAATAAACTTTTTGAAATTCATCAGGCAATAAAGCTCCTGTAGAGCGATGCATATATATCATTGCCGAAGTATACCAGTGGAATAGGAAGTTCAGAACATTGTGAATTCTGTGACAAACACGGTTGAAACTATTGCGATGGAAAATCGCTGTGTGACATTGGATGAAATGGCTGTAAATCTGAACATTAGTCACAGCTCAGCACATCGCATTATTCATTACGTGCTTAAGTTTTGGAAAGTGTTTGCAAGCTGGGTGCCACGGTAGTTCACTCTAGAAATGAAAGAGCGACACGTCGTCGCTTGTGAATACCTTTTGTGGCGTTTTGAAGTAGAAGATGTGATCTTGCGTGATACCAGAGCTCTCCCTTATACCGCCTTGTGATGCTACAATCACCACAGACCTTCAGTTTTAATCTTCCTCATCCGTCACATTCACCAGATCTCGTACCGAGAGATTACCCCATTAGGAGAAAAAGAAAATCGTTCTAATGACGAGATGTGCCAGGGGATACACAAGTGTGTGCACATACGACCACAAGATTTTCTGTGGACTACACCTGAGGAACAGTACTCCAATGGTGTGAATAGAGTTTACTCCTTCCCTTACTTATTTACAAACTTACACCCATCCTGCCATGGCATAGTTATCTAGAACGTGGTAGCCCTAGTTGCCTGCAAAGGAATGCTCCCCGTTTCGATCACATTCCAGGGTTTTAAGTGCCGGTGTTCCTCTAGTGTTAAATTCACTGAACTGCTGTAGCGGGTAGAGGTAGCACAGATCTTCTGATGGAACTGCGAGGGCCGTTGAGCACTCTCCAAGCCCCACATGTGCTCTACTACTACTACTACTACTACTACTACTACTACTACTACTACTACTACTACTACTACTACTACTACTACTACTACTACTACTACTACTACTACTATTACTACTACTACTACTACTACTGCTGTTGCTGCTGCTGCTGCTGCTGCCACTATGATATGCACACAATAATCGGAAGCGGTTTTCCATAACAATTACGAGCTGTGTATACACTCATTAATTCCTATATTGAAACACTTTATTTCCTTTCATTTCACAGCAAAACGGTTTAGCTTTGGTAACACACATTTTTTTAAACATTAGGGGCAGGTGTCGTAAAATTTTAATTATCACCTTTTAAAAAATGTGACAGAGAGCTTCTTTTTCCCTTCTAATTTTACGTCCTCCAACGTTAAGTCATATCGGACGGTGAATGAAATGGGTGAAATGATGCTCAAATGTGTCCAGAGTCCAAGAAGCTTAGAGGTACCTGACATTCGTCTATCAGGATAAGGGAAAACCTCGGAAAAACCTTATCCAGGTAACTCACCCTGACCGAGATTCGAACTCGAACTCTTGAACATGAGGCAGACATGCTACCATCTACGCTACCGAGGCAGGCGATAGAGAATTTGTGTTGATATGTGCTTGTTAGTTCTTCTCTACGTAGTCATCGTCCAGATTTACACAATTTTCCGAGCATTTCTTGACCTTCCGAATACCTTGATTGTAGAAGTCTGCAGAATTCGCTTCAAACCATTCCTCCACTTCATTAATGACGTCACGAAACGGATTCTTCATTTCCGGGAACAATAATAAGTCACTTGATGCGAGATCAGGCGAATATGGCGGATGCTGTAAGATCTCGAAGCTAAATTCCCTTGTTTTCTCAACTGCATCTTGAGATGGATGAGTTGGTACATCATCAGCTAGAAGACGAGCACCTTTGGAGAGCATACCGCGCCGTTTCTTAATCAGAGCTGCTCCTAGCATGGCTAGAATATTACAGTAGTATCTGTCAGTGATGGTTTGACCCTTGGCAAGATAATCTGTAAGGATGACTGCACGACAGTCCCAGAAAACTGAAAGCATGGCCTTCCCAGCTGACTTTTGCACCTTTGCCTTTTTGGGAGGGGGGAATCGGCATGTTTCCATTCCATGCACATGGATTTTGTCTCTTGGTCATACTGATAGATCCAAAATTCATCCATGGTTACCAGACCATCTTCATCCCGTTCTAAATGTCTTGAAAAGTCACACAGTGTTTGCTTTTGGAAAGGGGTTAGCAAACTCGGAACCCACTGTGCAGACACCTTAGACATGTGCAGTTCGTCATGAATAATTTTCCACACACTACCATAACTAACATTTGTCTCATTCATGATCATTTGGATAGTTGCTCGTCTATCTTCCAGTATTAAACCCTCCACTTTCTTCACTGTGACAGCATCGTCTGTCAATTGACGATGTGTCAGATCTTGGCTAATCTGTCAGGGACATGTGACCAGTTTGAAAATTTCTTTTCCACTACACAATAGTGACATACGATGAGCAATCATTCCCATAAACAGCCGTCATCTCATTATGGATTTCCCGGACAGTTTTGCCCTTCAAATGCAGGAACTTGATCACACTACGAGCTTCAATTTTCTCCATCTTACACCTCAATCATTTCTGGCACTCACTGTATAAAAAAAAAAAAAAAAAAAAAAAAAAAAAAAAAAAAAAAAAAAAAAACTCAAATCACTGAAACTACCAACATAATGTCCCGAGGGTTCAATGTACTGAAACATTTTCATCACTCTACCATAAAAACTACCGTCTGATAATTAAAACTATATGATATCCCCTCGTATTATTCCACTATAATTGCAGGTAATAAAATTATAACATACAGATTCGTTTTTGGAGGTTCGTTCATATTCATTCAAACTTTAGCCTACATACTGATAGTGTGGAGGAACGATTAATTTTCACAAAGCCTATCTGTGAGGCCTGGGACTTAAGTACTTACGACATATTAAGTCGCTTCAAACGCTGCGTATCTTATTTTATACGAGAATCATTAGTGGTACTCCTGAAAATTCGAACCAGTTAGAGAATTTAATGTCATACTGGCATGTTGGCTATAGAAGCTAAATTATTAAGAGCAATTGGACGAAAACCTGGAGGTACGTCGTGCAAATCCCGGCTATGGCATTGAATTTTTCAGTTACAGTTAATGATAATTATACTGTGGATATTTTGAGAATAAACACAATTTGATGGCTATCGACATGTTTGTTTCACATTACGGTATAAAATATAAACTCCTAACACGTTTAAATGCAAACAAGTATTTTAAATTCTCGGCATACGATGTACAATATAGTTTATTGTTCTTGTTCTTCTCACTGTGTTTAAACTCCTCCGACAGAACCCTCAATAGACATGTTCACCAGTTTCATTAAAGAAACCCTTCGCAGACGTTTACCTAAACGCAGCAAGAAGTTGGCCGTAGTTAAGCTTACATCCCGGTGCAATATTGTTAATCGCTGTTTAGTTGCCTGTGATTATCTGGCACGCGGTCGCTCCGGGAGAGCGCGCTGCTCATTTCAAATATGTCTGCCCACCAGAAGGAGGCAAGCGGGACTGAAGATGGAGAAGGTTTGAGCTGTTTATCTGCTCTGTTTGTGGATCTGTTTACTACGAAATGAGTGTACGAGAGTGCATATGTACCACCCATACTGACAGATCCAATGCTCGTTTAATAATTGCAGTGATAATGGTGGTGATGATGATGATGATTATATGCATGTGTGAATTACGTGACAACACTGTCTACTTTGGAAGAATCTAGCATCCTTATCATATCCAGAAGGCGAGTATAAACATCATAGGGACAGCGAAAATGATTATGTTACACATTCCTCTACCTTACCTTTTTGTACTGGGTGGACAGCACGTATTAAGAAGACTGCCGATCACATCCGGAAGTTTACCGCCTCGTGTTCGTCATTTGTTTATTTCTCAGTTAGTGTTTGTCGTTGCAGGAACTCGGTAACTACAAAATGGAAAATAAAAGGACGCCTAACTTAATTTGTTACACTTGGCATCTCACTACAAAGAGGTCATAAACGTCTATAAAATTCCCATTTTCATCTCCAGGCGACTGAATCTTTATGTGCATCTAATCTATGGCTTCAAGTACTCCTGGAAACTCACTAATTGCAACAAATTTATTAGTAGCAGCCTTTACTTCAGCATTACTTGCAGGAAGTTGTATGTAATTCCGTCCAAGATCGGCTGTTGCTAGCAACGCCGTGGTTCCATGAGTACTTGACACCTCACCGATTAATATGTACAGATACTCCAAAAAGTATTCGTCTAGTCATAGCACATAGAATATAACAAGCACAATTAGAGAAATATAGATTTAACACGAAAAATAACTACTTCCTTACATCGTATGATATCTAGATTTAAAAATAAAACACAATTTGGCTTCATAAAGTGCTCAATTAGTGAAAAGTCCAACGATATTCAAAATCATGTCCCATTTGATGTCAAACAAGTATTTGTCTAGTAAACCAGATCCCAGTTATTGTGCCTCGCTGACACACACCTTCACTTTTCTTATGCAGTTGTGTTTCATCCACCGCCATTGACAGTTCCATCTCTGTTTTCAAATCCGTTGACTGCTATTTAAGTAATATGGGCCGAAAACCTTGTGAAACTACAGAAGTAGAGGGAGAAGTTTGCATCAGGTTATTTAAAAAGGGAATTTTTTTTTTTTTTTCAAGAAATTGGAAAAAGCCATTGAGAGACTACCAGTACAGTGAAGACTATTATATACAGGTTTGATCAGAAGAAAACTTATTAACATCAATCAAGAAGTGGTCGTCCTGCAGTGGATCCGAGATGGAGAAGCGACAGTTACTTGGAAAGGTCAAGAAAAATCCTAAACTAAGTGCTCCAAAACTCGTTATTGCAGTTCAAACACACGAAAGTCCATTTCAATACAAACAATAGGAAATGTGCTTTATGAAGCTGAATGTGGAGACCGAACCCCGTAGAATACCATACTTCAGTAAAATAAACAGAAAGAAACGAGTTGCTTTCGCAAAGGAACATAAATACGATGGGTTTGATTTCTGGAAAAAGGTTGTATTTACAGACAGGGGTCAATTTGAGCTCTTTAAGTCAAAAGGGCGAGTAATAGTGCAGAATAAAAAGAATTGTGAGCCTGAGGAGAAAAAATAACAGCTTCAGTTAAACTCGGAGGCGGTTCAGTACCCTTCTGGGGCTGCATGAGTGCAAATGGTGTGGGTGATTTGTGTTTTATTGATGGAATTATAATCCATAAGGTTTATATTAACATCCTAAAAACACATCTGTCCAGGAGTTTGAATAATATGGATGTTTCTGAGGATTATATTTTCACACAAGATAAAGAACCAAAACACAGCTCTGTATATTGTTGTGTAATACTCCACGATGGATGCCGAAACCACCGCAATCCCCAGACATGAATCCAATAGAGAATATATGGGGTTTACTGGACAAAAATATTAGGAATCATCAGATGTCTAATATAAAGGATCTAAATAACGCTCTACTAGACGAATGGTATAAAATTACAGTGGAAACAACACAATCTTTGGTGAAATCCATGCCAAGGAGTTTGCAAGAGATTATAAAGAGGAATGGAGGCCCTACTAAGTACTAATCGTAACAGTCTATACCCTTTTCTGTATGCAGACGAATGTGTGAAAGATACTATGTGTTTCTTTATTGCATTCTCTTTTTCACTAATCAATAAATAAGACAGTCTCCCTGCTGTACTTTATTCTGATGATTTTCCACTAGCCATACATCTTTAAACATAAACTTAAGGATTAGACGAATACTTTTCGGAGTAACTGTATATTGTATGCACCCTTGTACAAAACGTTAATGGTGCTAACTCTCGATTCATTGGTTCATTCGTTCATTGGTTCATTCATTCATTTGCAATATGGATGAAAGAAAAGATGAATATATAACACCTAGTGGAGTAAATCGCGGGGGAAACCGAAAAAACCCTGGGAAAGTCCTTTCAAACTTTTCATGTCCGGTCTTCTGGTATCGATTCAGGGCCGCGAGTAACCATCTGGCAAGGGCACTCTGATTTAAAGTAAATGTGTAATTTATTGATACCTGTGACTTACGATTCGTGTATAGTTTATATGTGTGTTATTTAATCTAAAGATTAAAACTGTTTAGAGAAATGTTTAAGCCACCTATATTTATCCATTGATTGCAAACAAAGTTTAAATGGAAATTAATTGTTCTTTCACACTAGCCGTGTGTGGGCTAAGGTATGGAATGATTGAGTCAACCTGAAAAATTCAATGCCTTAGCCGGCATTTGAACAACGGATCTTCTGGTTGCTGTCCAGCCGCTCTAACCCTTTAGCTACTATGGCCAACGTGCCGATAAGACCATAAATTCTCCAACTGACTCGTGTTTTTCTCGGTAAAACACTTAGGAGTTCTCATAAACACACGAGACAACTACCTTAATGGCGACTTACATCATGTGAGTACTTTAAGGCCCGAGCAGTTTATAGTTAACCACTGTAAGGTCAATTAATGGAAATTGATTGTTCTTTTACACTAGCCATGTGTAGGCTAAAGAATGGAAAGACTGAGGCAGACTGAAAAGTTCAATGCGATAGCCGGAATTTGAACCACGGATCTTCTGGTTGCCGTCCAGCCGCTCTAATCCTTGAGCTACTATGGCCAACGTGCCGATATGACACTAAATTCTCCAACTGACTCGTATTTTTTCCGGTAAACCACTTAGGAGTTCTCATAAACACGTGAGACAACGTGTTTGAAATCCCGGCTATGACATTGAATTTTTCAGTCTGACTCAATCTTTCCAAAGTTTAAATGATTAATGGAATTCCTTAAAACCACTGCTTGTAAAACACCAAAGCATCTTCTTTGAATCATGGTGCCGGATAAACAGACAATCAGAATGGCTAATGGGCTCTCTGGGGTGGTAATGGATACTAAAGGTTTGTTATTTTAGATTATTGGCTACTTAGGTCGCTTGCACACAGTTGCAGCTATATTATTATACATGGCACGTGTTTCCCATTGGTCGTTGCACAAGACGACAACGCAGAATAATTGCATATAGGAAGATTAAACTGAGCATGACGACGTAAAGCAATATAATCGTTGGGCAGTGAACTGTAACATCAATCTGTGGTTAAGCCATGCACGACAACGTAGAGCGGCACGTATGCAAATTATTACAAAATAAAGGTCCATGACAATTCCCAGATATATGGCAGTCAGTTCATCATAATGGTATTGGATCTTGATGACTTTGCAACAACTGCTTCCCCCCTATGTACTGACTGATGTATGTATGGGCAAATTCCGCTATGTGCACCACCATCAATACAAGATGCCACCCCCATTCCACTTTTACTGCTGAAACAGCGAAAACAGGATATTCTCACCCTACCTACCCCTCTTTTAATTCGACGCACGCCACCCCTGGGAATTTACTGTCTCCCATAAAAACCGAGTGACATATACTTCCCGCTGGGAGTGAGGAAAAAAGGGGTAAAAATCAGAGAGAAGGGTATCTTTAGGATTTACCTCCTAAAAGTGTTCCAAGAAACTGCGCGAAATTTCTTCTATAACTTTGCGGATGGTTTTTCTAAAGTACTTACCCAAGACTCTCTGTTCGGTACATCCTCAGGAAAAGGCGTTGTAAAAATCTGATGAGTTGCATCACATGACTTTCTCCAAACTGTTCTTCTTCTTCCTCTTTACAAATATTACGTCCTGGTACTACTCACTCCCTTCTCCTCCTAGGTCGTACCTATGTTACTTCCCCTGAGAACTGATATTTCTAGGCCACTTTTAGAGTAGCTGTCTGAAACATTCATAAAAGTGTATTATTATTGATCTGCTTATCTTTAATTCAGATACGCTTTCAATCCAGTTTGCAAAATTAATTTTAAGCAGAGCGATATTCAACCGAGCAGGATAACTCAGGCTGTTTCGTCTTTGGCCTACTTTCGGGAGGCCCTGGTTCGATTCCAGTGACCGACCGAACTGATCCAGAGTTTTTTCCGGATCGTGTAACCGCAGTATCAGGCAGTGATTAGGAGGCGGCGAATTAATCGAAATCAGATAATTAAAAACAAAGAAGATAAATTAATAAAAATGCTATGCTAAACTAATATGAAAATAGTGTTATAATAATATGAAATTAGAATGGATAGAGTAATGATTAAAATAGAGTTGGCTTAAGGAATAAGAAGGGAAGAATATAATTTAATATAACATATATACTAGCAGCCAGGCAAGGGAAAGAAAATATTCTTGTAAAAATCTGTACATTTCGGAGAGACAGGAAGGGAGGGCCGTTATCTTATTTGTGCTAGTAAAAGTTCAGTATCTGAGAACTATAGTATACGTCCAGCCAGGAATGTGTTGGCACAAAGGTCTTTCAAAATGCAGTTGAGATTTACTTGGTTGATTTGATAACGATGTATACCGTTAAAGTCTTTTCTTTTAACGTGTGTGCAGTTCCCAGTCAAAGGGACCTCAAAGAACCTGACCTTACCGCCCACTAATGACCGTCATAAATCTATCTCCACACTTCAAAAATGGAACACTGACGTTGGGGACCAATAGCGACCCCGATTTTCTGAAAATGACAGTTGCATGTCTACTCCGCGAGGAGTCTCAGTTGCCAAAGTTCCAACTTCCAGTTGTTCTGTTTCATTAGGTGCAAGACGGTGATGTTAAAATTTTGCAACCTTGTAGAAAGGACCGTCAGGAGGAGGGTCCATGTTGTAAAACGATTATGAGGGTTCCTCAAAGAAAGCGGCCGCCGTGCACTTGCGTTGAGTAGACAGACTTTACAAACAACTCAGGGTAGGCGTTCCCCAACTCAGGGTGGGCTGAACGTCAATGAATTAAATGAGTTCTGCAAACCAATGCGGAACTTCGAAATAAATGAGAAACCACAAATAATGTAAGATTTGAGAAAGGTGAGCTAGTTTGGTCATGTGATAAAGTTAGATAGGGGGTCAGAATAAGGTTTGAACAGAATCGTGAAGTAAGAAAAATTTACTTCAAAGGTGAAACTACGACAGGGAGGTCGTGTTCATGCGCATTAAGAAGAGAAGCGAAGATTTTAAGTCTGAAATGTAGGGAAGTTAAGAAAAGCACAACCAACGTAAGTGGAAGTAGTATTAGAAGTTTATTAGAGCAAAGTAGTTGCCGTATAAAGAAGAATTAGAAACCGCGCGGATTAACTTTAAACAAGTATTCCAGGTTTTCAAGTAAAATTGAATTTATGTTAGAGATTTTATTAACAGGTAGTCACCGATACAAGTCGATAAGCAAACTTATTAGGAATTAAATAAAATAATTCTGCAACAAAGAAGGTGTTATTAATAAGAGAAGTCATAGCTCCAATTAGAACGCAATCAATCTAACACTGGTATGCGGGTTTGCCGCAATCGCCAGGCGAGTGCCGAGTAGATTAATTATATCCTCCGAATTTTCTGTCCGTGCATTCCATATTCATTATTATTCCACGTCATTTGTCTTGTGGTGGTCCCTTTCAGGGTAGAAGTGTCGGCGGGAGTCATTGGATGGCAGGTTACCGGTGTCCAGGCCGATCTGGTGTGGCGTTTCCGGACCATGGCGTATGAAATGCGGGTTGCGCTGGCCTGCCGATGGTGTTTTCAAGTGGTAAATAGTAGGGATCCTGCTCTTTGGGACGGCCGCCCTTTGTCACCTCTCGCCTCATCCTTCCTTCTGGGGATGCCCCAATTGGGCCTTAGGTACCTTAAACCACGAGTTTAGTAATCGAAGTAATCCTAGAGTGATTGTTTTAATAATAAAGGTGGCTTTCGAATTTCATGTTCTTTGCACGAATACGGTAAAACCTCAATGGCGACCTCCCAAATTGAGAAGATATGAATATTTAATGTTGTAACTAACAACAGTGACTGACAAGAGCACTCCATAGGCCATAAATGTTATATTTGTCATATAAATATTTTAACATGTGGCATTTAAATCATTATCGTTATAGCCATTTGTAAGAAAAGAAAAAAAACATAACCATAACTAATTTGTGTTAGAGTAGCTGTAGTTAGATAATCACAATCATGGAAGATGCTGAATGTCTGGTGCATCATCGAGTATTCGTAATATAGTGATGCTGTTCACACACGCATACGCAAAACACGGAGGGGATTCGGCACAGTGACCAGTCTTGGTCTGTTCTATCTTATGCCTCCAAGTGGGGCATCCCCGGGAGTAAGGATGAGGCGAAAGGAGAAGAAGAGCGACCATCCCTAAGAGCCACTACAGTGCAGAGGGCAGGGTCTCTACATTTTACTTAAATGGATACCTCCCACAGCAGGCCAGATCAGACGTTCTCCTGTGTTGTCGTTCGATGACTGTTAAGTGAAGAGTTAGTACCCCCATTAGTCCTGGACCCAGAGGACCTAGAACATGGGCCTCCTTTATATCCGGGAACGATGGATACTCCGGGGCTCTTTCCATAGGGCAATGCCTGATTTCTTTAAAAGCCCCCCCCCCCAACGCTGAGCACAACTTCAAGACGAGGTGGAAGTGGATACGCCACTGACGTGCGTCAACGCCGCAGGGAAGACTATCAAATATCTCGGTGGAGCCGCCTGGTGATCTAGCACACCTTCTACTAGCTCTGCAGGGTAGTACCCGGGACTTATTACGCAACCCTCTACCACCTCTGTGCGGCCGTAACCTGGCCGGAGGTACCCAATTCCCCGTGGGTGTCGGGAACACACCGCCCCCTCGAGTCCAACCCAATCCGAACAACTCCACTATGGGAGGGGCTCGGTAGTTTGGCCCGAGGTTCCTCTGGTAACGCCCGAGGTTCCTCTGGTAACGCCAGAGGTACCAGAAGTGCTAAGGGTCCGCAGCGCCCACATCTCGGCAGCTGAAAGGGACATATCCCCTCCCCTACGGGAAATCATTCGAAGACTGTCTCAGCAGTCGGTTCGGAAACCAGCAACCGTCCTACCGGAGGAGAAAGTGGTTCAGTCAGAGCATATAATCCTTCCATGCACCGCCGAGACTCCCGCCAATACTTCTACATTGAAAGAGACCACCGGATGAGAGATGATATGAAATGATAATGGAGATGATATAGAGGGGCACGAAATTTGGAGGATGTAATTAACCTACACAACATTCGCCTAGTGACCCGAGAAAGCTCCCGAAAAATCCAAGGGTCAGGTAGGTCAGCCACGGGAATCAAGCCTGTGCCTTCCGAATGCGGGCCACAGAGTCTGACAATAGCGTTAAATTTGTCTGTTTAATTCTACCTTTCCAAAAATGATATGAGTATAACACGTTATATTTTTAATTTCTTTATTACTTACATACTTATGGTAAGAAGAGGAAGAACTTGTAGAATTTCATCCAAATCTCTTATATTAGGTTTCATCAGAAACACAACTTTTGAAACCCAAAACCAAAATGTGTATTTTTTAAAACGACCTGTTTGTGTTTGCTTACTTATATCTGAGAACAGAGTAACTTAAATAATAGACATCAAGATAGATTAGATAATGAAGTAGAAAAGCACACAGGACGCCACCTGTACAACTGAACCAACCGGGTGGAAGGAGGTGAGGATTAATATACAGAGACCATCAGGTCCGTTACAGTAGGTGGGGTCCCTAACTTTTCCAATCTCTCGCAGCATTCCTCCCCAAGGAGAGGTCTCACTCCATTTTCTCACACATCTGACATGCCGAAAACAAATTCCACCACCACGCAGTCTACTCGTCTAATCCTCCGAGCCGGAATTAAGACCGGAAATGGAGAAACAGAAAGTTTAGCGACAGGCCGGGAAACTCAGAGAAAAAAACTGAAGATCAGAACACAATCGAGCTCCGTTACGTCACAGCCATTTCGCTCAGTAAATATTTCCAGTTGTGCTGCTCCTATTTTATTGTCTATTAAAAGTAGACAGCTTATGGCAGTCGTAATTCCCAAGTGTTTATGTTTGTAAAGTAAATTTACTGCCACAAAACATGAAAACCATTGCTTAATAGAGTGCTTTTATCTACTGCACAGTTCATCCGACTAACCTCTTTACTATCCATTAACAACTTGGATACCTTTGCATGTTTTGCTATGCACTAGTTATTTTACGACAGTTCCGGACTGCCAAATTACTTTTATGGCTTTTAGGAACCCAGTGATTTCGCGGAAAATTAGTCGGTCTCTGTTTTAAAGCTCTTATTTTCCTTACATTTGGGGGCTAGCAGAGTTGTCCACCATCTTGTTTTAGGAAGAGGTATATACTCGTTAAGACGAGGCGATTTAGATGGGGCGCGATGGGGTCGTAAAGTAATGGAGTGGGGATGAGGGCAATAAAGTGATCCTCGCCGGCTCAACCGGTTATGATGCCACCTAATCTAGGTTCACTTACCGACCTTCCATCTCGCTCTCTGCCACTTGGGTCGTTGGCAAATACAAACCAGCAGACTCCTATGAGCATTTAGTTGCATAGAGGAGCATTATTCTGAAGTACCCTACAAAAAACTTATTTGTCTATCAACTTCTTGCCAAATTTGTTTCATTTTCATTGCACAGATCTGCATTTTATTGTCCAGGGTAGTCTAAAGTGTTGGCCACATTTTCAAAAATCTGATTATTGAAATGAAATGACTGTCTCTAATCCTTCAAAAGCTATTGTCATACCCATTTCTCACTTAATTCATGTTAACGAAAATATCGATTTCAGAAATTATTGTTTTACTAGCATTCTTGTAGGTGCAAAGATATAATAGACCTTAGGTGATATTAATATATTTTAAGAGATGGCTACTAAGTGACGACTCTGAAATTCCACTCTCTTTGCATGGCTAAGAGATGTAAAACTAGGATTTTATTGGAAACGTTTTGCTCCATCAAAATATTATTTTACAACATTGTGTACTTAAGGTCATGCAGAACAGCTCATAAGATAATTCAAAGCTTGCACTGTGCAACATACGAGGGATGTTCAATAAAGAATGATCAAAATATTTTTAATTTTTTTTACAACGTGGCTTTACTAAGCCGCATTATCTTGATGGCCGTTCTCAAAATAGTCTCCTCTGAATGCAATGCACTTGTCCCCGGTTTCTGCCAGTCTTCAAAGACATTCTGGAAACCATTATTTGATAGATCCTTCAAAATCGCCTCCGCAGCCTTCACCACAGCTTATGATGATGGATAATGCCTTCCATGAAGGCATTTCTTCAAGTTAGGGAATAGAAAAAAGTCACACGGGGCTAAATCCGGACTATAGGGAGGATGGGGGATGCACTTCACGTTGATTTTTGCAAGACATTCAGCAAAAACATTGACAATATGCGGCCGCGCACTATCGTGTTGAAGCTTCCAGCCTGCTTCATGGAAATGTGGTCTTTTGCACCTGATATGGACATTCAATGTTTTCAGGACATCCCTGTAGTATTGTCCAGTTACTTATGTGTGTGCAGTTACAACGTGCTGATAAACCATTCCATGAATATCAAAGAATGGGATGACCGTAACTTTCCCAGCAGAAGCAACCAGTTTTGCTTTTTTAGGGGTTGATGATGAAGGAGATTTCAACACTGAGCATTGCTGTTTGCTCTCAGGATCAAAATGATGTAGCCAAGCTTCATCAGCAGTACTTACCTTTAAAGGAAATTCCGGATCTTCCTCTAACATCAACTTTAAGTGCATGTGAAAGTGCTTTTGTTCGGGAATCAACAGGCCTGAAACCCATCGCGCACAAACACGTCTCATGTGTAATGTTTCTGTCACCAACGTATGGGTGGCACCCAATGAAATGTTCAGTACTTCAGAAAGTGATCTTAAGGTAATTTGTCGATCCTCTCTCACCATGGCAGCAGCAGTGTTGATTTTTTTTCTCTCTAAGTACAGTAACTGGAGCCCCGGGTGCACCTTTCTTTGAAATCTCCTATCTTTAAACACTTTAAGCCACCTTCGAGCTTTTCTGTAGGGAAAACAGACTCTCCATAGGCCTCCTGTTACATTGTACAGGCCTTAACTGAAGATTTGTCGAGAAGAAAGCAGAATTTCAAAGGCGCATATTGTTCCTAGCTTGTTACCTCCACTGTAGCGGTAGGCGATACTGAACATGTCTGAAGTTACCTGGTTCTCATAGACGGCAACCAGGAGTACCAACAATGAAACTACTACGGCGTGGTGATGTTTCACATTAAGCTAACAGAATATAATAAGATTGAATTTTAGTGCGAAAAATTAGGAATGTAAAAAATTATGATCAAGCTTTATTGAACAGCCCTCATATATTATATTACATTCATATATATTATATGTTTTGTTATAAATAACAAGGCCTTAAACACTAGACGATCAAGTAATATTTAACAATACAGAGTGTGATCTACAAATAGCAGTACACAAATTAGAAGGAATATCCAGCAATTACAACATGAGAATTTCATAGGAACAATGATGGCGTTCCAGGGGACAAACTACTTAAAATGTAACATAATAGTAAAATTAAACGGGTAAATAATTTTAGATACCTTGGTTTTAACGTATTCTCATGCCAAAAGAATGCTACTAAGACAAAAAAAAAGCAAATTCTATATAGCATCTGTGGGGAAAATAAGAAGAAATTTGAAAAATAAAACATTAAATGCAACTCAATTAAAATTATATAAAAGTCTGGCAGTTTCCATGTTAGCTTATGTCTGTGATAATTGGATACTTATAAGATCAAATAGAAGAAAAAATAAGCCGAAATAAAATTCTTTCGTTTTGTAGCGGTGTATGAAAGCATGAGGATATTAGAACAGAATTAAAGGTATTCAACTTGAACAGCAGAATGAATCAAATAACTAATAACTGTTTAGAACACATAGTAAGGATGCCAAAAGATAGATTACCACAGTCATTACTTCAATACCAACCTAAATGTCGAAGAGGAGTTGAACGCCCTTGTGCCAGATGGATAAACTCGATCTCTTGATGTGGAGACTGGTCAAAGGCCTAAATCCATGAAGTAGAAGAAGTGTTTCTGAAGGATGTATATATATTTTGCGCAATAAGAGGTTGTATATTTCTTACGATTTATCGCTGTATAAATGCCACACAGAATGAAGGGGATCTCCGAGGCCTTTCCAAGGAAATTCAAGATAAACACATAAGAATATCTGATACTTATTGTACGAGGGCTGTTAAATAAGGAATTGTTTGCATTAAAGTTCAAGATTATTATACACTGTTAGCTTAATGTGAAACAAATACGCTGTAGTAGTTTCATTGTTCGTATTCCTGGTTCCTGCCTTTGAGAACCAGGCAAGTTCAGACATGGTCAGTATCGCCTACCGCTGCAATGGAAGTAACACGCGAGAAAAAGTATACGGCTTTGAAATTCTGCTTTCGTCTCAACAAATCTTCAGTTTAGGCCCATACAATGTTACAGGAAGCCTATGGAGAGTCTGTTCTTCCCTACAGCAGAGCTTGAAGGTGGTTTAAAATGTTTAAAGAGGGGAGACAATCAATTTCAAAGGAAGGTGGACCCGGTGCTCCAGTTACTACTGCCATTGTGAGAGAGGATCGATGAATTACCTGAAGATCAGTTTCTGAAATACTGAACATTTCACTGGGTGCCAGCCACACGTTGGTGGCAGAAGCATTACACATGAGATGTCTTTGAGCGCGATGGGTTCCAAGACTGTTGATTCCCGAACAAAAGGACATTATCATGCAGGTCTGCATGCAGTTAAAGTTGATGTTAGAGGAAGATTCGGAGTTTCTTTCGAACGTAGTCACTGCTGATGAAACTTGGCTACATCATTTTGATTCTGAGAACTAACAGCAAAGCTCATTGTGGAAATCTCCTTCATCACCAACCGCCAGAAAAGCAAAAGTGGTTGCTTCTGCTGGGAAAGTTATGGTCATCTCATTCTTTGATATTCATGGAATGGTTTATCAGCATGTACAGGGATGTCCTGAAAACATTGCTAGTCCATATCAGGCGCAAAAGACCTCATTTCCGTGAAGCAGGCTGGATGCTGCACCATGATAATGCGCGGCCGCATGTTGCCAATGTTGTTGCTGTATATCTTGCAAAAATCAACGTGAAGTGCATCCCCACCCTCCCTAGAGCCCGGAGTTAACCCCATGTGACTCTTTTATACACCCTAACTTGAAGAAACGCCTTCGTGGGAGGCACTGTCCATCATCAGAAGTAGTGGTGAAGGCTGCGGAGGCGATTTTGAAGGATCTCTCAAAAATGGTTTCCAGCATGTCTTTGAAGAGTAGCAGAAACGCTGGGATAAGTGCATCGCATTCAAGGGAGACTATTTTGAGAAGGACCATCAGAATTATGAGAATGAGTAAAAATACGTTGTCCAAAAAAAGAATTGTGATCGTATTTAAATCAAAATAGTTAAGACCATTTTTGACAAAATTAAAACTTCCGAATATTCTGCAGATGAAAAGGGTAGTTCGCTCGAACACACACACACACACACACACACACACACACACACACACACACACACACACACACACACACACACACACACACACACACACACACACACACACACACACACAAAGTAGGGCAGCAAACGGGATGACTCATTGGTGTCTGCAATCCTCATTACGGTAAGCAAATAGTTTAATATCCATTGCCTCGGAGTGCAAGGTGATAATTGTTTTCCCTGAATTTTCTGCGTCTCTATTTGACGTCACTTCTTTCCTTGTTTTTCTCTCCTCCATTCGACCACGCTTAGTACGCTTTCACCTCATTCATTCCTTTCGGCGCCGTCCCATAAGGGGAAAGGATACGAAACATCTAGTAGCCGAGGAGCTTAAGTCCCTACATTAAACCTTGTAATAGAATCATAGTGACAAAAAGATAGCACAATTCCAAAAGAAAGTAAGGATTAAATAGTTAAAATAAAAGGCAACACAAGACGTGAAAGCCTGCAAGTGAGCCAGAGCCTACTAACTCGACTGCCGGCCTCACGCTCACATACGCAAGGCAGAGTTGGCGGACATTCAAACGATACGGGGAGCATCAAGGCACTCCCAGTCGGAAAGCTAGCTACAACAAGGTTCGCTACCTGCTTCGCAACTTCCTCGCGATGTTGAGTGTTCACCGGACCTATACCCAGGCGCATAGAGAACCAAAGGATAACGTTCTAGCCCTCTACGCCACGGAGCAGGACAGAATAAATAGATACAGCCAGTAAACAGAGTTAAACATGAAAGTAAATACTAGAATTAAAGAAGGGTGGATCCAGCATACTTAAGTTACCTCGATACGGAACTTGCGTGGTAGCGACATCGAACGATACTTCAATAAATTCGTTCGGTACCTTTTTGATACTTCGATAGTGATTCTACAATTTTTATTTTAAAATCACAAAACATTACTACCGCAAGTAGAACATTGCAAAGTCTGAGAAATTGCCACGAACGTGGTATCTACACAGCATTATTATGCAAGAAAATAATTGGATGTCAAATTCAGCGCCAGTTATCAGTTCACAAGAAGAAATCACTGCATATCTCAACAACGATTTGTCATCTCCTCCCTCTGCTGTACTTCATTATTGGAAAACAAATTCCAAATTTCCAGAACTCAATCAAATCAGCTGCTTAATATTTTTGTATTCCAACTGCCACACATTTTTTGAAAGCTCTTTAGCATAGCTGGACTAATACTTGCCAAAAGAAGAAATAGACTTGACCCCAAAAGAGTAGAAAATTCTAGTATATTTTAACAAAAACTTATAACAGTGGACTATTCTGTTTTTAAATGCCTAATGCAGAGTATATACTATTTAAGCGATTTTATATTTCTGATTTAGTTATTAGTAAATTGTCTCACAATAACCCAGTTATTTGGTACCCAGAATAATCTCGGTTCCAATTAGCTGGGATATTCGGGAGTCTATTGAGTTCGCACTTAGAACAGCAAGGGTGTAAGCAATCCCAGTCTTTAGATCAAATGCTGAAGCTACCAGATTAAGGAATTCATGACAACGTTGTTGTTTAACCCAGAAGGAAATGCAATGAAATTGCCATCTCGTGTACCGTAATACCTTTATTATTGCGTTGGTTTAATTTCATCGGCCTTGTCGTTATACTCAATTCCGTTAATGTGGTCTGAAGTGTTTGGGAGATGCCGTGGCGGAGCTTGTTGAAGAATACGCATCAGTGTTTGCTGTGATGAAGACGGAAAGGAAGAGTTTAAACACAGGAACCCTAAAAGCTCGCCATATATCTGTTACTTGATATTCATCCAAAGCAGTCACGTAGTGCAGGGCGCAATCGGTTCTCTCTCTTCCCTTCTGAATTGCAAAGTACCTCAACTCCTTCAGTGGTGGGGTGAAAGCACAAATATTTGAGGGGTGCAAATACTCAGACAGGGTGAGTTTGAAAGGTAGCGTAGTCTGCAGTGCCAATGTGAATGTAGATGAACTCATAACCGACTTAAGTGACGAGTGGGGAGGGGGGTGAACGTTTCGACTAATATTAAAATGAGTTTATCCCTCGAACCAAACCTGAGATTTGTAACGGTGCACGGGGACCTTAAGTGGAGAGGTGATGAAATGAAACTGCTTGCCTTAAGAACAGCCCCAAAGAAAATTCAATATAGAAGTTGGCGCTCTCAGCTGTTTAATGGTTTTAATTTCTACTAAGTAATCGGAGAGATTTATTGAAGTCGGTGCTTATACTATAATTAAATATTTTATGTGACTGAGGACTAAGATTAGCTAAGGCTAAAATCAATAACATTTAAAATAGAAGGGAATATCCATGAGTAATTAATATTCCTCTCGTTTTGTGGCTCACCCAAAAGATTTTTCAAACGTATTACAATTATGAACGATAATCCCGCACAGTAATCGCGTAGGGGAACCAAACGTAGACTATATAAGCCCTGTCTTTTAAAACTAACTCTGCGGTAAACCCTAAAAATAATTTCAAAGTTTTTCAAGGAAAGAATGGAGTAGCATATAACTGTGATTTTATCTGGTAACCTCAGTATCAGGCAACGACTACGAGGCGGAGAATTAATCGAAATCAGATAATTAAAAAATAAGATAAATTAATCAAAATTCTTAACTAAATTAATATAAAAAATCTTGTTATGATAATAATAAGAAATTATAACGGATAGTGTAATGATTAAAATAGAGGTTGACTTAAAGAATAAGAAGGGAAGAACATAATTTAATATAGCATATATACTAGCATCCAGGCAAGAAAGAGAAAACATTTTTGTAAAAATCTGTATATTTCGCAGTGACCAGAAGGGAGGGCCGTTATCTTTTTTGTGCTAGTAAAAGTTCAATAACTGATAACTATACTATACGTCCAGCCAGAAATGTGTTGACAAAGGGCTTTCAAAATTCAGTTGTGCATGAACGCTAAAGAGATCTACTTCGCTGATTTGATAACGTCGTGCACAGTTACAAACAACTCAGGGTAGGCGTTCCTCAAATCAAGGTGGACTGAACGTCAATGAGTTAGATGAGTTTTGCAAACCAATGCGAAAATTCGAAATAAATGAGAAACAATTAATAATGTAACATTTAAGAAGGGTGAGCTAGTTTGGTCATGTAATAAAGTTAGAGAGGGGGTCAGAATAAGTTTGGAACTGAATTGTGAAGTAGGAAAAATTTACTTGAAAGGTGATACTACGACAGGAAGGACGTGTTCATGCGCATTAAGAAGAGAAGCGAATATTTATAAGTCTGAAATGTAGGGAAGTTAAAAATAGCGCAACCAGCGTAAGTGGAAGCAGCATTAGAAGTTTATTAGAGCAAAGTAGTCGCCGTATAAAAAAGAAATAGAAACCGCGCGGGAGTAAATTTAAATAAGTAATCCAGGGTTTTAAGTAAAATTGAATTTATGTTAGGAATTTTACTAACAGGTGGTCACCGATCCAAGTCGATAATCAAACTTAGTAGGAATTAAACCAAATAATTCTGCAACAAACAAAGTGTTATTAATACGACTGAGTAAACAACAACCACCAAAATCCATTTCCTACAACCATTCACCTGAGGATAAGAGAACTCATAGCTCCAGTTAGAACCCAATCTTATTTAACACTGGTGTGCGGGTTTGCCGCAATCTTATTGGCAATGTAAATGCCCAAATTCATTAAAATGGAAATTCTCATGCAATATTTCTTCAATGTATGTAATATCATGAGTTACACAGGTTCAGTTGTGGACCTGAGGTTCAAATTACGCCATGAGTGACCTTCTTGTTTGAAGATTTTTGCTGATTTTCCTCAGTACTCATTAGTTGTGATTTCCAGAAAGGTACCCTTAAAATTTCGCCAAGGAATTATTTCTTCCCACTATCAATTAATTTCATATATAAAAATTATCAGTTTCAATAATGTGGTAGGTAATGCACTAACAAAAAGGGTCGAGATCCGTTCTTTGAAGTTAGACAAAGAGATTTAAGTAGACCCTTTTTCAAATAAAGTAGTTTGTTACACAGATGTGAATATGATGTGAACACCATTGACGCTTTTAAAACATGAAAATTGCTACATATTTTAATTTTCCCGAAGGAAAAATTGTAATACTAAACAAAATTTAATCTTTTGTTGCAATTAATTATATTCGAGAGCAATAACGTGAAAAACTTCGATTTTCTAGACTTCTATAACGTTGGATATTTCATTCGTTGCTTTAAATAGTTTTTTAAAGTTATTTTTAGCAATATATAGATGTAGGTAACTTTCTTCAGCTCATATTTTAGCCTCCTTATATGAAGGACTTATACCTAAAGTTGGTATCAGCATGTCGAGCAGCAGAGAAACTCTACATCCAAGAAGATATGCAGGACAGAGGATGTATGATATACAAAGTATAGTATACAAATGACTTTATAGTATACAAATAACTTTAATCATGCCATCAATTATTACGAAAATTTGCAAAAGTCAATTATTTACTCCAAATTTATTTTCAATCACGTAATAAATTACTACATTCGCCGTCCGATATGACCTAACAGGTTGAAGAATACCTAACTTCTAGAAGGCGAGAAGACTTCTGCTTAAGAATACAATAATTGCAGTATTTAAAGGAGAAATTATAATAGCAGACCAAGTTTTTCTGATTGGGCAATCTGCTATACATTACAAGAATTTCAGAAGGTAGGGAAATGCCTCCAGAAGTTAGGTGCCTCTCTAAATTCAGAAGTACATCTTGTTTACAGAATATTTGGCAGCCAATGTTTTTCTTACAGGGCTGACCAAATGGAAAGACAGAAAGCTTACTCGATTCAATGATAATTTGGTTCATACACTTTGATTAATCATCAGAATATTTTTGTTACGTTTTATCTGTGCAGTTTCTATAAAACTGCATTGAATGCTTAAGACAATACACCAATATTAATCCTAGAATGTTTGCCAAGCGAAATACATTTATTGGCCACTTGTGACTGCTACACAAGTCTGCAGGAAGCAATAAAAATTTCATCCACTTATTAAGGCGATTTCCAATATATGAGCCTGTAAGTTACCACATTTGTGCAGTTGGAATATCTTATCAGCAAGAGGTGCTTTAACCACAAATCTCAAGTTGGGTAGCCCGCCTCGGTAGCGTTTTTTTTTCCTTCTTTTTTTACGTCCTCCAACGTTAAGTCATATCTAACAATGAATGGAATGGGTGAAATTATGCTCAAATGAGCCCGGGGTCCATAGAGCTTAGAGTTACCCAACATTTGTCTTTCAGGATAAGGGAAAACCCCGGAAAAACCTTATCCAGGTAACTCACCCAGACCGAGATTCGAACTCGGGACCTCTTGAACGTGAGGCAGACATGCTACCACCACGCTACCGAGGCGGGCATGCGGTGGTAGAGTGTCTGCCTCACGTTCAGGAAGTCCCGAGTTCGAATCTCGGTCAGGGTGAATTACCTTGATAAAGCTTTTTCCGGGGTTTTCCCTTATCCTGAAAGATGATTGTCAGGTAACTCTAAGCTCTATGTACCCTGGACACATTTGAGCATCCTTTCACCTATTTCATTCATCGTCCGATATGACTAAACGGTGGAGGACGTAAAATTACAAAAAAAAAAAAATAAAAAAAAAATCTCAAGTTGGGATTGGGTCGTAGAATATTTGTTTCTGACCATCTTGAGACTTGAAAGAACACAACAGAATTTGTTGTGCTTGATGTATACAGGGTAAAAGTACCTATGACATTTTGTGCAACCCATATTATGAAAATTCTTTCAAAAACTTATACTTTGATTGTTTTCCACTAATTATGCTTACAATTACAGATCAATTTTCGGCGCAGGGAGGTAGTCAGGCCAGCCCTCCTGTGTGTAATCAACAACTGATGCGTAACGCTTGAACCAATTTCAGGAATTTTCATTGGTTAATATTGGAACTTCTACACTTGGAACATATTAGTTGTAAACTACTTGTCCCTAATTAGTTTTAAGAATAGAATGGTGGAGAATGTGTTCAAAAATTCATGGATGGTGTCTTTAGTATTAAAAACAAATTCTTCTATTTATCTTAGGCTTTTATTGCGATAGTACAAACCTAACGCGCTATTGTAAGAAAAAGAAGAAAGAGTAAAATAAACAGTGGCTTCCAACTTTCTCGGTTATATTACTTATTTGAAATGCTTAAATAATAGTTTAGCTTCCAAAAATAGCTATATGACACGAATTTGACATCAATGCCCAATTTATACGAGCACACACTTTTGTAAGTTATTATCAGAAAGTTTATTTGAAATTCTTATGTTATTTTAAGGAATTAAGCAAACATTAAACGTATTAATGTAAATAGGAGTTTGGGACTGAGAGAATTTCGAAAATAATTATTACAGAAACTATATATGCGTGAGCAAAGCAAATACTAGCAGACTCCGACATTTTTTTTTTTTTTTTAAATAAGTGTTAATACTGATCTTTAGAGAGAAAGAAAGTTTATTCGTCTTAGTTATAGTAACGACCAATAAAAGATATTTGATTCCTTGGCTGTAACTCGTTAGTACTACATACTGAAGGATGTTTGCTGATATTGTGTTATGTTGCTAAGCATAGATGAATACTAACTCGACTTTATTTCCCTAATGTTGTTACCTTATGCATAGAATAATATTTTTAAAGGGAAGGTCTCTTAGTAGTAGTCTCATGTAAGCTGGCGTTTCAGCAAATAAGGTCAGCATATTCCTGTTAAGCCGTCTAATATCTTAGGGGCACATACTGCGTAACAGGAGAAAACAGCATTGCAGAGGTTGGCAGTCCCTCGCGACTCCGCACCTCTGCGTCTCTGCCGTACGATTTCTTTACACTTCATATGCGAAGGAAAAGTTGCCCCTGACAGCGCTGTCACCTTCTTAAATCTTCATCCTTCTGCTTAGAACACTCTGGCGGTAGCAGAGAAAAGCGTCTTTATTTACAATCGTTTCCCCTTCAAGTGCTTACGGATGGTTAAGCACACAGGATTTTGGTTTCCAATTTTGAAACCCTTTTCCAGGATGGAGTTATCGATTTTTACCTTACGACACCTGCCTATGATACGTAGAGGAATTGCTGAATCCACCCAAAATGTCGTTATTGAATCTTTGAGATCAGTGATGTCAACTTATTCCTTAAAGTAAAGGTAATACTAAATTAATATGTATTACAAGCTTAAAATAAGACACATTTTTTCCACTTGTCTCATTTTAAATTCTAATTAACCGAGCCTATAAGTGAACTACTGAATACATATTAATAGGCACGCTCATCTTTAGATTGTGTCTCTCAAAATTACTTCAGGATGTTTCCAAATCCTCTACATGATACAGCGATGTTTAACTTGGTTTCGAAATTCTTGTACTGCCTCCGAGAAATATGTTGAAGAAATCGACTAAATCTTTCATTTAAATAAATACTTGAAAAGTGAGAAAAGAGCTGATAACTGTGGAAAAGTTAATAGCTTTTGAAATATGAGAATTTTTCCTTAGAAAACAAAAAGAAATATTTTTGCTGCAATATTAAACGTTAACATAAAATTGTGCATATTCACTTATTTGTACTAAAACTTGAGTTATATAAACATTGTTGAAATTGGCTGTAATAACTATCACATATTTAAACAAGAAGTGAATGATTTAAATTTACCAAAAGGCATTCTAAGAATAAAAAAACGTAAGAATAAAAAAACTTGTGGGAGATAATTAACTATCAGCGAAATACCAAATTAAATTATTGAAATATTTAAAGAAATATATAAGGGTACAAATATATGTGTACAGCAAGAATGGTATTTTTAAGACAGCAGGTATTAATACTGGAGGGAGACAAGGATGCAGTACATGAACCACTTAATTTCATTATTTTACAGAGCAATCCGAGAATGGAAACAGCTGCTAAATATGTTAAATATAGCTTCTGATATTAATAAGAGAAATTTTGTAATGGCACTCCATTATGCATATGACCAAATTATCATTTCTGAAAATGTAGGTGCGCTACGGAGAACACTATTTCAGATAACCCTTAATTATAATTTTGACAACTTAAAAAATAAAACTTTTCAAGTAACTCGCCGGTTAAGGTGTCAACTAATAGACAAAATCATAGTTTAACAAGTAAATACATTTAAACCTTTAGTATCTACAGTACCATACATTAAGAAGTAATATTGCCACATTAGTGACTTGTAAGTAGTTCATTTGACTGGTGGTGTCTGTGACGCCACGCATCACGTGACCTCTCCTTCCTTTTAGAGGCATGCAAGGAACTAGCTCTCTCTCACTCTCTCTCTCTCTCTCTCTCTCTCTCTCTCTCTCTCTCTCTCTCTCTCTCTCTCTCTCTTGTGATCAGGCTCTCATCAGAGCAGGACTTGATGTATCGTCCTTTCCCGGTAATGGCCAATGGCCATATTGTATTGTTACTTTATTAAAACTTTTTGATTGCTGAAACTGCAGTCTCCGTATTCCAGTGATACCTAACCTTTTATAGAAATGTATTAGAAAAATCCCGACCTGTTCTAAATGAATCCCGTCTGAGTTAGTTCCCCTTGCACAATCTGGCCACGTGGCATCTTAATCGGTGCACTTCGATGGTCAGGTGGTCACAATATGAGAACTAAGTTGAAAGTTTTTCAAAAATATTTGGAATAATTAAAAAATAAACTTAAAGGAAATAAAATAAGAAAGCATACAATGAAGAAATGTATTAAAATCATGGCAGTTCCAATAGCTCCGAAAGTAGCGAAACTGGAGAATGACAAGCAAAGAAAAGCTTTGGGAGTCATCAGAAGAGACAAAAAAAAAAGGTGATATAAGAAATCCTTTAAAAATACCTAATACAAACAAACAGCAAATATTAAATTACAGACCTAAGGAAAATGAAACAGCGGGAGGCCCCAAAAACAATGGATTACCCAATGAAAAGTACGCATTTGGAAAAAGCAACAAGCCTTTGGAAGTATAATTCTTGAAGCAGAAGGACAATTAACAATAATAATAATAATAATAATAATAATAATAATAATAATAATAATAATAATAATAATAATAATAATAATAATAATAATAATAATAATATAATAATAATAATAATAATAATAATAATAATAATAATAATAATAATAATAATAATAATAATAATAATAATAATAATAATAATAATAATAATAATAATAATAATAATAATAATAATAATAATAATAATAATAATAATAATAATAATAATAATAATAATAATAATAATAATAATAATAATAATAATAATAATAATAATAATAATAATAATAATAATAATAATAATAATAATAATAATAATAATAATAATAATAATAATAATAATAATAATAATAATAATAATAATAATAATAATAATAATAATAATAATAATAATAATAATAATAATAATAATAATAATAATAATAATAATAATAATAATAATAATAATAATAATAATAATAATAATAATAATAATAATAATAATAATAATAATAATAATAATAATAATAATAATAATAATAATAATAATAATAATAATAATAATAATAATAATAATAATAATAATAATAATAATAATAATAATAATAATAATAATAATAATAATAATAATAATAATAATAATAATAATAATAATAATAATAATAATAATAATAAATAATAATAATAAATAATAATAATAAATAATAATAATAAATAATAATAATAATAATAATAATAAATAATAATAATAATAATAATAATAATAATAATAATAATAATAATAATAATAATAATAATAATAATAATAATAATAATAATAATAATAATAATAATAATAATAATAATAATAATAATAATAATAATAATAATAATAATAATAATAATAATAATAATAATAATAATAATAATAATAATAATAATAATAATAATAATAATAATAATAATAATAATAATAATAATAATAATAATAATAATAATAATAATAATAATAATAATAATAATAATAATAATAATAATAATAATAATAATAATAATAATAATAATAATAATAATAATAATAATAATAATAATAATAATAATAATAATAATAATAATAATAATAATAATAATAATAATAATAATATTAATAGTAATAATAG
>CM060956.1:76894536-76944536 GCA_030765055.1 Mantis religiosa
TCTCACATTTTACTTACTACCCTCCCCTTTCCTTTTATTGTCTGTGAAATCAACCTCTGTTCATAGGTTAATGTTTTGATATTTTGAAGTCAAACCTATATGAGGTAGCATATCCAGGGGCCGGCGTGGACAGTCATTGCGAAGCATGCTTATGTGTCACTCCAGCTCTCCTCTATCGCCACTCGCCTAAATGTAATCCTTGCTTAATGCGTGTGTCGTAATTTAATCTAAAAGATGGACTGAAAGTTTTCGCTCACCAAGGCTAGATGAAATTCAGATTTTAGGCAATCGAAAGGTTCGTTTGGGTACACTAGACTGTATACATTCACTGAAACAATTTAGTTATTTTTCAAAATATTGAAAACCAAGTATTTCACCAATTTAAACGAATCTCAATAAAGCATCAAAAGAAATTCATTTTAACTATTTTAGAGAAATAGGTCGACCAGGTAAAAAATGCGTCAGAATTTCTCACTTCCAAATGTTCCCAATTTTGGCCCATTCATAGAATTGGGGTTAACAGGATCGAAGTAAAGAATTGTTATTGAGTTTTTTTCTAAGCTACATGTTTTAGTTCACTTTAAATGTAACGTGTGTTATTAAATCTGTAAGACGATGATAGATTCCTATATTTCGTATTCCTTCTCACCTTCCTTTCTTCCTTCCCCCTCTTTTCTTTCTTTCTTTCTTTCTTTCTTTCTTTCTTTCTTTCTTTCTTTCTTTCTTTCTTTCTTTCTTTCTTTCTTTCTTTCTTTCTTTCTTTCTTTCTTTCTTTCCTTCTTTCTTTCTTTCTTTCTTTCTTTCTTTCTTTCTTTCTTTCTTTCTTTCTTTCTTTCTTTCTTTCTTTCTTTCTTTCTTTCTTTCTATCTTTCTTTCTTTCTTTCTTTCTTTCTTTCTTTCTTTCTTTCTTTCTTTCTTTCTTTCTTTCTTTCTTTCTTTCTTTCTTTCTTTCTTTCTTTCTTTCTTTCTTTCTTTCTTTCTTTCTTTCTTACTTTCTTTCTTTCTTTCTTTCTTTCTTTCTTTCTGTTTTTCTTTCTGTTTTTCTTTCTTTCTTTCTTTCTTTCTTTCTTTCTGTCTTTCTTTCTTTTTTTCTTTCTTTTTTTCTTTCTTTCTTTCTTTCTTTCTTTCTTTCTTTCTTTCTTTGTTTCTTTGTTTCCTTCTCTCTTTCTTTCTTTCTTTCTTTCTTTCTTCCTTCCTTCCTTCCTTCCTTTCTTTCTTTCTTTCTTTCTTTCTTGTTCTTTCTTTCTTTCTTTCTTCCTTTCTTCCTTTCTTCCTTCCTTTCTTTATTTCCTTCCTTCTTACTTTCTTTCCTTCTTTCCTTTCTGTCCTTCTTCACTCCTTTCCTTCTTTCCTCCTTCCTCCTTTCTTTCCTTCTTTCATTTCTTCTTTTTATCTTTGATTCATTCACTCTTTCTTTCTTTCTTTCTTTTATTTTTCCATTCTTCCTCGACGGGCCCTAAAATACCATACCACCACTTCATTCTTCCTCTCTTTCTTTCCTTCTTTCTTCCTTTCTTCCTTTGTTTCTTTTTCCCTTTTCCTTCCTTTATTTCTTTCTTTTTTGTAATATAAGTATCCTATGATGAAAGAACATAAAATAATTCTAAAGTGAAATCAATTTTTTCATAAGCAGAATCATTTTTCTATAATATTGAAAAGACTCTAAAAGCTCTCATTAATATGGAACGTAGTTTGCGTCCATATAATGACAATGTATATGATGAATATGATGCAATATATATATATATATATATATATATATGATATTTTTGCCTTTGTATTTTTCTGTGGACAATATAATCAGAAAGCTAAAGTGGTAGTAAATAGACAATTTAATTATTCAGTAAATTGAATTAGATGAAATGTTTTAAGGAATCCACTTCTCCAAACATTCGATTGTTTCTCAGAAACAGGTGTATAAATTTTAATTAAACATCCAGTTTTGAGATACTGATCTGTAGAATAAAATTTATTTTGAACGCTTTCTGATTTGTTTTTATTAAATTTTAGATAACTGAATTACTGGAAATTATGTGAGACTGAAATCCACTAAAGAGAAGATTAGTATTCCTAAAGATATGCAATTTTCATTAAAAATTTTGTTAGTTCGGTCTTTTACGATATATTATATTCTGGTTTAAATTTTACTATTTTTTATGCTATGTCCTTTGAAGTAATACGTCCGTTCTTTGGTTTTTATCAGGCTAAGATAAGGGTATAATATATGAAGCTAAGGTTTTAATAAGCTACAACTTTATACAACTTTCTATAGTTATAATGTTCGGTATGCTTCTCTCGTGTGCAACCAGAACGAAATGTACATTATGTATCAATGTTCTATGTATATGATTACCTTCTATTCATTTAGAGATTTATGTTCCATTGAAGCTAAGAATGGTATCATAAAAGAACAGTTTGTTTTATTCAGTGCTTACAAAATCTATGGATCTGTTTTAAATGTTTATTCAATATTTGGTACGTACTTAAATTGAGCGGGGGGAAATGCAGGAAAACCTCAAAATGAGGACTCTGCATCACCACTGATTGCATTGTTATGCTTTCTATTTGCATCTTTGTGTTTTTTTTTAGTTTTTTTTAATTTACGTCCTTAAAATTTTTAAGTCGTATCGGACGATGAATGGAATGGATGAAATGGTGCTAAAATGGACCCAGGGTCCATGGAGCTTAGAGTTACCCGACATTCGTCTTTTAGGATAAGGGAAACCCCGGGAAAAGCTTTATCCAGGTAACTCATAAGGTTTTTTACGTGGTTTTCCCTTATCCTTAAAGACGAATGTCGGGTAATAAGATAATAATCTTTGTGGTTCTTTAGATTTATGCTAAATCCCTTATCGTTCGCTGTTTGTCCTTGTATTTGCCAATTAAGGTTTCCGGATTGTCAGTATCAGGTACGCATTTACAATGAAACGTTCAGAAAAATGTGCAAATTCTCTTGAATTATTTTAAACGTAGTGGTTTTAGTTTTCACACAGGGTAAAACATAAATTTATCAGCAGAATTAAGACAAATGCCCCTAAAGAATGGGTAACTTAAATGGAAAATGTTTAATGCTGCATTTACATCAGTCTTTTGTTGCTTGAAATTTGGTCAGACATAATGCTTCAGACCTTTTTGCATATTTCTAACATCTTTTATCCTAAATCAATTGTTTCTAAAATGAAACTTTTACACTGGTTTTCTCCTAATACATTTTTCCTAATTGTTGTTTCCTAAAATTCAATTTCCCCAAAACAAAGCTTTATTCTTGAATTTTATAAAATCTTTATTCTGAGTAATTAACTTTACTAAAAATAAAATTTACAAAGCTAGTAATTTGATGCTCTACTTTCTGCGCATTGTTTTTATGTCACAATGAATTCCACTTTTAATATTTAGGGATTTCTTTCTTTAAAAATAAAGCTTTAAAACGAAATGAAATTTGGTAATTTTTGTTAAGAAAAGCTTTTAGGAAACATATTGCAGCCTTGGTGCGATAAATTGGTGAGCAAGTTAGATGCTTGGCTTATTTCTCTCTAAAAGCTAGGAAGAGTTCATCCATTTCTAGGAACATCAGATTGGAAGGAGGTCATTGAAGTTAGACAACATCTAATTTAAGGAGTGTACTTTTCAGTTTACCCTTCTTATGAGACCTTTCGTTCCTTAAGACCCATAAACAGTGCAGATAAGGCCTGACAATGAATATTTCAAAGTAAAATGGTTGCTCCCAAGGGACCCATGAATATATTGGTACGCCTTATCATTTTCCCCAGGCAAAACTTTTGAGGTATCTAGTTTGCAAGAATACGTTATCTGAACACGTATGTTCCTAAAATTATATCTATACATTTTGTTAGCATGTCTTACAGTCAATACTGTGCAGCGCTCCCTGAAAATTCCTGAAGAAAATCTACCAAATTAACGGAAGGGTAATTGTTATTTTTAATGTCCGAATGAGCAAGTTATCTGTAGGTAGTACTCTACAGCATTTTCAAACTTTTAGCTAGATTCATAATTATTTGAAATTTGGGCCATTGTTTCAGCCTCGAGGTTAAAATTATTATACTATTTATCAGACAGTTTGTACTAAAATCAGAACTTCTTAAGAACTGGCCCTCCGTTCTAGAAATCAGGGTACTTAACCTACCATGGAATGCAATTTCACTGTTATTACCCTAGTCTGTTAAAATGAAAATTATGTGCACATCATTTAATACAGACATAGTATTGATTAATGTAATGATGGATTATTTGAATGTTTCAAAATGGATTTGGCTGAAGCAAAACAAATTTTCTAAGGCACGGAGAAAATTATATAAACACCTCTGATTCAATTCTTCTTTTCTTAATTTAAATTTCCTATGTCGTTAAGTTACTCACATAATATCAGAAAGACGGCTATTATGAACAACAATGGCTGATATCCCTATTTCTTACGTATTTCTTATAGCATCTTCTATTCATATTGGTAATATTAAATGCAAGGGATAGCTTCTTTATATGGAATATTTACTGACACAAATCAAGTTCCGTATTTGCTGGTTGGCAAATTCGAGAAATTAACGACGTAATCTACTAATGAGCATACCTTCAGGCATTGTCTAACGACTAGGCTACTAATGCATATGTGGTGTGAATGGTGTACCAGTTGTGATGATATTGTGACTTTGTGGGTTCGTAGAATTAAAAGGCCGAGTTGCAGAAATTAAAAATCTCTTTTATTTTCGTAGAAATACACTTATAGATTACAGCAGCATTACGTTACATGCACCATCAGTCTACCAAGAACGATGACAATAACTGACAGCATATTACATTAGCTTTCGTTACAACACTGACTGTTACACAACAACTGCTTACTCACTCTTGTTTACAACAACTGTTTCACAACTACAACTGTCCTGCTAGCGTGTCACAATTCCTTTTATATCTCCATTCATGATTACCAGATTGTTCTGTCAATCACGAGAGGTTTCTGGAAAACAAGGCATCTAGTTACATAATTCGAACATTCTATCACCTTCGAGAAACGTAACTTAATCTACGCCGATGAGGATTTTGCTCAGTTGTCTTGCTTGCTGGCGTTATTTGTTTACACAAGTTCGTTATCTACGTGAAACCTATCCATGTATTTTCTATTTGCGCCGAAACTTTAATGCCCGTTACCGCGACAATATTCACGTTGCGGTGCCATCTGTAACGACTTGGTGTCGCTGTGAGTTGTGAAGGAGAAGATGATAATGATAATGATAGTTTATTCACTTATAGACATGAAATACATGTTTCAAGTTTCGTCCAAAAAGTTTACATGTTACGATATTGTAAATGATTAGTTAGTTACATACTTCAAGATTTAAAAATTTTACAGAATATACATAGAGATTAATAAATAATGTAACCGTCTTATTGGTAAAAAATAATAAAAAAAGACAATCTTCGGTTTTCCCTTTCTTTGAGGAGGGTCTCGCGGTTCTTCCTGTCCATTGTTCATAAGGTGAATATCTCAGTAATATGAAACAGAAGATGTAATAAGCTGTATTAGTATTTTATTTGTTATATAATGAATGAACATAAATAATAATAGTAATAATAAGAATAATAATTCATTAACATATATTATTTACTGATTTCAGAAATGTATTTTAAAAATTATACTCATTTGTTGAAATTACTAAACAGATTGAGATAAATGTATTACACATGATGATAAACTTCGTTTAAAATCTATTTGTTGGATTCCAGAAGTTCCACGGCTACTCTGGTATTTGCACAAGATCCTACCTACAGCGGCGGTCTCAGACGGTAAGTGGTTATTGAGGTACAAATTAAAATAAAATGGCAGTTCCTCATTTGCTCTACAAAACTTGTATTGAAATTAAAAGGATACTTTCCCAACCATCAATTATACCTCTCAATGCTTTACATTGCAATCCTTCGAATCCTTCCACTTTCCAATGAAATTACAAACTCTGCAGAAATGCACACGCAAAGCACACCTTCACAATATCTGGTCTATTTGCAGAAGACCAAAATGGCGTCAAGTGCCTCAGCTTTCATAATTCTGCCGTTGCCATAACAACTAAATATCTTTCAGCCTTTCTACATATATCGTCATTCTTTTTAAATAAATCTTTCTTAACCTAATTTTAACAGTTAAATAATAATTATTTTATAAAGGATTGTCAAAGTGTTTAAAGTGAGACATCTGGTATATTAATTACTTAAATCGTTTTAATTGGAAAAGCATTTAAGGTTGCATTTAACAAGTTATAATCAGGATATGGTGATAATGTCATACCAGAATAGTTTTATGCAGTAAAAATGATAGAATGTTATTCCTTATTTCCACACGGCTGTAACTGCCTCGTAGACCTACCATAAGGTTTGTAATTTGGATATCTATTGATACAATTTATGTACGATGTATTTATCAATGCATACATACAGACGAGTGCAAATTATTAGACTCATTCGTGTTATTTTACTTTGCTTCAGTTTAACATTCAAAATAATAGTTATTTAGCGCCGTAACCTATTTCAATTTGTTGTAATTATTTTCCTTGCTGTAATATGAAGCATATTCAATGAAATTTGTCTCTTAATAATAGCTGGGGAAATTTTCATTTACTTACAGTAATATGGTGGTAGCTCTGAATTAAGAGCAGTCATTTTCTTCATGTCTGTTTATCCAAATGTTTGGTGATATTGCTTTCATTTGGTGAATATAGTAACTGAAATAAAATGAAATGTGTAGTGTTTAACGCCCACTTTTATTACATACGGCATCACAGGCGATGACACTGATGATGCATGAGATAAAGATGGAGCACCGGTGGAATAAGATGGCGGGGGAAACCGGAGATCCCGGAGAAAACCCGCCCCAGCGCCGTGCTGTCCATCACAAATCTAACTTTGCGGTCACCTGAGATCGAACGCAGGCCGCCTTGGTGAGAGCCAAGCGGTATAACCACTGAGCCACGGCGCGGCCTTATTTGTAACTGAAGATTGTTAATATTTGCCTTTATTGTGTTTTGTGTTTTACCATTAATTGATCTCAAGCCAAGTAACATCGTGTATCTTATCCTTAGCAAAAATCTGTTAGTCGCATTAATCAAGATTTAACATTCGGTGAGACGTTGACCTCACAAAGGGATGGAAAATGCCGGAGGAAAAGAAAGCTATCACCAAGGATGCAAAGAAAACTTGTGCAGGTGGCAAAACAAAATAGAAGGGCAACCAGCATTGACCACAATAATCAACTAAAGCTGTACGGTACAGAAATATCAGCCTCAGTATTTCGCAGAAGATTATGTGAAGCAGGTTTACCAGCACCAGGCCTCGTACAAAGGCTAAACTGACACCTGCTATGGCAAAAAGGAAAAAAAAAAGAGTTTAGAATGGGCCAAAGAGAAGCAGAAACATTCTGTGGAATTTTGGTGAAAGGTAAACAGTATGAAAATTGTATATAGCATAAAATTAAAATATGTACATGTAAATTTTATGCCATTGAAATAAAGAGCCTAAAGTTTGCTTCTCTCATTGCTGGTTTTGCTATACTATCTTTGAGAAATTTTAAAACTGTTTAATATTAATAGAGGTTTTTATTGTTTCAGGTAATTTCTCAGATGAATCCATGTTTGAAGTATGTGAAGAGTGCAGCCAATATGTGAGAAGGACAGATAAAGAAGCATTTTCCCCTCAGTATGTCGATCAAAGAGTAAAGCACCCAACATCAAAAATGGTCTGAAGCTGTATGTCTGTCCATGGACCTGGAAGATTATACATAGTTGTGGGATCTATGGAGAATAAACAGTATAAAAATGTATTAGAAACAAACCTGTTTCCGCAAAGTAAAGAATGGTTTCCAAATGGTGATTTTGTGTTCATGCATGACAGTGCTCCCTGCCATAGAGCAAAATCTTTAATCCAGTTCCTCAAAGTAAACAATGTAGAAGTAGTACCATGACCGGGGAATAGCCCTGATTTAAATCCAATAGAGAATGTGTGGGGTATTGTTAAACAGAGACTGAAAAAATTGAAAATAACAACAGAAGTTCAGCTTATTGAGGGCCTGATAAGCATTTGGCACAGAGATGAAGAAATAAAGGAAACGTGCTCCACCCTTGTAGAGAGCATTCCTAAACGCATCAAAATGGCAACAAAGGCTAAAGCAATGCATACAAAATACTAAGAGTTGAAAAAAATATTCTGTAATATTATTTCTGTTAAATAAATAGAAAATAAACGGTATATGTTAAAAATTTTAGCATTGAGTCTAATAATTTGCACACGTCTGTAAATGTACATTTGTGCATTCTTATAGTATGTACTCTACCTGTATAGTCTGCTCGTTCCCTTTGCGCTTCTACAAAGGATCCTTAGATATTTTGAATCTATGGAAATAATTATTCATTTATCCTCCCTTGCATGCTGGATATCAGATCTGCTGCTACTTGTTTAGAATAGTGGGGTAATATGACTACAGTATCTTGCTATTTGATGATAGTTGTCATTCGCATTGCTTAAATTCTGCCTTCTATTTCATATTTTAATCCTTTTTGTAGTATAGTTCTAGATAATTGTCATTTACTTCATTTTCACAGTAAATAATTTGAACCTAAGTTATTTATATGTTATTTAGAAAACAGTTAAATAGCTTCACTAGTTTTACCACTATATGATCACGAAAAATCCTCACATGAATGTTACATTCCCAGTGATATTTTGCTCAGAAGTCTGTCACTCACCATGCCCCCATATATCTGCTTGTTTGTAGCAACATACGTAAATACTCTTCTGTTGTAAAGTCATTGAATCGGTAAGCAAAACGTTTCAACGTTAGCGATAGATAAACATTTAAGCTTTATTGGAAGCTATAGCGAACATATTACTTCCTGGGACATTAGCATATGATAGACTTTGCGCACCGTGATGAAGAGGTAAAGGCAAACACTCGAAATCATCAAGTGGATGGAGATTTTATCACTCTTGTCTCCCTCAGTCCACCCAGTTCCACGGTAGATGCATTATTATTCAAGCTTTGTCTAAGAGTTACTTTCCAAACGCTTTCAACTGTCAACATTCAATATACAGCTCTTGTTTATACAGTAATGGAATGGAGCAGGTAAAACAATTGAAATCCACCAGGTAACAATAAGGCACGGTTGTGAAGGGGGTAAATGAGTGAAGGGACTTCATTTAGGGTTTAGAAATACAGGACTGTACAGCTACTGTAATTCTGTCGGGTGTGCCTCATAATGTAAAGCTGACATTGAGAGCTTAAAGAGTTAGCTAATGTTATCGTTTAGAGCACGTGTGCCAGTGATGTTTCAGCACGCGTTAATGAAGCCTGCACAACTGAGTAACGCCAGATGATAGTTCTGAAGCGTTAATAAACACATGTTGTAGTACCATTGGTTGCACTTGGGACCATCTATGTGTGAGAGCATTTCTCTTCCAGTTCTGTTTTTATTTAGGTATGATGTCAAAGTTTTCAATTTAGGGTTGTTAAAACATTGCCTGAAAGACCAAGATTCGCCGGAAATGTTGGTGATAAAGTGCTTACTTTATATGATGTTGGAAATATTGACCTCTGGTCTCTAACAATTTTTGGTAAAAAGATTTTAAAATTCATCCTAGGGCCATTTTAATTGTTTCATAGAAGAAGAAAAATTTTAAGGTCGGTTCCAACAATTTTCTACTGCAACACATAGAGTTATTGAATTATTAAATGAAATATATGAGATGCTTCATGACAATTATATCTGTGCTCTCGTCATTTTTCCGATCTAATTGGTTGCAGTGTTTATGGGTTTCTTTGAAGCATGAACTACTGATTTTAGCTCTCCTACAATACAGAAACATCATGCAAGAAATCACAAATATTCCTCCTACTGAGCTTGAACGAGTGAACGAAAACATCTTTACGAGATATGTTACCTATTCGAAACACAAGAACATTCTACCAAACATTTTTCTTCCTAATTCGAATTAATTTAAATAAACCTTTGAGATATAATTTCACAGCTGTAGGTACCAGAGGATAATGGATATCGAATCGATACTCATAAGTCTAAATGCGAACTAGCATTAGACTTTCATTACGGAGAGGATTTGGTACGTAGGCTCCCATGATAGGCCCATTGTTCCTATATCACCAAGTGGGGTACCTCCGGGAGGAAGGATGAGGTGAAGGAGACAGAGGGCGGCCGACCCAAGGAGCCACGATAGTACAGAGGGCATTGTTCCCACAGTTTACTTGGATAGACTTGCCCCGACAGGCCAGGACAACGAACACGCTCCTCTACTACGGGACGACAATGAGTCTAGCAGCCGAGTCCCAAAGGTCCCTGGCTTGCGCTACCGACAGGTTCTCAGCAGAGGAGTGGAGATCGGCAACCGAATTACTGGAGGAGGAAGTAGTCTTCCTCAGAGCACATCATCCCGCCATGCACCGCCGAGACTCCCGCCGACACTTCTACTCTGAAAGACACCACCAGATGAGAGATGATATGAAATGGAATAGAAGGTCAGGAAATTCGGGAGATGTAATTAACCAATCCAGCATTCGCCTAGTGACACGGGAAAATCCCCGGAAATAATGAGAACTAACTGTGCAGCTTGAAATTTTGCACTCTTTCCATAATATCATAGAAAATATATGAATTTCAACAGCTCTTCAAAAGGCGATTGAATATTAAATATATAAAAAATATATGTTAGTTATTGCCGACACCACGAAGAGGTATTTTGGAAAAAAAATTCATTACAGCTTTTGTTTAGTTTAAAGAGCTATTCAGGTTTTTTTCTTTTTTGTGTGTATTTTACGTAATCTAACGTTAAGTCATATCGGACGATGAATGAAATGGGTGAAATGATGCTCAAATGTATCCGAAGTCCATAGAGCTTAGTGTTACCCGACATTCGTCTTTCAGGATAAGGGAAAATCCCGGAAAAAAGGTTATCCAGGTAACTCACCCTGACCGAGATTCGAACTCAGGACCTCTTGAACGTAAGGCAGACACGCTACCATCTACGTTACCGAGGCGGGCTGTTTTTTGTCTATACCATGTAGTTTACCTATATGCAAATATGTACAAAATGCATTACAAATAAAGAGAACTCCGAAAGATATTCACAGAAAATTCAAGATATTTATTACATTTGACATTTGAATATCTTAAATGTGAGACGTCTCAATTCAATTCTTTAAAGCAGTTGAAAAAGCAATAGTTTCCAAAATTGTTTACCTGCTTTTTAAGTGTTTTTTTTAAAAAAACCTCGTATCAATATTCAGTGGGCTGTTTGGTTTTCGAACTGGCATTACAGCACACAAAAGTACCAATCTAAGTTTAAATTTTTCAAAAATTATTTTCTTGGATTCAGTGTACAGGGGGAATCAAAATGTCAATTGTTTGATTCATTTCCGATATCAAATTTTTATATGATACACAACACGTTCTCTAAATACTAAATAAGTTACAGAGATGGTAAAATGAAACAAATTTACTGCGGTTTTTCAAATGTTAACATGACATACTTGTCTAAGAAGAGAAAATCTCAAGAATAATATAACAACGCAGGCTATTAATGCAGAACCAAATGACTTGTATAAAACTTTTGTGATATGTTGCACTCAGATAGATTCCTTCCTCAAACTTCCTCCACTTGTTAATCGTGGTCGACATTTGAGAAAATAGTTACATTACATGGATAGCGTCAACATGAAAAATTCAATGCCATGGCCGGGATTTGAACCACGGATCTCCTGGTTTCCATCCAGTTGCTCTTTACCTTTGAGCTACCATGGCCAACGTGCCTTCCTGACATTAAATTCTCCAGTTGACTCGTATATTTCCCCGGTAGACCACTAGGGTCTCTCGCATCCGAGATACACCGTTTGTGGCGACTTACTATTGTAAGTACTTAAGTCCTAGGCTTCATCTTTTAACTCTTATTATTTTAGTTAATTGATGGAAATTAATCATTTCTCCACACTAGCCGTATATAGGCTAAGATATTTGATGGATAGAGTCAACATGAAAAATTCAATGCCATGGCCGGGATTTGAACCACGGATCTCCTGGTTTCCATCCAGTTGCTCTTTACCTTTGAGCTACCATGGCCAACGTGCCTTCCTGACATTAAATTCTCCAGTTGACTCGTATATTTCCCCGGTAGACCACCAGGGGCTCTCGCATCCGAGATACACCGTTTGTGGCGACTTACTATTGTAAGTACTTAAGTCCTAGGCTTCATCTTTTAACTCTTATTATTTTAGTTAATTGATGGAAATTAATCATTTCTCCACAATAGCCGTATATAGGCTAAGATATTTGATGGCATGGCATTGAATTTTTCATGTTGACTCTATCCATCAAATATCTTAGCCTATATACGGCTAGTGTGGAGAAATGATTAATTTCCATCAATTAACTAAAATATTTACAGTACATATTTCTTGTAGTTACAGTGCAAACAGCTAAATGCAGTACCTAGGATTACAGATAGTCAAATCTTTAAACATTTTAGATGTGCGACAGCTCAAGCCAATAACAAGAAATATTTCACCTGTCAATTTCATTTAACTCCAATAAATCCACGGAAAATTAATTTGAAATAAATGGCGTGTTTTACCGAAAGCCGCATATTTCCTTATTGTAAAAAAATCGGTTGGTATCTTCCGGTAGAATACTTAGGTAAAAATCATCCAGAATAAAGAAAATTCTAAAGATGCAGGAGGTATTGATATATTATATTTGTGCATTATATATGTATTATATGTATCATATATTAAATATATGCAAACAATCACTGCAATACAAACATAATGAAAAATACTCACATTGATTATTACTATTTCTAATATTATTACTAACGTAACTGTTCCATTTGTTTGACTTAAGCATTTACAATCTCTTGTTCCACATGTCACACACTCTCTTTCACAATTCTTTATCTTCATCAATTTCTTGCGTGCCTCTTTCATGTACTGAATAATTTCATCAACAGTATGGGTCCCCTAGCCCAAAAAGGGAGTCCACGGGAATAAGATCTGGAGATATTGGTGGCCAGTCAATAGACTGTAAATTGTGAGCTTGGATGGAAAAGGTGTTTCAAATTCTTCATGTCATATTTCTCCATTTTCCTGTCTTCCAGTAATGTTCCGAAATCCAGATTTGTTGATTTTTAGTTAAATTACCGCCCATTGTTATGCAAGATTGAAAACAACGAATAAAAAGACAAGAAAAACGTATGAGGAAAAGATAAACTCAACAATGATGTGATGCTTAATAATGAAATAAATAGCCATACAAATCAAAACTAAACATCTTAGAATATCAAATCTAGTAATCATACAGCTGTATGCCTATATATGATCATCCCCCAATGTTTCATTTTTCTTGAAGTTATCAAGATATTCAGTCAAGGACGTTAGAGCTCTGTTATTGAGAAAATAAAATATTTCGAAAGGTATGGCATGTAACGCGTAGTTTTGGTTGGACAGGTTTTCTCGAATAGTTTGCATTCTTTGCAGTCGTTGGAGTTAAACCAATGACTGTATGCTTTTGGAGTGCCGTTCAAATACAAACAACACATATATTTATATGCAAGGTTTTCTAGAAATGGTTTATGCTTTTGTTTCAATTGATTCCATAACACAATTTTCAAATCGAGCTTTTAATTGAAACGAAATACTTTCCCTAGAAGTAAACTAAACAATGTACTCAATTTTTAAACTCCCTGTAGCACGGCAATGATTATGATTAAATCTTTTAGCACGATTAGTTGCAAAATGTTGATATCGTTGATTGCATTTCAGATTGCGCATTCTCATTCCTTCCTTCCCCGGGTAACATTTTTTCAGATAATTACTTGGGGAATTTCTGAGGAAGTTGTAGGGGGTAGGGCCGTAATATCCTCCTGGGCGTGCGGTGTGATGCACGCAAAATATCCGAGCAGTTTGCCGTCAGCGCCCCTAGTCTTGAATAAGTGCACACGCATCCTTCTTATTCCCAGTCAAGCATCTCCCTTTAGATTTATTCTGGTGAAGATATTGGACATCAGTGGCGGAACAGCTCGTTAATGAATCAAAAGCAAAGGAACTGTAATACGTAGTTTTACTTATTTGTTACCAGGGATGGATTTAGATATTTCTTGCTTTAACCTTCCTCAGAAAACTTTGCCTTCAAGAAAAAAATAGACGAAGTTGCTTGTTCATAAAATTATGTGTATGTTCGCTTGAAATTTATACCAGACATTACCCCATTCAAAGAATAACGTGCATATTTTCATTAGAATATATTTATTAGTTTCGACATAATTAATTACTTAAAGAATTACAAAGAGAAAGAAAACCCTCTCTTTAATTGTAAGAATTATTACAGAACAACTGAATGTTATAAGAAAACAAAACTTTGAAAAAATAATCTTTGTTAATATTTGGTTTGACAAATAAATTATTTTTTTTAAAATACACTTTTGGCTAATGTTAGGATGCTAAACAAATATATTAATAAATGTACTTACAAATTCTAAGCAAAAATTATTTTTAAAGTATGGTTTCAGTTTCAGTTTCAGTTTCAAATTCAACTAAAATTTCATAATGTGAAAATTTCAGAAGCTCGATATATATACAGGAAGAGAGAGGGAGAGAGAGAGAGATATCCGTGATAAAAATGCGACTCTATTCTATTTTTGTTATACTATTTCTTAAAGAAAGTTATATTGCTGTTTATTTTTGTCACTAAAATATTTCGTATGAGAGCTTTTTAGTATATATAGTTCTTATTTAAGTGCTATTTTTGCAGTCATATTTTTCAGTTAATAAATAATATTTATTTATAAAATCTATAACAGAGGTAGAACCTAGATAATCTTTCAATAACAGTTTTAAATTTTAGTGCCCACAAAGAACAAGGCGAAAGCTTTGCATAGAGATTCGGTGTCTTTCGCATGAAGTCGTGTTTTCTCGTTCTTTGTGAACATTATCAACCCTTTAATAGGGACTCACCACTTTCAGGTGTGTACGCCCGAGTTTTCAACATCCAATTCAGAATGAATATTAAATGTAAGCACTATGTAAACTTTAAAATTATTGATTATATGACACGTAAACATAAAAACACGTATATTGAAAAGTCCCGAGTTCGAATCTCGGTCAGGGTGAGTTACCTAGATAAGGTTTTTCCGCGGTTTTCCCTTATCCTTCAAGACGAATATCGGGTAACTCTAAGCTTCATGCACCCTGGACTCATTTGAGCATCATTTCACCCAATTCATTCACCGTCCGATATAACTTAATGTTGGGGCTGACGTAAATTAAGGAAAAAAAGTAAACATATTGAACTAGGCGTAGAAGTTTGCTTTCTTGCTTATTATTACGTTAAATATAAAGATTTTCATTATGTTTCTATTCTTTTGTCTGACTTGATGTACTGACTTTCTAAAATACTACATGTCAAAGCGAAAAGACGTATTGGAAAAAAATTCGCAACACAGAAATGTTTACCTTAGCTTATCGCACATACACGGCGAGTCCAGTGTAAGGTTAAATTAACTTGAGGTGGCAGCTCAGTAAAGCTGCGCACTAAAATAATTAGTCTTATACTAAACCTGAAAGAAGACTGAAAGTAATTTATAGATGTGGAGTAGTTGATACATGTACCATCAATAACTCCACGTGTATAAAATCATCCTCAGTCTCCTTTCAGGATTGGTACCAGACTAATTCCTTTCGTGCTCCTCTTTACTCAGCTGCCACCTCAAGTTAATTGGAGTGTATGTATATTTTGTACAGATGTGATCATGTCTTGTGGACAGCAATGGGTAATACATCGTCTGGCGCGAGAAAACATATCATATAGACACACGCAGCTTCCAATCGCTCTATTTGTGTTTCGTAACTTACTGTACATCAACTTACTATTATCTGTTTCAAAAGGCATAATGTTTGTCCTTGTCCCTAATAAATACTATTCGCACTAAGGCAAAAATTCAGATTTTGCCAAAACTAATACATGTGAAAGGTAGAGAGTAATGTATTTAACATCACCATCAAAACCCCATATTTTTTGCTCAAATAGTTTTGCTAAAACAAATACATAAAGTAGATACTATTCTATTATAACAACGCTTTGGGACGTAAGCACTGTAATGAATATCATTATTGTTTGGCTTGTATGCGTAAACGTATATTTGAAATTACTCAAAACTGAAACGTAAACATTTGACAGGACGTGATAAAAGAAATATGCACTTTTAAGGACAGAGGGACGTGTGGAAAGCACAATGCTTGTGTTTAACTACACACTTTTGAAAAATCAAAATTCATGGGTTTGCTTTGTCAAAGAGCAATGAAATTCATACCATGTAACAAGTAACTATTTCTTAATATGTTGATAAAGCAAAACATGTAATATAAATGCATAACTTTACTCAGATGCTTTCTAAGATGACGTCAACAAACGAAATTTTCTAAATACATGTTATTATTTAGTTACACATAACCGCCATAATTGTTTTCACAAAGAAGCCAATTGTTAGGAGAAATAAAGTACTCGGCGATCCATAAAATGACCGTGTTAGAATTTTTATATAGTGAAGTATATAGACAAAAAAAATGTTGAATTTGATACCATCATTCTTTCCCCTAAAATGCACAGATTTTAAATTTTTAAAAATTAAGAATGTTTTACCTGAAAATATCTTTACGGTCATTTTATTAAACATAATGGTTTGTGACACTACAAAAAGTTTCAGACCTCTAACAAGAGTGGTTTCTGAGAAATGTGTACCCAACATGTAAAATTGCAGCTTCTGGGAAAATGCAAAAAAGTAAAATAACAGGTTTTTCAGCTAACTCACCAAAAGTTACAACATTCCTGCACCATAATCCTGCACCATAATCCTGTACTTTTCTACACCAGTTTGGATGACAATGATAGCTCTACAATTACAAAACTCTTCTGCGCTACATTGTTATCTACGCAAAATCTGTTGTCATCATCTGGTTGAATGTGAGACTATTTTTTTCTAGAAGCTGAAAATTTACTGCAACTAGGAAGGTTAGATACACTTTCAATGTCACTGCTTTTTTGTGTTTTTATGACAAAACACTGTCTTTCTCCAACTAAAACGCTTTACTCTACCCATATTTATAGCAAAGCTTCAAATCACCTTGAATAAATAACACTCAAGTCGATAATTTGAACTGTAAACAAAACTGCAACTATAATCCACATGTACTTCAAATGTAAACAATTCGCCATATTGTGAGAGCTTTCTGCAAATACACATAGAGCCACATCTGCAGCAGAGATACCAACAACAAGCATAAAATTTACCGCATAGCTCTGCTGCCACAAATCACAAAGTTATAGAAATTTAATTTCAGTGGTTATATATGTATTTAAAAGGGAGCATGGACATGGTGACGCCATATTTAAATCACCATTTAAAGGGTTTAAATATTAAAAATACATATAATGCAATATATCATTGGATTCGTAAAATCTTGCAGATTTTTGTAAGACATAAAACAAAAATTCGATTTTTGAGGCATTCACACGTCCCACTGTCCTTAATAAGCCAAGGTATTTGTTAAATTCGATGAGAGGAAACAACATACTTGACGTGGTCTGGCAGAACATGTCTAGTCACATTATAACTTTGTTTATGAATGGTTGGTAATCTCTATTTATCTAGGGCAGTACTATTCAGTTACACTTCCATGAAGAAGTGTATCAGCTGGATCAATGAGATACGATCCACCATCCTCCTTACTACTGCCAGAACAATCCAATTGAGTTAACGTAGGCTCAAATTATGTTGCAAACAGAAATAATATTTTTAAACTGACTGACCATGAACGATTTATTCACGAAGAAATTGACAAGGAACACAACAAGACTGGAAAAACTGCGTGACACATCAGATAAACTACAAGAAGATAACTTTTGGAAAGAAATAGCACGTAACGGCAAATTATCTCTTAATGCAAGTAACGTTCACAGCTATATGGATCAACGTTGGCATTTTCATTGGATTAGAAAAATAAGTAATTCATAAACTATATATAATTAATTTTAAACTATATATTTAAATGACTTACGTAATATAGAATATGCATGTTGCAATTGTGATTTCAACAACTGCATTATTATAAAACTTTGGAAAATTCAGTTTGCGTTCCCTTAAGTCTAGCGCCACGAACAATCGCAAGTGCGCGAGAGGGAGGGAAATATAAAGAGAGTGGAGGTAACAAGATGGCAACGCTGAAAGCTGTAACACATCTGATTCGCTACAGGCGAAAACTCTTACCATTTGAAACATGTAATATTTCACTCTTCTAATCGTCCAGGTAAGACCCGATAAGAGACAATCACAGCGCTAGTCACTTGAAGGTCAATACTCCTCAACGTTCTGTCGACAGACCAGGAATCATTTGGTAATGTATAAACATTGCAGCAGAAGAAACTGTGAAGGGAGACGTGTTGTTCGTTTTGATACATGCGACATTTGTCGGTGGTCGCTTCTTAGAACCCCGTGTCAGCTATCTCTTACATGTGTATTTGATGACGTACATTACACCATATCGCATTAAGTTTTGTGTACGTTTCACGTCATTACCTTAAAGCTTAATTTTCAGCATAAATTGCCTGTTAATAATAGTTAGTATATCAGGTTCCATGTTACAGCTAAGCACTTGCTTTAATTACAGTTCATGTAATGCAATTCACTTCACTATCGTGATGCTAATCTTCTTGTATAATTTAAACGATACTAATTGTTGTGTATTTCGGAACAGCATCTCAGGTATCCGCCTTTCGGATTGTATTAGTGTATCGCAAACTAATTACATCTGAGTGGCCGAAGATTATATCCGACGTTATCCTATGTCGAGAAGGAGCAACTCTGGTCTCACATTCTAAACAAGATTAATTCCTAATGTACTATGTTCAGGTCATTAGTTTTTAGCTATATGCAAATATCCAAACATTTGGCAAAGCTAGTGCAAAGCTAAGAATACCTGACGTATCCAGACTTTAAGTTTTAGCATTTAATTTCGTCCCTCTATCACGTAGCTAGAGCCAAACTAGGGGTCGCATTTCAACTAAAACTTATCGAAAATATCTGTTTTAATTACCATTTAGGAAAATATCCTCTAAACACACAAAAGGAAGGAAGAAAGAAAGAAAGAAAGAAAGAAAGAAAGAAAGAAAGAAGGAAAGAAAAAAGAAAGAAAGAGAGAAAGAAAGAAAGAAACAAAGCAAGCAAGCAAGAAAGAAAGAAAGAAGGAAGAAAGGAAGGAAGGCACAAAGGAAGGAAGGAAGGAAGGAAGGAAGGAAAGGGAGTGAGAAAGAAATAAAACAGAGAGAGAAAAATAAAGAAAGGGAGAGAAGGAAAGAGAGAGAAAGAAAGAAAGAAAAAAGAAGGGAGGAAGGAAGAAAGGTTGGGAGAGAGCGAGGGAGGGAGGGAAAACGTAAGACAGAAAGAAAGAAAACAAAGAAGGAAAGAAGCAAAGAAGAGAAGGAAGGCATAAGGGAAAGTGAAGGAAGGAGGGAGGAAGAAAGGGAGGAAGGAACGAGGTAAGGACTGAAGGAAAGAAGGAAGTAGGGAAGAAAGGAAACGAGTAAATACCGTGTCTGGAATCTAAGTAACAAAGATGCAACATTATCATTTTCAGAACTATTTGAAGCTGCCATTTACGTGGCAATTTCTTTTTCAAAATTTTATTTTTTAGAATAAGTTTTAAGTAAACTACCACTATCATATATTAATACAACAAATAATACTCATAACTTGAATTGTCAGGGTTCAGTTCTCTTTTCTTCGAAGAAAATTTGTATGAAAATTATTCAGTGTTTACTACATCAATAGTGGATCCCATCAAAATGCACAGTTTACTTGAAATAACCATTTTGTTATATTAGCCATTCACGACTTATCTAGTATATTGCTTGTAAGCTTCAATATTTGGTAATCGCTATTCACTTATTCCTCGGAATGCCATAGAAACGGTACGAAAATTCAGGCTCAGCTTACAGCAACGAATTTGAACGCCTGACTGTCTGTTCGGTTGATAAAGGAGTTATGAAAGGCTAAGATTAAAAAATGTATAAAGAAATGATTTACAGACAGATAAATCATTTCTCTATGCTAAAATAAAGATATTATGTAGCAAGCAATTAGTATATCTCAGTTTTGCTAATGCAGTAATAATATCAGTGAATTGTAAGTCAAGTAGCTGTAGGCCTCTCTGGAACACAGTTGCATCAGAGATAACAGACAATTGCAAAATGCAAGTAGCCCAATTCCGAAAAAGGCAAATTCAACAGGAATTCATAGAAAAGTAAAGTCACACATCAACAATAGTATTTAGATATGCTTGAGCATTAATAGCTACAATTTTGGCATCAATTGATGAGATTGGACTTGTTGATTAAATGTTATTAGAAGAATGTTTTGAGGTTGTCATTTGTTTTGCAGTCCGTAACGTCTTTAGACCGCGTTCAGCGACTCATAACTGACGTCTTTCACTGTTATTACAAAAGCATATTAATAGTTTGGGTATCTCAAACTGAAATAAGCAGTTTAATTCTGTATCTTCCAATAGGCGCTTCAAAGATTTCAATTAATTATTAGCCATCATTAAAATTATTAGCCAAAATATATGTTGTCCCTTGTTATACCAGTACATGCATATCCTTGAGAAAATATTTTATAGTTCACTACTGAAGCAGCTGACAGCGGATACATCAATGACCGAAATACTGGAGACATTATCAAAGATAGTATAGTTTGAGGTGCGCGGTTTCCTCTATTTATTCCATGTCCCTTAATAAAATGCTACGATTTAACAAAAGCATTAAGTAGTTGCTAAAATGAGCTTTTCTAAGAATAGTATTCCTGTTAAATATTGCCTTAGCATTCGAGAAATTAATTTTTATGAAGTTTTATATGGACTTTGGCTGCAGATAAGTGTTAATTATTACGATAACCATTCCGCCACTGTTAATTACTGTGCACACAGCATGCTGTTGCTTTGCGTGCAACGTGCATTCATTCCCTCTCTCCTCTCCAGAGTGAGGTATGACAACGATAAACATCCAACATGGTGCGTGCCCTGTAAGTAAGGGTAGAAGAAGGAAATGCCGGTTTCTTCTGACTTATGAGCTAGACAAGAGGGTGGAAAGAAATGGATGAAAGCAGGAATGGTAATGGGGATGCCTTATAGAGTACTGAACTTTTATTCACGCTTAACTTCGTTATGAGAAATACTTCAGGCTACCAAGTTTTGTCAAGAGTTAAGAGCGTTCTTTGTTTCAAGTTACAATTAGGATTTTTTTTTAAACTAAGCTCCAGCTAAGTAATGTCGGATGTTATATAAAATGGGTGAAATGATCCAGGGTCCATAGATGTTAGTGTTACCCGACATTAATCTTTAAGGATAAGGAAAAACCACGGGAGAAACCTTATTCCTATAACTCATTCTGACCAAGATTCGAACTCGGGATTTCCTGAACGTGAGGCAGACACAGTATTCCCATTTCGCAGGTACATGCACCCTGGTTTTGAATGTAATAACAATGGTCACAGGTAACTTGAAACTTCATTGATATAAATGATAGAGCCAGACTGAAACATTCAATTCCATAGCCGGGATTTGAACCACGGATCTTCTGGTTTCCGTCCAGCCACTCTAAACCATTGAGCTACTATGGCCAACGTGCCAACATAACATTAAATTTTCCAACTAACACGTGTTTTACGCGGTAAACCACTTATGAGCTCTCATAAACACATGAGACAACTATCATAATGGCGACTTACTCTACTGTAAGTACTCTAAGGCCCGGGCTTTATAGTTCGGACCACTATTAGGTACAATTAATGGAAATTAATTGTTCTTTCACACTAGCTGTGTGTAGGACGCACTATGAAAGGGTAGAACCATACTGAAAAATTCAATGCCATAGCCGGAATTTGAACCACGGATCTTCTGGTTTCCGTCCAGCCGCTCTAAACCATTGAGCTACTATGGCCAACGTGCCAACATGACATTAAATTCTCCAAATGACTCATGGCCAACGTGCCAACATGACATTAAATTCTCCAACTAACTCATGGCCAACGTGCCAACATGACATTAAATTTTCCAACTGACTCATGGCCAACGTGCCAACATGAAATTAAATTTTCCAACTGACTCATGGCCAACGTGCCAACATGACATTAAATTTTCCAACTGACTCATGGCCAACGTGCCAACATGACATTAAATTTTCCAACTGACTCATGGCCAACGTGCCAACATGACATGAAATTTTCCAACTGACTCATGGCCAACGTGCCAACATGAAATTAAATTTTCCAACTGACTCATGGCCAACGTGCCAACATGACATTAAATTTTCCAACTGACTCATGGCCAACGTGCCAACATGACATTAAATTCTCCAACTGACTCAGGGCCAACATGACATTAAATTCTCCAACTTACTCATGTTGGCACGTTGGCCATAGTAGCTCAATGGTTTAGAGCGGCTAGACGGAAACCAGAAGATCCGTGGTTCAAATCCCGGCTATGGCATTGAATTTTTCAGTCTGGCTCTACCCTTTCATAGTGCGTCCTACACACGGCTAGCGTGAAAGAACAATTAATTTCCATTCATTGATATACTTCATACCATTAATGCTTTATTCAGTTTAATTTTAAGGAGCCAAAACCTTATTTGCAGTTACGTCGTTTATGAGATTACTAGTGGCTATTTATATGCACTTTAGCAATATTAGCAGAGGCCACTAATAACTAATATTAAAAACAAATAAAAATATATGTGCAAGTGATTCATAAAGAATGACAGAGAATGGCAACGATAATACTCGTAAAGGAACTGCCTAAAATAAAAAAAAATATATATATGATATGACTACAGTAATTTAGGCATTTATTTGAAAAATCTTATTGAAAATTTCACGTAATATTTTGGTAAGAAATATATATGCTAAACAGGAAGATATCAAAATGTTGGTAGAAGGAACGATGACGAGGTCATCCCTTAACTTATTATGAGCTAAGTTTCCAGATTCCACGTAAATGTTTACTGATTCGGATCCTGAGAAGCTATACGCTGTGGGTGGTTCTTGTGTAACGTAGGCTGAAGGAGATGGGGATGAAACATGTAATAACGACGTGGGTGTGTCAAACCGGATGTTGGAGCCCAACTGAAATAAAGTGATCTGTGTGTCAATGTCTTTGATTGAGCATTCATTCCAAATTTATTCTAAGGTCAGAACTCCGAGAATTCATTCCACTTCTGCTCATTAGCGTCCAGTGTTCATGTTACCGGTTCAGAGAGTTCGGCAATATAAATCGATACAAGTATGTGTTTTTCGATCAAACAATACATGATACTATTTGTTGGAAAGCAATGTCCAGAGGACAGTATCTTATTGGGGAACGAAGCAATAGCTAGGCTAGATGTAATGTAATTTTACTATTCGTTTCACTAGATAATAAACACTGGCGAGACAGTCCTAAGAGGGCCAAGACCTACCAACCCGACAGCCGGCCTCACGCCCACTTACACACGGCAGAGGTGGGCGATCATTCAACCGATACGGGGAGGAGATGTGGTCAGCATCTCGGCATCCCCCAGCCGGAACGTTGGTTTTCGTGACCAGGGCCGCTCACCTAGCGTAAGCTCCTCACATTCCTCACGATGTTGAGTGGGCACCGGTCCTATATCCGGGATCTAAAATCCGCACCCCATGGGTGAGATCAAGCGGTCAGGGACCAAGGCATGCTGTCTTGGCCCGCTAGCCACCGCGCAGGACTCGTTTCACTAGAACGCCACCAATAACTACAGTAATAAAGGGAATGAAATGTCATTACTTCAAAATTACTGCGTATCTACGTTCAAGACACAAGTTAACCTAGACAAATGATAAAGAACACAATGTCCCCAGTTGGTGTCATAGGTTACAATTTCAGGTTTGAGGATTAGAGCGTTTCATTCTAAATAAACATGATAACATCGGGAAAGATGAATATAAATATAGACAAATCCTATAGCATAAATAAACTTCGGAGAGATGTAGACATTGAGTTCCAACAGACCAGCCTACATTCAGCAAGACTTGTCATGGCACCAGATGGACAATGAAGGTTGTGAAAATTACGTGATAATGAAACAACAATGAGAGTGTATGGTGTGAAGAAGGTTCAGAAAGATGCTCTTAGCCAATCACGTTTAACCGAAAAGCACGAAAAATGCACTGTTTATTGTGATCCACGAGATTCAAAGTACGAACCCAATGTAACAGTGCTGGTACAGTGGAAGGTTTGCATCTTGGAGATTCTGGGTTTGAAGCCCGCTCTGATCCGCGGGTTTTTCGTGGCTTCCCCTGATAGCGAGGCAAACGTTGAGGTGGTTCTATCACAATTTTTCTATCACTAATTGCCTCTGCCCATCAGTTCCTTTATTGTCATCTGTTTCAGGGATGTAGGATAGGAGACGGTGTTGTGATTGGGCAATGGAGGTAAACTTTGTACCGTCTTGTGGACACACTTGGAGGGGGGACTGGGAACGTTATGAATCCCATGCATGCTTCGGCACGTATCAACAAAATTTTGGTGTCTACCTTCATCTCGTCCTTCCAGGGGATAACGGTAGAAAACAACGGTCCGAATGCCTATGTGCAGTGCTCTGTAGCTTTGTAGGGGTGGGGGTGCTCTCTGTACCTTTAACTTTTAAGAATCATTGTAATATTAAAACAAATGACTGATTCGTGTTTGCTAAAGGAAGTGTACCGCTACTAGAACATATAATTCAGCTACATACTTTCACTTAGGATAGTCCACAACTGATATTGTTTTGGGGTTCATTACCCAGAAAGAAATTAGTCCTGAATAGCAGAAAAATTCTTTGTAGAAATAGCAGCATCAGCGAATGGTCAGAATTAATCTACCTCCCCCATTAAGATATCTACTTAAATATGTGGAATGGTTGATTTGTATTCTGCAGCTAAAATAAAAAAAAAACTAGAAAGTACAAGCGAATTAAAAATTTATTTTCAGAATTGATACATAAAGAGTGGACCAGTTTAAAATCACGTACGACATCCTTGGCGTTTTAAGACATAACTGCACAACACCATGCTCTTAGCTTGTCTAGTCTGTCTTGTAAGCACATCATGTCTTAATTTCAGTGAACATTGAGCTAAACAAAATATGATAGTATTTGTTTACAAATTGTAATTACGTAATGCCTACATTGTTTTATGTACTCTAAGCCAATTACACACAATATAAATTTTGTTAATGTATAAATAACACAGCAGCTAATGAGAGAATGGATATAAAAGGTATCTCCAGCAACCGGTGACACACACGCATAAAACTAGTTTAACACAGAATTAGTAAGTAGTCCTAGAATCGCATATAAAATTAAATGCAAATATCTTGTAGGCTTTATTGTGCTAAAGTAGCGGAAAACTAAATAAGAGAAAGCGATAATTAGAGAGCTTATTTTAAATTAAGCGTGATATTTTCTTGAAAGTGCACATTTATTTAAATAAATTGAATGAATATAACTTTCCATGAAGTTTACAAACTTAGAACAAGAGCAAAGGAACACATTAGAAAAATTAAATATAAACAATTAGAAAAATCAGCAGTTGCCACACATTTTTGGGAAAAAAAACCACAACATAAATCCGGAATCAAAACTACTAAAATATACATCAGGAAAACAAGAACTGTCCACATGGGAACAAATCTTCATTTCAAAAAATAGGAACAGAGTATTCAATTTCGACATCCCCCAGAGGGATTTGTTCAGCAATTTCCTTGAACCGCCACCAGAGGAGGCCTGTGACAGGATATCGTCAGCTACACCAATGAGAACTAGTCGATAGCCGGCTGAGGATAGAGGCAAAGCCTCTGAAACATGTACCGAAAAAATTTAAAAGTAAGTGTTGTTCAGTGTTATTAATCGACTCTCTTTAAAGTTAATTTAGCAAGAAGTGCTTCTGCGTTGGAGCGGTCAGCGCTCTGGCTGACCATCTCAGAGTCACGCCTTCGATTAGCAGCTGGAGTAGGGAGCAGTTTTGGCCATTATAATTTCCTATGCACCACGGAGTTTGGAAATAAACATGTTTAACAGTAACAACCAGTAAATCCAACGTTAGAAAACTCTACAGTTTAGAGAATGGTAATTCCATCAGTTGTTTCTAAAATGAATGCCCCGCATATGACCAAAGGTATTAAAGAACCTGACCCAAACAATCAAAAGGAGAAAAATATTGTGTTATATTCACATATCCCGAATTCTTGAACGAAGGTTCCAGAGAAGCTTACTGTTCTACATGCCTCGTGTTAATAAAAATTAATATATTTTCTGGAGAGACTTCCTTTTACGGTACAGTGCGCTTAGGGAAGTATTGTAGGTCCTAGATAACAGTAACATCTTTTAAGAGCAAGCGGCATGTAATGGCTTTATAAGCCATTCTTTTTGCATTTCTTGGAAAGAAGAAATAAATCAATAACATCTATCCACTTTTTTATAAAATATAAATAAATATTTGAATAAGCAATATCTCAAAAATTATTAAAATCTTCACAACATTCAATAAAAACGTTGGTAATCACTACTGAACTTTGATTTATATTCTTATTCGTCAGATTAAATGCAGTTTCACTATAATTTCGTATATTTACCAAAAAGTTTCCATGTTGAATCTACGCATACTGAAGCTTATTATATTATTCAAGCTATAGTGAAATGTGATAAAATGAATTGATAAAATGATCGTGTTACAAATTTTGTTGTATATTGTGACGGCCTAACCATGGATTGTACAGGATAAGGAACACATGGCCAGATCGTACACCGGGGGCAATTACTCAGGGTAGGAAATACTGGCTTGGCGATAGGTTGGGATTTTCTATCAGGTTACAAAAGAACTACAAAAACATTACAATCCACTTAATAAGAATATTTACTTCACTAAATAACTACAGGCCATGGTTACGCGGACCCTTACATTTCCCAGGCAGTGCAATCCGCCCTGAGTGGTCGGAGACCTGGACACTAAGAGAATGAGATTTACACTTTACATTCAGTTATGCCAGAGCTGGAGGAATGGGCGGAGTGACGTCACATGTACTACTAAAGTCATATGAACTATTATTGAATTATTATTTGAATTAATACAGTAACTTGTGACATCTCTCCCTCGCTTCCTCGAAGATCAATGTTTACATCGATCTTAAAACAACTTTACATTAATCTTGAAAGTGCTACATTACATTTTTCACAAAAAAAATTTCTTCTTGTTTTTGAAAAAGTTTGTTTTGTTCACAAGAAAGGCAAATTAATTGAAAATCTGTTTTCTACCTGAAAGAATTGAACAATCATACCATGTTCTTGAATCAAAGATTAAAATTTGAATTATTTGTTTCCATGTCCATTAGCTGGTTCATACAAATGTTTAAATGTAAAAGTTCTACATAACTGAACAGGATATCGCAGTAGATGAAAAAAAAAGTAACACCAATTGATTATAACGCTGGAGTCCCCAGCGCAAAACTTTTAATTTGATAGTTTAGCCACAACTTAAAAAAAATATATATATAAATAAAATATCAGTCACAACACAACCCCACTGAGTTAGATGCAACACCCAAGTTGTTTTTGTTCTTTGAACCACTACTCAGCGGACCCCTACCTTTCTCAGTCAGGAGGAATGGGGAGAGTGACGTCACATGTACTACTGAAGTCACGTGAACTATTAATGAACTATTATTTGAATTAATACAGTGACTTGTGACAGTATACAAAAGCTTATGCAAGCTAACAAATCTTTAGAATTGTATCCTATGTAAAGGATTTGAAATTCCACTCTTTGCATGGCTAGAATACAAAACCAATAGCAAAATAGCACTTAAAAACAGTTGTACGTATCTGAAAATTCAAACCAATGACAAAGAATATCACGGAAACTTTTAACACCGGAAAACACCAGAAAGATGTGCTTAAACGACATCCACATTTTTAGTGTAGAAGATTTTGTCAATCTCATACTATTCACCAACTAAACAAAACTAATCAGAATGAGAAAGAAATTCATGGTATAAATTTGTATGTTACCAGGTATCTTAAACAGGTCATATGTCAAGCTAATTCGTGATATACATATTTGATTTCAAAAACGTTATTATCCTTGAACACGCTTCCTCTAATAAGTAGAGAAAATAAACAAGTTTTGTTCTTAGTGTATGTGAACGTATTTTGTAAACACGTGTACAAGAGATGACAACTCGTTGTAATCTTTAAAAACGTGTAAAACGAATGCAATGCAAATTCTTGAACAATGCCAAAGCACTTAAACTATAGGGTTGGGCGAGGCTATTGCGCTCACGGGACTATTCAGCAGGAAATAGGCGAATTGGTTTACTGCCCAACAATCATGTGCAGCGATGACTTGCCTGCCCGTTCATTGTCAAGCTTGGTGTTTGTGCTACATTTCCATGAATTTACTTGAGGTTGTCGGCTGCTGTTTTAATAGTATTAACAGAAGAAGATTACAATGTAACTTATGATGCTGTTTTGCCTTTGTAACTTAGGGTCGAGTATTTGCAGATAGAGAGATTTTTGGTTGAAAATTAGTGTCAGTGTAAGCTATGGTTTGGGTTACGTCCATGCACAGCGGATGGCGCGTTTCTTTTATTATAGCTCTCACATGGTGCGCAATTTCAAAAGTTCAATATTTTAGCCTATTCCACCCAAGCAAAGAGGGGTTATTCTCGCCTAGTTATAATATAGTTTTGTTTTTTACTCTTTCAACCTAATTATTTTTTACACAACTATTATGGAATTTTATTTGATATGGTACACATAAAACAAAGGAAGCTGAAACGAAACTCGACGAGGACGACATTGCTCGTGCTGTTACGAGCGCATTAAACGGCGATATAAGTATGAGAGGAGCAGCGGGACTTTTCAGAGTGCCTTACTCTACACTCAAGGATCATGTTCATACACATCAACGTCAAGAAGCATTAGGAGGAGGAGTGTACAAATCAGTTGGTCATCCTACATGTTTAGTCTGGAGGAGGAGGAGAAAGATTTAGTTTCCAGATTAAATACTTGACAGCAAGAGGCTTTGGATGTACACCGGAGCAAAATGAAAAAGAAAGCGTAGACGTATTGTAAAATTAAATTGTGGGAACAGCAAGTCAAGTGATGAGTTGGTCCAAATAGAATACAGAGGTGAGAAAGATGCACCATGTGGATGTTGTCGGGTTAAAGTTTTATTCTCAGCAGCCCAAGGAGAATGAATCAAATGCCAGAAATGTGGACTATGGTTTTCACGAAGTGTGCGTTCATTGGGGGCAAGTGCATTTAATTAAAATTCAAAAGTAGTGTGAGAGGTAATAGCCCCTGGTCCGGGCGGAATAGCCCCGTTAATTCTAAGAATTTCTTTTTGTGCAACATTCGTGGCTTTATTTCATCACAACTATAGCAAGTAAGATGTGTATGTTTATAACATCTGTACGTTTCAAGATATTAATAAAGATTGTTATGCTTTATGTTTAACACAAAGAAATTGCTTTTTATTTGTTTTATAACACCATATATTTGAAATGTGCGGAATAGCCCCACTCTACCCTAATACAGTTTGTTCTTTCTGTCTATTAAAACGAATTTTATTTTGTTCGCTGTTTTTATTTGTATCCTTTAAATTTCATGGTAATATCGGGATCACAACTAATGGTGCTTTTAACTCGGTGACTAAGATATCTTTAAACTCTTTCCTATTCTTCACGTCTAGACACATTCACTCACACATTTCTTTCTGTAGAGCGTGGAGGGTAGGAAATAATGTTAGTTAAAGAAAAATACTCCCACTTGTCTTGTTTGCGTCCCAAACATAATCATTGTTTATCTGTGGTATTTTAAACTTGCGTTAAAAATTCAAATAAAGATTGTTGTAAGGTTTTAAAATATTTATTTTGTGTACGAGAGAATCAGTAAGGGAAGGAAACATCGATATAGTGAAGGTTATGCATGTTTGAATATGTGTGGAGGCTTTTGTTGTTAAGATGATAAAAGTCAACATTCTCTCTCTCCTCTGTAAAAACGAAATCAAAAAACACGTGTGTGTATGTGCTGCAGAAAGGATCTGAAAATGTGTATTCAAATTGTGATCATATTATTTTAGTTAGTGAATAAATATTAAAATTCTGTGAATGAAGAATTAATTGAAAGATTGTTTCTGAGATTCAAAATTCGCTTAAATTGAGACCACAACTTCGAGATAGAAGTTCTCATACGTTGACTGAAAATTAGACGAGTCAAAAGAAAGTTAAATAGTTAAAATTGACTACTGCAATCAGATTGATCAATGACCTGAGTAAATAATACATAATTCATGCATTACAATTTAAAATTATTGAAAATATAAAATAATTTTCGGCTCTGAAATGAAAACTTTTATCACGCACTTGGAGAATTATATTACAAGCTTCATCCCAAATGGGGGCTGAATAAATACATTTCATAAAACTTTCTTCGAAATGATCAGCAGTTCTAGGTTGATAAGTCGAGCAATGGACAACTTAGAATTTTCTCTCCGGTATGTGAAAGAGAATGTTTTCTGGACTCACTGTATATAGTTTTAAATTTTACATAAGCAACAGATCTGCTTGAATTTGAAACAAGGCTCCATGTTTTTCGTTCAGGCTTTTATTGAGTTTTACACACCATACTTTACGCAAGTTTTTCCACTTCATTTTATACCCATCCTATATTTATATTTTCTTTCCTTTTCCTGATCCGCTACAAGATTATTACCCCCTCGTTTTTGTTTCCGGTACGCCTTTTTGCCATCATGCCTTTTTTTATCCACTCCCTTAAAATGACGCTTCACGCTACTACTTGGTCCCTTTTACTGTCAGGAAAATGCACCCTCTAAAAATATTTTTATGGCTTGTTTTCGTGAGGAGAGCGATGGATCTTACAGATGAGTAGTAAATCAGTGAAGAAGAGAAAGACAGAGAGATGTCACTAATAGCAGTTAATATCCACCTCTCGAATGTTCCAGGGATGCAGGCAAAGAGGGTGAAACTGCTGTCAACTATTTGTCGAAGGCATCAACTTCCTGCATCATCTTTTTCCATCATTTCCAAGGAGACAAAATCGGAAATAGGAATATTATGGATTCCATTGTGTGGCAGTACTGCAGTTCAATATACCGCCACAGAGATATACGGGCATGCTTCCCGGGATATATGCGCGTGTGTATATGAATTATACATAAAGAGGTTTTGTTATGCGCTTTCTTTGCCTCCCTTGGGCCTCCCTAGTCTTCGCTGATCTATCTTAACTCTGCAGTGTTAAGTCAGACACTCTACAGGGTGTTCACTACATCCTTTGATATTTAAAGATATCAATCAGTGAATTTACCAAAATGGACATCTTTAGGGTGATTCATTAGATTCATACTGTAGAAATCAGGGTTGAAATGTAAAATGAAGACCAACTTCCTGCTTATTTTAAACTTATTTCCAGAGGTTTTGTTTTGTATTATAATTCCTTTTTTCTCATTCTTTAAAAATAAAGTTTATAGCATTCTAATCTTTAATATTCCCTTAACAAATAAAAGGATGCTATGTTTAATTAACCTACTAGTTTGAGACCAAATAAATATTAAACATTAAACTTTAGTAGTTTTACATAAAAAAATTCTGAAAATAAGCATCGTTGCTTAAAAACATGATTAAGAATGTTACAAAAATGTTTACTGTGATTCTTATACTCTATACTTTATCATTAGCATTGATTGTAAACAAAAGTAATATGCTTGGAGGAATTTGAAAATAAGAATGCGCTTCGGGATTGCGGTTGGGCTTGGGTGCCTCGAATACAATTGGGAAACGTTAGGCGCCCCATATAGGCCTTCCGAGTCATCTTTTGGATAGGTTATTCGTTTTTCCTGTTGTAATTTACGTCCTCCAAGTTAGGTCATATCGGACAGTGAATGAATTGGGCGAAATGATGCTCAAGTGAGTCCAGGGTCCATGGAGCTTACACTTACCCGATATTCATCTTGAAGGATAAGGGAAAACCCCGGAAAAAGCTTATTCAGGTAACTCAGCCTGACCGAGATATGAACTCGGGCAGACACTGGGAGGCAGACACTGTACCATCTACGCCACCGAGGCGGGCGGTTCTTCAGTTGGTTATCTTCCATGCCTCTTTTTTCATGCACTGCATATGAAGCACAAAGACCATATAAGGGATCTACGTGATATGTACGTAATTTTAATTCTTTTCTTCTTCCTTTCTACTCTCCTTGTGGAGGATGTACAACTCCCTGAAGATATATAAGTGGGTGCCTAGGGTCATATACCTATCGATGCCGAGAGAAACTTAATTTCCAAGAATGGAGGATGAAAAGGTAGAATATATGAAATATCGGCTCATTACTGGAAATAAAAGGTAATAATGGGCAATTGTTGGAACGTATGGCAGGGCAAACCGGAGAATGCAGGTGTAACAAAAGGTGTTCAGGCCCGCCTCGGTAGCGTAGATGGTAGCATGTCTGCCTCAAGTTCAAGAGGTCCCGAGTTCGAATCTGTGCCAGGGTGAGATTTCTGGATAAAGATTTTTCCGGGGTTTTCCCTTATCCTAAAAGACGAGTGTCGGGTAACTCTAAGTCCCATCGACCCTGGGCCCATTTGAGCATCATTTCACCCGTTCCATTCATCGCCCGAAATTACACACAAAGAAAAACAGAATTTGAACTTATCTACAGCTATATCAATAGGTTCGATTAAAGCAATTTCAAGTGTCACAAATTAAAAGGACACAGAAATTATAAAAATGCTCAGAAAAATGCCATACTGCACCTTTAAGTAAGCGAAAGAGTATGTAAAAGCAATGATTGCGTCCTAATAAGACGATATGAAAGTAATATGTTGAACCTTACTGTACACAGAGGAAGGGCTCCTCTAATATCAGCGGGAATGTAGAGATCCGCAGCAAAGCCATCAATCATAGCTCTCTGTTACTTGCTAAGAGCTGCAATGAAATCTCAGACAAATGAGGAATCCATATACTTCCTCAATTAAGAAAGGGGAACTCACTGAATGTGGAGGGTTCGGGAATCTCCTTGCCTTCAAACTGCATGGCAAAGTACACTTCCTGCTACACTGGGTTTGTAACAGCACAGAGATCTAGGAACGCAGCATACTCCCTCAAATCGACAAATAGAGCTTTTATGACTTTCTTATTAGGATAGATCTGTTTTAGGTGACATGGTCGTGATTATCTATGAGATATAGAACTATTTTGGTTTAATGTTTTAAGTTTCTTACTGAAAGAAATCCTCCATTATACATAGCAAATATACAATTGCAATTTAAAATCCCAAACATGATGCTTAGTGAATCCACAGAGTAATATATTTCTCATTTAATTTTCTTGTAATTTTTTATTACATGTTTGCCTTTTTAAAATGTTTCTCAAGATACATTTTTTGTTAAATTTCTTTCAGAATTTAGGATAAGTTCTTTGAAGATAAATACACTCCTGGAAATGGAAATAAGAACACATTGACGCCGGTGTGTCAGACCCACCATACTTGCTCCGGACACTGCGAGAGGGTTGTACAAGCAATGATCACAGGCACGACACAGCGGACACACCAGGAACCGCGGTGTTGGCCGTCGAATGGCGCTAGCTGCGCAGCGTTTGGGCACCGCTGGCGTCAATGTCAGCCAGTTTGCCGTGGCGTACGGAGCTCCATCGCAGTGCTTAACACTGGTAGCATGTCGCGACAGCATGGACGTGAACCGTATGTGCAGTTGACGGAATTTGAGCGAGGGCGTATAGTGGGCCTGCGGGAGGCCGGGTGGACGTACCGGCGAATTGCTCAACACGTGGGGCGTGAGGTCTCCACAGTACATCGATGTTGTTGCCAGTGGTCGGCAGAAGGTGCACGTGCCCGTCGACTTGGGACCGGACCGCAGCGACGAACGGATGCACGCCAAGGTCGTCGGATCCTACGCAGTGCCGTAGGGGACCGCACCGCCACTTCCCAGCAAATTAGGGGCACTGTTGCTCCTGGGATGTCGGGGAGGACCATTCGCAAGCGTCTCCATGAAGCTGGGGTACGGTCCCGCGCACCGTTAGGCCGTCTTGCGCTCACGCCCCAACATCGTGCAGCCGGCCTCCAGTGGTGTCGCGAGAGGCGTGAATGGAGGGACGAATGGAGACGTGTCGTCTTCAACGATGAGAGTCGCTTCTGCCTTGGTGCCAATGATGGTCGTATGCGTGTTTGGCGCCGTGCAGGTGAGCGCCACAATCAGGACTGCATACGACCGAGACACACAGGGCCAAAACCCGTCATCATGGCGTGGGGAGCGATCTCTTACACTGGCCGTACACCTCTGGTGATCGTCGAGGGGACACTGAATAGTGCACGGTACATCCAAACCGTCATCGAACCCATCGTTCTACCATTCCTAGACCGGCAAGGGAACTTGCATCAGGACAATGCCCCTCCGCATGTACCCCGTGACAACGTGCTCTAGAAGGTGTAAGTCAACTACCCTGGCCAGGAAGATCTCCGGATCTGTCCCCCATTGAGCATGTTTGGGACTGGATGAAACGTCGTCTCACGCGGTCTGCACGTCCAGCACGAACGCTGGTTCAACTGAGGCGCCAGTTGGAAATGGCATGGCAAGCCGTTCCACAGGACTACATCCAGCACCTCTACGATCGTCTCCATGGGAGAATAGCAGCCTGCATTGTTGCGAAATGTGGATATACACGGTACTACTGCCGACATTGTGCATGCTCTGTTGCCTGTGTCTATGTTCCTATGGTTCTGTCAGTGTGATCATGTGATGTATCTGACCCCAGGAATGTGTCAATAAAGTTTCCTCTTCGTGGGACAATGAATTTACGGTGTTCTTATTTCAATTTCCAGGAGTGTATTTTATACATTAACGACGCTGTCAGTTGCAAAGATTATTACCGAGATCAACTTGTTTTTCACCTTGTATACACACAAAGCTCGATGTGTGAGTTTCATAGTGAGAGAATTGCAAAAATTGCTTGAGGCTTCTGTTTTGTTTCTTGAGATTGCGTGTAATTTTTCCAAGACATTGCTTAGCTGTTGAATTGACAGCTTTGCGATTTCAGAAATCAGAGATGAAGTTGGCATTTATTTTTTATGTCATTAGTAATAATTTATTCAAAATGATAAGGTTCACGATAAGCTGGTCCCTTAGCTCAATCGGTAAAGCACCTGGCTGCCGTGCTAGGGTTCCCGGGTTCGATTCCCGGCCGTAGGGGTGGGGATTATCTTCGACCAAGATAGTTCCACCTCTTCCCCAGAGTCTGCAAGTATGAAAGAGAGTGCGAATGTGTGCGTGATGTAATGTTTAAAAACCCAACGAATGCTAGTTAACATATTCGAAATGTTACAAAGGAAAACTGCCGCCGTTATGACCATTGGAGTTAAAGGCGGGGTATAAATGGAACACATAAGAAAGGCGCACATCATTGTATGTTTGTAATACTGACTGATTCGATTTTATTGCCTATATTCCAAGCTTTACAATTTACAACTTTTGGCTACATTTACTTGTCTTTACCTTGTTGGTACCTTGGCTTACATGACACCCTGATCTTTTGCTCTGCCAGGTAGCTCATAACATCCATGCCTCCTTGTTACTTAACTAGTCCCATTCTTCCCGCTCACCTTCCTTTCTTATATGTTTACATTTGTGGCCCATTTTTATTTTACTTTCTGCAAGAACTTACCAATACTTCTTACCTTCTTTTCCTGCCTGTCCGTTAACATTTTTATAGCTGCTATTCTCTTCTCTATTTTCTCCCATTTTCCCTCCCAAACTTTTTTTTTTTTTTTTTTTTTTTTTTTTTTTTTTTTTTTTCCACATTGCAACCTCCTCGCATTCTGTTACATAATGCTCTATGCTTTCTTTTCCCCCACACAATTCACAAACTCCCTTTTCCCTACCTCATATCCCTCTTAGATATATCGTACCTGTTCTCATCCAAGCTTACCCTTCTCTCTCTTGCCTATTGCAGTTATCTACATATGCTTCTCATCCCCAATTTCATTTTATATCCTTATAAAATTGTAATGATTTCATGTTTTCTAGACTTCCCTATATTTCCAGTCTTTCTATATCTTCTACTCTTAAGTTTACCAATTTACCCACTTTGCTTGTATTCCTATCCTCTATACATATATTTATAATGCATACACCTTAATCTTATCTTTTGAAACTGTTACTCTGCAATCCTGATATACGAGGGTCGTTCAATAAAGAATGATCACAATATTTTTTGACAACATACCTTTACTCATCTCCATAATTTTGATGGTCTTTCTGAAAATAGTCTCCCCTCAATGCGATGCACTTATCCCAGTTTTTCTGCCAGTCTTCAAAGACATGCAGGAAACCATTTTTGAGAGATCCTTCAAAATCACCTTCGCAGCCTTCACCGCTGCCTCTGATGATGCATAATGCCTCCCACGAAAGAGTTTCTTCAAGTTAGGGAATAGAGAAAAGTCACATAAGGCTAAATCCGGACTATAGGGAGGGTGAGGGATGCACTTCATGTTGATTTTTGCAAGATATGGAGCAACGGCATTGACAATATGCACATTATCGTGGTGCAGTATCCAGCCTGCTTCACGGAAATGTGGTCCTTTGCGCCTGATATGGACTTGCCATATTTTCAGGACATCCCTGTAGTATTGTGCAGTTACTGATATGTGTGCAGGTACAACATGCTGATAAACAATTCCATGAATATCAAGGAATGAAATGACCATAACTTTCTCAGCAGAAGCAACCACATTTGCTTTTTTAAGGGTTGGTGATGTAGGAGATTTCCACACTGAGCTTTACTGTTTGCTCTCAGGATCAAAATAATGTAGCCAAGTTTCATCAGCAGTGATTATGTTTGAAAGAAACTCCGGATCTTCCTCTAATATCAACTTTAACTGCATGCAGACCTGCATGCGAATGTCCTTTTTCTCCGGAATCAACAGTCTTGGAACCCATCGTGCACAAATACGTCTCATGTGTAATGCTTCTGTCACCAACGTGTGGGTGGCAGCCAATGAATTGTTCAGTATTTCAGAAAATGATCTTATGGTAATTTTTCGATCCTCTCTCACAATGGCAGCAGTAGTGCTGATGTTTTCTTCCGCAAGAGCAGTAACTGGAGCATCTCTTTAAATATTTTAAACCACCTTCGAGCTGTGCTGTAGGGAAGAAAATATTCTCCATAGGCCTCCTGTAACATTCTATAGACCTCAACTGAAGATTTGTTGAGACGAAAGCAGAATTTGAAAGCCTCATATTGTTCCTCGCATGTTACACCCATTGCAGCGTTAGGCGATACTGAACATGTCTGAACTTGCCAGGTTCTCACCGGCGGAAGCCAAGAGTACCAACAATGAAACTGGTACGGCATTTTTGTTTCACATTAAGCTAGAAGTATATAATAAGACTGAATTTTAGTGCGAAAAAATATGACCGTAAAAGTGTATGATCATTCTTCATTGAACTGCCCTCGTAAGGCTCTACCACATTTAGGTTGAGACATGATATGTTCCACTTTATTAAATTTCCGTTTGGGTGGTTTTGGACTTTCCTACTGATTTCTTTGTAACTAGTGTTTCCTTATTTATTCTTAATTTCTAACTGACTGCTCTAACGATGCCGCAACCACTTGATCCATATTTATTTGGTTGCGCATCAGATAAAGAAATAATCTGCAGTTTTGAGTTAAATTTGCTGATGAGTTAATACTTGCAGTTGTACTGTTCTCGCTTTACAAATGTACACTCCTTACCTCTCACTCCCCTGATCCCTAGTCCTGTTGATGTTAGAGATTGTCATACAAACAGAGGCTCCCTCCTCCTAGTGCATTAATATTCGGTCGACTAACGTAACCCATGACGTAACAGCCCTCAAGAGAGCCAAGGCCTGGCAACCCGACTGCCAGCCTCCGCTCACATACGCAAGGCAGATGTTGGCGATCTTCTAACCAATATGGAGAGGAGATATAGTCATCATCTCGGCACCCTCAGCCGGAAAGCGGCTTTCTAGGTTGCTACCTAACATAGATCCCCAATATCCTCACGATGCTGAGTGGGCACCAGTCTTACATCTAGCAATTAAAATCCGCACCCCCCAGTTTGCAATCAACCCCGAGTAAATTCAGTGGCAGGGAACTAAAACAAAACGCTCCAACCCACCTTGCCATGGTACAGGACACATCGGATCTAATTACTACATATAAAATATTTATTTACTATTCAGATATTAAAAGAGGAGTGGTATTTTACTATTGCGAATGTTTCCGTGACGAGGCGGAAGGCAAGTTGTGAAAATATGCTATTTTATATCAAAATAGCGTGTACACTCTAACAAGAACAATGGTGAGCCCTGTTGCTGTTTTTCCTTCATTCTTCTTTGACCTTCATATCATTACTACTCGCAACTTGACCTTATATAACCGTAGTAGTCTGTAATATATAGGCTGTTGAGGCAAACTTAACCAAACGGGATGGCTCAGGCAGTTTCGTCTGGGGCCCGCATTTGGGTGACCCGGGTTCGATCCTCATGACAAACTTAGCTGAACCTTGGCTTTTTCGGGAGTTTTCGCGTGTCGTTAAGCTAAAACTGGGAAGGTCAATTACATTCCCTGAAATTCCTGTCCCTCCATTTCACCTCCATTATCATTTCACTTAATCTGTCATCTGGTGGTTTCTTTCAGGTAAGAAATGTCGGCGGGAGACTCGGAGGGATGGTGTGCCCTGAGAAAAACGATTTGCTCTCCGGCGAGATGGACTCGGCCTAGTGGATCGAATCAGAAATGCGGCAGGTGGAATGCCGGTCGTGCAAGACTGCCTGGAGTACTCGCTGGCCTCGTGATTGTTTCAGGATAACGGCGGGTGGGATGCCGACTAGGTTGTGCTTAGCGTGAGGGGGGGCCTTTTAAGATATCAGGTATTGCCTTATGGAAAGAGCCCCGGAGCATCCGTCGCTCCCGGGTAGAAGGAGGCCCGGGTCCTTGATCCTACGGGTCCAGGTCTAATGGGAGTAGAACCTCTCCACATAACTCTCCTAAATCCACCGCCGGGGAGTTTCTATCTGGTAAATTATATGGACCTCACCCTCTGTACTGCAGCGACTCCTTTGGGTCGGTGCTCTGTCTCCTCTTACCTCATCCTCCCTCCACGGGGTGCCCAACTTGAGGCATACGTACAAAAGACCAAACTGGTCGAGGTGCCGAATCCCCTCCGAACAATCCAATCGAATCCAATGCAAGGCAAACATAAATCAATATCATATGTGTATAAAATATTTTCAATATATATTATTCAACATTATTATTACTTATTTGAAAAAATTGTAATGTTGATTGGGCATTTATATTACATTTCTTATGCTGAGAAGTTAGCACTGGATTCATATAATAATTAATTGCATTATATTGGTTAAAAACAGTTGAATCCTTTGGAAGAATCCATTTCCGAGTATTACAAAGAATATGCTACTGCATTAATCAATACAGTGCCTTCAATATAAGGTATTATTTGCACCGCAAAAGTGACAAAAATGGAATGTTGCAAATATCTCAATCTAATTAGATATATTTGTAAACTTCTTTTTCTACTTCGAGTGGTGAGTGAGGATAACACTTTTAGTACCGTTTGTCAAAAACCACAAATTATCTTCTTTTTAACGTCAGTAATAATGATAAATATACAGTCCACATAAGTGAAAATAAAGAGATAATCTATAGTGAAGTTTCACGCTGCCCCAAATCATCAGTGGGGCATTTTCACAAGAGAGAATACACCTTCATCCTAGCAGAATGAAAATATTGGTAAAAAACAATTGCTGTCAACACACAACACAAGTCTAAATAATCACGTAATTGATAGATAAAATGTTATGGACATATGAATCGCATTTTCAATTATATGGAGCTGTCAATAACCATACTTACCAAAATTGTTCGATATATAATTCGAATGCCATCATTCAACAAAGAGTTACCGTTTGATGTGGTTTGCATCACATTTCAACACTGAAAGGGCAAGGAAGCGGCAGTGAATGTAAATTGACAGCATCCGTTTAAAAGATCACGTGATGTAAAAATTTTTCCAGGATGATGAAAATGTAACGTATGGTGGAACCATTTACAATGAAGCACATTGTCCTACATTTAACATAGGTATTTTGTTACTGTAAAGACCTACACTACATTTTTCTTTTCCAAATAAACAGGCCCAAATGACCTTGTTGTCGACGGGCCCTAAAACACCACACACTCACTCCAAATAAACATTAAGAATTCAGAAAAGGGGTTTCTGCTAAAAGCACTCTAAGAACAAGTAACGAAACCTCAATTTGGTAAAGCAATAGCAGCTTCAATAAGTCAAGGCCCATGCAACTTTGCCATGTATCTCTTAAATGTCACGGGCAGCAGCCACCTTTCATTAGCTGCTGTTGTTGAAGAGGTGGTTATCCGATAGAGATAAGTTAAATTAGTTGAAGCTTTCGGAATGCACCTAAATTGTTATCAGAAAATAGGTAAGAGGATCATTTGGTGTAGAACTGCCTCTCAGATAAAGTACGTGCATCTATTAAAATAGAGGATTTTTATTGCCAATCTCGCGTTACTTGTCATCCATCACAATTCATAATGTACGTTAGCCAATCAGGGTAAAGATAAAGATTAGGCAGTGGAGTTCGGAGTAATAGATACTAATCCTTGTTTCACATAAGCTTGCCCCGTATCTCTTAACGGACACGTGACCTTATCACCTCTCATTGGCTGCTGTTGTGGTACAGACTGTTGTGCGGTAAAAATTTGTTCCTTATTTAACATGGTGATATATCTTTATATGTTGGAAGAGAATTGTCACATTTATATTTTCGTAACGTTTGAATTAAATATATTACGCAACAGAGTTGATTTACCTGAAATGCATATTAATTCTTAAACGAAGTAAAGAGGAGGTTCCTTTGCCTTCAAGCCGGCCTTTCATATGACACGTTAGCACCTGCTTTAGCAGTAGTGGTGACATATTTATTTATATGACTTTTATCACTGACCTTATTTTGAACTGGATTTGTCATATATTGCCATTCGAAGATGCGCTGTGCCGAATACGAGAGCTAAATTATTTTATCGATCGTTTATTGCGCGTGTACTTGTTATACGTATAATGGCAGAGTCTACCGCCAGTTTTTCGCTGAAGCATCACAAGGGTAAACCTTTACAAACCGGCGAAAAAAGAATTGTGGTGCATGTGTTTAATGCACTCACAGAGAAGAATCCGCCTTTGTCAGTGAGAGAAGCCGAACAGCTCTGCTCTGAATTTTTCGTTAGAAAAGAACTTCCTAACATAAATAAAATTTTATCTGCTGTAAATTTGGATGCAGACTTACCAAATTTCAGCAGATCTAGTCTGTATAGAGTGCGTATACAGTTGGGGTTTGTGACTGAAAAAAGAGCAAGAAAAATGTGCTAAGAGACAGAGGCGATATTGCTGTGTGTCGAAGACGTTCTTTAAGGACAATCAGACTGTACCGGGATACAAGTTGCAAAATATACTAACTTGACGAGACTTGGGTGAATGAAGGACACACGAAAAGTAAAGTATTTCTTAACACGACTATTAAAACTGAAATACAATCATTTTTGCAAGGTATGTGTGCTGGTTTTAAAAAATACCAGTGGAAAAGGCCGAAGGCCTTTCATTATAAACTTACCTCAGTTTCATTGCTCATTCATTTAGTTTAAACTTGCTCAGTTTCATTATAAACTTGTATTTTTGCAAGCCTTCATATTCCTTTTGTATGATTTTATCTATCTTCCCGGCAATTATTATGAAGTTTACTGCAGGTTTAAATGTGACGGGAACCGCCTATGGCCTATGGCGCGAAAGCATTAGCCAATTAGGGTGAGGGGGAAGGTAGTTGCACGCGGAGTGAATCATATCAGTGGCGCAAGGTTATATGAAACAGAGTTTAGCGGGAGAAGTTTGAGAACTGGACATTGCTTAAATGTGATGTCCTCAGTATTAGCACAGTAAATCTTTTGAATACAGCACTCTGATGCGAAAATTCACAAGTTCTTCTCTATCCATATCATATCCTCATATCTCTGCTACAATAAGGCGTAACTTATAAAAGGAGTCTGAGCAACATTAAGCGTTCTTTCACGCCGAATAAAGAATAGGAGGATGAGAAACACAGCGTCAATAAATAAATATAATAACTTCACCTTAATTTGATATATCATAATCTGTAAAAAGAGATTCTTCTATACTCTCTGTTTTATTCGTTATATGTTTTCCCTATAATCTGTCTCAACCTAGTTTAATCCTGCTGTAAACATCTGTGTGGGAAGAGAGACAGAGATATTGGGACAGAAAGCGGCTAAGCTGTTGATTGTCTAGCGAAGTTAATGGGCGTTTCCTTATATTTGCATGCGTACGATAAACCCCTCCTTTAAGTACAGTACTGTAAGTAGTTTTCTGATCACTGCTCTGCGACTGCTGATTTCGGAGAGAGAAAAGTCTGCAAATGTTTTAATTACAACGGCTGTTAATAAAGAATGATCATATTTTTTTACGGACATAGCTCTTCGCACTAAAATTAAATCTTATTGTATTCTGTTAGTTTAATGTGAAACAAACATGCCGTAGTAGTTTCATTGTTGGTACTCCTGGTTCCCACCTGTGAGAACCAGGCAAATTCAGACTGTTCAGTATCGCCTACCGATACAATGGAAGTAAAATGCAGTTAAAGTTGATGTTAGAGGAAGATCCGGAGTTTCTTTCAAACGTAATCACTGCTGATGAAACTTGGCTACATCATTTTGATTCTGAGAGTAAACAGTAAAGCTCAGTGTGAAAATCTCCTTCATCACCAACTCCCGAAAAAGCGAAAGTGGTTGCTTCTGCTGTAAAAGTTATGTTCATCCCATTCTTTGATATTCATGGAATGGTTTATCAGGATGTTGTATCTGCACACATCAGTAACTGGACAATACTACAGGGATGTCCTGAAAACATTGCAAGTCCACATTAGGCTAAAAAGACCAAATTTCTGTGAAGCAGGCTGGATGCTGCACTATGATAATGCTATGATATTGCCAATGTTGCTGAATATCTTGCAAAAATCAACGTAAAGGGCATCCCTCACCCTGCCTATAGTCCGGATTTAGACCCACGTGAGCTTTTTTCATTCTCTAACTTGAAGAATCACCTTCGTGGGAGGCATTATCCATCATCAGAAGCAGTGGTGGATACTGCGGAGGCGATTTTGAAGTATCTCTGAAAAATTGGTTTCCAGCATGTCTTTTAAGACTGGTAGAAATGCTGGGACAAGTGCATCGCATTCAGGGGAGACCATTCTGAGAAGGACCATAAAAATAATGAGGACGAGTAAAGGTACGTTGTCAAAAGACATTGTGAACATTCTTTATTGAACAGACCTCGTATTATGGACGTGATAGCCTCACATTTTATCTTTCTGCTTCACATACCATAAAGATATGTTCTGGGCTCGTGAGTCCTGAAAGGAATATTTACAACGGATGTATACATAATAGTATGGTAAATACAGATTAGACAAAAGACAGGTGAAATTATACACGCTATTAACTTATTATGTTAAATTAAGCTACATTTTATTTAACTATTACTAGACACTGCTATTATAAAGTTTTTTGCATTCCAACACCAGGCAGCTCCTCATAACGAGGACTGTATCGATTTGAATGCTGATTAAGATGTTATTGTTTATAGTGTGTAGTTGCTTGTAATATTTAACACTGTATTTCCTGTACGTCTCACGTACCTCACAAGCCCTAGAAAAATTATGTATATGCAATTAAAAATCAGTAAGCTTTTCATTATGGAGCAGGGCGGTTCTTCAGCCGAAATGAAACACAATCGAGGCAAAATTTTAAAAAGTGGCGAGAGGCGAATGATAACGCACTGTTTCGCGGTGCTTAAAGAAAGAAACCCGGAATCGTCTATTAAAAACATTGAAAATAAACTGATAATCTCCTTTGTGTTTTTGAAATTAGTGTATTTGGTGTTAGAATGGAACAGCTAGCATCCGGAACTCTACGCGGGAACATCGTGTAAATTCAAACAGCGGGTGGAGGAATACGTCGATTTTACGAAAAGTGCTATAAGCAGTAAAGTTCATTATTATTTTTTTTTTTCAAAAATGAATTGCCGACTCTAAATATTGCTTTGCATGCAGTAAATTCTGACACAGATTTTCCAAATTTTACATGAAGTCCTCTCCATCGGTTGTTGATAGATATTGGATTGAAATTTCAAAAGAGAGGGTGGAAATCAGTTATAGTGGACAGAGAATATACCGTGATGTGGTGACGTAAATGTCTGCCCGAAATCACAAGTTTTCGTGGAAATCCGGTTAAAGGTAACCATTATGTCTACTGCATGATTCTATTAATATTCCAACTCATATATTTAATAAATTAATATGTAGCCAACCCAATTCTGTTTATTGTCTAGAAATTAATACAGCTAGTGTTACAAAACTTATGTGCATACATGTAGTGTCTAACACGTGGATAGTTCCGTCAGATCCGCCTTGTTGTTTACAGCAGGATTAAACTAGCGTGAGACAGAGTATAGTAATGCTTTCTACATTAAGATCTAATTGCTTAATTACCTAACTAAACAGAATTCAGATGTTTAGATGTAATCAACTCTTACAACAGATAAATGAATAATTGTAAATTGTCAACTATATCTTCAGTTCACATGCAACATTCAACACAGAATTCTATGAAATAATTTATAAAATGGCTCGTAATTTCGGAAAATTAGACACAGACTGTGTATTTTTATAAGCACTATATTCCTGTACTAAGATCTAAGCTCTAGTAATTTCCCGATTATACAAATTTATTCAGAATTCTGTCACAATGAAGACGTATTTTCAGGAAATTTCAGATCCAGTTTTTGGTAATGCAAAACTTCAACCATACTGCTAAAATTATATTAAATTTTGGTTGCGTTTGAAAATGAAAAATATCAAACATATTTCTATATATAAAGAGGTTTGGGGAAGGAAAACTTCCTTGGAGGTCTTCAGCTCTGGTTCTTAAATAAAATTCATTACAAGCTAGAAATTAAGTATTTATAGAGCTATAATATTTAGGTTAAATCTCTCCGATATTTATGTGAAGTTACCAACACTTCAGTGGGTCGACAGAAATCGTATATGTTCGGTCAAACCATCGCATTTTTTGATAAATGCAATTCTCTATTAATAAGGGTAGGTGGTAGGGAAATCTAAGAATATGAATGCCAGAAATAAATTACAGAAAATGAAGATGCACTTAGAATGAATTGGCAAATGAACATTCGATGGATAAACGATTTAACAAAATTAATAAGCAAGTAGAGATACACGCTTGATGAGAGGCTAAAATCACCTGAAGATGAACCAGGTTGATAATGACGAAAGGATATACAGTCTGCGATGGCATACTTTGGTGTTGTTTATCCTACCTCTAACCATTAGGACTAATTGCGTATATTGAGAATTATTTAAACATTTTTACAGCTTTAATTACATCTGACCTTATTGTTTAATTTTTGTTTATCTTTTGTATTGCTGATAATGAAACTGAGAATGGAACTATATACGTATCCAAAAGTTAGCATGATTCAATATTACCTAACTATAACAATTGTAGAAACGTTAAGCATGATACTTTATGTTATTACAAAGGATCACACATGATTTGGAATGCGGTATAGAAACAGCAGACTGTTTTGACTTTGGACATATTTTTATTCAAATAGAAAATCTTACAATCACCTACATCGTAATAATGATGGTGCTGAGTAACTAATACAGGATGTGGTCACCACGAATTGCTTCACAGGTCTCCCAACTCCTGTAAGGCACGCTGCAAGAACTATGTAGCCAATTATTCCCATTCCTCGTGAAGAGGATTTCGGAGGTCTAGGAGTGCCCTGGTCGGAGAGTGGCGGGTTGCAACTCTTTTTCTTAATGTATCCCAGGCATGCTCTCTATGATTCATATCTGCAGAAGGGGCTGCCCAGTCCACGTGCTACAAAACTCTTCCCTCTAGGTTGGCGCTCTATGCAGACGTGCATAATCGTCTATAAAGATGATGATGTACGCACTAAATGCAACTCTGAAAGGTTGAGCTTGTGGTTCCACTGCATCGTCCCTGTGCCTGGGTACATTCAAGGTACCACAGTCGAAGATGTACGTCTAGTGGCACACGAGATGCCTACCACCATCTAGTGCTTGAGTTATGACTACATTTGAGAATGAAACCGCGTTCCATGCCCTCTCTAGCTTAACGTGCGAATGAACATCGTTGCTCAAACTGAATTTGGACTCATTTGTGAACAGCATGTTTATTCAAAGGCAATGTTGACGTTTCTGATTACACAGGAAATGGGACCGAACGTATGTGAACTCGAATGAGTGGAACACATACGTCTGGCATAGAGACCGAATGACCTGAGTCTCCAGCATACAGTCTGCCTTGATATTCGAATGCCTGAGGCAGCTGTGAACTCGGAAGAAGTCCTGTAGGCATTCTCCTATGGTGACTTTCTGTTATGGTGAAATATCAGTCCTGTTGAAGCATTTGATCCGCATACTGGCCAGCGTATACAGGCCTCCGACGAACACCTCATGTATCTTAGAACGTCGCCAAAGCCTGGAAGTGACACTTTATGGCATATTCAGAGCTCGATAGGATGTGGCCTGTGTGTAACCTGCCTCTAGATCTCCAATGATTCTACGCTTAAACCAGGGCTCAGTTGACGTTCTTGCGTGTTATATGTGCTGCCCTGTAAACACTTGGCGGAGAAACTGACCTCAGCTCACAATGAGATAACAATAATGAATGAGCTACACGCTGTGTTATTCTGGTATGGTATGCTTCTCTGGGTTTGTTTACCTTTGAAGCGCACACCCTCTTGCCTATCACAGACCATAAGTAAAGTGAGGTACACGCTGTGATGAAGCTTAATAGCGTTATTTCACTGTTTTCCCTTTCAGTTTTCTGTTTTTCGAATTATGCTTAATTTTTGGAGTCTTGTATGTATATCAATATACATTTGTTTTAGTAGGTTATGAAGGCACTTGTAATTTTATAGATTTTCGTTTAAATATCTAAATTGGAACTCATAGAAACAGATCTTCACTTTTTGTATATTCATATTTCATATGAATTGGCTATGCATTAACATATATCTCTCCCAACAGCATTTCACAGAAAAGTCAGAAGTGCAGTTAATTATAAGGCTATTTCAAACATAATCCTTCTTTTATTAAGTAAAGATTAACCCCTGGCGCGACAGTCCTAAGAGGGCCAAGGCCTACCAACCCGACTGTCGACCTCACTCCCACATACGCACGGCAGAGGTGGGCGATCATCCAACCGATACGGGGAGGAGATGTAGCCAAAATCTCGGCATCCCCCAGCCAGAATGTTGGTTTCCATGACCAGGGCCGCTGACCTAACGTAAGCTCCTCACTTTCCTCACGATGCTGAGTGGGCACCGGTCCTATACCCGGGACCTAAAATCCTCACCTCATGGGTGGGATTGAACGCGGGTCGCTTTCCGTGGGCTGTCAAGCCCACTACGCCACGGCGGAGGACACAACTTCTTTTATTACAATCTCAAAAATGTTAGATCAGAACTCGCCAATCCTATCATATGCTGAGTAGACAATTATGCTTTTTTAGAATTGCAAAGTTAACATAAGCCACTTGGAAAGTTACCTGAACTTTGTACCTCGCATTATTCAGGCGAGCGCGATGCTTTTACCTGTTATGAAACAAAATAACTAAATAAAAGTGTTATTCGCATGGCAACGGTTCTCTACTCTTCTTGGATGCCATAATAACATGATTTAACTTTTTGTTTATCAGAGAGTAATTTGAAGTAGAGGCTGGAATTTCAGGCCTTGTTGGAGCATTCGTATTCATGCTTGTTGTGATATAAATCTGGTCATCGAGGCGGAAGTTATATACTTGGTAATTAATTAGTAAATTAATTAATTATGTCATTGTACAATATCTTACATAAAAGAGCCTGGTATGGACACTCACAAGGCTTCAAACCTGTAAATACTCACCTCTCTGCTGTATATTAAAATCTGAATGTAAAATTATATTTCTACGGGTATATGTTGTGTAATTAATTATATATTATGCCAATAAATAATTTTATATAGAGCAGTAAACAGAATTCAAATGTTTAATTGTGGTAACTAATTTGGATAATGGAAAGGAAAAAGTTCACAAACCTGCAAGCATATCCATTACATAACGAATGCCAGAAAACATACCACACATATCTTCATGGCAGCCATTGCTACATCAAGATACGACACAGATTACGTATTTTGAATAATTCGACATGTCCTGTAAAAAGTTTTCACATTATGAAACCAGTATGGGTATGCTCTAAGCTTATTGCTTGTTTGGCGCCAACCAACAGAGCAACCAGAGATACAAATAACCACGGTAGCTATCATGCCCGGCATAAAAGCAAGAAGAGCAATTGATAGGTACTCAGAACCATTTGAAAATGTCCTTTACCCACAACTTTCGCACATTCTGGCATTCTGGAAATTCCCAAAGCGGGCGTTCATCCGAATTAGTCCGGAGGTGAGCTAGCACGAGTCTGGTTCTACGGGGGCTGTTCAATAAAGAATGATCATAATTTTTTTACGGTCTAAACTTTTCGCACTAAAATTCAAAATTATTATATTTTCTTAGCTAAATGTGAAACAAACACACCGTAGCAGTTTCATAGTTGGTGCTCCTGGTTCCCGCCCGTGAGAACCAGGTAATTTCAGACATGTTCAGTATCGCCTACCGCTGCATGGAGGTAACACGCGAGGAACAATATGCGGGTTTGAAATTATGCTTTCGTCTCAACAAATCTTCAGTTGAGGCCCATACAATGTTACAGGAGGTCTATGGGGAGTTTTTCTTCTCTATAGCAGAGCTCTAAGGTGGTTTGAAATATTTAACGAGGGGAGACAGTCAATTTCAAAGGAAGGTGGACCCGATGCTCCAGTTACTGCTCTTAGAGAAGAATACATCAACACTGCTCTTGCCATTGTGAGAGAGGATCGACAATTTAACTTAAGTTCACTTTCTGAAATACTGAACAATTTATTGGATGCCACCCACACGTTGGTGACAGAAACATTACACATGAGACGTGTTTCTGCGCGATGGGTTCCAAGACTGTTGATTCCCGAACAAAACGACATTCACATGCAGGTCTCCATGCAGTTAAATTTGATGCTAGAGGAAGATTCGGAGATTATTTGAAACTCAATCACTGCTGATGAAACTTGGCTACATCATTTTGATCCTGAGAGCAAACAGCAAAGCTCAGTGTGTAATCTCCTTCATCATCAACCCCCCAAAAAGCAAAAGTGGTTGCTTCTGCTGGGAAACTTATGGTCATATCATTCTTTGACATTCATGGAATGGTTTATAAACATGTTGTACCTGCACACACATCAGTAACTGGACAATACTACAGGGATGTCTTGAAAACATTGCAAGTCCATATCGGGCGCCAAAGAGCACACTTCCGTGAAGCAGGCTGGATGCTGCACCACGATCATGCGCGCCGCACATTGCCAATGTTGATGCTGAATATCTTGCAACAATCAACCTGAAGTGCATCCCTCACCCTCCTTATAGTCCGGATTTAGCCACATGTGACTTTTTTCTATTCCCTAACTTGAAGAAATGCCTTCGTGGGAGGCATTATCCATCATTAGAAGCAGTGGTGAAGGCTGCGAAGGCGATTTTGAAGTGGTTTCCAGTATGTCTTAGAAGACTAGCAGAAAC
>CM060956.1:76949536-77109536 GCA_030765055.1 Mantis religiosa
TACACTTTCATAGTGCGTCCTACACACGGCTAGTGTGAAAGAACTATTAATTTCCATTAATTGTATCTAATAGTGGTCCGAAATATAAAGCCCGGACCTTAAAGTACTTACAGCATAGTAAGTCGCCATTAAGGCAGTTGTCTAATGTGTATGTGAGAACTTCTAGTGGTTTAACGGGAGAAACACTAGTCAATGTCATGTCGGCACGTTGGCCATAGAGGCTCAATGGTTTAGAGCGACTGGACGGCAACCAGAAGATTTGTTCAAATCCCGGCAATGGCATTGAATTTTTCAGTCTCGCTCTACCTTTTCATGTTTGATCCTACAGAAAATCCCCTTCGTGTCGTTGTTCTTCAGACGCTCCTCTCCTCAACTAATTTGTTGAAGCAGTTCATCACAACGGTAAATATCTAATGATACATATCTGAAACATTGGCTGATTTTCTTGTAATAAAGTGTCCATTCGTTGTTGGTACTTGCAGCGTAAGGAAAATTATGAACTATTAAAACTTAACAAGAAACATGATGGCAGCGGTTTCGACTAAAGGAGAGTTCAATAAAAATATCTGGCAATTATCGAACTTTGAACAATAGCCAGTCCCGAAGTAAGGAAATGCTACAGGTTAACCTTATGATCGCGACAATAATACATGGGTTTCTCTGAATCAGTGGGCTTTATTGCCGGTGTGTGGGAAATTAACCAGGCTATGATGTCCCAAATACGAAAAGGAGCTTGTTTTAAGGATGAGCATACTACAGTGCCAATTCTGGTGAGATAGAGAGACCGGCAGGATGGATGGCTAAAGGACACATAACAGTTTGAGCAGACGTGAGACGATAACCTCTGTTTTTGCCCCTACCCTTGCAGTCCTATCAAAATAGCGGACATAGCCCCCCTCCACCCTCTATCACAGAAGCAGTGGTGGTTTGGTAAGGTGAGTTGAAGGGGAAGCAGCAGTCAACCCCTCCTCTGCCACCAACCTTCCTCGGTTCAGGAGATTGAAAAATTTCACTGAAAATTCCAGGCACATCCGTGAAAGAGGTTGGGGGTGGGGTTTCCAGACTATTCCATTCCCTCCCTTCCATTCACTGCTCCTTTCCCCTTCCTTGCTGGTGCTTCTTCTCCTTCTTCTTGTTCTTCTTCTGAAGTCACCTTCCCGATAACCGAACCGTCTCCCTTTCTGTACATCCCCATTACTCCCCCTTCCACCCCCAACTGTAGGACACAATAGGCCTCGGTCGATATCCAATAGGGGAGACCGATGGTTATTCCCTTTGAAAAGGTCCAGTGTACTACCAGCATAGCACAGGGTTTCTTTTATTTTTCTTTCTTCAAATCCTGCACAAAAAAGAAAAGACATTGTGCAATATGGGAGAGCAGAGGAGCTTATTTCCATCATTTCTTATCAAAATAGATATTGTCAATCATCTTCATCATCGTTTTGCTTTTAAGGCTTTCGTTCCGATTCTGTTTCGTTTAGTTCTGTATAGATGAAAATGCTTGCTTCATGTCAATTCCGTTTGAATATTCTTTCTGTAGTCAAAACTGTCCATTACGTTTGAAGATGGATACAATCATAATTAATACTTAATAACAAATATGACATTTGACTCATAGCCGATAATGCTAGTGGCCGTTTAGCTGCTAAACTAAACAATAACTAGACAGATTTCTAACTAGGAGTTCATAGGGACCCTACTTTTCCCCTAAACGACCAAGTCACTAACAACAATGAGATAGGCTTCAATTATTCTCAACAACTGCGCTCACCGCTTCCAAGTTGCAATGAAAGTCATCAACCAGTTGAATTTATTTATGCTAATGAACTCTTGAAATACACACAAGAAATACAGTGCAGTCTGGGAATATACTTATAATCATTGGCATCTTTGAAGCCGACGTAGGACGGTTTCTTCAATGATGATTGTGTACTAATTTCTTCTAACGTGGGATAAGTGAGTAGAAATTATAAAACACTTATAACTTGTCACCAGAAGGTGGCGAATTCGCAAGAAGAGAGCTTACCGTCTTAGGGAGAGAGCAAAGAGGTTTTGCCGATTGACATCGTTAGGGAACCAGGAAGTACGATTTGATGCAAACTAAGCCAAGCCAATGAGAAATAGTGTAGTCAACCAAGAGTATCTTAGTGTACTTCAGGAGGCATTTTATTGTCATTTGAAACGTCAATTTAGAATTGGTATTTGCAAGGGAAGTGGAGCTTCGAAACGACATTTTCCCTACCTCTGATTCCTGTGAATCGTACTGCCGCAGATTGCCGGCAGTTAATGTATCCCAGGGATAATGAGCTATTAGGAAGATTTCACACATAACGCACCTGAGAAATACGGAAAAGAGCAGTGAAAGAAGAGAGAGGGAGAGAGAGAGAAAAAGACAGAAATAAAATGAACGTGGTGAGAAAGAGGGACATGCAATAAGAAAGTATATAGAAGACAGAATGGGGAGTGGATAACATATCTTAAATTATAAAACAATAACAGGGTCTGACCTGCAAATTCCGCTTTTTAAAATTAATATTTGGCATTCTCATTTCTGTTTTAGAATACATTTTGTCAAAAGAAATCAAGGAAAAAAAAAAAAAAAGATTAAAGCATACATTGTTGCAAAAAGTTTGATACAAAAATAATGTTTAGCTCAGGGTAAAGTAATGAGGTTTCTCACAGGGTATGCGTGAGCATGTATGAGAAGGATAGTTTTAAATGACATTGGGATGCCCGTTTGAAACTGGTTTAATGACTGCTTCATCGATCTTGAAGTTGCCGACCAAGGGTTACCAATATATCACTGTTCAGAGAGACTTAAGGTGGAATGCTTATTACTCGATAAACTTAATTCGTTCTTCACGTACATATGGACCGAGAAATATCTTCTTTCATCACTTCTGGTCTGCCCTCGTCCAAGACCGAAGAAGTGGACTGCCCTAATCGGCTCCCAGCCACGAACTGTCATATATTAAATATTATTCCAATTCCCATTAAATATTCAAAAACCCGTAATAAACCAATGAATATCTTCTAACTAAAAAAATAAAAGATAATAAAATTAAAGCTAATCTAACCTCACAGCTGCGCGTGGGTGTGTAGCTTTCACTTCTGGAAGCTCTCTTTTTACACAAAGATTCCCTTTGTAACAATCTTGTCCATTGTGATATTGATCATGCCATTATTAAGGGTCCAAAGAATGCCTATTCAAACGAGTCAAGTACTACCTTTTAGAAATCTGCTAAGGAGACTGTTTCTTAGGTTTCATTTGTTAAAACAACTATTCACCCCAACTGCTATTTGACTCAACTGCACCTGCACGGCCCGCCTCGGTAGCGTGGTGATAGCATGTCTGCCTCACGTTCAAGAGGTCCCGAGTTCGAATCTCGGTCAGAGTGAGTTACCTGGATAAGGTTTTTTCCAGGGTTTTCCCTTATCCTAAAAAAGACGAATGTCAGGTAACTCTAAGCTGGGCTCATTTGAGCATCATTTCATCCATTCCATTCATCGTCCGATATAACTTAACGTTGGAGGACGTAAATAAGTTAAAAAAAAAAAAAAAAAAAAAAAAAAACTGCACCTGCACGTGGAGTAATAAGGAACCAACATCCCTTTGAAATCCATCATGATTCTTTACTTATTGCGGTCCTTTAATTTTGGTATCTGCAAAAAGGTGACGATTTACTCTTCCAACAGACTGCTTCATCCATTTTAGTGAGCATAGACTGTTTTAAAATAGATAATATGTTACGTGATTTTCGCAGTCTTCTCCAATGTGCAAAAAAATTCTTAAAAAGGTTTATTTTTGTATACGAACTTTACATTTATGGAACTAAATATTCGAAAAAGGGACTTCACATATTTCATTTTAACCGAAAGAGGAATATATGAGGTGAATCAATAGTCACATATTTAAAGGCGGAATCTATATGCAGCTTTTGAAATGATAGAATTTGCATGACCACGAAGTACTTTAACGGCTATGCAACACATGAAATTTCAACCCAATAGTAATGAATTTCACATAAATAATAAATCAATCTGAGTATGAATTTCTTATGAATTGGTGCTTTAAGAAATTCTGCATCCTTCTTGTTATAAGCTTTCTATTTTTCTTTTCCTTTCTTTACTTTTTATTATTTATTTATTTATTTAATTTTATTAATTAATTAGTTTATTTATTTATTTATTTATTTATTTATTTATTTATTTATTTATTTATTTATTTATTTATTTATTTATTTATTTATTTATTTATTTATTTATTTATTTATTTATTTATTTATTTATTTATTTATTTATTTATTTATTTATTTATTTATTTATTTATTTATTTATTTATTTATTTATTTATTTATTTATTTATTTATTTATTTATTTATTTATTTATTTATTTATTTATTTATTTATTTATTTATTTATTTATTTATTTATTTATTTATTTATTTATTTATTTATTTATTTATTTATTTATTTATTTATTTATTTATTTATTTATTTATTTATTTATTTATTTATTTATTTATTTATTTATTTATTTATTTATTTATTTATTTATTTATTTATTTATTTATTTATTTATTTATTTATTTATTTATTTATTTATTTATTTATTTATTTATTTATTTATTTATTTATTTATTTATTTATTTATTTATTTATTTATTTATTTATTTATTTATTTATTTATTTATTTATTTATTTATTTATTTATTTATTTATTTATTTATTTATTTATTTATTTATTTATTTATTTATTTATTTATTTATTTATTTATTTATTTATTTATTTATTTATTTATTTATTTATTTATTTATTTATTTATTTATTTATTTATTTATTTATTTATTTATTTATCTATCAATTTATTTATTTATTTATTTATTTATTTATTTATTTATTTATTTATTTATTTATTTATTTATTTATTTATTTATTTATTTATTTATTTATTTATTTATTTATTTATTTATTTATTTATTTATTTATTTATTTATCTATTTATTTATTTATCTATCAATTTATTTATTATTTTATTTATTTATTTATTTATCTATTTATTTATTTATTTATTTATTTATTTATTTATTTATTTATTTATTTATTTATTTATTTATTTATTTATTTATTTATTTATTTATTTATTTATTTATTTATTTATTTATTTATTTATTTATTTATTTATTTATTTATTTATTTATTTATTTATTTATTTATTTATTTATTTATTTATTTATTTATTTATTTATTTGTTTATTTGTTTATTATTTATTTACTCATTTAGTTATACATATATATATACTTTTTATTTATTTACTTATTTTGGTTGACCTCATATAAAAACTTTATTTAAAATAAAGACACATTAGTAAGAAATGCATAAAATAATGATGCATATATTGTCAAGAAGAAGAGATGGAACACCGAACATAGGTATGTTTACAGATGGAGTAAATACATCAAAGGTTCGATATCATATAACTTTTGAGGCTCCAAGAATGCAAAGAAAAATAGAAGTCTTCATTTCCTCTCAGATTGCACTTCCTTCTTTAGCTTTTCCATTATACTGAGATTTCTTTCTCGAATAACAATAGGATTAACATCTTTTAAAAGGCAATCCACAGCTAAAACAACATGCTGACGTGTCTGTCAGTATGCGGATGCTATATTGAGTTTAGTTGAAAGGTTTATGATCGCTTTCGGTGCTATGTAGGCAATAATTTATTATCCTGAAAAGCGAAACTGATATATTGCAGTCTGCTTTTGGCACCTTCTTTGAGCCCCACAGTAGTGAAGAACATCCTTTTGATAACAAAATATTATAGGTTTGCTTTTTGAACTGGTGTAGGTAATGATGTAGGTTATAAAAAGTACCCTAATGCTACCACCACCAAGAGAACGAAATGAAGAGAAGGAGGCACAGGAGGTTAATGGTCACAGGCTACAAAGCCGCTTAGAAATCCCAAGCATTTCCAAACTTTAAGACCCGTTCTACTGCTGAAGCTGTCTAGAGAGAATAGCAAATCAGCTGTCGACCAAGCAACCATCTAAGGTCTAAGGGCAGTACTTGTTACTTTTAGCAATTATCTGTGTCATTTGCCCAACACTACCACACACACCAGGAAATCGTTTGTTATATATCACCATGTGATATATTCCAACCCAGCGTTTGCTGCCGATCAGGGAACAACACCTCCCTTAGAGGAGGGGATCCGTCCCTTTCAGCTGCCGTGGTGCGGGCGCTGCGGATACCTAACACTCGTGGTACCTCTGACATTACTACTGTCCTCCACGGGAGAGATAGTCTCCGACGCCTGAGACGCAGGGGGGTTGGTGAAAGTTCTCACCACTTCCCTGGACAGGTTTACGACGCCCCATGTCAGTACAGTCACAGACCATTCAAAACATTCTGACGGCTTCTACTTTTGTGGATGAATCTTCTCGGTTTTTTGGTGTACAGAACGCATAGGGTGCATGTTTTAAGGGTGTGTTCCTTGTGTATCAGGTGTTCTCTGGCACACACATTCGCTGTCCTTGTCCCACTATGTAAGGCAGCATGTACCTTAGAGGGACCTTCTTTGCGTTGCGGGACTGTAGAGCAATCTCGGGCCGAACATTCGAGCCCCTTCCTGATTGGGAGTTGTTCGGACTGGGTTGGACTCGAGGGGGAAGTGGTTCCCGATACCCGTGGGAAATCGGGTACGTTTCCGGACGGGGATGAGAGAAGCCATATATTCTCGCGTACTAGCCAGCATAGCTATTAGAAGGTGTGCTAGATCACCAGGCAGCCCTAACGAGGTCTAATCGATAGCCTCCCCTTTGGGGTTGGGGCGCGTAGGAGGCGTATCCACTTCCATCCCGTCTTGAGTATATAGGACCAGATGGGGGCTTGTTAGTATCTAGTTCTCGCCCTATGGAAAACTCCACGGAGGCGCTGGGTGCCCTTTTAGGACAGCTCAGTAACCTCTGGTCATTAGAGTGGAGGTCAGTCTTCATTTTGTGTTGATTGCCCTGGTAGATACCCCGTTCAGTGGATACAGTCGATGGAAACCCTGGACGTCCCTGTCGCAAGGCTCACACACTACTTGGTTGCGCAATGTCCTTCAGTTTTCAAACTGGTAAATAAATTAGTAGATAACCCACCCAAAGTCTGCAAAATAAATTGCATAGCAGACCTAGTGAACGGTATAGTGTGTTTGTTAATTTACGTCCTCCAACTTTACGTCATATCGGACGATGAATGAAATGGGTGAAATGATGCTCAAATGAATCCAGGATCTATAGAGCTTAGAGATACTCGATATTCGTCTATCAGGAAAAGGGAAAACCTCGCAAAAATCCTTATCGAGATAACTCATCCTATCCAAGATACGAACTTGGGACCTCTTTAATATAAGGCAAACGCGGTAACATCTACGCTACCGAGGCGGGCGACTTGCACTTTGACAAGTGTTTTTGTACCAGGTCGCGCAATGATTCTAGAACACTGACCTGCACCAATAGAACAATCAGCGAGCCGAGACCTAACCTTGTTTCTTTTCTGTTTCTATCCAGCTCCACTATTCAGCGAAGTTGTCGTTCTTGTCGTTTGATACAACATGCTATGTGAATTATCTGCCAATTTCCCCCTTCCCCCTGACTTATGTAACTGTAATGTGAGTCATTCGCAAATTAAGTGTTCGTAAAGAAATTAATACTGAAAATAGTGTTAAATGGTTAAGCAGAACCATTGTTAATTGTGTTAAATGGTTACCTGCTTGGTTAAGAAGGTTGCAGGATCCAATCTTAGTGTGGTATGCTCTTTATGTCCTATTTCTAATGTAAGGAGCACAATACATCAACATATTCTTGAAGAATGGAACCAACAATAGCTAACAACTACAGATGGAAGTTTAACAAATTCATTATTTTTCCCTGGTGTATATGAAGAGGAAAATGTGAAACCCTTGTACCAAATTTTGTTTTGATACAATTTTTAAGTGGATATTGTAATTTTGGTGAATACTTGTCACGCTTTCACTTAACATCCAACCCCGAGTGCATGTGTGGTGAAGAATTTCAAACTGTGATTCATCTCCTTTTCTGTTGTCCCATTTTCTGGAGAGAAAGACAGGAACTAATATTTAAGCTAGTCTCTCTAGGAACTGAATTTTCTGCTCCGCTCACATCTTTGCTAATGAAGCCACAACAGTATAAGTACTTCATGATGTTTATAAACTCAGTGTTTAAACGTCTGAAATAGTTTAAATTAATATTCATTAGATTAAAACATCATTTCTTCCTTCTAGTATTTAAAATATTTTTGTTAAACTTGTATAATTTTTATGTATCAACCCTAACCCTAATACACCATTGTGTGAAATAGGGTTCAATAAATCTGGATAAAAATGGTTACTCACACTGTTAATTCCAAAGTTAGCCCTTCACTCGGTGATAGCGATAGATAATGGCTATTACCATAATACACAAGTATATTAGCCTCCAACGTCAAGCTCTTTAAGAAGCCATATCCTTTTTTGGTTATAAAATCGCAATATCCCGTTTGATGAAAATAGCAGCAAAACAAAACTGTATGATTTCATTCTAGCCAATAAGCCGTCTCAGAAGAACATTTTGGCTGAACAAATATTGTCAGAATATAACTATGCAAACTTAATGCTTCCTCCGTATCATCCGGATCTGTATCCTGTAGAATTAATATGAACAGATGCCAAACAATTGGTGGCTAGCAGAAATATAATCTTTAAAATGAAAGACGAAAGGTTGTGCCGCAAATGATTGAGTAAACTGCAAAATGGAATGGGAAAAGGTATGCCATCATTTAGTTAAAATAAAACAGTAGTAATAGGAAAGAGGTACACTAAAGAAAAAAAAACTGAAAGCATTATAATGGAAGACAATGGGATAGAAGCAGTGACGAAGATGACAGTGACAATCACTCAACAGACGAAATAAACGATTCATTGATACTTAGAGAGTGAAGTCATCGCAGTGAGATTTGAAGTCCAGGGCAAACAGGTACGAGACTCGCATCAAAACTTTCATTTAAATCTTTCAGTGTTCAAGAACCATTGCGCGGCTTATACGTACAAAAAGAATAGAGCTGAAAGCAAGGGACACTGGCTCTCGCATGCGCAAGTCCCTACGTCGTCTCCCTTGCGGAAGTATGACCTCCGGCTCCGAGTATATGATGTGGTTTAGGGTCTGTAACTTCTGAGTCTACTAAAAATCCGCGAGGAAGGGATAAGGCGAAAAAGTACAAAGAACGGAGGTTCTGATAGCAGTGGTACAACGTTTCCAATTTTATAACAGCAACCGTACTTCAATGGGTTCTATCACATTTCAGCACAGCAGGAAATTTGTAACATTTCCACAAATTTTCATCCGAGTTTCCTGGAAAGTTGTTCCTATTGGGTATTGTTGTTGCTTTTTTTCCCTCAATAGCACCGTTACTTTACCAGTACAAACCTTAACCTGTAATAGCCTGGAGTTCAGGATAATGTCCATGCATAACCCGCTGTTTAACGATATTTGGCAGTTGCACAATAGATGGCTGGCAATCTCATCTCCTGTTGACATTGTCTACAAGCAGGATTCACTTGCTGCTCCCCCCCCCCCCCCCCCCCCCGTAGATTCTGCCTTTAAAGAGGGAGCTATTCACTGCTGAATTTTAGCAGTCCATGCAACCTGCTTCTGTGCAATCTCTATATGCGAAATTTGGATTGCTTGTACCCTATATCTGAGTTACGAACTTTCTCGTGCTCTCTGAGACTTGTCCTTGTGACAGTCCCAGTACGAAGTCAGGTTCGGCTCCAGTATTTGGTTGAGCAGTAGCTTCGCTACCTTTCTTTGCTCAAAGTTTCCACAGGCTGCGTTAACCATTTTTATAATACCAAGTTGCATGTAAGTAATGCCTTGTGGAACTCGTGCGATTCTAAGGTAGCCTTAATCATCCCGACGGCCTTCAGGCCATCCTGTTGTGTGACAGTATAACAATCCATTACTGTAGCAGCTTTTTACAGTCTCCCAGATACTAGTTTAAGTATCAAATATATTCTGCCTGAAATACGTGATATTTGCCCTGAAGCAATATAATTGCTTGGTGCCATTGCCATGGACTCCAGTTCCTGTTCAAAATCTGATTTTAGAACCATCAGGTTAAAGTATTGGGCCTTCATTTGCCTAAAATTTAACACGTTCTTATCATTCACTTGTTTAGAATAAGAGACAGTGTAAGCTTTGTTAAACAAAAGTTTTTCCCCCTTCTTCAAATCATTGATCCTCAGCAATACCTAAAGTTTGAAGTAATTCATGTACCTTCTAGTAAACGTTTTTTGTACTTTAACTCATGGAATGTCCCAAAGGCCCCTGCCTGAAACCAATACGATGAAAGAGCAAGTTGCAGTAGATTTTTCTGGTGGTAGTCCTAAATTCCCTAATAATAATCATTAGTGCTGAGTGATTTAATTGATAATCCGAAACGATTAAGCGATGGATTTTTTATTTTAGATTAAAGATTAAAAAACTTCAACAAAAAAACTTCGACTCGATTAAAATTAATCGATTGCAATAAATATTAATCAAAACTCTTTTAGCCAAATTTGGTCCTCTTTGTTTTGATATATTGCTTCTAACATAAACAGCCTTTCCAACGAATCAAGCTTTCACTAGATACGTAATGTTCTTTGAATTTTTAGATTATATAACTCCTGATAGCTAAAATAAATCACTCTGAACCTCGAGAGAGTCCAAATAACACTTCTGTGGTGAAATATTCTAAAAGGTATATAACTACATACAGATGCAGACAGAGAGGTTTCTTTCCTTACACTTTGTGTACGACAATATCGTATATATAAAGGACGAGGGTATCTACGTGGGCAGCCTCACAAGTTGAAGACCGACCCACTCTCTCCGAAGGGCGCCCGGCGTCTCCGTCGGTCTTTCCATAGGGCAAGACCTAGAGACTAACAAGGCCCCCCCATTTGGTCCGAAAACACAAGACGGGATGGAAGTGGATACGCCACTTATGTGCGCCAACCCCAAAGAGTAAGGCTACCGATCAACCTCGGTGAGGCTGCTAGCATAAACTGAACTGTACAACCTTGAACCGAACACTTCGCTTACGCAGCTATAGAAACAATAGCTGATCCCTCCTTTCAGGGCTGGTGGTGGTGTAACTTTGCTGTAAACTGCAGTAAGCCAGTAACGTTTCTGAGTTCGTGACAGTGAGTGAAAGTTACGTGTTAAAAAAGTTAAAATAAGGAAAAACGTTTGGTACTGAGTGGAACTGAAATTATGGCATACGAAAATTTGCGAGGGAAACTGGGTGTAAATTTTGGCTTTAAGCTAAAGTATCTAGAGAAGTGTCTGACAGAAAAAACTATTTAGTTATAGTGGTAGTGCTAGTCGTTTGAAAGAAACCCATCCATTTGAAAGTGCTAAGGAATCATCTTTAACTGTTCTTCAGGCATCGCAGTCCAATCTAAATAATTTCATAGCCAAACCTATTTCTTCCATCAAGGAAGCTGAACTAACAAGTAAAATCTTAAAATGGGTAGTAAAGGAAAGCTGACCTTATATAATCCTTACACCTAATTTTCGAACAGATAATATCTCGATTAATCGATAGATTAATCGATGAAAGTAACATGGTTAATCAATTAAAAATTTTGATCCATCTACAGCACTAATAATAATGTAAAGCACCATTTGCAACGTGGTTAGTTATATTCTACATTGTTTTAATTTAACTTTCGGCCACCAGTACGACTGGTAAGGGAAAAGAGATTTAACAATTCTATGCACAACACATCACATTGGGTTTTAATACCCAGTTCTTGCCAAACAGGTTTCTACGGTTCGAAAAGCCCCTGCAAAATTTGGCATCTAAGTAACGTAAATGACGTTTCCATATTAACCTTTTTCCAAAGAAGGACCGGATTATTTCACTTGTGACGTAAGCGGTTTAGCTTACAAATACAATAGCATCCTCTAAGGCTTCAGTATTTCTTATTGCGCTTAAAGCTACGCTACTGGGGATTGGCACTGTTTAAAGCATACACGAAATGAAGTATGAAGTTTCCAGCTACATTGCAAATAATTAAAACCTTTACCCCTGAGCAATCAGTCGAAGTACCTCTGCAACTGAAACCACAACACCGTGATGACTCTGGCTTTCACAATCACAATTATGTAATTACAATAACGCAACATACCAGAGAATGGGTTGAAGCTAATCTTTTTGTAAATCTACAAATCATTGGAAGGTTGTTAGAAACCTTTTGTTCGTATTAAATAATTCAGCTTTCGCCGTAAAGTTAACTTATCATCTGATATTTCCTAGTAGTCCTAATTTAGTATAAACTGTTTTTTTTTGGGGGGGGGGGGTGGTTTGCGTCCTCCAACGTTAAGTCATATCGGACGGTGAATGAATTGGATAAAATGATGCTCAAATAATTCCAGGGTCCATGGAGATTAGAGTTACCTGACATTCGTCTTGAAGGATAAGGGAAAACCTCGGAAAAAGCCTTATCCAGATAACTCACCCTGACCGAGATTCGAACTCGGGACCTCTTGAACGTGAGGCAGAGATGCTACCATAGGCGGGCATAGTATAAACTGATTTGCACCCCAAATCTCTGAACAATTTCCATAAAATACACCATGATGACTGAATCAGAAAGTTGCTTGACTTATATTTCTCAATTTTTCCTGTAGATAAACAACATATCAGGCAAGGACTACGATACCTTTCTAATTAATATATCTTTAAAATCTTCCGAAACGAAATTTAACGTCTCTCCATTTTCATGCATGGTGGCAGAACCTTCTTTGTCATTACTTTTCAACTAAGTATACTGTTTTGAAACATGTAATGTAAAGGCCAGTTAAATTCTAGTGAAAACGTTTCCTTGAGGCACTTGAGACCCCGGATGTGGCCACAAATGATAAAATCATCGAAGTTTAGCAGGTTACATATAAATTACCTTTAAGATAAAGTCACACCATTTGAAATGATGGATATTTGAATGTTTATTTTATATGTTCTTTTGCGCTTCTCTCCAAAATGAATTATTTAAAGATATAAATTGTACCTCGTAGATTTGGATCTGTTTAAAAGAAAAACTCTGCACTTAGTCTTCAAAAATGTATTCGTAAGTTTCAATATGTCTTTTTTTAATGCTGTAGGATTGAACCAACACAATTTTTAATGCTGAAATTCCATTGTTCTATTATATATTACATTCTGTTGCATATATTCTATTGTATAATTCTATTTACAGTAAGGATAGCTAAACCTGTGACATATAAACTAATAAACTGCCCTATTCGTGTAACCCAGGGAAAGAAGAAAATGCTTTCTAAATTTAAATTGCAAAATTTATTAAATTAAGAATATTAAGGTTATTTTTTAAATTAAATATAAAATATTACACCGAGAAACAACAATTTCTTTGCGATGTTTCAAAACTCTAACTCTTATAGCTTCTTATATATATATATATATATATATATATATATATATATATATATATATTTATATTTATATATCTTTTTGTAAAGTAATATTAAAATTCTACATACGGCGGAGTTCTCAAAATATTCACACCAAAAAGTAAGGTTTCACAGTAACCGAGCTGGGTGGCTCAAGTGGTTTCTTTGTAGCCAGCATTCCGGAGATCTGGGTTATCTTTCGTGGCCGGAGTACCTAACCCCTGTGGGGCAAGGGTCTTTTGGTGGTTTTCCTAGGTCACCAGTCCAATGCTGAGTAGATTAATTACATCTCCCAAACTTCCTGTCCCTCCATTTCATCTCCATTCGCATATCACATCGTTTCTCATCTGGTGATGTCGGCGGAAGTCTTGGCGCTGCATGGCAGGATGATGCCCTCTTGGTAAACATTTCCTCCTCAGCGGGACGGTCTCCGGACAAGCCTAGTGGCCGCTTCAGAACCACATGTTGAGATGTACTGTCCTGCCGCAGAGTTTCCGACTGATCAATTGTAGAAACCCTGCACCTGCATTGTTGTGACTCCTTGGGTCGGCCGCGCTCTTCTCCTCTAGCCTCATCCTTCCTCCCGGGGATGCTCCACTTGGTGCTTAGGGACAATATATCACGTCTGCAGGACTTAATGAAACCCCTCAGTAAGACTTTATCCTATCTGGTCCTAAGATTTCACAAAAAATAAGTTTACAAGTATATAGCTTTTTTATACTAAGGCTTAGTTATTTTCAAAGCTATATTACTTATTATCTGACAATGGATCCTGTACACCTTAGCAATCAATGTACGCGCACAGGTACTATACAAGGTTAAGTGTGACATCAACAAACGTCCGATGTCAACAAGTATACCGAAGCGCTGTGTGTGTACAGATCTGTACGGATACAAAGTTACAACATGCCATCCTTTTCATTGCTTTCGATGCGGGAATTACAGTGAAGAACCATGTTCATTCGTAAATTGTCGAAGGTGAATTTTCTGCTTTCTCGCTCTCACTGAAACAATTTAAAAGTATTGGGAAAAATTCATCAATGTCACATGAAGTTAATGGTGCATATGAGTAGTACAAATAAGTTTCATATGTTTGTGCGAACTTGGTTTACTTTTTATATTACGCAGCACTGAAAATTCACTATTTTTGTGTTGAATAGGACAATTTATTTTTTGGTGCATTCTGTATATTGTTAAGTTTTGCACACACCTCCTCGACTGCATTTAGACAGCTCGAACGTACATTCTTCAAGCTGTTTAATGGTTGTTGATAATACCCAATACTTTTGATTTATAAAATGGAGATTGTCCAATAATTGTGAAAGTAATGCTACTGACACAATAAGTCAAACACCTTGGACTCCCTGAAAGGCAGATCAACCTGCGTGGAGAGCAGTAGTTGTCATGAAACTAAAGCTACGCGTTGCGAACCGGACTATCCCTACGTGTTGTCGTCGGGACTGACGTCAGTAGTTATATACTGCGAGACTCGTAAAATTCATATAGCTTTAAAGGTGTACGGGCTCCGATGTCTGCTTATTATGGTCTCAAAATTTCTTGATATTGCAAATACTAATATATATATATATATATATATATATATATATATATATATATATAATTTACCTGGAACATATATACAGTCCAGTCATTTTCTGTTAAATGCTGTTAGAAATTATAAAAGGATTTTGAAAAGACATTAGCAATTCTGGTGTTAAATTGCCATGTCTTTCTCTATCTGTTCCTCACTTAAGGGCACTGGGGGGTTATTTTTACCCAGACAAGGCTAATTTTTACCAATATTAAGATTTCAATACATAGAAAACTAAACATTATCAGAAATTGAAATTCTGTATGATTACTGTATAAGGATGTATGCACTTAACTACTGTATAATATTTAAATTACGTTCACATACGTCCATTCAAAAGGGGAATAAATCACACCGCGTGTCCTGAAAAAAATATTGCACCCTGTACTTCAGGTGCACTTTACTTGCAGGAATTTAAAGCTATATGCACCATGTTTTATCCTAAGTAACCTAAGATACAGTTTTATAATATCGGCTAAAGGAAAATCACATATAGGTTATACTATGCACATAAAAAATTAATTAGCTTTAAGTAAAAAAAGATAACATTTTCAAGGACTGAATATTTGTTTTCATATATTTTATAAATCGCATGAATATAAATTTTATCCGAATGTGTTTAAAGAACATTGACAAATAACAACTACAAGTTTTGTGTCAATATCTTTTATAGTTTCTAAGAAACATGCAATAAAGTATGAAAAATCAAGGTTTTGTGAAATCACGATCAAAGGTTTAGCAGCATTCTCAGGAAGTGGGCGTATCATTAAGCCGCCTTGTTTAAATTGACTAATTAAAGGACTTCAGTACCAGCTGACAACCTATATTATATATCATTTCAAAGCTGAAGAATTATATAATTTTTAACATTAAAAACAAAAAATGGATTTTTTAAACCTATCGACCTCCCAGTGACCTTAAGCTTAGTAATTCTTGAATTCTCTGGGAATAGTCTCTTAATTCTGAATGACGTTTACACATGCACTCTGGTGAATATGTCTTTTAAGTTTTGTTTTCGATCCTCTGGACCTCAAAATATGTATTTTGGTGAAGTCTACTATCGAGTTTTTCAGAGGAATGGAGCACTTTCTCTGTCTAGTATTTCTGTGGTAGAGAAAGTAGATATGTATGCTGTGTGAACATTCTGAATGTGGAAATATGTTGATAATGTTTGTTAGCAAACACTGTTTAAATTTAGATGTGAATATCAGTAGACATCTTCTCACTTATTTTGAGGTTGAATAATTGATAGTTAAAATGCATCATATTGAAAAAAGTCATGACTTCTTAAACATACTTATTTTCCCCAGTAAACCACAAGGAGATGTCAAATGCATATGAGATAACATAACCTAATCATGAATTACTATGTTATTGTTGTTTTCAAATGCTAGGCTTTGGCAATGAAGCCATTAGCTCTCTTGCTCTCCAATATTTCTGTGTAGTGGGTCCGGCAGGTAGGGCTTCACAGGTTAAAAGATGTTCTTCAGTCATTTCCTCTTCTTTGTTGCACAGAGGACAATCTGGACTTGTTTAAATTCCTATTCTGTGTAAGTGTTTGGCCAAATAATCATGTTCCGTAAGTAATCTAAAATTTGCTACTGCAGCTTTACGTGGGATTTCTGGAATAATTTCTGGATTTTTAATTAAAATGCTCCATTTTTTATCTTTGACTTTGTTTGATATTGATAGGTTTTGCTTGTTTTTAATTTTCTTTTTATTAATCTTTTTATGGATGTAAATGGTAAGTTTTTACTTTAGTTCTGAATTAAATTTGCACCCTTTTTGGCAAGAAAATCAGCTGATTCATTTCCAGCAATTCCACAATGTGCAGGTATCGACTGTAATATAATTCTTTTCTGAAGTTGTTGAAATCAATTTGTGACATTCTTTAATTTGGATTGACCTCATTTGATATGAACTTATTGCACATAGTGCTGCTTTAGAATCAGAAATTATGACAGCATTTTTGAATTTATCTATTCTGTTTAGAAGGTGTTGGAGTGAATTATGAATAGCCGTTACTTCTGCATCAAAATTTGTTGTGCAGTATCCCACTGGTTGATAGAATGAGAACAGTGCACACTTAATTCCTGCTTCTGAGTTGTCGTCCAAGTTAGATCCATCTGTGTAGATATGAAACCATTCTTACTATGTTGTAAGCAACGTAAGTTACGGTATCTGTATTGCAACCAAGTATTACAATCTTTGGCTTCCTAGAGTTGCTAACTATTATTAACTTGAAGTATTTACACACTGTAATTCATATTAGGGCATGCTATGTCATTAATTTGAAAATTATTCGATAGTATACCAGTTATTTGGAGAATTTAATATCGCATGCGCAATGTTATCACGCAGCTCGGTGTTTCCAGGAGCCAAATGGTCACCGAAATATTTGTCGTTCAAATGGCGGCTATCTAATTAAATTCTTCAGTCAGGTTCTACCTTTCTGAAAGCTTGTTGTTACCAAAAAGTGTGAAAAAGAAATTTCCAAAGATTCCTCTTAAAATTTAGAACTATTAGTTTATTATGTAAAGAAATTTTTAATTTTTCACAGCTTTTGGTAACATGTGACAGATGCATTGTTTTAAAGAAAATTGGTGAGACTGGCCTTAAATGTTGTATCCAAACTTAAGAAAGAGCTAAACACATCTACAGCCAATTTCAAGTAGATGATGCGAGAAAACATGTAGCATGTTTGTAGTTTGTGTATTGTAAGAGACGAGTAATTTGTAAAGGGAAGGAGAGCTGTGATAGACGACCCGAGGCTCAAGGGTGACACACCCTCACAACAAAGACACAATTCGGCAACACCTTCCATCTGCCTAGGGGAGGTGTAAAGCCAATTACAGAAATGGGGGAAAGCTGGATACTTAATTGCTGCCCTACCTTCTTTTCAGATTACACGCTAATTGCTTACAGCTCTGGGTACTTACATTCCATCTCATTCTTTTCTGTGTTGCTTCTTTCTGGATCATTTCTCTCTTTAATATTACTTTCCAGTTTCTTCTTTCCTTTTCTCATACTGTCTTTCGCTTTAATTTTTGTGCTCTTATTGAGCACTGTAAGAGCCTCTCGCTGATGAATCCACTTCATCTCCACGTTTCCTTTTTTAAATCTTACTACTCTCTTTCTGACTGCAATGTCCCAATACCGAAGCTTTCTTTTTATTCTTTTACTTCTAACTTAAGGCAGAGAACGTAATGTATTCCACTCAGTTTCGATATCACGATCTTCCTGAAATTAGACTATTGAGGTCTCCATAATCCAGAAAAAGTATTATTAGAAAGAAAGAAGAAATGCTGTTATGTGATGACAGAGCTTCCGGGTTGTAGATATATCTATAGGTATAACATTTTCAGCTGGATGAATATGAAAACATGGAATTTTATAGTATCTGTACCTTACTGTATCACTCCGCCCTGTGTAATCCTTTGTATATCGAGACAGTGTTACTCCCCGCAATATCAGGAGGTACATCAACTTGGAAACATCTCTAATAAAATATGTTAATCACCCCATAGACCTTTCCGTATGGGAAAAAATCTTCATCAACAAAAATCGTCATAGAGTCATGAATTTTGAAACTCCACCACCGGACATCTTTGACAAGTACATCATGCCAACTATTGACAAAACGGAGAAAGAGGAAACCACTACAACGTGCACTAGTCGAGTATCAGCTGATGATAGGAGCAAGAGCTCTTGAAACATGTCCTGTGAATAAACAGTGTGAGTGAAGCAATGTGTCAATATCTTCTCGATTCACTTTTGTACTAATTTGTGCTTCACTGTCCCTACGCTACTTTCAAGTTTATACTTTGGACGTTGATATACGTTTGACTCTTGTAGTTCTGTTTTCTCCAATCCTAGAAAGACGTTTAAAGTGACGTGTGTAAGAAAGGAACATGGGCCACTATACTCCCAAATACTCATACTAGCGTATTCAAAACGCTATATGTGACATGAGGTTAACCCATTTATGCGCTTTGATCTATGTATTTCATCCAAAATAAGAAAGTTACAGAAGCTTTCGTTTAGAGCTTTACTATACGAACAGTGGTGGAATTATCTACTCCCAAATAAAATAATTTAAAATGTACTAGACTTTGTTCATCTGTGTTGGTTGAGCTATCACTACAAATCTTTTGTCAGTGTGTTAGGGGTAGCCAATTTTCGCTGCCTTAGGTCTGGTCCTGCGTTGAATTAAGTTCGGAAACTTGCGCTTTATATTTTGTTGGTAAGTTTCCTCACACTTTGATACATTTACACACAATATTACTTGTTTTGGCTTTTATCTTTGTGACCGTAAAATTTTGTTCCTGCTCAAACTTTTGTGTGTCAGCTCTTTTTATGGTTTTGAAAGCGCAAGCCACTGTAATTATAAATGTATAATGTTGGGTTCGTGAACCTATTAATCACAACCTATGTTTGCATATAACTCTTATCCACTTTAATTGAAGAAAAGATATATTTGCTAAATAACATTTCTTATTTGATTCTGGTGTCAAGTTTTGGGTGATTTAACTCCTCTCCTTAATCTCTAGTTCTGATTTGAGGTTGAGTAGATAATAAAGAAGAATGCTTGATTTATATTGAATAATACTTAGGTGACACATTCAAATAAAGATATTAAAATCGTTAAAGATTACATTACCAGTGGGATAATATCTCTTGAAAGCTGTTGTATATTTTGATGTAGTACATATTTCAACCAATATTGGCACCCTAATTCTTGTTTCATATGCTTAATTTGATGTCATTTAATTTACTTAATCAAACGACAAATCGCGGTCTGATATTTATTCTTTTGTGCACCGCATTTATTGTAGCGGTGAATTTATTTCGTTATTAATTGCTCTTTGTTTGCCGTGGCTTTATTCCGCTACCTGAGCACATAGCTGAGGACACAATAGCTTCATGAATGTTATTCATTAGCGTGAATGCTGTGAGGTTTAAAGTTGCATGCCTGTTATTGGTCAAATGATCTTCATACCATTTTTCGGGACAATGTACAAAACGTTAAAATGTAAATTTTTAATTTTGTTATCAGTAATTCTGCTAAATTGCGCATACAAAAATATACCTTTATTCTCCGTTTTCGCAGTTATATAAAATTGGAATGCTGCTATATTGTGCAGCAGAAATTGTTTGGAAAAAATTATATGAAGCGGAGAGAGCTATTCTGAACGCTGGACTCAAATAAGAGCAGAACTAATTTCACGGACTGGATTTTGATTACCCAGAATAGTTTGAAACATGACCTTGTAAATTGCTGTTAACTTTAAAAATCACTTAAACTTAGATGTTTTAACTCTTCGTTAGTCGTGAGATACATGACCTAAGTTTGTTTGCCGAGCCAAGAAATTTTCCACCATACCTTTGTTATTGTTTCCTGTAAGTAACCATTTCTTTCAAATGCTAAGTTTGCAAAAGAGGCAAACGTCATCACGTGTGTGCTGTTGTATCCGTCAGATACATCGCGCCATATCACGTTACGCATTATCGACGCAATCACATCCAACCACGTTATTGCTAAAGAATGCTGATATAAGTGGTTGTGTTGTTGCAAGGAAAACTGAGACTGCCTTTACTTATTACTGTAAATCGTACATAGGTTTGAAAATGAGTCAAGTTTATGATTTGGAAATTTCTGAGGATTTGGAGGAGGTACATCGCCTTATTTTTGTGGATGAAGCGATGTTGATTGTAAATAGTTGTGTAGAAACTGATTTCTAATATGAAGACAACTGAAACACGATCTGTGGACACCCATACAGATCATGTTGAGTAAGAGGAAAGTAATAAAGTGCTAGAAAAAGGTGAAACTTACTATTTTGGCGAGTACAAAAGACTCAAGATGATAACGATGAAGATATTGATGATGATAATAATAATTATTATGATGATTATGACAATAATTAATAATTAACTGCCTGGAGTTGTGGGGAATGCCAAAACTATGAAAACTGAATTTGTCTGCTGGAAAATTTTCGTCAGAGATGATATTCTGAATCTAATTGTGCAACACACCAACAGACGCATATGAATATGGCTGTGAGTGTAATGTGAAAGTGAGAGTAATTGCAGAGACACAAACATAATATGAATAAACGCCTTTATTGTGTTATTATACCTTGCTGGTGTGTTCGGCGGAGGACGGCAAAATATTCACGACTTCTGGTCAACAGATTACCTTGGTGTCAATATTTTCATAGTTACTATGTCCGAGAAACGCTTCCGATGCATAATAAGGTACATTCGTTTTAAAACAGTTGAAAGCAGATACTAAAACACAATTAAAGTCATATATCCAGCAGATACATCGCGACTAACAGCGTCACGACAGTTGACGCGCTCAACGGAAGATTAATTTATTAGAATTGACATAATATTATAAATTATAAAGTTATTTATACATGAGTGTAACTCTCTGAACGAATATTTAAGCATTACAAAGCAGAGCCAATAAAAGACCGAATTATTTAGAATAACTAGGATTTAGCTTAGCATAAGCTATCGCTAGTTAAAGTAAAGTTTTATAGTGTTGTAGTTCCATTACAATATATAATGAAATTACTTATACATCTCCAACCGATATTATAAAACAGTTAACATTTCAGAATTATAAGATTTTACATTCTGATAATATACAGGATGTTTCGAAATGGCACCGAACTTTTTTTTTTTGGTTGTAATTTACGTCCTCCGACATTAAGTTATATCGGACGATGAATGGAATGGGTGAAATGATGCTCAAATGAGCCCAAGGTCCATAGAGCTTAGAGTTACCCGACATTCGTCTTCAGGATGAGGCAAAACCCCTGAAAAAACCTTATCTAGTTAACTCACCCTGACCGAGATTCGAACTCGGGACCTCTTGAACGTGAGGCAGACATGCTACCACCACGCGACCGAGGCGAACGAATATATAGAAGTAGCTACTCATCTTCTATACTCAGCACACATATAGGTAGTTTATACTACCATAGGGGTCGTATAAGGGTTGTATAAAAAGCGTTCAAGAATGATGTGAATTAGACAGTGACAGGAGCAACGCCGCATACCTCACACTCTCAAAGTCTGCAGGTAGGTGGCACACTGTATCGCGTGCTGCAGTTGTTTGTAAACGTACCGACATAATCCACGGTAGCTTGCTACTATTAATAATTTCTTTGGCTTATGAAACCTCAATAAAGAAGCTAATATTTGGTTATTTCTTTATTTGTGCTTAACGAGTTCCAACATTCCGTTATAACAGTTGATGATGGCAAATAAATTGGTGGACATTTGCAACTTAAGCATTTTAGAGAAAAGTTAATGTTAGTGAGATTGAGGATGAAAGCATTAAACGATAAACAGAACAGAGAACTATATCAAAGAACTGTAGATAAAGTTAAACAAAAACTAAATGCCTTATGCAATGATACAAGCATTTAATTTCACTGCGTTCAATATTATTAAAGAAATCATTTGTAACTTAAAAAGAAGCTGTTAACTTTATAGTAACCGGTTGAAAGCACTGTAAAATTAACAGCATGCAAAATGGGCAATCTTGAAACTGTCCGAGCCATTAGACGATTTTTTCACAAGTAACTACCCTTTGTCCCATTATCTGAAAGCGAGGCTAGGAACACCGATAAAGAGCCCGGACCAATGCTTTTGTTTTTGTGACCGGTGCGCCTTAATAACAACTTTTGTGGTTCGCACACAGTGGTTCCTGCGCTGCCTAATTACAAAATAGTGTAATATTCAATGCTGAATAAGAGAATTTCGAAGCTTCGACACCGGAATTCGGACTAGATACGCTATTACAAAACGGCTATATTTGTTCGATGTAGTTTCAAAACAACCTATATAACCAATCCATATAATATAATAAGTACAAGTAGCAATTTAGTCTGACAAAAAGGAGTGATTAGCATGGCAATTTATGAACTTAGGAAAATGAAGTAGTAAATCAGAATAGCTAAGTTTTTTGGGTGTTCTGACAAACAAGAAATCTATTAGCTCTTGCTTCCATATTTACAAGTACGTACTTTAAAGTTCACAGAGGTTTCTGCAAATGTGCACGTATACAAAGTTTTAAAGATTGGAGAAGTTAAATAATTTAAAACGCCATAGAGTAAAAATTGAATCTTAATTGGGGAATCTTAATTGGTAGCCTATAATTATGGACGAACCATCAGGTAGGTGAAACTTATGTTAAGGAAAGGGATATATTTCTGAAATATATCTCTTCTGTGTCTTACAGTGTTACGTAAGTGTTTTGTGATCAATTATCGTCAGTCAAAGACACCTAAAGACTGTGCTTGGATAGTGCTGCAAAGCAATTCTCCGCTTAACATTTCAGCTATTCAAGGTTAACTTACGGTTGTTATCGAAGTGTCAGTGGTTATCTTAAACCGTAAATTTATTGATACTTCATATAAGTTAAAATATATAATACTTCAGCGGGAATGGCTAAGGCGGTTTCATCCATGACCCGCATTCGGTAGGGCTAGGTTCGATTCCCGTGACCGACCTACCTGACCCATAATTTTCGGTGTTTTCCTGGGTCGCCAGGCGAATTCTGCCTAGTTTAATTACTCCACCGAAATTCCTGTCACTCCATTTTATTTCTATTATCATTTCACATCACCTCTCATCCCGTGGTCTCTTTCAGGGTAGAATTGTAAGTAGGTGTCTGGGCGCTGCATGGTGGGATGATATGCTCCTGATAAACAGCTTTCTCCTCTGGTAGGAGAGTTTCCGGTTTCCAAGCCAATCTAGTGGACCTTTTCAGTATCACAGCAGGAGAAGTGCTGGTTGTGCAAACCTGCCAGGGAGATTCCAACTGGTAAAATGTAGTACGTTCCCTCTGTACTGTCTAGCTCCTTGGGACAGTTGCATTCTGTCTGCTCTCGCCTCACCATTCCTCCTGGGGGTGACCCAGTGAATTCATAGGTACAATAGACCAAGTTTGAACCTCCGAGCTGAATCTGCTCCGTACCGTAGTTCGGTCCAATCAGTTTCTAGTGCTACACTTAGAAAATTCTACTTTCTCATAGAGTAGACTTGCTTCAAAAATCTCGCTATTGCCTTCCACTAAATGTATCATCTAACTAGTATTTCCTTTCTGAAACCGACTTACGCACACCAGAGATTAACATTCCATAGTGCATCACTGTATCAGATTCATTGAAGACAAAGTTTGGAGGTGGCATCAAAAGCGTCACACACGGAAAGGACCCAATGACCTATCAGTTACATTTGTCTTCCATTTTCGCGTCTTTACGTATAATCTAATGGGGTTTATAAAACTGCAAAGAAGACAATATGTGCGACGCCGTTTGACTGGTAAAATGGCAATAAGTTGACGCCGGAGGTTTTGCTTACAGGATCGAGCAGAGAGTAGCCTGATAGATAGGCTTCCCGCACGGCTGGACGCAACCTCCATCTCTCTCCTTGTCCTGTGCCCGGAATCCCAAAAGATGCTGCGGGCACATGATACATCTGCAGAACCGCGTAATCGATTTTCTTCTTTTTGTCTCTGGTAAAGCTTTATAGAGTTCGTTAGCAGTAAAGGCTAGGAACCTACTCAGAAACGTTCCACTATATAAACATTACTTAAAATGTATATTTTATTTCTGTACTAGTAACGAAGGCAGGCGGCTCCATGGTAACGTATGATGTTCCCATTTGTGGGAGTCGTCTGGGCACAGTTTCCATCGAGCGCTCACTCTCAGCTTGAGTCAAATCTGCTCGATTATAACATTTTAAATTTAAAATATATCGCCTATTCTTAAAAGCCTGAGTGTTACTTTCTCCTTTTGAGTCCATAACGAATTATGTAATTTAGTTACTTCTACAATAGGTTACTTTGATTAAATTAAAATATAATGCCAAATAACCTCTCAAATGAATAATTTCTCATGTACCAAGTAACACAAGATAGGTACAAAAGGTCTATATGTATAGCCATAAAGTTATGCAATATTCAGTTAGAGTGAACAGCTTTACTAGCGAGGTTCTAAATCATATAAATTTATGCCTGATTTCACCAACAGATGTTAAGACTTAACACAGATTTAACAATAGTTATAACAAAAATTGCATTTCATCAAATGTTGGCTTAACACTCGTGTTAAATCTCTTGTTAAACTAACAAGTCAAATTTCTGACGTTAAGTCCTTAACAATTGTAAACAGTCAAGATGGTGGTCGAGAACTCAGCTGTTGATGTCGATTTGTTATATTTAAGACCGCGTAAATGGCATTCGTAATAGAGTACGGCCTATGAGGAGAATTTATTTTGAGGAGCTATCAGAAGAAAGTTTACTACGGAGTTATAGACTGTCCAAACAAGTTTCTATGAGGGTTACTGCGGAAGTACAAGAGAGGTTAGAACACCTATCGAAAGGAATATGCCGATCTCGCCTTTGCTTCAAGTATTAATAATTTTGCGATTTTATAATTCACTGAATTGTGTGGATAATACACTGTCCACCTCGCATCTTGAAACGTTCAAGTCACTGGTCACTTTTCCTTCGCTCTTTGTTTAAAATTTGCGTAATACTGAGTTAGAACATGCATCGAAAGGAATATGCCGATCTTGCCTTTGCTTCAGGTATTAATAACTTTGCGACTTTACAGTTCACAGAATTATGTGGATAATACACTATCTACCACCTGTCTTGAGACGTTCAAGTCACTCGTCACTTGTCCTTCGCTCCTCGTTTTAAATTTACGTAATACTGAAGAGGATATTTCGTGTTTATAGTAATGATACATACATTTAAATTAAATTCGTTTCCAAGTTTTTCCCACAAGACATCTTTCTCTTTTACATTCACCGCATCCGTCTTCCTATTTTCCACGATATTCTTATACTTCGTCAACAATTCATATAATACTTCCTCCGTCGATGAGAAATTTGTTTCACGGCTTTTGTTTATTGTTTATCCGCCATTTTTGAAGCTATGTGCACACGAAAATGAAAACAAAAGCGCATCACAGTACGTTCAGAAAATAATATGACTCATCCATAGCTATAGCTGTAATATTTACAAGTTTCTTGGCGTTAACACATGTTTGTTAATATTTTCAGAAAACAGGTTGGTGAAATGCAAGAAATTTAACAGTTTTGTTACAATTGCTATATTACATTTTTTAACGTCGATTTAAACATCTGTTGGTGAAATCGGGCATTAATTTTACATTTATGTAATTTAAATAACATTTTCCCAGAAACTTCGGAAAACAAATGCGTGTACTTAAGGGGTAGCTTGAAGGTTTTGTGATGGAAAACATTTTATAGTTTCAGTAGATTTCTAATCGTAAATATCTGGACAAATCTCTGCACTGCACTTTTGGGAGAAATGGAATACCTCTCTAGGATTAACTTGAATAACGGTACGCAGGGGATTGGCACTAACACGGAGGACAGTTTTTACCCAGAGCACATCATCCTGCCATGCACTGCCGAGACACCCACCAAAACTTTTACCCCGAAAGATACCACCAGAGGAGAGATGATGTGAAATTATAATGGAGATGAAATGGAGGAAGAGGGAATTCGAGGATGTAATTAACCTATAATGTCATCCACCTGGCGACCCGGGAAGCCCCCGAAAAATTTCATCGGTAAAGTGGGGTGGCCACGAGAAACGAAACCGAGCTTCCCGAATGCGAACCACAGCTTTCCCACTCGGTAATGAATAGTTATGGTGTATGAGGAAAAATAATAAAAAAACTTTTGGAAATAAGTATTATTAAAAGATAATAAACAAAATTCATTGAGGTAAATATAATCAGAGTAAAATGTCCTAAAGTAATAGTTTATCACAACCTAATAAGTTCTAGTTTCTTACACGTTCTAGAAGGCCTTTAATTGTAAACATTTGACATGACGTGATAAAAGAAATACTTTGAATAAGCCAAGGTCTTTGTTAAATTTGATGCGAGGAAACAATACACTTCTTGCTTGTCTGGCAGAACGTGTCTAGTCACATATCTCTATTTATGAATGGTTGGTAATCTCTATTTACTCTAGAGACTTCAAAGCAGTATTTGTCAGTTGCTCTTCCGTTTAAAAGCCATGAAAGTGTGACTCAGCTGGATCAATGAGACACGATTCAACTCCTTACTCTCTGAACAATCCAATTGAGCTAATGTGGCCTCAAATTATATTATAAACCGAATAAATTAACAAGGAAGACAACAAGACTGGGAAAACTGCATGACACATCAGATAAATTACAAGAAGGCGACTTTTGGAAAGAAACGGCACGTAACAAGATTTTGGAACTTATCATCTTAAATTTGCAGACGTTGAATACAATGGCAATGACGAATTATCTCTTAACGTAAGTAACATTCACAGCTATACGGATGCACCGCTGGTATTTTCGTTTGACTAAGAAAATAAGTAATTCATAAACTATAATTAATTTTATAACTAATTATTTAAACCATGTGCGTAATATATGAGTATTCTTGTTGCAATTGTGATTTTAACAACTGCATTATTATAAAACTTTGAAAAATTCAGTTTGTGTTCCCTTAAGTCTAGCGCCAAGAAGAGTCCCAAGTGTGTGAGAGAGAGGAAAATATAGAAATAGTGAGGGTAACGAGGTGGCAACGCCGAATACGCTAACGCGTCTGATTCCCTACGAGCGAGAACTCTTCCCATTTGAAAGACATAATAGATCTGTTCCTCGAGTACCGGAAATCGAACCCGGACATCCGCTTGGTACCAATGGACTGAAGAGATGACCAACATGTTTCTAACTGATGTATTGTAATCCAAATACGTACTGTTAGCGGGTTAAGGGGAAATACGGCTTGTATGACGTGTAGTGTTTGGAGCTATATTATTTTGTACTTGTTGTGTAAAGTAGAATGAAACTCCTGGGTAGGTGGGGCCGCACCGTGGTTGAGTGGTTAGGCCACTACACTCTCACCAAGGCAGCCCGGCTTCGACCCCAGGCAACCACAAAGTGAGATTGATGGTGGACAACATGGCGCTAGGGCGCCTTTTCTCCAGGATCTCCAGTTCGCCCCAATGCATTCCAAAATTGCTCCATCTTCATCTCGTGTATCATCAGCGTCACTACCTGCGGTGAGGCATGTAGTAAAAGCGGGCAATTAACACTACAGATTTAATTTCAAGATTGGTATCGCTATTACAAAATTCGTAACCTAATATTCTCTTTACATTTCTAGAACTCCATGTCACCTCTTTATCTTCCGTTGCATCATCCGCATATCGTCCCATATGTTAAATTGACTGAAGTACAATACATCTGGGTCCTGCGCCGTGGCATAGCGGGCTCGGGTTCGATCCCATCCATGGGGTGCGGATTTTTGGTCCCGGGTATAGTACCGGTGCCCACTCAGCATCGTGAGCAAAGTGAGGAGCTTACGATAGGTAAGCGGCCCTGTTCACGAAAACCAACATTCCGGCTGGGGGATGCCAAGATACTGACCACATCTCCTCCCCTTATCTGCTGGATAATCGCCCACCTCTGCCGTGCTTAAGTGGGCGTGAGGCCGGCAGTCGGGTTGGTAGGCCTTGGCCCTTTTAGGACTGTCGCGCCATGGGTTAACTTAAACTATATATCTGGACATCTATGAGCTAAAACACAAAAATTAATGCTTATAATATCTGGAAGATTATCTTGGGCTCCATTTCCAATACAACTGAATACATATCATGTTCACCCTCATAAACAAGCAAATTAAAATAAATCAAGGGGCTAGGCAAACGATACCCAACTCCCCAACGTTGTTAACTATATACAATATCGACGAAGTCATAAGACTATGACAAGAACACTTAAATGTAAGTCTTATTATAAATAACAAAACCAATGGAAAACCACTTAAGATATAAAATTGTAATAAATAATAAAATAATAGAACAAGTAAATAATTTTAAGTATCTCAGATTCAATGTATGTTACTGCCAAAAATGATATTTATATAAACATAAACAAATTCTATAGCATATGTGGAGCAATAAGAACATTGAGAAATAAAATATTAAAAACAAATGAATTATAGTGCTATAAAGCTATGGCAGTTCCCATGTTATGTTATACCTGTGAGAACTGCAAACTTATAAGATCAGATAGAAGAAAGGTCGAATCAGCCGAAATGAAATTCTTACGCTCTATAGCGGGATATAAACTTTTAGATAAAAGAATTAGGAGAAGATTAGGACAGAATTAAACATATTCAACTAAAATGACAGAATCAATTACACTGGTCGACAAAATTTAACTTTTTTTCTTTCACAAGAATTAAAATAACAGATTCTAAAAGTATTTTTTGTGCTGAATTCAAATATAATTACAGTTTTAGCCATCACGCAGGAGTTTTGTGTGATATTCATTTGAATTTTTTATAATATTCCAAAAAATCCGTAACTAGCTATCTAACTCAAAATTATAACTACTGATTCTGACTTACCTAGTAAGTGGTAGATAGTGATTTTCGGGTATATTTTTCATCTGGAACGTCTGTCATTTTAGTCCAACAGTAGTCAGCCAGCATATTGGAACTCCACTTGCCTTGGTACCTCTTCTCTATTGTAGAAATTTGCTGATGAAAACGCTCATCGTGTTCATCGCTGACAGCTCCAAGATTTTTGGGGAAGAAGTCCAAGTGAGAGTCCAATAAGTGAATTCTTAAAGACATGTTGCATCCCATAGCTTTATAAGAATGCAGAAGATCAACCACTATGTTACGATAGTTTTCTGCTTTATGGTTTCCAAGAAAAGTGCAACACAAACTTTTGAAAGACTGCCAGGCTGCTTCCTCCAGTGGATTTAACAGTCCCTCGAAATGTTCATCAGCCATTAGTGATCGGATTTGTGGTCCTATGAAAACTCCTTCTTTCAATTTAGCATCACTGACTTTGGAGAATTTCGATTTCAAGTACAAGAATCCATCACAAAGTTTATCCATAGCTTTGACGAAATTTTTCATAACTCCTAACTTAATATGCAATGGAGGTAAAAATATTTTTTCAGGCTTCACTAAAGGGACACATGCCACATTTTTTTGGCCAGGGATAAGAGATTCACGTTTTGGCCATGACTTTCTAACGTAGTGAGACTTCTTATATCTGCTGTCTCACTCGCACAAAAATTTGGTGAACCCAAGTTGCAAACCAAGCAATAAAGCAATGACATTTAAATCACCACAGATATTCCATTCATATTTTCCATATTGTATTTTCTCTAAAACTAGTTTCATATTTTCATATGTCTCTTTCACATCAGCGGCATGTGCTACCGGTATTGATGGAAGTTTATTGCCAATATGTAGCAGCACAGCCTTCAAACTTACTTTAGAGGAGTCTATGAACAATCGCCACTCATCTGGCCGGTGTTGAAGCCCAAGAGTTTCCATAACTGAACAAATATATTACAAAACCCAATACCATTTTCTTCAGAGAAGTATACTTTGAAAACACTATGGCGGCTACGATATCTACTAATTCTTACATCTTTTTGGAGTAGATTCCACCCTTTGAGTCTGGAAGCTAAAACTCCCGCTTGCTGTTTAGAAAGATTTAAATCGCGAATCAGGTCACTAAGGTCTTGCTGATTGGGAAAGTATGGTTCTGATGAACAGCTACTGGCTTCATATGTAAGATCATTTTTATTTTCATCTGAATCACTTGGAGTTTCAGTCAGGTCAGAACCAGAGTTTTACTTAAGGTCGTATCTGCATATACTGGTACGGGAAACTCTTCACTGTGTAAGACAGGTCTCATTGCAGATTGCAAATTCGGATAGTTAACTGTATATTTTGTTTTAGATGTGATTCCTTTAATATTTGTCAAACAAAAACAACAGTCAGTTAAATGATCCTTCGGTACCCTCTAAATCATGGGAATTGCAAATGGCATATGATGTGTACTATTTTCCACCCAGTCAGCAGTCTAACACACGAAACACAGCATGTATTTGGGGTCCAGCTCTTATCAAAATCACCAACTTGACAGCCAAAGTAAAGTTTATAACACTTCTTTACAAGTGGGGTCAAATTTCGCCTCTGAGACTTGAAGGTCAGCTCACCACAAATATAGCAGAAATTATCTGCATAATTTACACAATTTCTTGGCATGATGAAAAAATAAAGCACAGAAATACAACATGCACAACATACACAATACACTTCTAAACAGAAAGGAAGGAAATGTTTCACTACTCAACAATCTCACAGTCAGCTCAATACTGACACAACACAATGCTAAACAACAACAATTAACAACAATGAACCTGCACAGTCATGTTTTATTGCGCTTCAGCATGACATTGCAAATAATTTCAATACTACAGCTTGATAATACCTCATAGCTACATATGAGGTAACGGTTCCTATGACAGGTCAAAGAAAACGCTAAAATCATATTTTGAAAAGTAGCTTTTACAGAAAAACTATGCCTGATGGAAAAATTCTGTTAAAATATATCTGAATTCAGGATGGAAAATGCCAATAGATTCACTATTCAGATCTCTTGTGAAAAAAAAACCTTGTCGACCAGTGCTATATAAGAAATAACTGGTAAAAAAAACATAGGATGGATGCCACAAAATAGATTACCATAAGTATTACTTCAATACCAATCTAAAGGTAGAAGAGGAATTGGACACCCAGGCACCAGGTGGATAAATTCGCTCTCTTGATGTGGAAACAGGTCAAAGGCCTAAATCCATGAAGTAGAAGAAACAAGAATAACTTGCTAGTCCGTAGATATGTCGCTAAAACACCTGACTGCCGTGTTACGGGCCCGGGTTAGATTCCCGGCTGGAGGTGGGGATTTTTCTCCAACCAAGATGATTCCCTAACTTCCCAAGAGTTTTTGTTTGTTGTAATTTACGTCCTCCAGCGATGTCATATGCACGGTGAATGAATTGGGTGAACTGATGCTTAAATGAGTCGGATAAGGGAAACCCCCGGAAAAAGCCTTATCCAAGTAACTCACCCTGACCAAGAATCGAACTCGGGACCTCTTGAACGTGAGGAAGACACGCTACCATCTACGCCACCGAGGCGGGCCCCCAGAGTCTGGAAGCATGAATGAGAGTGTGAATGTGAGGCTGATCTACTGATTAAAACCCATGATTAAATTATTAAACGAATACTCATGGTTAAAATATGAGTTAACACCATCGGTATGTTCCAAAGGAGAGCGGCCGCTGATATGACAATTGGAGATAAATGCGGGGTATAAATAAATAAATAAATAAATAAATAAATAAATAAATAAATAAATAAATAAATAAATAAATAAATAAATAAATAAATAAATAAATAAATAAATAAATAAATAAATAAATAAATAAATAAATAAATAAATAAATAAATAAATAAATAAATAAATAAATAAATAAATAAATAAATAAATAAATAAATAAATAAATAAATAAATAAATAAATAAATAAATAAATAAATAAATAAATAAATAAATAAATAAATAAATAAATAAATAAATAAATAAATAAATAAATAAATAAATAAATAAATAAATAAATAAATAAATAAATAAATAAATAAATAAATAAATAAATAAATAAATAAATAAATAAATAAATAAATAAATAAATAAATAAATAAATAAATAAATAAATAAATAAATAAATAAATAAATAAATAAATAAATAAATAAATAAATAAATAAATAAATAAATAAATAAATAAATAAATAAATAAATAAATAAATAAATAAATAAATAAATAAATATATAAATGAATGAATGAATGAATGAATGAATGAATGAATGAATGAATGAATGAATGAATGAATGAATGAATGAATGAACGAACGAATAAATAAATAAATAAATAAATAAATAAATAAATAAATAAATAAATAAATAAATAAATAAATAAATAAATAACTGCCTCTCGAACAAAATGGTATAAGCTATAACATGTTGGGGCACATATCGTACATCACGACCATGTGGATCAGTTTTGGCTACCACCTTCACAGGAGGAAGGGATGAAGTTGAGAAGCCATGCATCTTCCATTGGCCCGGCTCTGCACACAGACTACAGACATCTTTATTGGAGTTATTGGAGCTGCTTACAGAGAGAAGTGCACAAACATCCCTCTAGTGTTCACAGAAGTACAGATGTATTTTTACCTCTTGACAGAAAGAGAGTGATGCGCGGTGGTATCTGGATGAGTCCACTTCAGAACGGTTGCAACTGGAGGGGAGGACAGGTCAGTTGGGTATCATTTGCGAAGAAGTAAACAAGTGCAGAGCTATTCGGTAAATCTACAGCTTGTTTCAAAATATGCGTGTCTCCTGGTTCCAAGGGAGCATTTAGAAATGACACCTCCTGGCAGCACATTAGAAAATAAAGTGCTACATTTAAAAGCACGAGAAATAATATCCAATGTCTATAGATTTATAAAATAAAGTAACAATGGCCTGGTACTGGTATAAAAATCTGGGAAAGGGCATCTGAGGCAACAGTCGTGTCTAAAAGCAGTTTACGTGAGTTAATAAGGAAAGCAAAAAGCATTGGTGCTACTGCAACAACGTGCTTCTTTATTCCCTGTTAACAAAAATTAAGAACATGCATAAAATCTAAATTGGATGTTTTAATTCAGAAGTAGTTAGGCGAACTGTGAATAATTTTTAAAACACAGAAAAACAAAGACCAACTGAAGCTTCCAAATTCTACAGACTTCCAAGGCAGTTTCTGAACATTAAGAAGTTCTCTTAGGATTTATGAGTAAAAAAAAAAAAAAAAAAAAAAAAAAAAAAAAAAAAAAAAAAAAAAAAAAAAAAAACGTGAGCATGACAGTCAAATTTTAATCGAACACCCTAATACGTACAAAAAGGCTTAATTATTTACTAAAGATTAAGAAATATCACAGTGAAGTTTATATAGTGTATATGGATGAACCTGTTCAGTGCAGCATGTACTAGAACATATGCCTGGAGTGAAATTCGCTATAAGACTCTGCAGCGATGTCGAAAGGCTGACAGTTGTTTATCATGCCTGCTGGAGCAGAACAGGGTTTTGTTCCAAACACCTATGTACTATTTAAGATCCAACAAAAGCGTGGAGATTACTACCATAGTAAGAATTATAACTTAGGTTATAAGAGCTGCAATACTGGCTTCGAGGGCGACAATTGGTTTTGGACAGCTTATGCACGGCACTCCCCTCTCATAATGCAAGTGACGCATTGTGGCGATAGGTGCAGTATTCCCACCACAGTTGCTACTCATCCCTACCGCGCATAATTTCTGTCAAGATAAAATAATATAGCTGTACTCTTCTCTTTGGCACCATCTTGCGGCACTGCTATACGCATAAACATAGAAGTATATCTCAAATAGATGACAGATAAATAATGGAAATGAAATTAAGGCAATTGAGAAACCAACCCAAGATTCATCTACCGACCACGAATAGCAAGCGGAAAATCAAGGCAGTCGAGAGTGCTCAAACGCAGCCCCTCCCAAATGCAAGCGTTACATTTTACCACAAAGCCATATGCTTGCTAACACCTTCTAGTAAAAGAAAAATTACTAACTAGTTAATGAATTGATATGTGGTGTTTCAAACCTATTTATCTAAAACGAGCTATCACAAATAAGAAATAGAAGAGATAAAACGTCAGAAAAGGTCCAATAAGTGTACATTCGGAAATTAGATGGTATCAGATAAGGCCTCTTGGTTGCTGGCTGATACAGCCAAGCAATAGTAACTGCAACGAACATTTAATTTCATTTATTGGTCACAAGAGAATCAGACCACTAAAGTGCATAAAGAAACAAGCACAAACGAACATTAATTATTCACTTTACGTGTATGTACTGCACCTTGTTTACCCACAAAGTGCGCTCCTGTTCAAACGCGCCTTGTGTACTTCAGTAACTTTTGCCTGATGTTTATAAAAATAAAGCAGAACAATCACACTCGAAAACTTCGAGTATACAGTTGTCTACAATTCAACTGTCGGCAAAGTAGTGTATGTTTACTGACTAATAAAGGGCCGTTGTCAAATTGATGTCGCAGATTATATTGAAAAAGTACCCATGCCTCATCTATTTCTCATATTCCTTGGGAAAATGTGTAATTGCTGATTTAGGTCTGCCTTTCTCTGAACAAGCAGTGGCTTAAGACAGGGTAATAAGCGTTTCGCCACATCGAGGTTACAGGTATCTGTACAAAATACCGCACTAAATACGACTTATAGAGAGAATGCATGTAGCGAAGAGAAAATTGGCCGCAGCTGGTAACAGTTTTACATCTCCTGCCAAGTACATATTAGGTAGATAAGATGATATTGCATTCAACCAACAATTTGGTACTAATGTTTTATTACAAAGGTATAGGAATCCAAAAAGGCAGTTCTGGAAAACATCTATATGTATGTACATAATTCAAAAGCAAAAATTGTTAAAATGATTTTTCTGAAGGAAACGACGCGAAGAATATCAAGGTAACTTCCCTATCCCAGTCTGACCTTCACTTGAGAAATTTTTCGGGTATTTTGATGCTCTGAATGTAAAACTAATTCATGTTTTGAATAAATAGCATTAATATGAAATGTTTAATGGCAAATGAAATATATATAGAATTTTCTAAAAGTTTTCTAAAAGAGTTTTGCACAACTAGATAACCGAATGAGATAAGTGCAGGTTCCACTCCCATTAGTCCTGGACCCGTAGGACCAAGGAGCCGGACCTCCTTCTACCCGGGAGCGATGGATACTCCGGGGCTTTTTCCATAGGCCAATACCTGCAGTCTAAAAAGCTCCTCCCCCCGCTGAGCACAACGCCAAGACGGGTGGAATTGGATACGCCATTTACGCGCGTCAACCCCGCAGGGTAGACTAACGAATACCTCGGTGGGGCCGCCTGGTGATCTAGCACACCTTCTACTAGCTCTGCAGGCTAGTACCCGGGACTTATTAGGCAACCCTCTACCCCCTCCGGGTGCCCGTAGCCTGGCCGGAGGTATCCAATTCTCCGTGGGTGTCGGGAACACACGGCCCCCCCAGTCCAACCCAATCCGAACAACTCCCCGACGGGTGGGGCTCGGCAGTTCGGCCCGAGGTTCCTCTGGTAACGTCAGAGGTACCACGAGTGCTAAGGGTCCACAGCGCCCGCACGTCGGCTGCTAAAGGGGACGGATTCCCTCCCCTACGGGAAACCGAATGAGACAGACAGCACTTAATACATTAAAATGGTAATCGCATTAGCAACAACCAGGTATATAGTTTGTCTTAACGACACTTTTACAGTATGCGCCAAAATATACAGTACAGGAAGAATGCAGCTGGAGGCATGATTTACCAAAACTGAAGCTCTCCAGCTTTCCCCCGTCATTTTAGGCTGCCTCTCCTCTCCTCCATAGCGCAAGCTGCACTACACTGGTCAACGTATGGAGGGGAGGGAGTCATGTACTGCTTGAATGTTCATGAGGGGAGACGACTGTGCTCGCGCATGGGCACACCGGCCGCACTTTTTTCGCGACCTATCTGTACTTTTATTCTCCTTACCTTACGTATCGAGATGATAGTGTAAATGTTCAAAATGTGCTCCTTTGCGCTTTAGGCAGTGTTTATAACGACCACGCAGATTTTCCAGCATATGCCGGAACGCCGGTTGCTGCAGAGTCCCGAAGAATGAGACCATCTGCTGACGTAAAACAGACAGTTTTGTGTGGTACTGGACAATGAAATCCTTGTCAGTTAACATTCCCAACAAGTAAGCAGCTGTTGCTATGGGATCGGGGGAATTTGGTGGGTATGGGAACTCAGTCCCGAAGGAAATTACTCGTCCTGGAAACGTTTCTTGCAGCATAGCCATAGACAGTCGAGCGGTGTGGCAGGTCGCCCCGTCTTGTTGGAACCACTGTCAATTCCTCTGCATATTCTTGGCACGTCAAAATCTTCTTAGATCGTGAATAAATGGTCCAATCTCCAAGTTTGTATAGCGTCCCTGGCTAACAGTAAGAGGTACAGCTTCATCATTCTCTAGAAATACGGGCCTAGCAGACCATTTCCTGACACTGCACACCAAATCGTCACACGCACACTATGTAGCAGTTTCTGGACTATAGTGCCTGGTGTCTCAAAACCAAGAAAGCGAGCTGTTTGGCTATTTATATAACCGTCCAAGTGAATGTGCCTTTTGTTGAAGAAACATACGTTGAACAAGAAATCTGGATCGTCGTACACCATGGCCTAAAATCGTGTGCAATAGTCTACCCTGACATGCCTATCGTGCTCTGTCAGTCGTTACCCAACCTCTGTTCGCTACGGAAATCCACCTAAGTCTTTAAAAAATCGTCGAAGTGACGTACCAAAGACTTCATTTTGGAGACTGCAACTCCTGATTGACACGTCCATGATTTTCATTTGTGAACACAGTTACTAGCCTACCAGACCTGCCCTTGCTTTGACAGAATATTCTACTCGTATGACGAAATTTTTTAACACCAGATAACATAAGTGTTGCTACGTGCTGGCTAATTGAAGTGTTTACAATATTGTTCCGCCACTAACTTTAAACTCGACTCGTTATATAACAGTTGATAACCGCACGGAACACAACGTTCTTTCCACAACTATCTATATATCATGGGGATGTAACAATGCACAGACTCTCAAGCGTGAACACTTTTCGAAAAGAGCTATTGTATATTTTAGCGCACACCGTATTTATCAGGCTCACATAATATGTAGGGCTGTCACATTTAAGTACACTTAACAATCAACTGAGACCATACCAATATTGTTTTTATATCAAATATTTTTCTGTTTTATTTTGTGGAGTTAATCACTTATGAGACATTTCTTGTTATTTGGTTGAGTTGTATAATACTTTATTATGAAGAAGTAAGTGTACATCTTAAACAGATATGCATATTAAAGGAAGTGTTCAAAGTAATGTTACTCTGGTGGTCGCTTACGTATCAATCCTATACCGTACTGCTTTAAGATGGCTCGGTAAGATCTATTTTACCAAATTTGCTATATTCAGGTACTTTTCTTACATAAACCGCATGGAGTAGAGAGATGAAACTGACTATTTAATACTGAACAAAGCGCTTAAAACAAATTATTTATGGATATTTTTTTCAGAAAATATAAGACAGTAATAAATCCGCTTGCCAAAATTAGTAAGATTGTACAAGGATTATGTTGTATGTGTTCCACAAATGCAAGCATTACGTAATAAACTCTGGATCTGAAAATATATTCTATCTGTAGTATACAGGCTAAAAGAGATGAAAATGCTTCTGGTGTTCATATTCTTTGATACAAAACTATATGTCACGTTGCGGTCTTTTTATGCCTTTTATGTACGAGGACTTTTCAATAAAGAACGATCATAATTTTTTAGGGTTATAATTTTTTGCACTAAAATTCAATCTTATTACAATCAGCTAACTTAATGTGAAACAAACACGCTGTAGTAGTTTCACTGTTGGTACTCCTGGTTCCCGCCTGTGAAAACCAGGCAAGTCCAGACGTGTTCAGTATCGCCTACCGCTGCAATGGATCTAACACGCGTGGAACAATATGCAGCTTTGAAATAATGCTTTCGTCTCAAAAAATCTTCACTTGAGGCCCATACAATATTACAGGAGCCTATGGAGAGTCGGTGCTTCCCTATAGCACAGCTCGAAGGTGGCTTAGAGTATTTAAAGAAGGGAGACAATCAATTTCAAAGGAAGGTGAATCTGGTGCCCCAGTTACTGCTGTTACAGAAGGAAACACACACATCAGTAACTGGACAATACTACAAGGATGTCCTGAAAACATTGCAAGTCTATATCAAGCGTAAAGGACCACATTTCCGTGAAGCAGGCTGAATGCTGCACCACGATAGTGCGCGGCCGCATATTGCCAATGTTGTTGCTGAATATCTTGCAAAAGTCAACGTGAAATGCATCCCTCACCCTCCCTATAGTCCGGATTTAGCCCCATGTGACTCTTTTCTATTCTCTAACTTGAAAAAACGCCTTCGTGGAAGGCTCTATCCGTCATCAGAAGCAGTGGTGAAGGCTGCGGAGGCGATTTGGAAGGATCTCTCAAAAATGGTTTTTTAATATATCTTTGAAGACTGGCAGATACGCTGGGACAAGTACATCACATTCAGGGGAGAATATTTTGTGAAGGATAATCAAAATTACGAGGAAGAGTAAAGGTACGTTGTCAAAAAAAATGTAATCATTCTTTATTGAGCAGCCCTCGTATTTTTATGTATCCTTTACAGTTGCAATACGTGTTGAAAATGAAAGTTCTATACTCCAAAATATTTTAAATGTAGAGTGTTGATTACTAATTTAATCGTTAAAACCTGTAGAACAAAGAGAAGTGAAAATGTAAATTTTGAACATTTGACATTTATGACCTTACCGAACACCCTAAATCCCCTAAGAAATAAGTTTGCACCCAGTACCTAAACTATCATTTTCCTTCCTCGGAATTTTCTATCCTGATTCCAGTGTTACCTAGTTCCAATATCGTTATAGTTTAGTGTCTAACCATGGAAGAACCTCCAATAGGAGCAACCGCAAGTCTTTTGTGATAACTCCTTCTACTTGCAATTAAAGGTAGCAGAACATTGGCATTAACCTTTCACTTCAAACCACAAGGTCTACGAGACCTAGGTTTAAATTATAGCAAAGGGACATAAATTAATAAACTAATTTAAAAGAAGAGCAAGGACAAGAATGGTATCCCCATCTGTGTGCAGAAAACAACACTGCTCTGTGTGTCCGGCCGGTAATTGGTACGTGACAAAGGAAGGATCCTAACGAAGGGGAACGCCGTCTGCACACAAAACACGATAAACGAATCTTATCACGTGTACGTGGTTTTACTTCCGTCTTCATTTTTGTCTCTTTTTGAGGCATGGACTGAGAGCAGAGGGTGTACCTCCTTTCTTCCGATCTTTGGTATTAAAGGCTAGGATCCCCCTTTGTCTCTGTGACCATTACTCTATAGTTTCATAGGCTGTGGCTCTTAGATTTCCTGCAGGGTGTCTCCTATTCATAGAGTGAATATGCTCCTCCAAGATCAGGAAAGTATTCCAGGCATTCGATAAAGAAATGTTCGTCATGTTTAGAGTCACAACCAAGTGGGAATATTAGTATACCTATCAATTAAAGAGGGCGCCGAGGCTCACTTCTCATTAAGGCGGCCGGAGTTCAAACCGGGAGAATCATATGCGGGAATTTTGGTGGACGAAGTGCTGTCTGGGCCGGCATTCTGCAAGTCTCCGGTTGCACTCAATATCACCAACTGATCATTTTTCTCCATTTCACCAACATTTCATACAATCCCCTTGCTTATTCTGATTTCCAGCTTTAGGTGACCACCTATTTTTTGGATATTTTCTTTCGCCTAGTATCTGTTCTTCGACAGAAACTTGACCCAGGCGTTAAATTATAATTTTGGAGGTAAGTTCCTGCACACTAGGAGGGAAAGGGGAGAAAGACTGTCAATTATTAATTTAACTTAGTGATAAGAAGATAAACAAAACAAAACTAATGGTCTTTCAAAGAAACGGGGACATACAAGATGTTTTAAGCTCCTCTACAATGAAATGGAGCAGCTATTTTAAATATTTGGAATATAGCATATCTTGAAAACTGTAATAAACTTGAGTTTGAACTTATAAGGATCCATTTTCTGATTTTACAGAATAAGCTGGTATTATTTTGTGGTCGTAAAGGGGAGTATATTGGAAAATATATATCCTTATGTCGAATTTCAAACCCATATGTAGCAGTTCAAAGCAAAGAATTAACAGATTAATCATTAACATCTAATTATTTGGATTCATCACTGCATTTTCTTCCATAGTCCAATTTTAATAAGAAAACAGTGATGTTAAAGTGTAACAAACTCCATAAAACATGTAATTGTTTTCCTTAGAGGCAACCGTCACTGGAAAAAAGTATAGTGCATTTCTGATGACCTTCTTTGCACTATATGCAATCTTTTGTGCGCTCTTGAGCGCCGCTATTTGTAGTCTGTGTCCTCGACTAAACTTTACTATCTTGTTCTAGGCCAGCTGATTGTTGAGTGAATAACAGACTTAATTCAGACGTTTCAACTTAAAATTGAACAATTTCGCCGGAAAATGTGGACCTATGGATGAGTTGGGGAAGTCGAGATACTGTGGTTGCTTTTGATGCATTTTAATTATAAAAATAGCAGACCAATCCGCTAAATCAATGTAACTATGGTCTTTTGTTAGTAGCTTTTATGTAATGTGTGGAACATGAGAAAACATTACTCTTCAATGAAAACCTTGAAACAAGTTTAAAATCATACAAAACCCTACTTATTGCTTCTGAAATGAGAGATAGGACGTATAGATACCGATGACAAATTAAAGTAGGGGAAATGAGATTTTTCCAAGGAGTTGCAGGGTACAGATGAACAGAAAAATTTTAATACCATCCAACACCAATCAAAGGTATAAAAAGTGGAATATATGTATATAGAGATACCCTAAAACGTATGACAAATATAAGGTCAAAAATTAAGATAATATGAATGGTTTTTAATAGAGAAACCAATTTGAATACGCCATTGAGGCCGAAGGGGTCTAGAAATCAATTTCTGAAATTGAAAAAATGCATGTTAGAAGGACTGAGGCCCTAAAGATAACCAGGAATCAGAAGCAATCACAGAGGATACTTTACTCTCTGCAGATGACCAAGTTGTAGTATATGAAAATAAAGATCACTTTCAAATAAATATTTCTATATAATTTCAAGCTGTAGTGTATGAATTGCACCATTCAAACACTCTAGTGCCATAGCTTCAAAGGGGAAACGTTCAATTAATGCACATACATTTTAAATATTTTGGTTATTTAGGATATTATATTAACTGAGATGAAGATAATGATATCGACTGGAAGATGCAAAGGAAATATATCCACCTTACTAGATAGCTTAAACATTTTTTCTGTTCTAGTCAGCTTGTTTAAGTTTACAAGGAAAAACTCGATATAAAGAAAGAGAAAAAAAAAAATTACAGATAAATATAAATAACTTTTTAAGCAAGGCAGTTTTAAAAGACACTGAAAAGAGCATTAAAATAATATGAATTCATTTAAATATTGTAAATTAATAGTCTTTAATGTTACGGTTTATGCAAACTAACCTCCAAAGTAATAATGTTTTGTTTGCACTTTCTATGGCATTTCACCATTTAACTGTGTGTTATTTTGCTGCCTTTCCGTTTTATGTATTTTCTATAAATTAATTATTATTCACATTTATTTTTATAGAGAATAGTAGTTTGTAAAATGCATTTTATAGGATATTTGTCTACTGGTAATTACTGCCGTGAGGGGAATATGTTATGCCGCAGGCTTCAATCTGAATATATCTAACTTTAACCTACACACATGTTAGCTATAAGAATTATGTATTATATTTGCGATTTTATCCTTTGTTATGTTTTAGATGTTTCAGATGCCGAAGAGATTTCTTTCTGTTTTAATTACGTAAATAGCTTATCCACTGTGAACTACCTGAAAATATGAGACCGTGATTAAACATTTATATTTTATTTAAACTCGTATAATATAACAATGTTTGACCTATTTTGTTGGTAGTTATCATCTGGATAGCTTAAGCAGTTGACTATTACTTTTATACTCCACCATTTGGTTTTCAACAGTGGCGCCAGTATTTAGACATTGGTGAAAGGCAGCTACACAAACTGTATGACAGAATACTTGAAGCTAACCTAGAAAGGGGGAAACCCCTTCTAATAGGCGACAGTGTTACTCGCAGAAATTCTAGGGAATGCAGAAAGTTTAAGGGATTTGAATGGCGACCCAAAAATGTTACTTTATCGGCATTAAAGAAAATTATTTTTGAAAGGTACTAATATGTTATTGCTAAACCACGTTTCTACAAAAGTATATGTTAGTTCAATACACTGAGCTTTAAATCGCAGTTTACTTTAAAGCAATGCAATTGTGAAAATACCATTTTGAAATATCTGAAGTTTTCTTATGATAATTCTCACCTTTCAAAAGAATATTTAGAGGAGAAACTTATGTTGGGCATAAACAATAAACGGCCAATACGAAGTGTTCTTAAGACACTTTTTTTAATAATTAACACTTTTTGTTAAGGCGATATTATAGTGCTTAGATCCTGCTCGGTATATAAATGTAAATAAATTATTAATAAGGTACTTTAATGTCAGTTAAAAAGAAGGAAAACCAATCTTTTACTCATATTTTAAACTTCTTCAATTTCGTATAATAGGAATACTAACAAAAAGATAAGAAGAAATATGAGGCCGGAACAGAAAAGTTCTTCTAAACCATGAAGAGTAGTAGTAGTAGTTGTTGTTGTTGTTGATGATGATGATGATCAATGAAAGGCCAGTATTGACGTTAAACAATTAAAATCTAACATTATATCAATTTTCTCACTTCATCAGGGTGGTTCTCCATTTTTTCTTACCTTGATCGAGATAAACGTTATATTACGAGCTTCTGGATTCAAACTATTAAGTTTCATTATCATCTATTTCTTTTCTTTCAGTGTATTTGCTTTTAAAAGTGCTCATTTGTTACGTATTATAAGTTATTCTTTTTAAATGTTTGTTATAGTTTAAGAAATGATTTTTGTTAAGAAATGGAATTAAGGTAGGATTAAATGCACTGCTATGATATAAGGATATTATGACGCAGAAAAAATTTCTAAATCACACACCTAACTCTCTCTCTCTCTCTCTCTCTCTCTCTCTCTCTCTCTCTCTCTCTCTCTCTCTCTCTCTCTCTCTCTCTCTCTCTCTCTCTCTCTCTCTCTCTCTATCTCTCTCTCTCTCACACACACACACATACCCTATTTTAATGAACATATATACTAGAAAACCTAAATCCATAGTTTTTAGCTCTCTCAGCTCTGTTTCAACACACGTGGTAAAGGTGCACTTGTTTTCAGTGTGTTCATTCTCAGTTTAGTTCCTACAAGTGATCGAGTACGAGTATGTTAACTTTTGTGATTTTTAAAAACATAGTTTGTATGTACACAAATTCTATAAAATGAGTTCTAAACATAAAACATTATCACTGGAGGAAAAAAATTAGGGTTGTTGAACAAACATGGTGCTAATAAATTAGCTGTGTTTCTTAAAGTGGGGAAAACTCAGATTTAAGAGATTTTGGAAAAATAAAAATTAAAGAAAAGTGGTTAATGAGAACAGCAGGGCACGTGAAGCGCATCACAAAGTCCATAGAGTATGAGTAGTTGGTGCAGCTCCCACTGAAGGTGGTCTAAAGTAAGACCGAAAAGTGCTTATAGAAGGAAAGGTGAACATCTGCCTAGTCCGAGTGAGTAATTGTAAATTAAGCATGCCAACTACTCATTATATATAAGAGTATGACGAGCTAATTCATGCTGTGATTGAGTGGTTTGTTAGTGCGTGCGCTAAAGGAATTTCAAATTCTGGACCATTGCTTCAGACTCAAGCTTTAGAGAAAATTGGGCAAAGAATTTCAGAGCTTCCAATGGATGCCTTAAGAATTTCAAACATTGCCATAACATTGTGTGGTGAAGCAAATGATGTTAATATGCAGACAGTTGCAGATTGGAAAGGGGAATTTGGGGACAAACCAGAAATATTTTATGTAATTTGAAGATATAGTACATAATACACATCAGCCTACTATTACACTTCATTCTGTATTATTCCTTCACTGTAAACGTGTGCAACTATTTCGTAATTTATTTGTATTCAAACACAACACTCTACAAGACGGAAACCTGGGTAAACGGAAAATAAATGCAGGAACGATCACGTTCCGTTTTAGAGAGGTTTTACTGTATATCAAAAGTTAGAGGATTTAATGTACTTCATGCATATGCACATTAAAATACCCAGATCACCCTGCCAGTTAGGTTATCAGCAATAAATATAGAAAATATAACTTTCAACCATTGAAGCAATAAAGAAAAGTGCATCAAATAATGGCATAGCCTAAAGAGGATTATTCTGTTTTACCTGTAGACAGAAGAAAAATTTGCCCCTATTCCTTCCAGTGTAAATGTTAAGGTAAGTAGGCGAAACCGCCTAAAAGCTAGACAATGCGCACATTTTACTCTCCAGCAGGTACATTATCTCTCTTGGGGTTCAGTTAAAGAAGAACATAAAAAAAGGAGAGAGAATTCGGAGAAGTTGCTGGGGAGAAGATAAACCAAAAGAAGATCAGAAAAGAAGGGTCCAATAGGAATCTATGTGGGCTGCTGGTTTGTGTGAAAGTAGAGGGAAGTGCATTCCAGCGTAAAAGAGTAAACACGCGTTTGCTCTGGCTGGGGAGAAACGCCGTCCGAAATGAAAAGGACCAAGGCAAAATAAGAGGCAATAAAAGGCCACAAAGACAAAATAGCCGGCTACCGCTGCCAAGTTACGTGTATCCCATACAGATCGTAGCTCAGCTGTGTACACAAGCCAGCAATATCCTGCACACCGTGTCTCATTTAACAAAGAGAGCAAATCATACCATGTGCCGATGACAGCTTTATATTTTTGGAGACTTGCTTGTTTTTTTCTGTAGTCTACCAGTTGAATAAGGTATATAATTATGCTCTCAGTGAAGTTAATCACAGATTAACTTGGAAGTATCAAAGGAATTGGATAATGTTGCTAAAATGCTTCCAGACCAGTCATTAAACAGATAGTCCCTTAGAATATTTGAATGTATACACTGTAGTCTTTATATTTTAAAAGAACGGCGGATGTACACTGTACCAATTATGTGTTTAATATGGAATTTATATCTTAAAGTTTAGCATATAAATTTTCCTGTGTTAGTTTTTCCAGCGCTGACTTTGGTGATGTTGGTGATTTAAAGCGCTTTGATCGCTTGGCGCGCAGTTGCTGCTTAAAGTCTGTCTTGTCAACGGGTGCACAGTTCAGACACAAAGGAACCTGACCCTCCCGCCCACTAATGACCGTCATAAATCTATCTCCACACTTCAGAAATGGAACACTGCCATTGAGGACCAATATCAAACCTGATTTTCTTGAAATGACAGTCGCATGTTTACTCCACGTGGAGTCTGAGTTGCCAAAGTTCCAACTTCCAGTTGATCTGTTTCATAACGTGCAGCAATTCGTTTTGTGTCATAATGTGGAGTCCGTGGGAGGGAAATGCAGTGGTGAATGCAAATGAAGTAGTAGATAACTTTCAGTCAAGTGAAAATAATCAAAATGATGACAATAGTGTGAATAAATTGGAAAGTGTTGCTGTGCCAAGTTATGTGACTGGTAAAGCCTCAAAAAAACAAAGTTAGAAGGGGAACTGTTTGTAAGCAAATTTAAGCGCTTGTTTTGAACACATATAAATATTTGCTGAAATAATCTTGGTAAGGGGTCCCGCAATGATCCTGATGATAAATTTTGGCTATTCACAGAAATAGAGTAAGAAATATTGTGACGAAGGGAATACCAAAGACGCTGATCAAATGTGAAAACAAAGGAAACGTTTCTCTAAAGTAGATAATTTCACATGCGATTTAATTCGCCGAGAAATTTATAGATTCCGTGTAAAACGGAGAGCGCCCACCTTAGAGGAATTGGTTGCACATTTGCAAGAAATTTGTGATTTTCTTTATGGACACTGCACTTAGCACGGCCTCCTAAAGGAGCTGGGTTTCAAATACCGCACTTTGAATAAGATAAGGGCTATTATGGAATCCAGTAGAATTGTATCTTGGCGATATACATCGTACGACACCCATGACGTATTGAGAAAGGTGGCAACCTTGCAGAACGGTCTGGGAGAAGCAGGGTCGGGGTTGTAAAACGATTATAAGGGTTCGTCAAAGGAGTCGGCCGAAGTGCAACACGCGTTAACTAAACAGACTTTACCATAGAACTGTAACTTGACCTTGCTATTGCTCCGGTATAGTGCGCTGCTGTCTTAAAATGGTGTAAAAAGTGGAAGTTGAATGAAAATGGATTCTTTGTTAATGGTTTTTGCAGTCACTTAATAATCAAAGACATTTTTAAAATGTTTGAAATTGGTTATTCACAGTTTATGCTGTCCTGCATTATCGTAATATATTTTAGCCCATGCATTGTATTTACTTTTCTTCGTTTAAGGAAATTTACATTCATTTGAGTAGATTTAAATTTTATAGGAAGAATTATGCTTTTAACATGTGTCAGAATAAATATTTTTAAAGGCCTTTCTACACTGTTCTAGGCTACCACAACCAAACCAATAGTTAACTGGAAATTTGTGTCACAATATAACATTGTGTCACAATATAAAATCGTGTCAAAATATAAAATCGTGTCACAATCCTTTTCCTCCACTTCTCCCTAACTAGTGCATCTACATCAAGTAGTTCTTTCCATCTCATACAATTTTTCACTTTGTCCATCCACTGAACATTAGGTCTTCCCTTCCATCTGAGCTTTTCATTTGGTAATCTGCCATCATCCATCCTTAATATGTGTCCATATCACTGTAGTTGTTTCTCATTTAAGACTTCTATAACATCTCTTTCCACATTCAACAACTCTCTTATTATTTCATTCCCTATCCTATCCCTTCTTGACTTCCAAGCAGACATTCTCCAGAAATACATTTCCGTTGCTCTTAATTTATCCTCTTGTATTCTGCTGAGTGTTGAAATTTCTGCTCCATAGAGAATCACACTTAGCATCCCAATAGCTATTTCCCCTAAATATATTCTTCTATTTCTAATTTTGATGAACATTCTTGTTGTAATATCGATCCCAAATGCTTGAAAGTTTTGACTTTCTTAATTTTTTGCCCTTCAGTTTCTATACCTTCAATACCAGCTGTCAGATATTCAGTTTTCTTCAAATTTATTTTCAGTCCCCACTTCCCATATTCTTCTTGCAATTTCCTACACATGTAATCGGCATCTTCGATATCTTGGGCGACAATTACTTGGTCGTTGGCAAATAAACAGATTAGAGATAAATATATTATCGCTTATTTGGTAGCCCATTCTTCCACATTTTTATCCAGTCTCTTAAGCTTACATCAATGAAAATTTTAAATAATAAGAGTGATAAGCAGCAACCTTGTAAAAGCCCTTTGCTTGTATAAAACGGTTTTGACGATTTTGTTCCTTGTTTCACTTATAGTACGAAGGAGGTTTTTGCTCCACCCAAAAGTTAACTATTATTCATTTTGCCTTAAATTCTTTGTTTGTTCTTTTTCCTTCCATTTATACCCCTCCTTTAACTGCAGTGGTCATATCGGCGGCTGTTCTCCTTTGGAATATATCGATGGTATTGTGAAGAGCGCATCGTTGATTCGATGCGGCGCGGGCAACGTGTTTAAAGAGACGGGCAGTGCAGTGCGAAGATAAAAGCTCGCCGAAACGGTGGGGGAATGAGACGGATTTCTCAAAAATTGGTCTTTGTTCTGGCGCCGTTTGATTGAGAACATTCCGGAAAGTAAGTAATCTATAAAAAGGGAGCCGCCGCCCGCCAGAGTGGACAGTTGTTAATTGAACTCGCGGCATGAACAGCTGTGTGGACTTTGTTGTGATCGTTGACCTTGCAAGTTGTATTGTGTATGTGACGTTATTCAGCGACTGTAAAGTTTGACAATGTGCGTTCCTACGGAAAAAAAAATAATTTTCTGGTGTTTGTAACCTGAACTTTTAATTCTACGAACCCACAAAATCACAGTATTAACTCGTAAACGTTGGGTTGTATCAGTTTACCGCGCACACATTCGCACTCTCATTCATAGTTCCAGACTCTGTGGAAGATTTGGAATCATCTTGGTTGGAGAAAGATCACCACCTCCAGCCGGGAATCGAACACGGAACTCCACGGCAGGCAGGTGCTCTACGGACTGAGCTATGGGGCCAGTCACCCAAAACTCTTGTTTGGAACTCACCTGTAAGAAACGGTAGAGTTCACTGAGTTCACTGTTCAGATAAGTGCGGCATTATGTACATATATTCAGCATTTTCCAAAATTTGTATTACTCTGTCTAGCAGGTATACCAGGAAGGAGGTTTTTTCTCCAACCAAAAATTAATTATAGATTTTGCCTCAAATTCTTTTTGAAACTCCACTGGAAAAAACTAATGGGTTCATTGAAAGGTCTGTACAGATAAGTGCGGCATTGTGTACTATTATTCAGCATATCAAAACTTTTATACTGAACAATATAAGCAAAACTTCCTATTTAAATTTTCATTTAGATAGAAACACTTTGTTATTTTGGTTTACTCAAAAGCAAATTAAGTATATTGATTAAAATACAGTATACTTCAGATATTTACATCTCAATAGAAGACAGTTTCGATATTAATTTTTCTCCTTTTAGCAGTTCTTTCCACAACCGTCTCTGGCATATTTGATTTTTCGTTGGTTATAACCGTAGGTTGGCTATATTTACTTTTATCTAATACAAATAAAATAACATTTAGTGAGACTCTATAATGGAGGTGTTAATTAACTTCACCGAAGTAATTTCAGCGATTGCACACGTGACTAATATAAAGAAGTTGAAATAGGCAATGTATGGCCTGCGGCTAAATATAACGAACTTAATTGGTTAAGCCTAATTGGTATCATATGCCGATAAGTTGATATTTAAACAAGGTGGGCGAAATTGCTGGATTAGAATGTCTTTAAAACTGCTTCCCGAGTATAGAAATATCGATTCTTAGCAGCTTCTTTTTGGCGTTCTCAAGATTTAATGCCTCAGTGATCTCTCAAATCTCGAACTAATCATCTGGTAGTACTACACTGAACAGCGATTTACTGCCTTCTTGCATCATATAGCTTACTCTAATTGAGTTTATATAAATGGTCCATAACGCCAAAACTGCTGTTACTAAGGTTATTGATTCGTTGCCTGGCATGTAGTTATTTCTGTTTTTGTAATTTTAATACTTAAATTTCATTAGGAAGAAACTTTGCGATTCGTAACTGAGAACGCAAATCTGATTGACCAGTGCAATAACACTTTTTTGGACAGACTACAACAGTCTCTTCTTCGCCTTGCAATTAATCGCACTGACAGAGTGAAATTGCTCCGTAATTTTGCTTAGGCAAAATATTAAAATAATTACCAACCATTAAAAAGAAGAAGAAAGAAAGTGATGGAGACTTTCAGTTGAAAGCTAATATAATAATTACACCAAATGGAGTGCTTCGACACAGCTCTTCATTTTCGTGCGTTGTACACTCAAGTGTTATCATAATTGTAGTGGCGTATGGCCCTTTAGAAACTTATAACTTTAACTTGCATATTTGAACCCATAGGCAATAAGTCTCCTGTCTCAAATTACTTGTTGAAAGTATCTCCATTTGCTCTGGAAGTATTGCGGTGTAGTTCTTTAATAGTCTGTATGTTATCCTCATATCCAGAATTTTAAATTCAACACTTGTATTATATATTTTAATATATTTATTGCTCTATTTCAAACTAATTTATGCTTTTAATTTTTCTACAGACATACCTTATAGCCAGGAGTAGGAAGTTCGTACCGCTCGCTGTTCCCAAGACAATTTGGGACCGACCTTCTCTTGGCATCCAAAGAAGTCATAGATAAGAAACGCACAGCGGAGAGGCATTGAAACAGGTTGCCAGAGAAAAAAATGACGTATGAGATATTCGTAAATGCACGTCTATTTACATCATTATGTACAACATGCTAATTCTTATGTAGTACATCAGAGTTTGTCCCTGGCTGATCGCTTTATTTAAATAGGCAATTGTGGCAATAGCCAAGAAATGATAAGCCAGATTGTAAAATTTCCTTATCGAATGTAAAACAAAATACAAATAATAAAATTAATTTCTTAAACATATGAGGACTCTTACTAGACAAAATGCAAAGGCAGGAATTTTAAATACGTATTTACTCATCTGCGGCGGTATTGCTATAAACAATACTGTACTTCTGAAAACTTTCAAATGAAAAACTCATTCTATGTCCCGTAATACAAGATTAAGTTGATTGATAATCTGTTGAAAATTCGTTAATGATTTCAGCTAACTTAGTTTCTCGATTCGGCTTCTCTTTGTTCCATGTTTGCTGAAGTATCCCGCTGAAATAAACATTTAAATAATGAAATAAATATGGACATGAATACAAAGGTTGTACAGCAAATTTAGTTGCTCATCTTTGAAGTACAATAAAGATATTTTCGAATATCTTCCTTCGTACCAACGTGTTCTGTGTCATGCAGTTACGCCTGTTTTGCAGTAATGAGTTGCATTCCACGATGAACTTTGCCCTTGCTAGTACCGCTGCGTTGTACACCCATGCCCAGCCGCTCCTTAGACTGCTCAAGGAAATCGGTACGAACTTCATAGCTCTGCTTATAACTAAGCTACGAAATACATAACTATAGAAAATGAAATAAAAAGAAATTAAAGACAAAGGAGGTGGAAGTTCGACATTAAAGGAACGTTACTATGCACTCTAAATTATTAGTTAAACACTTTCATTTTATTTCATTTTTATTTAGTTTTAAAGGTTTATGTACATTTTCTGGTTTAATTAGAAGATAAATTTGAATGACAGTGTATCTAAAAGCTATTTTAAAAGAACGGAATAAATATGGAACTATTATGTGTTTCAAATGGCAAGGTGTTGAGCGCTACGGCGAGCAACCAATCGGAGTCATGCGGTGTTGTCGTATTTTATTCCCGCTAAGTGGTGTGTGACGAGCGCCAAACTATCAAATTGTATGAAATACTATTCGCGCTAAGACAAAAATTCAGATTTTGCCAAAACTGATCCTTGTTGAAGGTAGAGAGTAATGTATTTAACATAAGCATAATACTCCCATATTTTTAGCTCAAAAAGTTTTTCTAATACAAATAAATAAAACACTATTACCTGCATTATAACAACAAATCGTGACGTAAGCACTGTATGAATATCATTATTGGTTGACATGTATGCTTGTACGTATATTTGTAATTACTCAGAACTGAAACGTATATGTTTGACATTACGTGATAAAATAATTACTTTGAATAAGCCAATTCAAGCGAGAAGAAACAGTAAATTTCCTGCTGCCCTGGCAGAACGTGTCTGGTCACGTTATATCTTTGTTTATGAATGATTCGTAATCTCTATTCACTCTAGAGAGTTCAAAGTGGTTGTTGTATATGTATGTACATATACTTTTAATTGCTCAGAACTGAAATTTAAACTACTGCATGACGTGATTAAACAATTACTGTGAAAGAATCAAGGTGTTAAATTCGAGAAATAGCAAACACTTCATTTCCTGTTAGCCTGTGGTATGCTGTATGCTTATGTTTATGAATGAATGCTGGATAAGAAGTGTTTATTTTCTCTGGACACTTTAGGTCAATATCATTCAGTTGTTCTTTACACAACAGTAGAGTAAGAGCTAATAGTGCAATGGCCTCTTGCGGTGAATTAAGTGGCGAGTCAAAAAGGCAATTGTTGCGAAGCCAGGCTCAAGGTATTGTTTTTAAGGTGTACGCGTTCTTCAAAAAATTGGGCAATGAGGAATATAGAAATCAGCTCGATTTCAAAAGTGCTCAACGGCTTACTGCTGAAGCATGAGGTGTAGGTAAAACAACTGTGTCCCGCATTTGGATTAGAAAAGTAGGTAATTCATAAACTATAATTATAGTTATAGTATTTAAAAATATACATCATTTGCGAAAATGCTTTTTCCTATTTTGATTTTGGCAACTGCATCACTGTAAAGGTTTGTAAAATATAACTCGCTTACCTTTACATCTAGCGCCAAGCAGACCTGCACGTTGTATGAGTGTGCGTGAGAGAGGAAAATATAAAAAGAATGGGATATCAAGCTGGCAACGCTGAATATGATACGGCATCTGATTAGCTGGACTCGAGAACCCTTTCCATTTTAAACACATAATAGGCAGTTAAAAAACACATACCCAGATATGTGTTTCAGGTTTTAGTTTATAATATAGGCATTTATCATCCGATCAACCTATTATATGCAGATGTTATAATCGAGGTGAGCTTTAAAAGTTGACAGACCATCTATGACTTCACTCGAGCAAGCCTTAACACAATAAATACACGCTCTGTTTGGTAGTGTACATCGCGTAGTATGTTAAATACTGTACGACTGAAGTGCAAATGTCAATACGCTCCATAAGTGGGTCAGCTAGAGTATGCTCATTCAATACGATATTTGCCATGAATCAGACTGTAGTCAATACAAATAAAGCAGTCACTGTGTACCATAACAGATATTTTACACCAGGAATAAGTAGCACATCTTTAATCTCATAACTCACCTTTGACAGTACACACAAACAGCGCATCCAATTGACGAAAAATGAGTTAGAAGATTGGCTCATGTTCCCAGCAGTGACTAGTGAAAAAATGAACTGGTATGTTCGGTAGCGGCGAACAAGCGTGCGTCGAATCGAATATTGGACAAAAATGAAGTGTACGGGAGGTCGCAATGAATTACTGTCGTGTTTTAATGCACTGCAAACAACCAGGCAATAAACTAGTGTCTGTGATCGGGGTGACCGTAACCCCTATCCAAAGCGCACAACGTGCTTTTGTTTTAACCTGATGATACGTCAATCATTCTTAACGAGAGATTTGTTCAGGAAAGAAAACATTTATTGTCCAACTAATATTAACTTTGTAACTTAATATTTTTTTTCTGCATACTTTTCTTTACTTTACTATAGTCAACAATCAACACCCTCATGCACGGATAGTATATTTATAATTCAACAACTAATTGAAAAACACAAAGAATTTAATGTTGACACATTTATGCTTTTTGTTGACTATGTTAAAGCCTTCGATTCGGTTTAAGGGATAAACTTTGGATAGGCATCGAAAATTGTGGAATACCAGCACATTTAATAGCGACTGTACAAGATATATATAAAACACTACAATAGCAATACTAAAGAATGGAAGGAAAACAGAAGCAGTGGAAATAAATAAAGGAGTACGACAAGGATGCCCTCTATCCCCTATACTCTTAAATATCTATAATGATAATACGGTACAAGAATGACAGCAACGTATAAAGGAAAATGTACTGAATGGAAACATAATTTTGAATACAGTATTATTTGCTGATGATCAAGTGATAATATCCCAATCAGAAGATGATATGAAAAGAGCAGTATATAGTTTAAACAACGTAGCGGAAACATATAACCTTTCAATCTCAGAACACAAAACTAAAGTAATGGCGTTTAGAGGAAAGAACAACATAAGAGCAAAAATGGTTATAAACAATAAAACAATAGAACAGGTTAATAGTTTTAACTATCTAGGCTACACAGTAGCAGTACCAAATAACAACAAGGATATGGAGGTGAAATTAAACAGATTCAATCAAATGTGTGGGACTATAATAAGAACGCTGAACAGGAAAACACGAAAGGAAACACATGTGAAGTTTTATAAGATAATGGAAGTCCTAACGTTAATATACGGTTCCGAAATATGAAAACTGGCAAAGAACCAACGCAAACAGCTAGAATTGGCAGAGATGATATTTTTGAAAAGTGTGGCAGGTTATAAAAGAAAAGAGCACGTAAGAAACGAAAAAATAAGAGAAGAGCTTGGGAATTTTAATTTAAATAGTAAAATAATAAAGAACAAAAATGAATGGTAAAATCATATTTTAAGAATGGACGTGAAACGACTTCCAAGAAGAGTTTTAGATTATATGCCGAAGGGAAAGAGAGATTCGGGACGCCCAGCTCTACGCTGGAAGGATCAGTAGGCTCTTGAAGAGAACGGAACGGGTCATAGGGCCCAATCCTTGAAGATGATGATGATGATGATGATGATGATGATGATGATGATGATCACCATCGTTGTCCCACCTCGGTAGCGTAGATAGTAGCCTGTCTCCCTCACGCTCAAGAGTTCGAATCTCAAACAGGGTGAGTTGCCTGAATAAAACTTTTCCCTCATCCTGAAGCATGGATGTCTGGTAACTCTTATCTCTATCGACATCTACGAACAAGCGTGATGGCTCAGGCGGTTAGGTCTGTGGCCGTATTCGTAAGATCCATGTTCGATTCCCGTGGCCGAGTAAATTTTCTTAACGCTTACATTAAGATTATTTGATTCAAATGTTAAATCAGTTTTACTATATGGTTGTGAAAGTTGGGTAGCAACCAAGAAAGTTGGAAGATAAGTGAAAATGTTTGTAAACCTTGCTTGAGAAATAACATGGCTATCTGGCAGATGTAGCTGGAATTATGGAAAAGAGCAGAACAGCGCGGGAACTGAAAGTATAAGTTGATCGGATATGTTTTGAGGAGAAAAAATGACAACGCCAAAAAAAACTGGATGAAGAGATGAAGCAACACCGTCAGGGAAAAGCTGGCATGAAGTTAAAGCATTGACAAGCAACGGAGTACCATGACGTGCTTTTATCAAGGCCCTATGCTTCCCCGCGGAGTGACCAGGGGTTCTTGATGTAATTTACGTCCTCCAACGTTAAGTAATATCGGACGGTGAATGAATTGGGTGAAATGATGCTCAAATGAGTCCAGGGTCCGTGGAGCTTAAAGCTACCCGAAATTCATCTTGAAGGATAAGGAAAAACCCCGGAAAAATCCTTATCCAGGTAACCCAGCCTGACCGAGACTCGAACTCAGCACCTCTTGAACGTGAGGCACACATGCTACCATCGCGCTACCGAGGTGGGTGAGATGGTCTGAGTGAACCACTTCCTCCTCTGGTAGGTCGGGTACCGGTTTCCTAACAGAATACTGGGACCGCCTCCGAACCACATTATGGGAGAACGTCCGTTGTCCTATCCTGCCGGGGGTCGTTTCCATCTAAGAAAAATGTAGACACCCTGCCCTTTGCACTTCCCGTAGGAGAGGGGATCCGTCCCCTTCAGCTGCCAAGGTGCGGGCGCTGCGGACGCTTAGCACTCGTGGTACCTCTAATGTTACTAGAGGAACGTCGGGCTGAACTGCCTAGCCCCTCCCTTAGGGGAGTTCTTAGGATTGGGTTGGACTCGAGGGGACAGTGTGTTCCCGACACCCACGGGGAATTGGGTACCTCCGGCCAGGCTCCGGCCGCCCGGAGGGGAAGAGGGTGGCCGCATAAGTCCCGGGTACTAGCCTGCAGAGCTAGTAGAAGGTGTGCAGGATCAGCTTTCGGCCCCACCGAGGTTTTCGGTAGCCTTCCCTGCGGTGTTGACGCGCGTAAGTGACGTATCCACTTCCATCCCGTCTTGACGTTGTGCTCAGCGGGGGGGGGGCATTTTAAGAAATAGGTATTGCCCTATGGAAAGAGTCCCGGAGTATCCATCACTCCCGGGTAGAAGGAGGCCCGTGTCCCAGGACTAATGGGAGTAGAACCTCTGTGTTTAACTGCCCTCGGCACTGTAGTGACTCCTTAGGATGGCCACCCTCTGTCAGCTCTCGCCTCATCCTTCCTCGCACTTGGGGGCATTAGACACATACTGATCGCAGTGCCGAATCCCTTCCGAAAAATGTTGTCTTACCAATAATCTATTTTAGAGGAAAGGGGAACATACCTAGGTGGAATGCCTTATAAATTCTATTCCCTATGCACGGCCAAATTAGGGATGAATAAGTACTTCCAAATTGTGATTTTTCCGAAATAGTTCATTGTATGCGTAATATCAAGATTGATTTCAGTTTAATAAGGTTTTGTTTCTATTTCTTACTGTTTACGAGCTATCCAAGGCATAGAGGTAGAATAAGACCTTCGTTGACATTCCGAGGAAGTTCAATATGTACATTTTATTTCTCATGAACATGTCTTAAGCATATTTTATTCCATGCAAATCCTTGGGGGCATTTTGGATGAACTGAAAACTTTGGAAAGGGTTCCTTGTAAAGCTTAAATATTATTTAGGACGGGGAGATTCTTTTGAAAATTTTATGGCTTATCCTGGGAAGTACCTGAATTTAGGTACCAGGTTTGGTTTACAACTTACCTATAATTTTTGTGTTATCCTGTACACAGGCACACACAACAACACACACACGTACATACAGACCTTTAACGATACAAAACATGCATTTTCGATGAAATCCCGACGTGGTATTTTCGGGTGGAATGCAATACTTACCTTACCGTAAGATGTAGAGAAATTAGCCAGGAAAATTGTAATAACAGTATATAAAATGTTAAGAGTGGATTCCATATAAATGTAATACATAGTTTTCAGCATACAACTTAAGGCACTTGTATACCAATGAATCACAATGTTGCTTGAGTAAACGATTTAGCTGTCGATGTACCCTTAATCCTGAAACCCTCCCACACACACATAAACTTATTCATTCACTCACTCTCCAGCTCACTCGTTCATTTATTCACTCACACAATACCTCACTCACTCAGTCACTCACTCACTCTTGCTTGAAGTATGCATTTAATCGTAGTGTTTAACGTCCCTTCCTATTATATAGGCACTACAGACTGTGCATTCTATAAAAAATTAAATGAAGGTTGGGATAGTTAAATTTGCCAAGGAAACGTTGCAGAGGCAATTTTTGGGGTGGTTCTCCAACATTTGTCAATTATCAAATCTGAGGATTAACTGGAAAAAGCTTCAATTTTTTGGTGGGATTTGATCAGCGTGCCGCCCATTCACGAGCCCGTGTTTTAGTGATTTTGGCAAACTGTGTTGGTCAATTTATCGTCAGCTTCTCACAACAGATTTGGCAGTTCGCTGAATAAGCAAAGCAGGGAGCAAAATGGACTATAAACCAAACATGGTACGAAGTGGAAAGAGATTTATCGAGAAACATGAATTAATAAGAACTGTACCAAACGCTCTAAAACAATTTCTCTGTGACATGTTCTCTATTTAGATCTTGTATATGTTATTTTATGGGAAATGTGTTAAGCCAAATAAAGATATATAAACACTGCATAAACCATGTTGGTGTAGTTTGTTGCCTTTGAAGGAAAACGAATGATTAATGTCACGGAATTAAAAATAATTTGTTTGGACGGTGTAGGTACGTAAAAATGGGGAGGTTACCGAGGTCGGATGGGTGTGAAACAGCTGAGCAGAGGCGGCACTAATCATTTAGTGGACTATAAATTCACGTCCGCCATTATTTCACGCAGGCCTTATTGCAGTAGGGAGAAAAATGAGTGCTATCAATTCAGCCTGCGCTTGGGGGAAAGGGTGGGTCCATTCCCCACCCCGCACTTGTGCATAATAAAGTGACATGCCCACACACCATTCCTCTGCAACTTTCACTTCACTTTGATTCTATCTAAAAGTACTCGCGATAGCTTCGGGGTCGTTCAAGTAAGAAATTAGGATAAACTGGAGGGAAAATCGCTGGCCCAGAGCTCTTCTTATCCCTAACTCATGTCCACATCGTATCTCACAGCCCTCTGTGATTTAGAAAACCCTCATGTCCGGCTAGGCATTTTGTATTGCTTACAAGGCTCGTCCAACGTTCCATCCAGTCATCCGTACAAACCTGATCGCTGCGCCTCGTGCCGCCACCAGTGCGCAGGGCATTATGGGTTCGAGTCTCGCATGTTAGTGTATATGTTTATACGCACTTACCAAATTAAAACATATTTTCTTTTTAAAATTAAAAAAAAATTTAAAGGTAAAATTTAAAGGAGGTCTAATTTATTCTGCCCATTTTTACCAAGCAGAATGGCTCAGGTGGTACGTCTGTGGGCCGCATTTGGGGGTTTCAGGTTCGATTCCCGTGGCCAACCCACCTGACCCATGGGCTTTTTCGGAGGTTTTCTGGGCCCCGGTCTAATGCTGGGTAGGTCAATTACATCCCCGAATTTCTTGTACCTCCATGTCATCTCCATTATCATTTCATATCTTCTGTCATCTGATGGTTCATTTCATGGTGGAAGTGTCGGAAGGTGTCTAGGCGGTGTATGACAGGAGCTCTGAGCAAAGACATCCTCCTTCGGTAGGGAGGTTGCTGGTCTTCGCACTCCGCCTCTTGATGGAGCTCTTTCCGAACCACAGAAGGCTAGGATGTCCACTGTCGTGGCCTCCCAAGTAAAATGTACCTACCCTGCCCTCTGCACTGTCGTGGTTCCTTGGAACGACAGCTCTCTGTCTCCTCTGGCCTCATGCTTCCTCACTGGCGTGACTCTACTTGGGCGTATAGGTACAATTGACCCAGATTGAGATCTTCGTTCCGAATCCCCTCCGTAAAGTAGTTCAGTCTAATTTTCTGCCCATCTTTTCCTACACACATATTTTTAATTCAAAGTAACTGGCAAACACTTACAATCATTATCATTTCCAGGCATAATTAGGAATTGTTACGGCACTTCATGCGGTAACAATTTACCTCCAGCTCTCATATAGACTGTGTGTGCCATTTACAACCGACCTGCATGCGAAACATCAGCATCTGTGAAGTGAACGAGGTTGCCAAATGTACCACAGTACAAAAAGTATAATCTGAGGAAGCATACATTGTAAATGATGTAAAATCGGATTATTTTATAAACAGGTTGCATAGGAAAAACTGTTTGGTTTCTTTTAAGATGTCCATAAATTTAAGTGCGTTCAAATTCAAAGAAATCTTAGAGAAAAGAACGATAAAGTTCCAAAATGAAATCTTCTTTTACTCCAATAGAGGGAGAGGGAAACATTGTTTTGCTAAGTTTATCAAAATCATCCTTTATGCCAGGATACCTAGGATAGCCCAGATTTTGTATAGGAAATCGAGTTTCTATTTACATTATTTTATTCACAATGCATGTTTTACTATAGTAATTTCAGTATACGCAACATTAAAATGTGATAGCTATTAAATACATGGCAACTGAAGCCAAACAACTATTACAATGACTATATATATGCCTTTAACGTGATTTAGAGAGCAAAAATAGTTATAACCTGTGTTTAAATGTAACATATATAGCAGAATTCCCTAAATGCGCATTACTGAATGTATGACAGGAGGTAAGAAACAAGAGAAGATGCTTCTTGGAACGAAAATTTATGCAATGTTTTGATACCGAAATTATGGTTTGCCAGAAGCAAAGAATCATGATAGATGTCAAAGGAATGTTGGTTCTTTGTTACGACCAGGGCAAGGCCAGTTGAGTTGGGGGAAAGTGTTATAACAAAGCAATGAAAGAAGCAGTGTCCTTAGAAGATTTATAAAGTGGCTCACTTGACGTGTATGATTAGGGATTCTTTGGATCATTTACAATGTCGACAAAACAGCCACAAAGGGATTTTGGTTGAAAAGGAGTTTTGAGAGTGAAAGTTATATATACACACACGCGCAGCTGTGGTCAGTGAGGGAGTCTTCAGCTTGAAGCCGATCAGAAGAGTCTTCGGCGTGCAGCCGTTGAGACAAGAGTCTTCGGCGTGAAGCCGATCAGAAGGGTCCTCGGCGTGAGGCCGATTAGAGTGGTCCGAGGCGTAAAGCCTATTAGGGCGGTCAACCTGTTCTGTGTTTGATAATTGTCGGTTCATAGATATATGAGGAACGAATAAATTTATCGAGTAATAAACATTCTGCATTCAGTAACTCTAAACCAAGATTGGTAACTCTTGGTCGGCAACTTTCATTTCGATGTTTGAAAAGAAGAAGCAGTGAATAAATAATTTGGAGACGGGCATTCCAGTGTTATTAAAATCTCCTTCTCACACACATCCACGCATACCCTGAGAGAAACCTCATTGCTCGCCAATCATATTTGTCATCGTTCGCCAATCTTATAGTTACAAATTGGCGCGCCAACGCGGAGCACGATACGAGAAGGAGGTTTGACACGAGCAGCCGATTCAACCAGAGGAGGAGGTTCAACCGAGAAGTAGTTTCAACCCGACAACGAGGTTCAACAGGAGAAGGAGGTTCGACACGAGGACGTTCGACAACAAGTGGATCTACAACGGTTCTACTGGAAAGAAGAGAGACCGGCATCTTCAGTGACATCAGGAGCTAGTAGAAAATCAAAGATACAGAGTGTTAAATTATATACTAGACTATTGTGAATGTATTTAAGGAGTGGAAAAATGCTGAGTCAAAATTCTGTAGAAAGCATGGAAGTTCAGGAGGTTGATGCTAGTAGCAGTAGGCAGGAAGTCGGTGTAGCAGAGTGTAATGTAACTGTACCAAATAATGTAGAAATGGAAGGAAATATGTTAGAGGAAACTAGAGAAATGTTCCCAAGTGTAGATCATAAGTGTCAAAGTATGATTAAAATGATAGATAATATGATCCAAAGTTTAAGAAAAGAGATGAAGGATAACAATCAAAGTTTAAGTGAAAGTTTAAGTAAAAAGATAGATGATAATACTTAAAGTTCAATAAAAGAGATGAAGGATAATAATAAAAGGTTAATAAAAAAGATAGAAGGAAAGATAGAAAGTGGTTTTCAGAAGTTAGTGGCAGGACAAACAGAACTAGGAAAGAATTTAGACAAACAACAACAGTCGTTAGAAAATTTCGGGAAAGTTATTCAGTAAATAGAGAATGTAGGAGAAGAAGCTGGTCAGGTAACAGATAATATAGGAAAAGATATTAGTGAAGAGACAGAGAACGCTGAACATGAAGTTTTAAACCTAATTAGTGAAAAATCAGATAGTAAAAATAGGAAACTTAAGGAGGAAATAGTAATGAAATTAGACGAAGAAAGATGAATGGCTAGAAAAGAGTTAGAAGAAACTAGGATTAGATTGGAAGTACCAGAGTGGGAAAATAGAACACAGACGAGGACTTTGGAGGAAATCACTAATGAAATGAATGAGGTAGCAATAGAGATCACGGTGACAAAGGAAACTGAAGTTTTCAATGTAGTTAATGAAAGGTCAGATAGTGAAAATAGAAAACCTGGGGAGGAAATAGTACAGAAATTAGATAAAGAAAGAGAAGTAGCTAGAAAAGAGTTAGGAGAAATTAGGAGTAGATTAGAAGTATCAAAATGAGAAAATAGAAAGCCGACGACGTATTTGGAGGAAATCAAAAGTCAAATGAATGAGGTGGCGATAGAGATCACGGCGACGAAAGAAACATTGAAAAGCATTCAAAATCGAGGGAGAAACGAAAGAGAAATATTAAAATATTTCGGGCAAGGGGCACAGTTCCATCAGAATATGTGCAGAAGAGATAGGACAAGATATCGATGTACAATACCTAAGCTAGATATGGAAACATCATGGGGATGTAGATTAAATATGTCCTTTGTACATGGAAAAGTCCGCAAAATTCCTTTGTATTTTCGAAGTACGTTGTGGGATGATGAATTTTCTTGTAAATGGTGGGAACTTAGGCTAAAGTATTTAAAAATACCATAACAGATTGTAAAATGAGAAGAAACACAAAATTGGTAAAATGTATATGTTAAGTATAAAAGTGTAGTGCAAAATTTATAAGGTTAAGTATAAACAGTGTAGTGGCAGTGCAGTGAAACTTAAAACTAAACAAGTGAAAAAAATTATTAATGAAAAAAACCGAAAAATGAAAGACTTTTGAAAAGAATATTTATATAGAATCCAGAAGAAGAATTCAGAAATGTTGTATACAAATCTAATATTATTAATGTACAATTGGTTTAAACATGGTAGTGTATATTTAGGAATTGTTTCAAGTATAACAACATGAATTAATTTTAAGTAGATTAGATAAAAAAATGTAGATTGAAACATTTTCTGAGTAATAGTTAAAAGTTGAAAATTGCAGATCAGAGTGGTGGTAAATTTTAAAAAGAACTATTGTTATGTAACCATGTGAATAATTTTTATGAAATGTCATGCAAAATTAATGTTGTGAAAAGAAATTGTAAAACGAATTGGAAGTTGCTGACAAAGGTCTAATATTTTGCGTTATATTCGGGCAAGACATATGTATTATTTCATTATGGGATAATAAAATAATATCTATGGGGGCATTTTATACCGAAATTAAGGTTTGCCAGAAGCAAAGAATCATGATAGATGTCAAAGGAATGTTGGTTCTTTGTTACGACCAGGGCAAGGCCAGTTGAGTTGGGGGAAAGTGTTATAACAAAGCAATGAAAGAAGCAGTGTCCTTAGAAGATTTATAAAGTGGCTCACTTGACGTGTATGAATAGGGATTCTTTGGATCATTTACAATGTCGACAAAACAGCCACAAAGGGATTTTGGTTGAAAAGGAGTTTTGAGAGTGAAAGTTATATGTACACACACGCGCAGCTGTGGTCAGTGAGGGAGTCTTCAGCTTGAAGCCGATCAGAAGAGTCTTCGGCGTGCAGCCGATGAGACAAGAGTTTTCGGCGTGAAGCCGATCAGAAGTGTCTTCGGCGTGAGGCCGATTAGAGTGGTCCGAGGCGTAAAGCCTATTAGGGCGGTCAACCTGTTCTGTGTTTGATAATTGTCGGTTCGTAGATATATGAGGAACGAATAAATTTATCGAGTAATAAACATTCTGCATTCAGTAACTCTAAACCAAAATTGGTAACCCTTGGTCGGCAACTTTCATTTCGATGTTTGAAAAGAAGAAGCAGTGAATAAGTAATTTGGAGACGGGCATTCCAGTGTTATTAAAATCTCCTTCTCACACACATCCACGCATACCCTGAGAGAAACCTCATTGCTCGCCAACTTATTTGCTCGCCATTAAATTATTGCTTCAAATTGGCGTCCACAACGTGAAATTGTGTGCACCCAGAAACGTAATTGCTTCAGTTTACTGACGGAAAGGGGAACCTCATACATTTAAACCCGCTTTACCTCGACTGTGGCTAACACCCACCCGTGAAGAAGGGATGAAGTGGACGATCAACTGGAAGCTAAGATCCCAGTTAGAAATATCGCGTGGAAGTCTCGCAAAGACACATCCCATTCCTGGAGCTGTCTGGAGAGGACGATGAACAATTCATCCACAAAACGTACTCTAGTGTCCAAGAGACTACTCAACCCCTACAAGAACCTCACCGCCGGCGATTACCAGCAACGGCGTCCTGCGGAACCGCGCCCTAACCTGGCAATTTGGGAACATGCCAAGGGAAGAAACCTTCAGAGTACATAGACGCTACAAGTCACCGAGCATCGTCACTAAGAAGGACTGAAAAGGAAAGCTGAGAATAGCTCTAGCATTAGTTTAAGTGACAAGGGTGATCCAAGAGAAACTCTAAGTCGTGGGGACTGAACCCACGACATAGAGAATGTGCACCACTCTACCACTGGCGCCACCACCTCTCTCGATTATGGATAACCTATATACTAGGACTTTTTTAATTTTTGAATCATTTCCTTAAACTTACATATTAATTTTGTTATTTCATCATAGTGTTCTCTATTGTGTTATGGTATGAAAGACAGATACAGAATTTGCAGTTGCAATGCAATAGGAAATGAATAAAAAAATAACACCCACTGTTGGACAAAGAATACTGTGTGAAAGAGATAATACACAAATACAGCCTTCAATTCACACCGGCATATGAAGAACACATCAAAATTATGGAAGAAAAAATATGAAACATAGATCCGAATTTCTTTCTACACCAGCCTTGAACACCGCAGAATGGAAGAAGCCTAACTTCGAGCTACGACACGTATAGACGAGAATTGCAGCGGTTTATTTTTTGGATAAAGGTGGTGATGAAAGAATTCTCACCTTAGGTAAGTTCTTGCAGAATTATTGTTCACCACGACTGCTCTCGAGCGATGATCTCTGCACCCAGTATCGTAGTCCCGGAACGGAGAAATATTCAATTCTGCTTTTCTCCTGCTCTTTGATTTTCTTGGAGTTGGATTGCAGAAGCTCCTCTCGTCCTCGAAGCTGCTCTCGTAATATTATGAGATCTTATCTCTGGGCGTAGTCTCGGTGGAAAAGAAATAATATAATATTTTGGGATGATGAAATAACTACTCTTTATTCGATTTATTCCCTTTGTAAACTGATGTTTTAATTATAACAAAATATTTAGAAATTATTGTGGACACTTTACAAAACAATTCTTCTTTTAGATGATACAATTCAGAGCCCACCTCGGTAGCGTGGTGGTAGCATGTCTGCCTAACGTTCAAGAGGTCCCGAGTTCGAATCTCGGTCAGGGTGAATTACCTGGATAAGGTGTTTATGGGGTTTTCCCTTATCCTCAAAGACGAATGTCAGGTAACTCTAAGCTCCATGGACCCCGGGCTCATTTGAGCATCATTTCACCCAATTCATTCACCGTCCGATATGACTTAACGTTGGAGGACGTAAATTACAAGAAAGAAAGAAAGAAAGAAAGAAAGAAAGAAAGAAAAGATACAATTCAGTTTTCAATTAAATGTATTGAATCAACTTTCTTCTATACTTTACAAATAATCATAAAGTTGCCCGTTCTTAAAGAATGCCTGATGCATTAGCTATTTAATATACTCGCGGTGACGTGTAAAACCTGAATGCTAAATGCATTAAAAAATCTGAAAGATTTCAGACACACACACACACACACACACACACACACACACACACACACACACACACACACACACACACACACACACACACACACACACACTTGTCCATAGCCAGCGACGGTTACATGCAGAAGAATTTTATATTACACTGCCACTCATTTGTTTAGCATAGCAAGAATGTAGTCTCTGCTAGTCGTTTGTTTAAAAGAAAGTTAAAGCAAACAATAGTATTTTATAACAACTCCTTATGTAGCCTGTCAGATAACGTGTTTTACTCTATGGATGTCTTGAATGTTACATCCAAACCATCACACCGAAACACACGTAGTAAATGCCACAAGAACAACATAAAATATCTGCTACAGAACTGCGGCACATGGATTCCATTACAAGATCTATGGACAACGAGGACACCACTTGGCATCAGAAATACTTACCTGTGCTCTTTATGTGGGCAGTATCACATACTCAAGGACTCACACACTGACGATGTACGCATACGATCTCATTCGATGATCGTTTTATCTCTGGACTAATCATATGTAAACATTGTGTTCAGTAAATGTCATTACATAGAAAAAATAAAATCATCCATTTTCTCTGCGTTTAATATTCACAACAATTTTCATAACCTTACTATCACTCATTTTTTCTAGACATTTCCAATTCTAAATACGTTTCACAAAATCATGTATACAACAGGAAGGTTCACCCTGCCTATATCAGTGCTTCATTGTTCCAAGTTGGAATATCTCTCACCCTTCTTATTCACTTCATGCATGGTTGACAGTCCGTAGTATAAACACGAGGTTCATCGATCAAAACTGAAAGGCTCTGAAAATCTTCTGCGTCACTCCCGTTGATGTGATATTAATATGAAGATGAGCAATTCTGGATCTCACATGCCGTAACATCGCCATTAGTCTCGTTCCCTGCTCCTGCGTCTTCGCGCATGTATAATGAATAGCAAGTGTCCCCCTGGGGTCTGAACACACATCTCTCTTTCTTTTGGCTTCAATGCTTCTTTTATTTTCGTTCATTCTCTGCTTACCCTTTTCTTCCAATAAGTTCACGGCTTTTATCTCTCTTTCTACGTTATTGCTGCTTATGCTACTCTGATGCCTCAAATGTTTGTTACACTTCATAAATCCAAGAACCTTTTAGTTTTAATACATTTAAGGAATTGCTTATACATAACCAATCTTATTGTGTAATGTTTATCTAAGTAAATTAATTTCTACTTGTTGCGAGAGCCACCTATGAGAGTAATCAAGGTACTACTATACATTTTAGTTGTGTTTTTAATAGTGACTAATAAACTTCAATTCCAAAAATCTTTCTTACATTTAGAATAAATTGTTAACAGCAGGATTTCGGTACCATGTATTTATTCGGCCAGCGCTCGAAAAAATTTCAAACGTGTATCTTTGGGATGTTCAGGGCAGGTCAATTTCTCGCATTTAGAACACCATCTTCTTGTTCAGACTTCTCTTACAAGTATAATAACCTGCTGTGTCACCATGACTTTCCCTTGATGCCAGAGTCGTAGAATTTCCAAGCAAAACATTTTACTGCCTTCTAATCTCAGATGGTATTTGGTCAATTGTTGCTCATCTTCCAATTCAAGGCACTGCCATCTATCAGGCATTGCTTTGTAAACTTTCAGCTCTGTATAAATGTTTTTCTACATAGTGGGTTTTGTAGACGTAAAGTGTATTTATTGAAGCTATGTGTAGGAGATGATCAAAAATTACATTGGGCAACATAAGCCATATTATGAAGTCTCACCATTTTTGGTTTCCTTTTGTTGCAGGTATCTTCATTTATTGTTTTTTCGATAAAATTATGACACCTCTCTTCTTTTTTTGGACAGTAAGAGACTACAGACATGTTTTTTTAAAACTCAGAGATGCATTGTTTCTCTTTGTCTGTTTGATAAGAAGTTTGCAGGAATTTCTCTCGTGTTTCTCCTCATTGTTCTGAAAGTGCATTTCTTTTCATTCAGCATCTTTTTGACAACAGGTACACTCGAAACCAATTATCACAGTGATGTTTCTATTTGTCCCACTGACAGGTTCAACTAATAATAGAACAATTTCTTGAGAACTATTTATTTGGCGGTAGGATTCTTCAGGTTGTTTTACCTATTTCGTAACGAAAATATTACAGTGAAGGAATAGGTACTTGCAATAGAAAGTGGTTGGACGAGGGGTTGACAATGGCCAACCACACCACCGAATTAGTTCACCCCACAGTTTTTTTTTTTTTTTTTTTTTTTTTTTTAAATTTACGTCCTCCAACGTTAAGTCATATCGGACGATGCATGAAATGGATGAACTGAAGCTCAAATGTGTCCGGGGTTCATGGAGCTTAGAGCTACCCAACTTTCGTCCATCAGGATAAGGGAAAACCCCGGTAAAAACTTATCCAGGTAACTCACCCTTACCGAGATTCGAACTCGGGACCTCTTGAACGTGAGACAGACATGCTACCATCTACTCTACCGAAGCGGGCCACGACACGGCGTTCGAGAGCTAGACTGAACTGTAGTTAAACATTCGCCTGAGAGGTACACAGATCCGCGCATGCCTAGTGCTAACAGTTTCCTTAAAATTTTGAAGAGAAAAGCTCTGGGTGATTTTTATCGTATTATCCACGCGCCTAAGCTAGGGTTAACCAGCAGATTATTTTGCCTAACTTGCTGAGCGCGTGAGTTATATGAAATCCCGTGATATTTTATATATTTGTTATTGAAGACCTGGTATATTACATTTATTTTAATTGTTACCTGGATGCTTACTTTCATTCTTTAATGCTCCACATGTAATTATGGAGTTGCTATGTATGAGCTGCAATTGTTTTAAGATAAACTACCAGACCTGGAAATTGAATAGATTATTCCGCACAAGAGATCTGAAAAATAGTACTTTTTATTCGGACTTTGTTCAAACGGTCACAAAATTATCCACTTGATCACAGATTCAAGCACGATGGACAGTGTTTCCCTACTCCTACTTAACAGCACGCAAGAATATTAGCTCTACCGATCGGGAAAGCAATGTTCTCCTACAGGGAGACCCATTAAGTTCCAACCCTTAATAGCAACTGAACGAATCTTAAGAACCACCTTAAAAGAAGGAGTGTTCCCTACACGTATGCGGACTTTATCCTATTGGCTCTTAGAGACATTAAAACCCCAGGAAACAGTAAATGACGTAGAAAAATAGTGCTCCAAACACAAGCTCCACATTAACATATATATATATATATATATATATATATATATATATATATATAAACCTGCAGGAGATTTAATTTTTTTTTCTTCTTACACTTACCAGAAATTATAGGAGCTCCTAACTTTATTACAACTATAAGCAACATGGATCCATTATAAATAATAATAAAGTAAGATGACTACAATTAGTTATAAAGCAGTTAAGATACAATTAAACAGATACCATGACCTTTAAGAAATGAGGGAGATACACTCATCAGCAGAGATATCCCCCCAGGGGCCTAGTGCAGTAGATAGGGATTGGTGATACCGGAGTCCCAAGCCAAATCTCTCGATTGGGTGTGAGAGAGCTTATGCCAAACCCAAAACAACTTTATTCCACAACAGAGTTTCAGCCATAAATATTAACCTCCCTAAACACATGTCTAATGGACGATACCTATAAGGAATAGAAAATTAAAGTTAATGCCAGACTTCAAATATTTAAGCATCACGCCGTAAGCAAGCGCAAAATGCTTCAGCAAACACGTCGCAAATATGCCAAATTAAGCAATAATAGCAACGCACGAAATAAAAAGCATCTGAACCCTTAGTCCAGAGGCAGCAGTGTTTTATTTAGAGTAACAATTCTTACAATTCTGACATACGGCATCGAAATTATCTGGCCACAGTTAACAATGAAGAATTTACCGACGCTAGAAAGGGTAAAGGCAAAAAAGCAATTGGATTTTAAAAAATGGCACAGTCTAGACTCGCAAATTTCTTAGCAAAGGAAACCTTCCTAATAAAAGATATCAGGACAACTGCACCTCTACCCAACATCTGCGCATCAGGAAAAATATTGGCACAGGATCTATAATTGACAGATCGCAATAAAACTCAAACTTCGAAATGAGATACTTTATTACAGGATTGGCAGTTCAGAAATTTCATCACGTTATGTGCAAAAATGCACGTTTCCATAAACCAAGTGAAATGAGAACATGTGAATACAACAACATGTAAGCTTTTAATTCAATTAGTATGACTATTTGGCAGCAATTTATTTATCAAATAAATATTGTATTTTCTCCAAACTTCCCCTGAATACTTATAAGTATGGTCCGGACGTAACAGTTCCTAATGTACCTACAGGACCTAACACTTAGCTAGTAGGAACATCGAATAAAACAATACTTACGTTGCAGATACCTTGGAAATGACATTTTGTGGAAATTATTTAGTGTCGAGTTTTCTTGCCTTTTTATTTAACACTTCTTAAAATATTTCGATACTTTAAGATAATTTTACACAGTTTTCCAAATTTTAACTTTTCACAACTTTTCTTACTTTCCACTTTTGTATAATTTTGGCCACAATTTTAATATTTTCGACAGAACTAAATGATTAACTTTAATTTACATCATTCGATATTTCACAACTTTTATATTTTTACAAGCTTATTAGACTTAATTTGTTTTAAAAATATGTCTCTGTGGATGAAGCTCAAAAGTATATCATCAATTTGGTTTTGTGAATTATGAAAGTGGTACAAAATATCAGTAGCGGAAAAGTTGGCAAATAGATAAACACGGGTGAAACACTTTGTAAAAGGGATGCACCTTTAAAAGGGGTAAGCACAAGATTTAAAAATATTACTATCAGTTATATTACTACTATTATTACTACAACAACTACTACTAATAATAGTAGTAGTAATGGTAATAATAATAAAATTTATTAAAATATATCAATTTACAAATCCGAAAATAATTGCTATATCTCCAACTACTTTAATACACCGTTTCAACGTAATGGTTGAGATAATCTCAATGTAAATCTTCCAAACAGTTCCAAAGTGTTAACATGTTATTTAATACATATTTTTGGGGTTTGGGGTTATGAAAAACAATGCAACAGTAATAAGCATGCGATGTCGTATCGTACGGTTAATCATGAATCAATATTTATCCTCTTTACCGCCAGTAATCAAAGGTATAGGAGGCAGCTTTGCCACTTCTACCTCTCTAAACCTGTGTACCTATACCTAGTTTGGGCTCAGGGAACCTGCTACTGGGGAAACAGAGGTATTAAAAATTACAGAAATGTATTCCTGTAATCCAACCGAATAATCCAGCTTCAACTCGTGATGGATTATCTGGCGTAAAACTACAGCCAGTTGAGTATGCAACCGGTACGACAGAAATGCTGTGCAGGTTGCCTGGAGCGCACGGGGTTTACTAGCAGACAAGATTTTACTGCCGTTATAGCAGGAGTCCATTCGCCTGCAGTGGTAGTGTTGGTAACCTTCTTAGAGCAGGCGTTGTTTAACAGTTGTTAGGTATTAATTTGTTTTACTTTATCGCATTGTCACTATCCTGAAAAAGTAGTATGCAGTACCATTCGCTAACCGAGTGAGGTGAACCAGCGGTAATGTTGGCAGCTTCGGAAGTTGCACTGAAGGTTGGAGGTTTGCAGCTGAAGGCAGCTCGGGATGCAGCTGAATTCTGACTTGTGTTTTGCCGTGCTCTCCCCTTATCAAACACAGGGCTGTATTCTGTTATCCATGGCTTCTTTTTTATCTTTCTCATTTCGCTTCTTTGTTATCTTTCAGCTTGGTTATCAGCAACATAGTTCTGATAGCTTTATAGGGGTGGCAAATATGAGTGCACTCTATAAACCATCTTTTTTTTGGCCCCTTAGAAGTTGCTCCTCAGGACGCTAAGGTCGTTCCGTCACTCTCTTCTTGTGTGTTGCTGAAAAGGTTTGGGTTGCAGTCTCTCCAGCAGTTGCGACCTACTGCACGTCTTCGAGCTTCGCTAGCTGCGCCCTCTGTCAGCCTATGGTCTTCCTTCCTCCATTCCTCCCCGATGAGGCAGTGGTATCCAAAAATAGATTCCTGTTCCCCCTCGCGCATCTTTAGTATCAATCACGCTTGCTTAAGTTCATTTTACAATCCCCAAAGTAGAAAATATTGAAGTTCCCTTAGTTTATTTATACCCTCCCCGTTCTATAATGTTGAACTTACCACACTTGTGGTATATTTCCTCATGGAAATGTGGTACTTAGACATTTGGGAAAAGTCCCTTTTCAGAAATCGCCCATTTAAGAAAATTTCATGTATTGGCAAAATTGCGACCAATATATAACGAGGTATACATTCGAAGTTATTCCTCTACATTATTAAATATAAAATAACAAATAAATTATTTATTTACTATCCAATATTTTGATTGCTATTTTACCCAAAGGTATATTAGGAATATAGTTTACAAATGTATGAATAAAATTGAATTTAAAAAAGTATAACAAAATTCCATATCAAGATGAAAAACAGTAAACATCAAGATGAATAATTTACCTTAAGAAATATTTTCTTTAAGAAACCATGAAATATTGATAAGTTTTGTAATTCATCGGAATATGTGTAAGTGGCTTTGAGAAAGTGTAACCTAAGGTTTGAAGCAATAATTCAAATTCGTATCCTTCAAAACAGAAAAAAACGGGCGATCAAATAAAATGTGAGGGACATCTTGAAGATGATTTACACAAATGCAATGAGATGTGGATTTGATTTTGAATCGAAATAAGTAAGCTGAATTTTTGCCATGTCCAGTTAAGAATTGAGTGAGAACATAGTTAGTATTAATGAATTTACATTTATGTCTGTCAGAGACTGCTGAGAATTATAAATCCTTAGTCAGAGCATCACAATAACTTTTTAACCAGTATTAATTCCAGTTGTTGATAATAATCTCCTTCAATATTAAAAATTAAAAATTGGAAGTTCATTTTAATGGGATCTACATTTGTGTTGAATTTAATTTGTAATTTGTATTTTATATCTCATATTTCCTTTTACACTATGAAATGACAACAGCAAATCAAGATCACAATTATAAAAGTCATACTGGAAAACGCCATAATATATTCTTAGATCCTAAAAATTCTACCATGTTGCTAGCCATTGAAGAATAATTCGGCCACCATGAACCTAACTCTAGGATTTTGTGCATTGGGGGCCCCCTACTACTTTTTATATATTTTGCCCTTTTACCTATACTCTACATAATTCTCTTAATTGTTCTTAGCCATCTCTCTTTGACTTTCCCTAGATAATTACCTATATTTCGCCTGTTCTTTTCCCCTTTTATTGGCAAAATTTTTCTAATTACCACTTCGCCCTTCAAATTGTCCCATTTACGTAGCCAAGCCTGCTCTCTCCATTTCTTTGAATGTAATTATTTTTTTACTGTTCTTTTTGTGTGATATTGTTCACAGGTAAACTAGCGCACACAAATATATACAGTTAAACAAGTGAAACTGTTTCTGAAAATGCTATATTCTTCGATTTAGGGATCGTGAAACAGTTATTTCCATTATTGAATATTTGAATAGTTCTCCAAGCTACTACACGCAGTAAAAAAGCGAAAATACACCTAAGTACTTCAGGAAGTTTGTTTTCAGTGAAATATCGACGTCTATCCACCTTTTTGTGGCATATAATACCTTATGTACTTTTGTAAGTACGTGGTAAAGAAAGTAACTTCTATAATTAAAATTTGAAGCTCTTTAAAGGTGCTACCAAAAATTTGTAATAAAGGTAGAAATAATTTAAAGACGTAGAAATTACCACTCTTAGTAGATCTATGCTACATAGTATTAAACTCATTAAATCATAAATTACAGCGAAGAACTAGATAAACAGAAAGCAAACCTTCCTAGAGGTAGTGTGGCGTTGTGAACAAGCAATGTTACCGCAACTACCGTGGCAGAAAAATAGACTATCATTCAGTGCCACAGGGATAATTGTGTGCAGCATGTTGTCGATAGTGTTTGCAACAATGCCACTTGGCCTTAAAATAAAATGACGTGCCGAGATGAACTCGGGATAAAGTGGGCTCCCTGTTTCTGTCACCTATTTCTCCCGTTTGAATATAGACCGCGGTTTAAATTGCACCTTAGACCAAAGTGAAACCCATCCTATAAATCTTAAACACGTTATGCATGAGATTCTATTCCACAGTTTCACCTTCGTCGTTTCGTTCCAAGAGATAAGAAAAGAGAGCAAAAGAATAGAAAGGAAACTTTCTCGATAGCTGAAACGGACATAAACTTTCTCCTTCTCGGAAGAAACTTGACCAATATACCTACAACTTTCTTTCTGCCCATCACATCCATTATAACAATTTCCCTACGGGGATTCTAGCTGCCCTATCGTATTGTTTCTTCTTCCATATATCCCTTTACTCCTGCAAAATATATTCTTTCTCCTTTTTCTCGCAAGGCTTTCCTCTCCACTGTTGTATTTCTATGGCTCATCCTGTTTTTTGATAAAGCGTGAAAACCCTAGAGCGGCAAGAACTCGAGAGGGTGGGGTATGCATATTTTGTGATATCTCGCTAAGGTCTCTATTACAAATGATTTCAATCTCTTTTTAAGATTATTCCCTTTACGCTAGCTCGATGCTTATTAGAGTTCAGAATTAGTACTTTCATTTTAAATCTACATACTACTTACAGTAAACGAACACAGTACTGTTACCCCCTAAGTATTTTACCAGAAGCACATATTTTCATGCCCCTTGACCCTTAAAATTCATTTTATGAAAGGATCCACGTGAATATTTGTCACCGGCATACTTGATTGGGGACAAAATACCAGATAAATATCTACCAAACCTTGGCGTTTAAGTTTTGTGTTTACCAAATATGTAACTTAGAGATATGTAAAAATTCCCCCCAACATAAACTTTACATGGCAGATTTTTAGAAAATATTCAATTCATTTAACAATTTATACTAATGTTTATAATATCTTTATAAGTAAAATGTATATTGTGCCGGCCGGCCCTGGGCGAGCACTTTACACCTAAACACTTATTTAGCAGCCTAATGTGAGGAATTTTCCGCCAGACAAACCTTAAAGCTAAGAGGTCAAGGTTAGGGTACACGACATTCAAAGAACTGACTCAATGTTTCCCCCAATAAATAATTCAAATTCCTTAATCCATTACTACAATCCTTTATTATAACAAATATAACATTTGCATTATAACAATATGTGCTCCCTTTAAAATAGCACAAGGAAACAAAGAACATCACAATCTTTATAAATAACTCTATCACTTACACAAAGAATTTTCTTGAAACAGCAATAATAAAGCATGAAGGTAACAGGAGTCCCGAAAAACATTTAAATTACCGTGACGCTAGCCAGTAACTGCACAGTAAGCATTTACCAAAGCAAAATAACTGAGTAGAACAATTACATGAGTAGCATCTCAGCACATATGAATACATAAATGACTTTAGGGTAGGCGGAGAGTTAAAGCCAAGCTAGCTGGCAGTAACATTTTTTTTTAAATCCCCGAAATATAAAAAGGAGAAAAAACAATAAATCTTCTGGTGCCGGAACTGAAGGGAATATCCCAATAAAATGAGTCAAAGCTCATAAAAGGGGATCATGAAAACACAAATAAATTTTACCAAAAGCTCAAAACTTGGAGCACTTACCCCTGACTGAATCGTGTCAAAACCAAGCACCAACTCCCTTCCCGACTCAAAGTAGTACCACTAGGAAGACGTTCGGAAAACCCGTAGGGCTCAAAGAAAGAAGCGGTGGGAATCCGAAGCGATCCCACGAGATGACAGCGCTTCGAATCGGGAAAACAAGGAAATAGGTGCCGGAAAAAAAACCCGCAGAATATGTTAAATTTTCTCAAAATAATCTCCTGAATTTTATATCTTTTAGAATAACAATTAACCATACATATGAACAGCACCTCACAATACCCAACTGAGATGGTCTTGGAGCACACCATGTTTGCTTTGTGGCGTCAGGTATACACAAGATTCCGTTACATTTGTTTCGAATTCCTTAGCATTGTGTCATTTTTAACTTCGTTCTTATTAATATTGTATTAAAATAATAACATATTTAGTGTAGCTGAATAACCATGCAGGTTTAATATTAAATTGAATTCACATTTTTACATTTTCACTTATTGACCGTGTTCTTTTTGAGCACATTCTACGAGGCTGTAACATTTTTGTTTACATAGTTCACACTCACACTCTTTTTGCTTCAATAAATAATGTGTTGTTGCAGATGGAAGCCATGGTTTGCTATTGTTATGAAGACATGTTTTACCTTTCTTTGTCCATGGTCGATCTATCATTGCTCCAGTTGCATGGGATTCAGGTTATGTCTCTTCCCTTTTTCAATTCAGTGTTGCCAATGATTTTTCTGATAGGTAAAGGTAGATTTGTTCCTTTACCAGAACATGTAGTGAGTGACACACAGTTAACTTGAAAATTAAGTGTGTTGCACTGATCAACTTTACTCAAGGTACCTGTGAAACCAACATACATTAATTCGAAAATGGGTACAATTCAATTTCAAATGCCCTAATTGCTTGAAACCCTTAAATTCCATTCCCAGTTATCTTTACATTATAGGTATTTACTAAAATATAATAGAAATATACAATATTTAAAAGTTTAAGTAGCCACTAGTTGAATAAAGCTCTTTTATCCTTTTATTAATGAATTATTTTGCCCACTTTGGTAGCGTAGATGGTAGTGTGTCAGCCTCACGTTCAAGAGGTCCTGAGTTTGAATCTGGGCTAGGGTTAATTACTTGGATAATGTTTCTTCCGGGGGTTTCCCTTATCCTGATAGACGAATGTCAGATAACTCTAAGCTCCATGGACCCCGGACTCATTTGAGCATCGTTTCATACATTTCATTCATCGTCCGGTATGACAACGTTGGAGGACGTAAATTACACACACGCGCGCGCGCATACACACACGAATATTTTTTCTAGGTGCTTTTAAATTTATTTCCACTAAGAACCTTCATTTGGACCAAAATTGTAATTAGGCCCTTAACATATTATCAACTCCGTATAAGTAACCTATTCCAGCCCTATACTGAAAGCGTTACTCCAATATCTTCTTGTAGATACAGATAAAATTTAATTAATATTTACACATTTAAATATATGCAGATATTTTAAATATCCCATTGCACAGGTAAATATTGAATGTATGGTAATTCACATTTATTTCTCAGTGCTCCCTTCCCTTAATGCAAGTTGTGAAATTTACTCTTAAAATTATGTTGATCTACAAATATACATATCACATTTGGCAAGATTCAAGTAAGAAAATCATTGATGGATAGAATCAACATGAAAAATTCAATGCCATGGCCGGGGTTTGAGCCACGGATCTCCTGGTTTCCGTCCAGTCACTCTTAACCTTTGAGCTACCATGGCCAACGTGCCGTCCTGACATTAAATTCTCCATTTGACTCGAATAATTCCCCGGTAGACCACTAGGGGCTCTCGCATCCGAGATACACCGTTTGTGGCGACTTACTATCGTAAATACTTGAGTCCCAGGCTTCATCATTTAACTCTTATTATTTTAGTTAATTGATGGAAATTAATCATTTCTCCACACTAGCCGTATATAGGCCAAGATTTTTGATGGTAGCTCAAAGGTTAAGAGCGACTGGACAGAAACCAGGAGATCCGTGGTTCAAATCCGGGCCATGGCATTGAATTTTTCATGTTGACTCTATCCATCAAAAATCTTAGCCTATATACGGCTAGTGTGGAGAAATGATTAATTTCCATCAATTAACTAAAAGAAAATCATTTTTGGTGAAGATTACTGATATTAGAGAGTGCTGCATGTTCCATAACTACGTGTTATCTTCAATTTCCCTGAGATTTATTCTCATTTGGGTCAAGTAAAGAAGTAAGCAAACGATAAAGATGTACGTTTCTGGAAATGAAGTGATATTTAGATGTTTCAAGAGTGTACCGCTGTTAATGATTTAAAATGTTTTCCTAATTTTGGGATTTTAGGCTCAGATTTCATATTAATTTTTATTGCAGAAATACCATTGAATGTTGTGTTCATAACTGGTTTGTAAGTGACAACATGAATTATTTTCCTTCAAGAAATATGAGGCTCAAATTCGGGAAGTCCTAGTTTCGATATCTGGAAACCACTTACTCAATGGAGCGGTGTAGATTTAACACAAGCTCTGTTATCTCCCATTTCACTTACCTGTTCCAAGTTTGAGGATGGCTCCAGGGCTGTGAGTCGGTCGACTGCAGGCTGATAGCTTAATGCTTTCAATTTGTAACTTCTCGGCTCCTCCAAAGGTTGGTCATTCTGCACTGCTAGGTCGTACTTTCCTCGTTCCCGCTGGTGGGGATCCTTCGACAATTTAGGTGGATCGTTACAAGCTCTTCCCAGCCGATTAGTAAATCACTAGGCCATCTCATATAACTACATATGTGAGGTCCGAAACAACAGGGTAACATCCGAGTTGTGCGATAATTTAATGTCTCACTGCTATGTAGCAGTGGTAGCTCAGTGGTTAGAGCAACCGGATGGAGATCGGGATTGAATTTTTCTGTCTGATTCTACTTTAGCAAACCTTGTCCTACAACGGCTAATCTGGAAGAACAATTATTTCCAATACAATTTGTTCCTAACAAGTAGAGGCAATGAGTAAACGATCTTAAGACACGGTTAGTTTTGTTTCCAGTGAACCTTCACAATAATAACCCGCAATTCAATTGCAGCATCAATGCAACTTTCAACATCAATTCCTTCTTGCTAGAACCAAACAACGTGAGAGCCACAGTGCTTCATTTTATTGAAAAGAGGTGTGTACCAATGTATCTGGGACTCGTCAGCTGCATCCATTACCCCACTCTTCATAATGCAACAGTCTAAATGGATGACTCAGCTGATCCCTTGCTGGTGAAAGTAACACCTCTAGCTGGGGGATGATGCTCTTTTTTTACAAAGTTGCAGCCCTGTTGGCCTAACAACAAACCAGAAAAACTACCCTTCTACAGCCACACACTAAAGTTCCGAAACTGAAAACAAACAACATTGTTCTCAATAAATGACTCATTCTAATCCCACAAACCTCTAGAACACCAGTTTCCAGAGCTAAATAGACATACAATGAAGTTTAAAATGTAATCTTAACAATGAAAATAATGAAGCCTACTATTTGGCAAGCTTTCAGAAGAATAGAAAAGTGAACATTCGCAATATTCCCTGTACCCTATGTCGTTTTATTTTATATGTGCTCCGCAAACTATGTTATAAGAAACTATTTCATGCGATCCAAGTAGTTTGGTTACACATTTCATTGTAGATATACTAAAAGAAACACGGGAAGCTGAAGTGAGATAGTGGCGGTTAATTGCTAACCCTAAAATACTTAATCCTTGTTTGGAATCGGAAGAGACAGTCGAGTGCTAACATTATGTAAAAAACTGAAGTTGCTGACAGTGAAGTAATCTAGGTTATTAATAATAACTAATCACTAGTAACACAACTTCACTTATCTTATTTAAATCCTGGGACCGGTTTCAAAGCAAACATCTGCTTTATCCTCAGCCACTCAGCTTGACACTCACCCACTAACTGACTGACGGACCTTGACCACTACCGTAGTTTGAAGAATAGCTGCTTATCTAACTGCCATCTACCGGGGACAACACAAACTTATTGATGATGTCTATTGGAGGGATATCAAAATTCATTACGCGATCCTTATTTTTCAAAATAAATATCTTCCCCCAAACCATTAAATCTATCGGTTCTTTCAATTGTTTCAATAATTTAACTTCTGGATTTACTTCATGATTATATGACCAAAAATGTTCAGCCACTGCCGATTTCTCGGTCTGTCTATATTTAATATTTCTAAAATGTTATTTTGCTCTGGTTTCTAAATTACGCTTGGTTCTACCAATATAGATCTTATCGCATTCTAAACAGTTAACTTGATAAATACCAGATTTTTTGTTGTCTGAAATTTTGTCTTTTTTAGAAAACTGTAGCAAATTCTTTATACTATAATTATTATGAGGTGCTGGTATTATACCCAATTCTTTGAAAAATTTTTGGAACTTTTTATTTGCCCATGGATAATAAGTAAATTTTTTGAAAATATAATCTTTTTTTTTTTTTTTTTTTTTACTTGCTTAAGAGTGGAAACATCATTAACATTTTTTGATATTTTAATTTTTCTACTCTTCTGATTATAAAATCTTTTTATAGCCGTTAATTAAAGCAGTGTTTGTAATATGTTTATATTCCGCATTAAATTCTTCTTCATTTAGAGGTATGTTTATCAATCTGTAAATCAAACTATTAAAAACAGCAAATTTGTGTGACATAGGGTTAAAACTTTTATTTTTGATATAATTATCCGTGTGAGTTGACTTTCTATAGATGCCAAAACATAATTTATTGTTATTTTTCATTACTTTTAGATCTATAAAGGGGATGTAACCATTGTTTTCAATTTCATTTGTGAACTTAATAGCTTTATCCTGAGTGCTAAAAACTTAAAAAATGGAAACCTACTAACAAAAAGTATATAACAAGCAGTTTAGGTAGCAAGGAATGTAAATGAAAGAATTTTTTTTCTTTTAAGATGTACATATGTACATGTACATTAGTAAACTATATTAGAACCTAATGGAAATTAATTGTTCTTTCACACTAGCCGTGTGTAGGACGCACTATGAAAGGGTAGAGCTAGTGGTTTACCGGGACAAACACAAGTCAGTTGGAGAATTTAATGTCATATTGGCACGTGACCATAGTAGCTCAAATGGTTAGAGCGCCTGGACGGAAACCAGAACATAAGTGGTTCAAATCCCGGCTATGGCACTGAATTTTTCATTCTGGCTCTATCCTTTCATAGATTAACACCTATCTCTAAAGTTTCTCAATTATGTAACTTTTCTAACTCTTATGCAAATTCCGTGGCCAGTCCAACAGATATCGAGCAAGGGAACTCCCGAAAGTGATCTCCACAAGCTACTGCTGGGCGATCTTGTATTGTTAACACTAATAATAATGATTCAAGTGACAAAGCCCAACTAGAACCTACAATAATGTAGATCTCTAAACAAAAGTCACGTCGCGTTACCCGAGAGGCAATTTAATTTAAGATTACCCTACGAACATTTAAACGTATTTTGGTAACTGTCTCCAAACTTGATCAAGACACAGTATATATTCATCCTCAATGCAGAACCTCCACTTGACCGTAGCTATGCAATAACCGGCTGAAGTTCATGGTCTGATAGAGAAGCTAGTGAGGTAGACATAGTTATGCAATTTGAACCCTGACAGTGTACTCCAGACGGCGTATTGATTGATGAATTTATATAGGGAGATCATGCATTAATACATCGCTAATAGGAAACTACGCCCAGAGCTGCTGCGTTCCCAACATCTTGACTACAGCGGCTAATTCAGCACGCTACCAATCTTGTATAACCTATCACTTTCACCTATTTAATTCAGCGAATGCTCAAGGAATATTACTGTACAGCTAGTTATACGCTTTTAAAAAGATACAACCCACATCAATATTAATATTGTTATAAAAAGAGAAATTACTTGGTGTGTGTGTGTGAGTGTGCGCGCGCGCATTAATATATTCACTGCTGCAAATCCAATGCTTTGAAGGACATCACCGTCTAACTTCTATTTATAAGCTACTAAAGAAATAAAAATGATTTAAAAGGTCCTTGAACTTGAATAGAATGCACTGGTATTACAAAGGAATGCTAGTGAAGAAGGTCCAACTTTTGTTTGAGAGTGTCATGAAATAGAGAAATAGTTGTTACTCTATGGAATACTAATAATGGTGCACTATACAGAGTAAAAAATCAAACGATGATTATATTTTATGGCAAGAAAATATAATGCCAAAATCTTGTAATAACCCTAAGACAAGAAAGTTTTATTTTATTTGTTTTTTGCAATATTTGAATCGTGTTTGTTCGCAGAGCATACTAAGTAATTGTGTTAAGAGAGACATCCAGTAACATTAGAAACCAGAGAGGAGAACTTGTCTGGATAGTTTTATCCATGTGCCTTTTTAAAAGATATGAAGCTGATGGGGCAAGAGCTCCACATTTTATTTATTTGTATTTATTAAGTGTTTCTGAATTACGTCAAAATTATTTTATATTTATGCTAAATAATCATTTCACTGAAAAGAAGGTACAATGTTTAAAGTTTAAACTGTTATATTTATCTCAATGATTACTCGGAAAGTGCATGTGAGTATTTTTGCCGAAGGGTAACAAAGCTATATAATATTCCCAGAACAATAAAGATCTTCGAAGGAAAGCTATAAAAGTTAGATATTATTCCATGGATGCTTCAAACTGATTTTCGTGAATATATGAGGGAGGATTTAATTCGCCATTTGTAGTAGTTGGAACTGCAATACATTACAATTATAATGGAAAAATGGAAGTATAAAAATACTCTAGTTCATTGTACAATACTTGCAATAAAAACGGTGGGAAGTAAATAAAATTATTTGGTCAATGGAATTTAACCGTCAGAGCATGCAAGTTCCGGTAAACAGCTCATAATATATGCATGAAGAAGCGTAGTCATGAAAATCTTATCAAGCACTTACCTTATCATTATTCTTATCAAACTAATTAGGTATTAATATAAGAGAGCAAAAATGCAGTACCCTATTTGAAGCATTAACGTGCATGTTAATACTTTGCAGTAAAAAAGGGAGGGGAGGAGAGAGAGGGGGACCTAAGGAAGGATTATGTTATGTTTTGTACTGGTGCAATGTTTCTTTGCTACTTTGATGTTTTATAGACACACTAAACATTTACATACATTAATCACAGTAATGCGCGCCGTCATTTAGCCTTTAGAATGATAGAAAATTCTAGACGATGGATTTTTCTCACATACACTGGAAACCCATTTATTATTTAGATCTGGTTCTTTCCTGTAGTAACTATTAGTATAAAAATGAAAAATAACAGAAAATTATGATTTTGAGAGACAGTAATATTTCATTGTGTTTAGCTATAATGAGTTTCGAAAATATTGATGCCCCCTCTAGTACGCCTAGGGTCCTTTTGCAGCAACAAGAGTACAGTAGACAGAAACCGTAGATAATTTAACTCAGAATAATATTAGTTACAAATAGGTAGCTAAACTAACAATTTGCACATTGATACGAGAAATATCCGCGACATATTGTACAGAAAAACGTATAATTAAGATAAATATTCATTCTTCATCGCCTGAAGAGGTTATCTAGAGTACACTTATGAAACAGTAAAAGTAAATTGCAATTATTAATGTTAAACTGTGCTAATAAAATTTCTGAGGTTAAAAAGCTTTTGACCCTGCTAAATGGCCGTGGCTCTTGTTTTATAGGTCGGGGGCGCAAATCCATTCCAATAGCTAATTATTTCGCTAAGTTACCTGAACAAAATAAACACATTCAAGAAGCTATGTGTCTAAAGCTATCTATCAACCTTTCCAAATATGTGCCACAATGATAGATTATTATTTTTCAGCCTCACCGTGTCTATGAGTAATATGCACGCGATAAGAAGAGCGATCTGGTTCCAAGTCCTCATTCGGTAAGTTTCATTTAACTATATAAACATAGATGACAACTTTGAAATTTGAAATGCCCTTTACACTGACATCTAGTGGCTAATACGCTAAGCTTTATCATGTCCGCCATATTTCGTTTGGATCAATTTCGAGGTTAATTAGCTAACCAGTTTAGAACAAGCGTATGTTACAATGAGAATTTTAGGTCATCCTTGGCAACATATACATGTTATGAGACACGTCAAAATGTATAAATACGGTATATACATAAAGTCAAAATGATTACACACAATATACACAGTAAGCAGCTTTTCTATGGTTTCATGTAGTATTTGCATAGACTAATTTACAAGAAATTTCATAATACGAATATGACAAGTTTGTGAATGGACTAGCTCCCAGTGCTCATTTTTATTGTTATAGTTCTAAAAATTCATTAACCGTGTAAACACAGTATGCATGAAAAAATTTCTTAACCTTATTCTCAAAGTATTTTAATGATGCAGCTTGTTTAAATTAATTCGGAAGTTTATTATATAACATTATCCCTTTGTAGTTAAATTTTCCTTCATAAAGACTCGTTTGTTGCACTCGAATTATCAGTTTATCCTTGTTACGAATATGGTGGTAATGTACATCAGCATTTACTTGAAAACGATTTATACTTGTTTGAACATTTCTGGATGTTATGGCTTTCGAAAGGGGTACATTTAATAGAATAGTGGGTTGAATATGAATAGTAATATTCTTCTTAATATTAATTTCATTTTTAGAGCTGCTTATATATTATATCAATTCAAAAAATTGCCCCCCTTATATTAATTTCATATTTTTATCTAATAATTTATTCATTATTATTCGTCTACCTCCGTATAACTGTGATCTGAATGCAATTGAGCAGGCGTGGGCAAAACTAAAGAAAGTTTTCAGAGGATTCAATGTTACTTGTGATGTCTTCGCTTATTTTACGTGCTATTTTGCTGAACTGTGTTTCTCAAGGTTGACCACACTGCAGGAACAAATGAGCGTGAGCTCTAACTTCTTCCCCTCTGCCCGTACCACACCGTAAATCCAGCGCTCAACATAAGTTGCGCGTACTATACAGTCAGAAAGCAGCTAGAATATGCAATAAATGTTACATGAAGGCATATGAGCAACAATCATCAAGATCATTAATAGATGAATCAAAATTGCCAATGTTAACCATGAAACTGTATCTGATATTCAGTGGCGGTGAAACATTCAATTTCAAATAAGTGTCACGATATAAACAATAAAAAGCTAAAGGAAGTTAAACAACAATGATAAATGTGTTTATCCTTTAAATGAATGAAATTTCCTAGGAAGCTCATTAAGAGAGCCTTGCCAAAATTTTATTTTGTTTTAATTGCGTTCTGTAACAAAAATGTTTTTGGATATCAATTCAATAGAGTAATAAACCAAACTATATGCAACAAAATTTGGAACTCGGCATGCCATTCCACTCCCCCAATTATATATTCTATAAACCTTTTTGGCTGCCTTTTAGATGTGACTTTAAATGTTCCTTGTCTTTATTGTTATAACGCTCATCCTTTGATTAAGTTTGACTTCAGTATTTTGCTTTTTCAATTGTGGACTTTAGGCAAGAAGAGGTAGATATTATATTCAATCAAAAAACTCAATACATCACAACTCCAAAGCATAAAAAGAATCTAACAGCAATTCCTATTTAGATAGACCTATACAAAAAATCACTTTTTAAAGGACTCCTTTTCCCTCTGCGTGAACACATACACACATGCGCACGCGCCCGTCTGTGTGTGTGTGTGTGTGTGTGTGTGTGTGTGTGTGTGTGTGTGTGTGTGTGTGTGTGTGTGTGTGTGTGTTTTCTAAGAGGTCCGTAGAAATGATATGGAAGGAATGACAAAGCCACAGAAATATGTTGAGCTCACAATATCTGATGATTAAATAACAATTCTATAGCAAACATATTAACGAAAATTAAAGGGAAATTAAATGAAAATAAAGAAGTGAAATAAACAAAGCGCGTTATGAAAGAACATGATCTCCAATTTTTATTGCAGCAAATATTCTAAATATAAAGGGTAAATTTATTAAGCTTGGTGTGTATTTTGGTGTCCATATATTGAATGATTTTCAGCTTAGAAACAAAGGCCCAAACGAAGAGAAAGTGCTGGGGAAATGCCTGGAAATCCAGAGGTGTAAAAATTACCCAAGCGTACAGAAAACGCAATCAACCGAGAATAATGTGATAATTGCAGACGCAATAACCAAGGAGTGTCTACCAAAAAGAACCTATAAACTGACGTGACAACTTATCATGTACCAATAGAATAAATACAAAAACACCTGACTAGAATAGAAACTTCACGGACTTATAAAATAAACGTGAAACAGTAGTTATCCATTTCAGCAAATTGTTTATTATCTTATCATTACATTATCGCTATCACTATCATTATCATTATTATTATCATCATCGCCATCATCATAATTTCATTATTAGATACTATCATCATTATAGTTGTTTCCTGATAGATGTCTCTTGATACTTAATACCCAGTTGTTCGGAAACTACACTCCGGGTGGTAAGATCTGAGACTTGCATTAGCGAAGTCATGGTTCATTTCCTGGGACCTCCCACTGTTACCCATTAGTCTTTCTATATTTTCCTGCGTTAGTCGTATATGAGATGGTTCTTGTTGTACCAGATTTTGCTGTTCCACATTTCCCCTACCCAGAAATTACTTGAGATCATCATCGGTTGATAGGATCAGGCTACGATATTCGGCGTATTGGGCTGGAAGTAATGGTGCCCTGCATCGTGTCGAACTGGGTGGCTCAGTTGGCTAGGCACTGATCACAAGATCGCGGGTTGAAATCTGGGCCAGATCGATGAGTCATAAATATGGATAAGTCCATGTCAGGTATGCAAAAAAACCCTGCGGGACGAAATTCTGACGTCAAATTACACTTTTATAGTTCTACCGGTTGACAGCGTCATCTCCAAACAAAATATTTACATTTACTGGCGTCATTCGTGCTTGGTCAATTGGTACCCGTCTCCCGTGCTCTGGGGCCTCTGAGGCCTTCTACATATTACATACTAATGAATGGGCAGGGATGGTATCGGATGTGGTCGAACTGGAAACACAGTTCATGCTTGATCATGCGAAGCTGCTCATTCTTCGGAACCCTCTCCTCATCCCTCCCTCCTAGGGATCAATGTTGCAGGAGGCCTTCCATTCATCTATATCTTTAGTGTCCCTTTTGGTACCACGGAATTCACATGCAAGCTACTAATGTATTTCATCATTAATGAAACTTATTGCCTCCCTTATTTACTTTGGTGTTACTAATTAACCTGCTACGCAATCAAAATTATAACTTTCATAAAGCAACCTGCGAGCCGATGACAGAATTGATAGAAAAAATATATGTCACATTCGCAAAACATCTTATTGGTATCAAAATACCCTTATTCTGTTTAATAAAGGTGTAGCACTGACTCGATAATTTATCTCATAAACGACAATCATTTGCCATCAAGCAGCAAATTGCGTGTATTAAAGTTAATTAAAGAGCAACACTATAGTAGTACCTTGTTTACCAATAGCTGCGAGGAATATTTCTGAAGCATATGTACATCATCGATTGGTGTCACGCACTTGCACATGTTTCAGCTTACAGCCTTGCATTTACCTCATGAAATCAAAACAAACGATGGTAGCGCTCCGAGGCCAATTCACTTGAATGGTTTGATTGTATGATAGAAACATCCTCTAGCTGTCTCGGTGAAATGTATGTTACACTTTAGGGTTAAGTAAACAAAATAAATCCTATTTACAGTTTATTGGTCATTATAGGCAAGATTTCAAGCAAATTATCCAAAAGGATTAAATGCTTGAATAAGCTCAGCCGGATTCGCAATTCCAGAGGTAATGTGGCGGGATCTAAGACTTATATGCAACGTTTTCAACGGTTTTACTAGTTATTGTAAAGACTATTCAACTGTTATTTTGCTATATTACCTTAGACTAATTACACGCGATCTTGGTCCTTTATTTGATCATCCACATATCATTTGTCTGATTTTATCACCCCCTAGCATCTGTTTATTTCTTTGCATTCCTCACTTTTCGCCACAGAGTTCTCCAAATAATAGACGGTAATAAACAATACAAAGAAAAACAGACATACGAAGGCTGTTCAATAAAGAATGATCACAATTTTTTTTTGACAATATACCTTTACTCATCCTCATAATTTTCGTAGTCCTTCTCAAAATTATCTCCCCTGAATGTGATTCACTTAACCCAGCGTTTCTGCCAGTCTTCAAAGACATGCTGGAAACCATTTTTGAGAGATCCCTCAAAATCGCCTCAGTAGCCTTCACCACTGTTTTTGATGATAGATAATGGCTCCCACGAAAGCGTTTCTTCAAGTTAGGGATTATTAAAATGTCGCACGGAGCTCTATCCGGACTATGGGGAGGGTGAGGAATGCACTTCAAGTTGATTTTTGCAGGATATTCAGCAAAAGTATTGGCAATATGCGGCTGCGCATTATCGTGGTGCAGCGTCCAGCCTGCTTCACGTAAATGTGGTCTTTTACGCTTGATATGGACTTGCAATGTTTTTAGTACATCCACGTAGTATTGTCCAGGTACTGGTGTGTGTGTGCTGGTACAACATGCTGCTAAACCATTCCATGAACATCAAAGAATGATATGACAATATCTTTCCCAGCAGAAGCAACCACTTTTGCTTTTTGGGGGGTTGGTGATGAAGGAGATTTCCACACTGAGCTTTGCTGCTTACTCTCAGGATCAAAATGGTGTAGCAAAGTTTCATCAGCAGTGATTACGTTTGAAAGAAACTCCGGATCTTCCTCTAATATCAGCTTTAACGGCATGCACACTGCATGCGAATGTCCTTTTGTTCGAGAATCAACAGTCTTGGAACCCAAAGCACACAAACACGTCTCATGTGTAATGTTTCTGTCACCAACGTGTGAGTGAAATGTTATGTATTTCAGAAAGTGATCTTAAGGTAATTCGTCGATCCTCTCTCACAATGGCAGCAGCAGTGTTGATATTTTCTTCCGTAAGAGCAGTAACTGGAGCCCAGGGTCCACCTTCTTTTGAAATTGACTGTCTCCCCTCTTTAAACATTTTAAACCACATTCAAGCTGTTCTGTAGGGAAGAACACTCTCTCCGTAGGCCTCCTGTAACATTGTATAGTTCTAAACTGAAGATTTTTTGAGACCAAAGCAGAATTTATAAGCCTCATATTGTTCCTCGCGTGTTACCTCCATTGCAACAGTGAGCTATACTGAAAATGTCTGATCTTGCCTGGTTCTCATAGGCGGGAACCTGCAGTACCAACAATAAAACTACTACGGCGTGTTTGTTTCACATTAAGCTAACAGAATATATTAAGTTTGAATTTTAGTACGACAACTTATGACCATAAAAAATTATCATTGTTTATTAAACAGGCCTCGTATATGCAATAAGTTCACTCAATTAATGTAGTAAGTAAATGAGTGATTTATTTTATTTGTTTCTTGTTATTTTTAATTACTTTCATTTAATCGTAATACAATCAATTAAATATAAATCATGTTCTGATTTTCTCTATGTAAGTAAAGGAACTCTAGTAAGATTGCTGTTAAAAAGAATTCTATTCGGAATTAACAGCTTGTTATCTTACAGAGGATCAGCGAGTGGAACTGTTCAGATGATTTTTGCAATAGCAGGACGCTTTCTGTAACCAGGCTGATCAGTCGGGACGTATCATGTATAGCGTTTTTACAATTAATATCTGTGCCGTACGTCGTCAGCGTTCATTATTATAAAACAATTATGCAGTAGCACTTAATTCTTTTTGATTGGTTGACTGGACACCGCTTCTGAGAGAAGTTTTGAGTTATAGCTATATAAAATCTTCGACGGTGACATAGACTAAATCTATTATGTACTTTTATAATTAATTACATATCATATACCCTGAACTCTGGCCTTTATTTTCATCACAATTTAAGTAGGTCTTCCACAGAGGTCTTTGGCTAAATGATTAATAATTGTATCTCATACGTACGGATTCATAATTTACTGTGACACAAACTAGGTTCTTCTTGATAGTTGCCAGCAAGTTACAATAAAATGAGTCCTAGCTCAAGTTATACAAAGATCTCCCTTTCTCAGTGACGATTTCTCTATTTTTTCTCAATTCTCACAACCCACAATTGCTTAAAAGTTACTGACACATAAGTTTGAAACGCTTTCTTCCAAAATGTCCTTTCCTTGTGGTGACCTGTAGTGGTAATTTTGTGCTTTGCGATGCCTCACCAACTTGAAGGTATAATGTCCTACACAATGCCTTGAAGATCTCTTTCTATATGTTAATTCCGGCCATCTACTGAAGCTATGAGAAAATCTTAGGGTATGGTTGAGTGTGTTTCACTCAATGAAAGGATGACACTTGTTCTGACTTCGAAATTCTTAATAAACCGTTTACACTTTAGCGGAGAGGTTGTCGACCAATGGTATTTGATTGCCATACAGGCGATAACACGCGGTTCTACCATTGTAGCACGAATGATGCCTAATCTATCAGTTACGTTTTTTCCCACCAGCGATCAGACCAAAAGTGTCTTAGATTATGATGCAGAATTCCATGGGCGACGATAATATGCGGCAAGTTGACTACCTCGAAGCCCCGAGTTGCGGCGATCATTTATAGCAGGCTTCCATTTGGTGCTGAAGAGATGATGCAGATGTTATGATACACAACGTAGTGACATTATTTGTAGCTTCGGTTTGCATGAAATCTTATCTCAGTTATAGTATCAGATACTTGGATTTTGGAACTTAATGTTAAGGAAATAAAGAAGCTGAAAAAAATATTCTTTAACTTGATTTGTATTTTAAATCAATACTATTATACAAATTTAAAGCAATATTTTTTCCCTTTCATAAATAATTAATATAACTTAACTTCTCTGATTATAAACCAGACTTTTGCAGATATTTAGCACTTCTATACATGCGTCCGTTCAATTTGAAATCACGATGCGAAAGACATTAGTTTTCAGACATCTAACTTGAACTACATCCAAACTTCTACTCCCGTTGATAAATAATTATAACTGATCTAATTCTCAGGTTTGCTAGCTGCCTTTTGCTGAATACATGCAGCATTCTGCACGCGCGTCACACACGCGTCTGTTCCCTTTGCGATAGTCACAAAAGACGCTATCTTGTCCTCTGCGCTTATAGACTTTTACCTTATCACGTCACCCTTCCCTGTGGTCAATACATTAATTTTTAATTCTATGATTTTCTGATTTTCCAAATATAAATTCCTAAAAAAATTTTCTTTTATAGTTTTATCTTTCTATTTAATTTATCATATTTACCGTTTATCTAGATTGTATATTAACATTCATCTTCACTTGTTTGTGACCTAATTCAAAACAAAACTCTCATCGTTTTAAATGTATCAATATGAAACATAAATGAATAAGACCAATATGGCTCTGGCAATTGTCATATTAACAGTTGTATCAATTATGTCCAATATATCTTATTATGCTTCAAAATTCTCCTGACAGTCTTCCCTTTGTTAATAAATCTAACACCCCCGCCTCCTATTACTGGACTCTAATCTGATGCTGCCACTTCATTTATACTGTGACTTTGTGGGTTCGTGAAATAAAAAGTCCAATTACACCACTCAACAATGTTCTTTATTTCCACCGACTTACAGCTTAACACTTGCCAATTACGCAGAATTACTTGCTGCACACAATTACAATTTACCAGTTCGTCCGTTACAATTTCCTTGTACTCGCGATTACATCAACTCCGATACTCATACACAGTTACGTACAGTCTTCCGTTGCACAGCCCTTCCGTTCATTAACACTTCACTGACTAACACTGCCTTCTTACACCAAGAACTAACCAACTGACTGACTGACTAAACCAAAACCAACTCAACTCTGTCCGTCTGTAACCCTCTTTATATAGGAATATCGCCGGTTTCTAGTGACCAGGAGAATGTTCCAGATTCCGCAATTTCGAGAAACAGGTGTAGAGAAACAGACGACCCAGTCATGTTTTTCCCCTGACCACAGCCTGTCACCACTATAGGACAAACGAGGCGAGGGCGTGGCTAACCGAACCTTCCCTGTCTCCCGCTCTCAGCTGCTTCACAGGGTGTTCCAGCGCTCGCGTTACACTGCTCCCTCCTCAAAGCTGTTCGCCCCGAACAGCCCCATCGTAGCGTGCGAGGCGGTCCAGGTGTACCACCAGCATCTGCTCGGAGTCTCAGCCAGAAGTAGCGCTGCCGTAGTTTGTGAATCATATGGTTCGCTCCCAGGTGTCCTCCTGAAGTACCGGCGTGCACTTCCTCCAAGACTTCCGGGACCTTACTCCGGGGAAGTACCAACTGTCCTCTCCGCGCCTTCCCATCGGGTGACTCCCGTACCCGGAACAGCACGCCCACTCTGGTCTTCAACGAGTCCCATTGGGCCCAGTACGACTTGTAGGTGGCGCTCCTCGGTGCGATGTCCTCCCAGGTTGGCCTCGTCCCTGCCTCCACTTCCCTCAAGAGTGGCCCCAAGTCTGCGTCCGCCAGCTGCTCCCTCCTCAGGGCTGCGCTATACCAGCCTTCAGCAGGCACTGCCACAACTACTCGGACTGCTGCGGCACGCTCCTTCTCTTCCACTCTTGTGCACTGGCCGCACTCTTCTGGACAGGATCTTTGGGACATGGCGTCAGCGTTACCGTCGCTCTTCCCTCTACGATGTTCCGAGGTGAAGTCGTACTCCTGCAGCCTCTGGACCCAACGTGCTGTCTGGCCTTCCAGGTTCTTAAAGCTCAATAGCCAGGTTAGGGCGGAATGGTCAGTTCTCAGGTGGAATGGCTGACCGTACAGGTACTTGTGGAAGTGCTCCAATGTCTTTACTACCGCCAGTAACTCCCGTCGGGTGACGCAGTAGTTCTTCTCTGCCTTGGATAACGTCTTGCTGTAGTAGGCTATCACCCGCTCATGGCCGTCCTGGATCTGCGATAGGACACCTCCAATGCAATGGTCGCTGGCGTCGGTGTCCACAATGAAGGCGCTACCCAGTTGTGGGAAACCCAAAATTGGAGCACTGCACAGGGTCTCTTTTAGGTGCTGGAAAGCGTTTTCGGCGTCCTCTGTCCATACATAAGGCCGGTGTTCCTCCGTCAGGCGGGTGAGGGGTTTTGCGATGTTGTCGGCCTTTTCCTCTAAATCATTAAGGCGGTCGTCTACTTGACCCATCCGCTTGCCCAGATTCGTGACGTCATCCCTCCCGCCGGCCAACCGTTCCTCAAACTTGGCGGCGAGGACCTCGTTCGCCTCCCTCATCTCCGTTGTCAGTTCGGCCATCTTTGCGGTCATTGTCGTGGCCCAGTTGTTGTTTGCCGTTTCCATTTTCGCTATTAATTCGGCCTTCATTTCTTCCATCTTCCCGGTGATGTTGTCGTTGGCCGTCTTCATTTGTTTCAACTCTGCGGTGATGTTGTCGTTGGACGTCTTCATTTGTTTCAACTCGGTGGTGAGGTTGTTGTTTGCCGCTTCTGTTTTTGCAGCGAGGTTTTCATTTGCCGTCTTCATTTCCGAGGTCAGTTCGGCCTTCATTTCCATCATCTTCTCCAAAATCTTTTCCAATGCCGCGTCCATGGTTGTAATGTTCGGTGATGTTTTCCTCCCGCTTCCTGACACCAGTGTGACTTTGTGGGTTCGTGAAATAAAAAGTCCAATTACACCACTCAACAGTGTTCTTTATTTCCACCGACTTACAGCTTAACACTTGCCAATTACGCAGAATTACTTGCTGCACACAATTACAATTTACCAGTTCGTCCGTTACAATTTCCTTGTACTCGCGATTACATCAACTCCGATACTCATACACAGTTACGTACAGTCTTCCGTTGCACAACCCTTTCGTTCATTAACACTTCACTGACTAACACTGCCTTCTTACACCAAGAACTAACCAACTGACTGACTGACTAAACCGAAACCAACTCAACTCTGTCCGTCTGTAACCCTCTTTATATAGGAATATCGCCGGTTTCTAGTGACCAGGAGAATGTTCCAGATTCCGTAATTTCGAGAAACAGGTGTAGAGAAACAGACGACCCAGTCATGTTTTTCCCCTGACCACAGCCTGTCACCACTATAGGACAAACGAGGCGAGGGCGTGGCTAACCGAACCTTCCCTGTCTCCCGCTCTCAGCTGCTTCACAGGGTGTTCCAGCGCTCGCGTTACAATACTTAACTGATATTTGCCGCCCTACAACTCAGAGCGTGTAAATAAGTTTCTAAGGAATCTTATCTCACATTTCTTATCTAATAATTTCTAATCTAATAGCCTTGGATACTTCCACTTGCGTAACCGACATAAATATTTCTATGAATTTGCCTGAAAACTAGCTGTCACAAGTTATCATAGGTAATGTCACGAGTAGCTTCGAAATTACGATAAGTTCAGGAGCGAAAAAGTCGCGAGGGAATTTATCTAGGGAAGTTCAAAACCACGATCTGCATTTGTACAGACTATTTCACAGAAAAAAGAAGAAAACAAAGTATTTAAAGAAATAAAACAAGTTGTTTGATTCCCTAAATCACATAGGCCTACATTAGCACATGAATGGAACTTAACCTCACAAGTCACGGCATACAAATCTTTCAGCCATTTTGACATTTGAAAGTCGCGCCAACAGTCGACGATCCGTGACATGTATAATCCTTTGTCTGTTCTTAAACATGCAGAATGTATTGTTATCGTGTGTGAGGGTGCGATAAAAAAATAGTTATCGCTGTTGTGTATGAATTTATGAATCAGATTTGTCGACTTTAATACGGTGAGTATGGAATGAAGTGATTTTAGGGAAATGGTCGTACTTAATGTCATGTTACCCCAAGCCTAAATGCACTCATAATCTATTGCCAAACCTACATCTCTTTAACATCTAGCATAAGTTACATATATATACACATTTAAATTTGTATCATAAGTTTAAATTTGTTCAATTGACTTATAATTTCTGTATACATATTTAATACTAAAAAAGGTAGTTAAACACTATTCGGAAACCCCTATCCATTACTAACTTTCCATTAAGTAGTGTTATTTAACATTAATAATTATAGTAGTTTCGTGATTATACATATACTGAATATTTCCTTTCATTCGAAGGGACATTGTTGCCCTTCATTTAGATAAAGTAACCGCAGTTGCAGTTCAGCCCCATTTATACCCCGCCTTTAACTACAATATCATATGAAAAATCATATCGGCGGCCGTTCTCCTTTGCAACATACCGAAGGTGTTAACTCGTTATCTTTGATTTCTAATCATTGGATCACGCACATTCACACTCTCATTCATACTTCCAGGCTCTGGCGAAGATGGGGAATTATCTTGGTCGGAGAAAATAATCCCAACCACTATCGCCGGGAATCGAACCCGAGACCCCTAGCATGCCAGGCAGGTGCTCTAACGACTGAGCTGTGGGGCCAGCCTAGGCTTCCTTTGTTGTATACTGGCAATAACATAATGTGAACTTTCTGTTTATTTTAACTGTGTGAAATGATCAGAACAGTATATGTTCTTTTGTCAAATTTTGTTCCAACAGTCAGATAAACCGTTTTGGTATAGACAGTTTACATAACACGTATCTGAAAAACATTCGTATAAAACTAATAGATTGTTAAAGAATTTTAAACACACTTGACCCCTCCTAGGAACATACACAGCTGACAAATCTAACTGAAAAAAAATTAGACGAGAAAGCACCTCTTATTGAGACAAGCGAGACGCTTTTCCTTCATTCAATTTTACATTATTCCAAATGCAATGTTAATACTTTCAGTAACTGTGATTTAAGTTGTGTTTAAGTAAATTGTTTCTGAATATGGTTTAAATGTAATAAAACTTAAAGTGAAAAATGTGACAAATCTTTAGCACTTAGCAATGCCTGGCAGAACTCCTTAAAAATAACGTTCAAATAAGGATTTTTATTTTCCCTCGAGGAACTGAATTTTACAGAGATATAATCCAAAGCACCACCAATTGAAACGAAAATACAAGGGGCGTGCAGAAAGTAAGTTCTGTTTCAATTTCTCTCCGCTGCTGCGCTGCGATCGCAGTACCGCACAAGTGTAGTAGGCCCTCTATATCAAGGAGAAGAATCGTGCGCCATTGTGAGATCGCTGTCAGTCCCGTACGCTTTGTTGTGCTTGTTTACAATGTCCGTGTTGATTGAAAATCCCGCCGCTTATGAAATCAGAACTGTGATTCTTTTTCTGAATGCTAGCATTGCGTTGCGCAATACAGAATAATCGCCGAGGAATGCTGTCAAAAGGTGTTGTGTTTCTTCAAGACAACGCACGGCCACACGCTGCAAATGCGACGAAAAACATCCTACAGGGATTTGGCTGGGACGTATTTGACAAACCTCCCCCCCCCCCTCGTACAGCTCTGACCTCGCACCTAGTGACTATAATATGTTTTTGCATCTCAAATCTTTCCTTGGCAGTCAACACTTCAACAATGACGAAGAGCTCAAAGAAAATGTTTCCAACTGGTTGAAGACACAGGCGGCAAACTTCTATGAAGAAGGCATACAAAAACTTGTGTCTCGCTATGACAAATACCTGCAAAATTTCGGCAGTTATGTGGAAAAGTAGTTCAAGAGTTGTAGAATTTTGTGCAATAAACATTTTTTGGAGTCTGTAGACAATTGAATTTTATTACCAAAGAGAGCTTACTTTCTGGACGTACCTCATATTTTAAACAAAGTAGCTAGGAAAGTCTTTCAGTATTCATTTAAAACCTTCTGAATGTGTCCTTGTGTGAATTACTATTTTCATAGTGTAAAGAAGACTACACTTAAAAATAAATAAAAAGGAAAAGTGGTTTCAGCTCAACTTCTTTACCTGCATCTATTTTGTTTATTTAAATGTATAATTCTCTCAGACAAAAGTTTCTACAGCGTTGAGCATTTTAAAATATTTGTTGCTCCATATTTAAGCTTCTCAAGTTGAACTGTCATTTGTCATATAACACTCATTTTCACAATTCTTTACTTTTCTTTGTCGTGATTTCATTAATCATAAACTGTTATAAGATTTACAAACGCTTATTTTATTTTCTCTTTCGTACGCTGAACCAAGTCCATATCACTGAATAAATTTTCGAAGGCAACCTGGTTTGAGTCGTTTATTTCCGAAACCACCTAAGTGCGCATTTTTCAACTTTCGGAAAACTAAAGAAAACTGTTTTGAAGCTTAAATACAGATCTAGTCTCCTTTAAATATATTTTTACCAAATCAAAAACATATTGAAATAATTTATTTTTATTTTACTCTTTCTTCCTTTAAGTATTTTAGTCATAAATTTTTGAAAAACAAAATGTACATAGGTGGTTTCTGCAATGAATGAGTGTATCCAAATTGATTATTTTTAAAATTATTATTGAAATTAAGTCGAACCATTATTTATACTTGTTTTGGTAACAAAGGTATAAAAAAGGGTGTTTTTATTAGACCTAAATCGAAAAATACAAGTAGACTACAGGCTTACAGTATGTCTATATACAAAGATCTGGCCTTCGTCACTTATTCAGCTTCTGGCAACTCCTCCTCAGTTGGTGGCCATTGGATGATAAGTGTCATAGAAGGCTTCATATCCAACAGTGTATTCCAGCAACTTTTTTATATTGTCTACCTTTTTGTTGTTGTTGTTGTTAATTGGGACCTAAAACTAAAAATCTCACTGTGAAAAACCCGATAAATTTTTAAAGTTCCTATAATCTACAAAAATGTTTAGCTAAGAGTAAAATATAAACGTTTAAAATAACCTTGGTAAAATAAAAGTAAACATACCTTCCCCAACGGATAAGCTTTCTCTGTTGGTAGTTTCGGGGGGCTGGCAGTTTTTAGCAATGTGAAGGTAGATGTTGTTATTCTTCCAATGAATTCGCTTGCGACCACTTTCCCCGGAGTATCCTTGTAGTAGAGAAACTGCTTGTACTTGGATACTTTGAATGGCTGCTTAATTTCTTTGGTTACTTTCCTACCTGATGTTTCATCCGAATTTGGTACTTTCTTATATGATTTGCGTCACCGCTTTTTAAAACTGAGAACACCGTCTGATCTAAGGTGACATATAGTAAATTGGCCAGACTTTCTATCTTTTAGCATGAGCTCTGCATATTCATTAGGAATATAAATCCTGTCTATCTTTCTCAAGAGACGCTTTATGCTACCAAAATCTCTCCTACATGGGGGAAATGAGTGGCCACGTACAGGATAGTTGTGAGTCACAAAGAGTCACAAAACACATGATGTCATCAAGGCTGCCAAACGTCACGAGTGAAATTTACAGCAGACGGCGCTTGGGTTCTTTCTGAAATAAACGGATTATTTTCAAGGCTGAAAGTAGCATTGCTTATATGAAACATAGGTTATTTCTGTACTAAATGATGTATTTACCTTTAAATTGTACAGTAGCACCAAAAACACATTTTTTGATATTTTGTCTCTTAGGTGGTTTCTGAAATAGACGATTCATTTATGAATCGCGTTTTATATGAGCGCTGTATTCTGGTGCATAAGCTGATATAAATTAAATATTTTGTTTTCTATTGGCGATGTGAACTGTAGGGATAATATTAGGGCCGCAGATCTGCCAGAATTTTGCCCCACAGGAGTTCCTTCAAATGCCAGTAAATTTACTGACTTGTGCCTATAATTTTATAGTAAATATAAAAATAACCGAGCTTGTCCAGATTTGAACCCGCTACCTTACAATCAGTAGGCTAAGCACCTAACCAACTCAGACATATCTAGTGTAAGTTATATATAGTTGTAATATGTAAAGAAAGTCGTTATATTCTGATATATTACATTTATACTAATTCCAATCTCTTATCTCTGTTATATAAAGTAAAATTAATTAGTAAACAAAGACGACTCTACATATTAGCGCTTGTTTCGATAAAAGCCAAGGCTTCCAATCACAACATCTGCTAATATGCAAATGGCTTCAGGCTTCATGAACGTAGGAAACCTCTCCATTACAATTTCAATATACGTGATGTGGCTGTTTTAATGCTGTACTATTTTTTTCCGCTACATATTTCGTCAGCGATATTACTTCATTAATTATACTTCGACTGCTGCTATTATTGTATTATTCATGAAACTAAAAGCGGCATTCATTTGTCTCAAATCCGAAACATATATATACTTTTGTTTTATCGGTTATGGAGATGTATATATTTTTAAATTTGTTTTACCTGGTCTGTATATATGGGCTGCATTATTGCTTTTTTTTCTGCGTATGTGAATGTTTTGTTGCTATTTTAAATGAGGTTGCAATGACTATAATTATAGAAACATACATATTTGGTTGATAGTTATTTAATTAATGTGGATACTGAGTCAATAATCAATAACAGTGTGCATGTGACCCTGAAATAGAACAATGCATTTTAATGTACCAGTATATATTGGAGCAACATTAATGTTACTATTCAAAAGTATAGGCACTTTATAAGATAACCTGTGGCCTAGGTTCAATAACAAAAGACAACATCTGGGTTTGTGGTGGACGAAACGGCGTCTGCGAGGGGTTTCTCCGGGTTCTTCGGTTTCCTCTAGGCAATTATTGCAACTGCCCCATCGTCGCCTTTCCTTTCTCATGCCAGGCTTCAGTTTGTGTTCGTTTCTGGTTCTCAGCTCACCACTTCGTTTCCAAGTTGCGACATCACATTCCCCGGTCCAGAGGGACTACGGGAGCCAAGCACGTCCTATCTTGCACCACTGCTTGCCAAGACGCCTTTTGTGGGCGCAGGTGTGGGTTGCGGTTTTTGAGCGCTAGGCTTTGGTTCTACATGGGCTTATGCCATGGAGCTAGGTTATTATGTGGAAGAATATTCGAGTAAGGGAAATATCTAATTAATATGATTCATATGTGTATCGAATGAAGACCCTTTCTTAGCAGGGCTAAACAAGCATTTATTGTAGCAGAGAAAAACAATTGACTACCTTTTAATGCTTACTAGAATACAAGAAAATTAATGTCAAACGTAGTAAAATGACATACAAAAAGTAAATAACATATAGAAGAATAATACACTGCCACGGCGACGCTCACAAAAGGTTCGGCGCGGAGAGATAACGGACGGATAGTGTATCACGGAGATAAAGAGTTTGCCTAAGCAGATAAACATAGCGCGGAAATAAAAAGCATGCCTAAAAAGATAAAGTTAGATAAAAATGATGATGATGATGATGATGATGATTAAAATTTAGGGGCGCTCAACTTGATGATCATTAGCGTCCTTTCAAAAACTGTATTTCACTTTACAATACTTCCTTTCACTTAACTTATCTTTAACTTTCCTTTGACTCTGATGTGGCTTTGCCTTCGCGCTATAGCTCCAATTTTGCTTTGGCTTTACATTAGCTTTGCTCTAGTTTTCCTTCAGCTCCGCTTTGGCTTTTCTGTGGCTTCGTTCTGACTTTAAAATTTCTCTGTTGTAGCTCTGCTCTGGCTCCACTGTGGTTCCGTTCTGGCTTCTCTCCCGCTTCACCATATCCTCACTCAGACTTCATTCTAAAATCCCTCTAACTTAGCCTTGGCTTGGCTCTGGCTTTGCTCTGGATAGGTTACGGCCGCCCTCCGGTCCCGCTCTGGCTTCGTTTAGGCTTCGCTCTGGCCTCAAACTTCATTCTGTACCTTTAAAACTGGCTTCGCTCTGCCTTCGCTCTGGCTAGGCCCCGGTCACCACTCCGGTCCCGCTCTGGCTTGGCTCTGGCTCCGCTCAAGTTCTGCCCTGGCTAAGCTGCGGCTTTGCTCTGGCTTCACTCTGGCTTTGCTCTGGCTAGGCTCCGGTCCCCGCTACGGTCCTGCACTGGCTTGGCTCTGGTTTCGCTCTGGATTCGCTGTAGCTTCACTCTAACATTCCTTAACTATACTCTTGCTTGGATCTGTCTTCATTCTGGCTTGGCTCTTACTAGGTTCTGGCTCCGCTCCTGTCCCGCTCCGGCCTCACACTCACTTCGTTCTCCACCTTAACTTTGGCTTGGTTCTGGCTTGGCTCCTGCTTCGCTCTGGCTTAGCTCTGGCTTCGCTCTGGATAGGATTCGGCTACACCCCCCCCCCCGATCCCGCTCTGGCATGGCTCTGACTCCGCTCTGGCTTAGCTCCGGCTTCACTCAAACTTCACTCTAACTTCACTCTGTATTAACTCTAACTTGGCTCTAGCTAGGCTCCGGCCGCCTTCGGTCCAGCTCTGGCTTCGCTCTGGCCGCACTACCTTCATTCTTAAACCTAACCCTGGCTTGGCTCTGGCTTCGCTCTAGCTTGGCTGTGGCTAGGTTCCGGCCCGTGTCCGGTCCTGCTCTGGCTACGCTCTGGCTAGGCCCCGGTCATTACGCCGGTCCCGCTCTGGCTTGGCTCTGGCTCCGCTCAAGTTCCGCTCTGGTTAAGCTCTGGCTCCACTCTGGCTTTGCTCTGGCTAGACTCCGGTCCCCGATAACGTCCCGCACTGGCTTGACTCTGGTTTCGCTCTGGCTTCACTCTAACATTCCTTAACTATACTCTTGCTTGGATCTGTCATCGTTCTGGCTTGGTTCTTGCTAGGTTCTGGCCCCGCTCCTGTCCCGCTCCGGCCTCACACTAACTTCATTATGCACCTTAACTTTGGCTTGGTTCTGGCGTGGCTTTGGCTTCGCTCTGGCTTTGCTCTCGCTTTGCTCTGGCTCCACACAGGCTTTTCTCTGACTTTGCTTTGGCTTTACTCTGAATTTGGTTTAATGTACTTTTTTAACTTAGATTAGGGTCAAACACGGATGTGGACCTTGTTTTGGCTGTTGGCATTAGCTCTCTCACCACTCAGATGCACCCAATCGAGAGATTTGGCTCGGGATCCCAGGGAAAAAAAAATTAAAAAATAAAAAGGAAAATTCTAATGACATCTTGATTGTCTTACAGAACATTCGGTTTCTTGTTTGTTGCAGAATATTCCAGAAATGTCTAGTAATATGAGTAGTGGTATATATAGGGAAGCCACGACTCACCATGAGTAGTCATGGACAGTTTTAAACAGAGTCGTAACGAGAGTTGTAATTGAAGCTGGTGTGTGATGAAATGTTTGGGGTCAACGACCTTAGTAGATTGTAATTGTGCATGTGACGTGATTCTGCTACTTTGGCCAGAGTGTATTTCTACGGAAATAAAGAACATTTTGAATTTCTGCAAATTGGACTTTTAATTCTACGAACCCACAAAGTTACAATACGAACACCAAACATGAAAAGAATGCTGCTTTTAAGATGTTCCCTCTTTCAAATAAACCATACCTCATATCCAATTAAACTAATATTTGCCTTCAGACGAAAATCCATCTAGTTTGAGAGTAACCATGATGACAAAAGCAGCCAATGAGAACCCAGCATGAACGGTAGTAGGTGAGAGATGTGCGGGCTCATTTGTCTGATTCAGCAGTTTGTCATGCATTTTCAATTCTTTAATTTCTGGTTTTGACACATTTTGATTCCAGATTAATATTATTAAAGTCCATTGTTAATTTCTAAAAAAGTAATTGGGCAAGACGTGACAGTAAGATGGACAGTAACATGACATACCTAATTATGTTAAAATTGTAGGCTTACAAATTAATTGTGAAAACTCAGTACCTCCAAAATATTTGAATTAATAAAAACTGTCGTTCCAACCCAGAAAAGGATATGCAGGACAATAACTAAAACTATTTATAGTATCTAAAATACGAACTTAAACTAGATATAAATAAGCGAATTAGCCAAAAGGAGATGACGTAAAATATCTGCTATACTCCATTGCACTTATAAGCGGCCATGTCCTAAGGTCGAAGGATGTTTTCTCGCTCTGAGGTATCGGGAAGTATCCTCAAAGATTATTAACTTGTAAGGGAGACTCCATCTTGAGATTGCTTCTGAGACTTCTGTTGAAAAGCGTCATAGAACTTGAAGATGGTCTAACGCACACACCACTTTTTGGGAAGAAAAATTGACGAGTGTCCCACTCATACCAACTACGAGGGTGGGTCAAAATGTAATGCCTCCTATTATTTTGTTCCTTGAATAAGTAAGTTATATGAAATTTTGAATTTGGTGCAATTCCTCAAACCTTCTTCTCCAATCCCCTGCAGTGGTAACTTCCTAAGGAAACAGGTGGCAGCACTGCATCCACTTGCAAAATGGCTCACATCGACATTCATATTATACAGCGTTCTGTGATTGAATTTTTGACTGCGAAAGGTGAAACGCCAATTTGCATTCACGAAAGGCTAAAACATGTGTATGGTGATGCAACGGTGTGTGTCAGCACTGTTAGACGATGGGTTCGTCACTCTAACGAAGCTGAAGGGCAAACACCATTGGCAGATGAAAAGCGAAGTGGTAGGTCGGTGACTGCAGCGACTCCATGCAACATTCAGCGAGTCGATGACATCATTCATGGTGATCGCCTCAGTAAAGGCAGTCTGATGCCGATTATTCAACAACTGGGTTACTCAAAAGTTTTCTTTTACTTAGGGTACCAAGAATATTAACCACCCAAAACAAAGAAACAAGGAAAACAATAGCCTCCGAACACCTGCAACGCTTCAATTTGGAGGGAGAAGAGTTTCTGGAAAAAATTGTTACTGGAGACGAAACGTGGGTTCACTTTTTTTAAACCTGAATCAAAGAGGCAGTCAATGGAATGGCATCACACAATTATGATAGATTTTTTGGAGTAGGGATGCACAATAAATTCTGTCCAATGTGCCAGAACTCTCAAAAAGCTGAAAGCACCTCTTCGCCGAGTTCACCCAACAAAAACTATGGCGGATGTTTTTCTTTTGCATGACAATGCAAGACCACACACCAGCCGTTACACCACTCCAGAAATTGAGAAATTGGGATGGCAATTCTTACCTCACCCCATATACAGCCCTGACCAGGCGCAATCAGACTTCCATCTGTTCGGGCCACTAAAGGAAGCTCATCGTGGAATTCATTTTGAAAACTTCCGTGCAACAATGGCTTAGGAAGCAAGACCGTGTGTTTTACCACACTGTAATACATGCCCTAGTTAAAATGTGGAACAGGACGGAGATTATATTGAATAGTAACAGATTAATCGTCAGTGTTGTAGTTTTCAAGCTTTGTAAATTGGAATCAATTTTCTTGGCAGTTAAAAGAGAAACAAATAACAGGCATTACTTTTTTACGCAGCCTCGTACGCAACAACTAGCAGGGAGTGAATATAGTTCAGCCGTGTTTAAAAAGTGAATTCTATACTTCGTGATAATATTGCAATCGAAGGGCATGGAGCATCAAAAAGCGCACGAGCAGTTTACGACTTTAACGTTACAACGAACTGCTGTTGTTACAGTACGTTATCTAGTTTATACCCGTGTAGAGTGATCCATCAGTGGGACAAGACGATACATTCAAAATGCACTGCTTTTCCATAATGTTTAAATAATCTAGACAAGACATTCTAAGATGATTTCGTTGTGAAAAATATTAGTAGCTGTTTTTCCACACATGCATGTCCCCAGTTTCAGTAAAGCCGCTCCGTGGCTGAGTGGATAGACCGCTCGGCTCACACAAAGGCAGCCGGGGTTCGATCCCCTTGCAAAGTGAGATTTGTGCTGCACAACACGTCACTGGGCGGGATTTCTCCGGCATCTCCGATTTTCCCCGCCATCTCATTCCAACAATGCTCCATCTTCATCACATGTATCATCAGTGTTGCCACCTGCGGTGCCACATGTAATAAAAGTGGACGTTAAACACCACGCATTTCTATGGAAAGAAGGCTGTGGCATTGAATTTTTCGATCTGACTCCATCTTTCCATTCTTAAGCCTACAGATGGCCAGTTTAAAAGAACAATGAATTTCGACTACACATTTCATTTCTCGAGTTTCAGTCAATGCTAACCACAGCTCCAAACGAAGTTAATAGACTTGAAATGTCACAGTTTTCTTAAAGAAATGTTCAAAACAACAAATTATATACGAGTAAGTTATATTTTACCAATATATACCACAAGATCACTTTCCACGTCTGCACAGACAGGCACCAAAAGTCTGTAAAACGATTTAATAACACGAAAATAGGAAAGATCAACTAGCTACAGATCGCTATTAAATGACAATCATTTGAAAACGGCATCATAACTCCCATGGAATACTTCAATTGTTCCACATTCTTCACGTCTTATTGAACAGATAAAAGAAAATGTAATCCTCCAAGTTAGTTTCAGCAAATGTGTCATGCCAAAGCTAATTTCTATTTATATAAAATATATAAAGAATATCATTTTGTTTTGTCTATGCAGTTCATTTGTTTTCAGTTTTCATGTACGTAAAAGTTTATCTAGAGTCAATAAATGTATTTTGGCACTAGCAATAGCTGAACCATTTAGCTTAAAACAGGAAGTGCATTTCAGAGAGTAAAACAGGACATGATATTGGTCCGGCACTGCTACTCAATCCTTCACATGCCTTTGTTCAGCTTGGAGCAATGCATCAGGAACGCTCTTGAGCGTACTGTTACATTGATCTTACACTTCGGCCATTGACAAGCGTATGAGTCAAGTGATCGGCGAGGATCATCAAATTTGTACCAATTGCTGTGAAAGATACCCCTTCGATTATGTATATGCAAAATATCATGTTTAATTCTCATTTTGAGGCAAAGGCTACATTCAGAGGAAGGTCTGCCTACAAGCGAGTACTGCTGTTTTACTTGATTAACTTTAATAAATGGCGATTTGTTTGAACGTGCCGCACGGTTCATTTCCTATTTTACTTTTTGTTTCGGCTATAACGGCGTGATAGTCATATGTACCTTTAGAGCGGAAAATATAAAAAAATTAGAATTCGGGAAAAAGTGCATGAGTGTTTCGCTACACACACCAGCGCACAAATACGTAGCAAGCGTACACACCAATACAACAACTATTTTTATTCTGCCCTCAAAATAGAGGTAAATGTTACAAGAGAAGTTACTTTTTGTTTGGGATTTCCAGAAGAGACCAAGACATTAGTTGCATGCTATCCTTATATTTTCATTCTGTGGAGCGAATTTCTTTATAGCTTTAATTCCGTTAGGTTACCTCAACAACCCTCTCTAAAATATGAATTAATACTATGACAGTATATCACCTAAACGACTCGCATAATGGAACTGCTGTAGATGCAAAAAATGACTATAAGAAATAAATATATCCATAAGGAAACTTGGTACTACTGTTGCTAATATCTGAAGCTGCCATACATATTTATTTAAAAACATTTGTAGATAAAATTGACTTTTCTGGATCTATGTATCTATCTCCAAGAAAATACTATCAACGATTTTCAAAGTAACAACAACGTATAAAATGTTATAACCTAAATTAGAACTTGAACTTTTATCAGAAATGTAACAGTAGTTTTGGGTTATGTTTGGAAGAAGTATGAAAAGTTTATAGATTTATAAAAAAAATATGTTAATCTATTTAGTGTTTTAAATAAGTAAAAATATATGTAATTTTGTGATTGGCCGTAGTAATAATTGTATGACGTAATGTTGTGACGTGGAATTAAATCGGCCAATCACAAAATTAAAATAGTAGTAACGTTAGTTACGAAAAATCAATAATCTTGGTATAGAAATGTTTTGTAATGGTGAGTGTGATGAATAGTGGTGCAAGATCAAGAACATTTATGTAATAGTTGGAACTGTTTAAAAGTAACAAAGTAAGAATTTATCAATACGTTGGAAGTGACTGGGAAAGGATGTTCAAGCAAAATGTAATCTAAATAATACAATTAAATAGTTACAAAATATGACTTCTCCGAAACTTTATTCCGAACCACGCCTGAAACCAAGATTCTCATGACTCTTATTTAATCAACCACAATCATCAAGAAACAAATCAAAATACAACGAATTAACCCTGTTATATCTGGCTTCTCGACGTGGATCTTCGAAAAGTCAACGTGCATCCCATCTCAAACATAGAAATCCCGCACCAAATTGCGCCCGAACATGTGACTGATTAGATGGATAGAAATTAAGTACGAATAAAGAATTCCTGTCCCAGAAACAATCCTTTAGATGTCTCATAACGTGTATTGAGAGATTAAAGGAAGCTAAAAGAATTCCATCAGGAGGGCTTCTTAAATTTGTATAAAAAAAGCAGTAAGAGTAACACACTTAGTGTCAACAATTGACGTACGCTCTGACAATAAAGGAATGTATGTTCAGTAATACTAAGTATTGCCACCAAGTTACACAGCGGTTGATTATTATTAAACACAGAAGACGAGTTAAGCAATATCAACACTTCTGATTCACTGCTGGGTATCGCACTGTTAAGGAGGAATAAAAAATAAAATAAAATAAAATAAAATCTGCATATCTAAGCCCAGTTTCTGGAATCTATACCGTGCCTTATTATGCAAACTTCATTTTTAACTTTATTAACTTCTGAATCAGTTTTCACAAAACAATTTACAAATTTTGCAGACATAATCTACTGTCTGCCTTAACGAACTAACTAAAACTAGAGATTATTGGATTCCAGTAACCTTACTAATCTATTCTAATTCTAAAACAGTCTTTTTTCTACTTTACTTCTACACCAACAATATAAACAAATCTACATTTCTAGTACAGCTTTAATTCTTATAACAAGCTACTAAAGACTGTTTCCTACAATTTAAAAATTTCCTCTTCTGCAGCTGGTATCCAAAGCTTCGACCTGCTGGTATCCATCTCCTAAAGGAACTGGCATCTGTAGATGGAGCTGATTCATCAGTTCCAGACATCCGGGTAGTCATCTATCCGCTTCTGCATAAGCAGGTACATCTGTCCACTCGGATTCTCTCCATATATATGTATATTCTCTCTCTGTCTTCTCTTTGATATCCATAATTGGCGTCTTCTATTTATTGGCTGTGCTTCTTAAATTATGTCTTCATGTCTGGTAATCTGTATCTTCAGTTTCTCTTGGTCCTATTTCCCTCTGACGACCTCTTAAGTAATATGATTTTCTTGCAGATTGAAATGTTCCTACATTTCTTTCTTTAAGTCTCTTGTCGTGGGTCATGTGTTCCTCTAACGCCTTAGCGGATATTATCTGAGTCATATTTTCTAAATGTACATAATATTCTGCATCTCTTAAGATGTTGCATAAACATTTTCCTTGAAGTTTCCTTCGACCGTCTTCTACTAGTTCACTATATATATTACACTAAAAAATAACATGTTCCGGTGAATCTAAACACTTACATTGCTCACATAAATCTACATTATAGACACATTATAGACATTATATGGGCCATGTCCTGTAACAAAGTGAAAAAATCCTATTCTTGGTTTTATATATACCAATTTTAGCCTCTCTTTAATGTCCGAAATGTTAAGGAGGACTCCAGTTTATGAGATAAAGTAAATTATGGCAAAAACGCAAAATTTGCTTCAAACTGTTTTATTTTCACCGAATCGTTAGCTCAGTGCCAACGATCAGGCAGCCTCTTGTACAACACTTCTACACATCTCTACAATGTTTTATGTCCCTTTAGCGCACCCTATGTGGTGCCAATAATATTTCTGACATACTTTCAGGACCACCTCTCACACGGAGCTACACGCCAATTCTGAGCAGAACTCTGATATTCACGCGTAAACGGTTTCTCTGTCGGCTCCACAGACCACCTATTCCTTACCCGGAGCCACAGATACTGACGCGTGAACGCACTCTTCGGTCGACACACTCAGCTCGACTGACCGACCCGTCCGTGAATTTCCCCACGGCGCCCACTCCTACCCCACGGAGCCGCACACTACTTGAACCTCAAAGCACCAAACACACTGCTCTCACTACTAGGGTAAGGGCACCATATTTCGCATACCATTTTTATTTTTGGGTATTCTACATGTTATAGTATATCAATAGACACGAAATTCTGTGACAACGTTCTTTATTCATGTTAGCTTGCAGTCCCTTTGTCAAAAAATGTCTTATAAAGTAAGTTCACATAAGAAAATGAAAACCATTAAAGAGCATTTGGATTAGGTTACAAAAATGGTGCTTATTTTGGATATTTTTGTGGAGTGCGATAAGACAGTTGAGAGTGTCGTTTCAAAAAATCCCCGAGACATTTTTTTCCAGCCATACCGTTATTCGAATCAAATGGATGCTTCGTTGATAAAAGCTAGCTGGAATGCCATTCGTCTAATGTCTTTCTAAGTTAAAAATAGCGATCATCCATAACTGTACAGTATGCAGCCATTTCGTTTTCCAGCTTCTCACCAAGTGCGTACTCTTTTCCGATTTTGGTAGTCAACAAACTATCAATATCTTTCTGCTTGGGGTAACATAATTTTCTAGTGTTACATAATTTTCCATACCCTTTGTAAGCTTTTAATAATCCCATTTTCTTCTCTTTGACGGCCGTTTCTACTTCACTCATTGCTTCTTCTGACCACCTCCTTCTGCGTCCTGGTGCCATCTGATAAACAAAAAGTGTTTTAGATCTGTAAAACATTGTTCATTCCTTATTTCGGATATCTGAAGTTACGAAACCCTGTGGTATCCGAAATTAAGAATTCCGCTATATTGGATAAATAACAGCTTGGATTAAACAAATATAAGTAATTTCAAATGTTAATGCATATAAGAAAAGCATCATACGTAATTTAGGACCTTAACTTTAGCTCAAGAAATCGCTCTAAAAAGTAGTCTTCAAACACTAATCGTGAACAAAACAGCTTAGGAATGCTACTTCCCCGCAACTAACTGTATAATGGCTAGAGGTTCACTGTATTCACCTGGTACTTCCTCCTAATTGTTCACATGATCTCCGAGGGAGTGTAGTAGTTCATGGAGCAGAAAATCTACCATCCGAAATTAGGCACCTATCGGAAATATGGTGCCCTTTCCCCACTATTCACTACTGTCTTACTACTCACAGCTGCAACCCTTGTAACAGCTTTGATGTAATCCTGCTGGATGTTGTCGACCGTCTCAGAAGCCGAATATTCCCATGTTACATTCCATAACAGCAACATATGTTATTTGCGCATTAATAACATAGTGCCGCGCTGGCCTCGTGAGCTTTTCATTATGCTACCATCGGTAGCCCTTGAAAGCGTGCATCTTCCGTCCCACCAGCCAATAAACAACGAAGTGAGGCAATTCCGCTACTCTCGTTTCTTCTTCGTGAAGGCGAAGATACAGCTCTCTGAAACAGCTTCTCGTATGACAAGGTACAATATTTTACGGCATTTATTCATGAATAATTGAAATAGCACATTTACTTTCTTTAAGAAGTAAGATTATGTATGTGTTTACTATTATGTGAACTGTTTATGTGATGACCCATTCTATAGATCTCTTATTCATCCTATGAAGTCATACACATGCTCAAACTTTTTTTGCTGTATAAATTAAATAATAAAAAGGATTCCATGTGGCAATATCTTAATAAATATGCACTGTAAGTAACATAACGACTGAAGCAAAAATGCCGAGATGACGAAAGTGTCGTACTGATTGAGAATCAGTGTAATACTATTAATTTGTTTTGCACTTGCGCGGTGAACATGGTATTGAAACAGTGGCCCCTCACCACCCTGGAAATATTACAATGCCATAGATATTCCCAGTATTTGGAGAAACCGTGAGGTAGTGAGCTTAAAAGAGAATATTTGTTAACATTTCAGCCTGCTGATGGAACTATAGCACGAGCAGTTTTAAACATAATAATGAAGGCAAACTAAGGGACACTGGGACTGAAAAATAGCCCAAAAGCCTTAAAAATTGAAATTTTTAGATTTATACATAAAAATGTTCCCCAAACCTTCCTTTATGGAATTGTGTTAAGTGTTTTTTATTTCCGCCACTTTTAAAGGTCTTGCGCAGGTTTTAAATTTTCAGGACGTGACCATTTAAACGCCCCCTTTCTTCTGATCATTTTACAGCAGCTTTTTCTCTAAAACTGTGTTAAAATCTTGCGGCATAGCTTCGCGCTGCTATCTAGAGACAGTTTGGTAAACTATTACTATGTATTCAATACAAAGTGTTTAATCGGAAACATTCAGACATAAATGCCATATAAAAGGTCATCATACCACCTTGGGTATTTTAGCACATAAGAAAATACAAAAAAAGTTCACAATATCGGTGATTATTCTATGTTTTTTTGCAATAAACTTAGCGAATACTTGTAGATTCACTCCTGTTTTGACTGCCTGTGTTTGCTCCAATGTATAATGGCAACTTCCATGTGAGAAATGTGTTGTTGTTTACAATTTGTTTTAAATAGTGTAGTGTAGTGTAGTGTATTGTTAGCTATATAAACAGCGTAATGGATGCTGTTTCATCGTGTTGGCGTAAGCCGGTGAATAGTAATAACGAAAAGTAGGGAGCTGTAAGAAAACATGGTGCAGCAAATCCTTGTTTCACATAAGCTTGCCCCGTATCTCTTAACAGTCACGTGACCTTATCACCTCTCATTGGCTGCTGTTGTAGTATAGACTGTTGTGCGGTAAAAATTAGTTCATGTGTTAACATGATTATATATCTTTATATGTTGGAAGACAACTGTCAAATTTATATTTTCGTAACACTTTGAATTAAATATATTACGCAACAGAGTTGATTTATCTGAAATGCATGTTAATTCTTAAACGAAGTAAAGAGCAGATTCCTTTTCTCTCAAGCACATGGTACGATAGCACGTGATTTAGTGGTAGTGATGCCATATTTGTTTATATGACTTTTATCACTGACCTTGTTTTGAATTGGATTAGTCATATATCGCCATTTGAAGGTGTGTTGTGCCGAGTGCGAGAGCTAAATTATTTTACTGATCATTTATTGCACGTGTACTTATTATATGTATAATGGCAGTTTTTTCGCTGAAGCATCGCAAGGGAAAACGTTTACAAAGCGGCAAAAAAGAATTGTGCTGCATGTGTTTAATGCACTCACAGAGAAAAATCCATCTTTGTCAGTAAGAGAAGTCAAACAGCTGTGCTCTGAACTTACAGGTGTGAGTGTTAGATGCGTAGGAAAATCGCGACATGAAATTGAGACAACAGGAAAACTTACCACGCCAGGGGCGATATTGATGTATGGCGAAGACGTTATTTAAGGACAATCAGACTGTACCGGGATACAAGTCGCAAAATATACTACCTTGACGATACTTGGGTGAATGAAGGACACACGACAAGTATGGCATGACACGGCCCTTAAGAGTGAAAGACAAGCATTTTTGCAAGATATGTGTGCTGGTTTAAAAAATCCCAATTCAAAAGGCCGAAGGCCTTTCATTATAAACTTGTTTCAGTTTCACTGCTCATTCATTCAGTTTCAATTTGCTCAGATTCTTTATAAACTTCATTATTTTTGCATGTCTTCATATTCTTATTTGTATGATTTTATCTATCTTCCTGGCAATTATTATGACGTTTACTGCAGTTTTAAATATGACGGGAAGGCACCGCCTATGGCATATGGCGCGAACGCATTAGCCAATTATGATGAGGGGGAGGTAGTTGCACGCAGAGTGATACACGTCAGCGGAGAAATGTTATAAGAAACAGAGATGAGATGGAAAAGCAAAAATTGGGAGCAGATTTCCATTTCATATATACAGTTGGACATAGAGGAACATCTAATATTTCAGTTCACATTTGCAAATGGACATAGATGAACATGCCAATGCTATTCAAACTATATTTGTATAAACTAGAAGAAATTTGCTAGAAGATTTGAAGAACCTTTTGGAAACTGTGTATAATACATAGTGTAAATAGTAATTTAAATAGCAAGCTATGCATTAGTGAAAATAATCAGAAAATGTTGAATACCAATGTACATAGCAATAGAGACGACAGTGTAAATAATGTACAGAACAGTGTAAATAGTGTGCAGGATAGTTTTATTACTATTTTTGCTGCAGATTTTTAGAAAAAATGAATTTTCTCCTCTTTACATTTTTAATACAATATCTGCTCCCACTGCTTTAGTTTTAGAGCTATGGCTCTGAATTTTAAGAGCACGTGCTCCGTTTATGGGTCTACAACATCAATCTCCGGCTACAAGAGTTAAGATTTAGTTTGGCTCTAATAAAATTTTAAATGCCAAAAAAATTACTAAAAATTACATTCAATGTGCTACATAATTAAAAAAATAATCTTCCTAAAAGTAATGTATTGTTCCTCTACACAGAGACCGAAGTTGTTTATAAAGTTAGTAGGAATGAAAAAAAAACTGAGTTATTCCACTAGCATGGTTATTGATGAACATGCATTAATTTTAATACTGCAATGAACTTCAATTAAAATAAAATACTGAATTCCTTTAAAACTAATGATAAGAAATTACTAAAAATTGGTGTGGCATTTTCTAATATAAAACCCAGTTTGAGGTTTGTAGGTATAGAAATACCTAAAACAGAAATTTCAGTCCCAGTTTTCCTTTACATAATGATTAAGGTATACTAGCGGATGATTCGTGTCAGAGTTTTTGCTTGTTAATTTATTATTATGAATGTACAACGTTAATTAGTTTTAGATTCAATGATGGTACAGATCCTAAATGATCATACTGTTACAAAAGTTCAAAATATTTTTGAATGCGGTGAAATAAAACAAAAGGGTAATTTATTGACATTTTAATAGTCATAAATCTATAAAAGATCAGTTTTAAAATTATTATAAAATGAATAGAGGCTAATTCGTGCTAGTTTTTGCTTGTTAAATTATTATTAAGCATATCAGATGTCATTATTTCGAGGTTTAACTCTCGTACGGCACATGGATAAAATTATATGTGCATTAGAATAATAGTTATAATTAATACTACCAACAACCATTTATGGCTTAACTTTTTACCAATATTCTTTTATTCTCCTACTGATTTATATATAAAAAACTCTCCGTTTAGTTATCTATTCTAAATTAAAGCACATATCTTAGAAAATGGTCGTAACACAATTACAAAATAAATTAAGACTGCTCCTATATTTCGTTTTCAACTAATTGTTTAGATAATCCATTATTTATTTCCAATAATTGATTATAAAATGTTTAATTTTCTAACTATAGGTATATTATTTCTAGGGAAAATATATACACATCACACACTTTTCTTTATTCTCGTGTTTGTCTCTCCTAAAGCACAAAATACCTTCAACAATTGTCAACCTAAGGTTGGTTCTATGTAAATAAATGACTTAAGCAAATACTAACAGATGAATTACATTTGCCCTTAGAGGCATGCGCCACCTCTACCTAGAAGTCAAAAAACTGACTCGAAGGTGCGGTAAAAGTCTTAGATTAATACGGATGCAGAAATTAATCAGATAGCACCATATTGTTGTCATTAGGAGTCCCACGATTACAAAGTGACTAATAATAATTTTTAAAAATCAGGGTTAATTTTACTTAATCTATGATATCAATTATAAGACAATCGCAAAAATCAAATGCAATCCCATGTAGTTCAAACAGAATTCGGTGATTAAAATTAGTCTGATGTTCCATTATTTAATAGCAACTCTCTGAGATATGTTATTGTTCTAGCTTCTTTACTGTTCTAGCTACTTTTCGTTAACCAAGATAAACATACCCACAGAAACGTTTATTAGATATTATTTCCTTGTAGATGCAGTGAGAATGGACAAATTACGTAGGCTGTGGCATAGTCTAATTGTTTAAAGGACGCGTAACTGTATGATGCCTGTGAGTTTTGTTTTCTTTGCAGAAACAGCAGTGTGAAAATGACTGCTCCCTATTTGAGAAAAGCATAAGCATTTCAAAATTCCGGTATCAAGAAATATTTCGGATAAGTTCACTCAAAGTGTAAAGGACATAAATAATCATCGGATCCTATACACCTTTAGTTTACAAGACCCGCAGTATATAACTGCTGAAATCAGTCCCGTGGACAACACGCATGAAGAATCCGGTTTACAGCGCGTAGCTTTAGTTTCATTACAACTACTGCTCGTCATGCTGGTAGATCTGTCTTCCAGGGAGTGCAAGGTGTTTGACATATTTTGTTAGTAGTATTACTTTCCCAGTCCTGCGCCGTGGCGTAGCGGGCTAAGGCCGCATGCCTTGGTCCCTGGCCACGGAAAGCGACACGGGTTCGATCCCACCCATGTGGTGGGGAATTTAGGTCCCGGGTATAGGACCGGTGCCCACTCAGCGTCGTGAGGAAGGTGAACAGCTTACGCTAGGTAAGCGGCCCTGGTCACGGAAATCAACATTCTGGCTGGGGGATGTCGAGATGCTGACCACATCTCCTCCCCGTATAGGTTGGATGATCGTCCAGCTCTGCCGTGCATAAGTGGGCGTGAGGCCGGCAGTCGGGTTGGTAGGCCTTGGCCCTGTAAGGGCTGTCGCGCCATGGGTTATTACTATTATTGGATAATTGTGTAATCTCTGTTTTGGGTATTAAAAGCTTGAAGAATGCAATTTCGATCAATCTGAAAGCAGTCGAGGAAGTGTCTTTAAAAGTTAACAATATACAGAATACACCACCTACCAAACAAGCAAAAATAAATTGTCCAGTATTTTACACAAAAATACTTGGTTTAGGATGCTGCGTACTATAAGAAATAAACTAATTCTTGAACAAACATATGAAAATTATTTTGTACTACTCATATGCACCATTAAGATCACGTGACGTTGAACAAAATTTCTCCCAATATTTTGTTTCAGTGAGGGGCGCAGAAAATTCTCATTCGACAATTTACGAATGTATATGGTTGTTCACTGTAATTCCCGCATCGAAAGCAATGAGAAGGATGGCGTATTGTAACGTAGGCTACACTTTGTATCCGTACCGGAGTGCACAAACACAGGACTTCGGTATGCTTGTTGACATCGGACGTTTGTTGATGTCACGCTTAATCTTGTATAGTACCTGTGTGCGTACATTGATTGCTAAGGTGTATGCAATACGAAGTCTGTTAAGCATACACATAGACACACAAACACACAGTTCTTTAATTTCAGCTGTAGTTTGATTATTTAAATCGTCTTTTGTTTTTGAATTGTAATTATTCAGTGTTTTCTGACGATGTCATATTACATGGAATTCAAGGGCTGCTTTATAGCGTACTCCTTTTAAATATATGATCACCTTCTTCATTCTCAACGACTTTTGCAGAACTCGTAAACCGTAAGGGATAGATAAAGCCTTAATGTAGAAATCTATAGATCTCAAAGAAGCATACAATTAAATCCAAAAAATGTTATGGACATAATCGTTTCCAATATATATGGTTACTGCTTTCAATGTTCAAATACATTCTAAGAAGGAAATCCGTGCAAAGTAAATGGAGTAGTTTGGGAAACGAAATGTAGAAAGTAGATAAAAGAATATTACTGCATGCATTTGTTTCTCGTATCACCCTTTAATGCCCGATATTAATGCCCTAGTTCAAGAGAGAGAATTGCTGTTGTTTACTTCAAGAGAACGAAGTCTATGGCGTGATGAAAATTACACTATTTGCCCCTCAGCTTATGAAACCTCTTACTGTATGAACTTTACCGAGTAAAGTGGCACTGCGGTAACATACAACTCGCATTCGGCAAGTCGTGGGATCGATTCCCTGTCGAACCTCACTCAGCCTTATGTTTTTCGTATTAATTAGGTGAGAACTTTTACACCACGATGTTGTGGGAAATGGCAGTGTTGTACAGATGACGCAGATGCATGCACCCTGTAATTCCTTTGCGGCGCAGGGGGCGTTGTGTGATCGCCTGTATACGATAGGGAGATGATTTTCGTCAGAGAACCCGATGTGTTGGTGGCTGCGAAGTATCCTGGAACCTCAATGAAGACTCAATACTTGATGTGGAATCCCGCGCGTCTCTGACATCTCTACTTGCGATCCCGTGGTCTCATGTGGTACCTTCATGTCATCCCTCCTACATGGTGTTGGGCTCAGTAGCTCTATGTGCGCACGGGTCTTTTTTCTATCTAACTTGTACCTTTTATTGTAGCTCTTATCAATGCCACATTTCTCTGCTCAATTGCTCCAGCGTTAATCCACATTTCTATTTGCCTACGCTGTGTTTACATAGCCAGAACATTCGTTCTCGAAGATGACCCTTACCTGCGAGGAATAACTGGCTTGGCATGTTAATGAAGGCCTCGCCACTTCCCGCGAGGTAATTAGTCTGCACAACAGGATACCTCATGAAGTTTGGGATGAGAAGAGACACAGCGTTGCCCTGTAATAGAGATCCTGTAGAGTTAAACAACAGGCGTCCACCGCGAATATCCTCCCCAAGTCCTCAATCTGCGAGTACTGTGATGGAGGTTGTCAAAAGTAAGATGGTTATTTAGTTGTATGTAGAGAGTTTACACTTCCAACAATGTTAGCTATCAAATTAACGAGGAGAAACTTCTCGTGTTCATATGCAGATGCAGAACGACACAAAAATTTAAGCATTCTGCTCTTTTTAAGATCATTAATTTATAAGTTTTTTTTAAATATCTAAGTGTTTTTACACATTTATTGGTGTATTAACTAAAACTGCGGTGAAAATGAATATAAAATCAAAATTTTACAAATTCCCTCACTAAACTCACTTTTACGACTTCACAATTATATTTAATGGTCGACTTAATTATTTTGTCTCCTGTCATCTGCAAGAAAGAAATGTGATTATTACCTACAATCACACGAATTTCTTTATTTATGCTCCAACAATCTATTCATTATAAATAACGAGGCATATTCTCCTAAATATTTCATGATAATCAAAATAACCTTTTGAATAATTGCGTTTATTACATAATACTAAATGAAATACCATTTCCCTGTAAATGGAACGAAAATTGGGGAATGCTGTAACTTCAAAAGTTCATCAACTGTTTAAAGATCTGATTGTAGTGTGATTGGTTTGATAATAACTTCTGAATGCTGAGCAGGAAAAGGAAAACAATAAAGAAAGAACAACTTTTCATTTGAGAAATGTGTATTTTAAAATTGAAACCATTAACTAGGAGTATATTGGTGAAATTTTGCATGTTTTAACGCGCTCGGTATTGATTGTGTAGAAAGATTTGGTCTACATTTTACCGTTTACCAGTTGGGTAACAATCGTCCAAAATGATAATTAGAGACACTATTCTAAAAATGTTACGATAGACCTTTGCTATCTACTATGCACATGTTAGATAACGTATGAATATTATGTGCCATTCAGTGACTTCCACTCATTCTTCCACACGCAATTCGTTCAAAACATCACTCTCATATTTAATTCTGGTCAGTCAATATTATATCTAGAAAAACTTCCATTACTTCTCTATTCAGCTTTAAGAATTAGGCAGATTAAAGCAAGACCTCCGTTCTTAAAAAGCGGGCCAGCATATGAAGGGGTTTTGAAATAACACGCTCCTGATATGACCACACGAAAAAATGGAATGACGTCTGATGGCCTGAAAAAATATGTTATAGATTATAAAGTTCTTTATAAGTATAGCTTAAGTTGTAATAATATTCTTGAAAGTCTTGGCATCACACAGTTTTTGAAATAAATTAAATTAAATTGAATTGAATTGAATTGTTTGGTTTGGTTGTTTGAAGGTTATTGTAATGGTTTAATTTTGAAATATATGAATGTATAATTATTGTTTGTTTAATATGTTTGAATTGTATTGTTATTTTTGAATTTGAAATTTATATTTTATTTGATATAAAGTAGATTTGAAAAAAAAATATGGTTGGTGTAGAATTAAAAATAATAATTGAAATTGTTTGTTTATATAAATTGATATAATGTATTTTAATTTGTTTAAAGAATTTGGAGTAAATAATTTGTAAATTTTGTGATTTTGTAATGTAAATTTTATTAATTATTTTTATATAAGTTTTTGGTTAAATGTATTGTAAGTTTTTAAGAAGGATTTTATCAGTTAAAATGGTAAATTGATAAGTTTTAAATGTACTGGTTACCAGTACATTAAGTATCGGTTTCCGGTATTGTAGTCTTATTTTGTAATTTGTAGCTGGTTGCCAGTTATTTGTATACTGGATTCCAGTAAATTTTTATTAGTTAAATCGTAAATTTTTAAATTGGTAGCTTTTGTATTTGTTTAAAAATTTTTCTTTTTAATTTTTGTTTTTTATTTTATTATCTGAAAAATGATTGTTTAAATTGTATTTTTGTATTTATGTGGTAATTAATAAATTAGAATTTGGAAATCATGTCCCGGTATAAGAAATTAGGTACTGGGATTAGATTTTCAGATTTTATTTATTTATTTATTTATTTATTTATTTATTTATTTATTTATTTATTTATTTATTTATTTATTTATTTATTTATTTATTTTTAGTTTTTGTATTAAACTGTTCATGGACACTCATGTATTATTAAACTTTTTTTATTTATCTCAAAACTTTTATTACCTTTGGGTGTAATAAAATAAATGGTATGCTAATGGTAGTTGACGCAGAAAAGGTAATAAACTGTAAATGCAACAATGAACAGAATTATGAACGTTTTGGCTGGTAAACAGGTTGCATTCGTAATATGCTAGTACACTAGTACACCCATAATTTAATAGAATATTCATTAATTATCAATAAACTTAATTACTCATATTGATAAATGACAAATTCGATTTATATTATAAGGAACACGTTCGAATATTTCCTCTGAAGCTCTTTTGATTTATTAAGTGTTATACTGTGATGTCTATATACTGCTCCATCACTGATGTTTTAGCTAGTGGAATGGGGTACTCTTCCAGGAAGATAAGGACTAAGCTGGTTTGGGTGGAAGTCTTTAACTAGTCAGAAGGAGTGAGGGGTAAAGAAACGCGACAGAGTGAAGACAGAGCGTTAGTATGCTATCCACAATTTCAGAATTGTCAGCAGTTAAGATTTCGCTGATGAATAACCTATCCCATTCCACTACCTAAAATGTTTGTGAACGAAAAGTATAGTGGTTTCTCCCACACGTGGCCACGTGCTACGAACTGATTGTCTGGGCACTACAATTGGGACTCCAGCCGAAATAGTTGCATTATCTCCGCAGAAGCTTCCTTACTCATAATTGCAATAATTACATATAACTTTTCTTACGAAATTTTAGAAAGGTTTTCCTTATCCATCATGTCTTTTCGCAATTTTCACAAGAAATTTTCGTTATAACTTCAGATCTGAATATCTGAAACGGAATTAATTTGTGCCTAGTGTTTAACTTCTTCCAGTGCATGTGGGTGACTTGTACATGGTTTTTTCTAGCTCCCCCGTAGATAAAAATTGGCATTACTTTAAAATCAGGCGGTTTTGAGGATCAGAATCCTTTCTTAATGTACTTATATTAAAATGTCTTCAATGAAATTGTATTACGCAGCAGTTGTGTGCCTTGTAAAATTTCTGTTCTAGAAAAATCCAGACTGACTGATTGCTTGATTAGCTTTAGAAGAAACTTGTAGGCTTGCTTTTCTCTACATTTGTTTGTTCAGAAGGTTTATGTTTTCAGCAAGCATTTTCAGCACACCCCATTACAACTTTCTATTTCAGTTATCATTGACGCTTTGTAAAATCCTGTGACAGGAATGTATCTGATGATAAGTGTAAAATACAGTGTATGCACCAGACCACATAATCTGGAAGAACTGAAAGAAAATAGGTGAAAAAAGTAATTCAGTTTCAAATAGAGAACTGTGAAGTGGAAATGAAAATGTTCTGCGACAATATAATAATAAATAGGTCTCATTATATATGATCTTATTATAATTTTAAGTATAATTATAAGAATATGAGAAGGTTGGGTGAAATTATAACTTTTTCGGCGGTGGTCGGCGCACAGGACGCCGTGTTCTGGCAACAATATTTTATTAGTTGGAATAAAGTATAAGGACTTTTGTTTCCATAACTATGTACCTGTCTTCTGCAGATTAATACTAACCCAGCGGAATTTGTTTCTATATGAATTCTCTGTGAAGCAGCAAATAATTTTAAACTGCATGACGTACTAAATGAAGTTTCCTTTTTTATAACTCTTATGAAGGAAAATTAAATGTGCTACTAACCATATTGGTCAAAAAACAGGGCTCTTCAATGATGAAATAATTACTATACATACATACTTACACAGACATTCCTTCTTGATGATATGTATTATAAATCATAGTACAGTGTGATCCACATAAATTTGAACCATTTAAATAGGCCATAACTTTTGACCCAATAATAGGACACATGCGAAAGTTTAGAAGAATATAATAATTAATTGTGAGATTACATTACACTATTTACATCTCAGATAAAATGTTTTAAGTGTCCTCCACCAGCATCTATACATGTTTGCACTCCTCTCACCAAATTCTCTGAAGTTTTACAAAGAGTATCCTCGCCAATGTTACTTATTTCGATTCGAATGGATTCCTTGAGAACATCAATTATCCGTGGCCTATTCTTGTACACTTTTTTTAGATACCCCTACAATAATAAATCCTGTGAGGTTAGGTCAAGGGATGTGCAGGGCGACAGAGTTTTTGAGATTATTCGATTATCAAAGAAACTGGTTCCAAGTTCCATGGTGTCATTAGATGTATGCTACGTTTCTCCATCTTGCTGGAAATAACCTTCTCTAAATTCGATATCATCCAGCTGCTTCAAAAATGTATTGGAGATATCCGTATAAACTTCAGTGTCTACAGACGTATCAAAGAAAATGAGACCAATGTTCCTGGAAGCTGACAACGCGCACCATACTCTAATCTTTTCATCATGCAATGGGTTTCTTGGATCTCTTGTGGGTTTACAGTAGCCCAATAACTGGTGTTTTGTGTGTTTATGTAGCCTGACATGCCTCATATGCAAACCACGTCATGGGAGGATGTCTGGACGTGGAATAGGAGTACCCTGAAGCCAACGAGTGTAACTGATTCGTTTATCCTAAACTAGTTCTTTCAGTTGTTGCACCATATGCACTCGTAATCCCGATTTCTTCGCAGTTCTTTGGCAAGTTCCATATGAATACCCTGATTCCTGGCTCAATCGACTCAATGATTTGTTTGTTTGGAGAATAGCCTTCTGTGAACATCTGTAACAATACTTGCATTCAGGGCGGTCTATGTCTTCCACGCTCACTAATGAGCATACCAGTTGTCTCCAGCTTTCTTATGAGCGATAAAATTGTTGCATTTGTCGGAACAATGCGTACTTTAAATTCTCTTCGAAATTCCCTTTAAGTTGTTACCAAGGAATTTGTCTTCCAATATGTTTTCAAAATATCAACACGCTCTCGTAGTGACTACTGCATGTTGCTGTTATGAGTGCACATTTAAGAATGTCAACTGTCAAGAATTGTCAGTGCTGTCAATTGTCCCAGAGCCACTGAGTTGATTAAAACAAATTTCTAAATTCTACGAGCTTTTAAAGGGCATTTATAACCTATTGAAATGACTCACCTTTATATGAATTGCAATGTACAATTCTCATATACACTATTTTCAATTTAATAATTTCAAACGCCCTTACCTAACTATAACGTACAAATCCACTAATAGCTTCTGTTTTCCTCATAGTTATTTCACATACCATCCGCCACAATTGTGTTGGTGTTAAAGTATACAACAGGTAAATCAACGCAACGGTAGTGGGAAATGTTCAACAATAACACCTTTCTCTTTTTTTCACAAACACGCCAAACAGCATTTCTGTGCGATGCTTGTTTTACTAGCCGTGGGATCAAAACGCCATTTGTTGAACATTATCCATATTGCGTGGTTCTGTTGTTTCATTTTTAGCTTTTATTTGCTTCAAATAATTACATACTTTATGTTATCTAAACGGAGTACATCGTTTAGTGAAACATTTAAACTCTACTAACCAGATTTACTGAAATAAATGGCTTCAAATCTTTATTGTGATATGATACATTTATTTCTTGCCATATATAGATAACACGCAAAATGAATTCTACTTAATATTACTTTTAAAGGCTTTTCCACTTCATAGCAGTTGCCTTTTAATCCCTGTCTCCAATTTCTTCCCATGATTCCTCCTGTATTTCTCTGGATCTAATCTCCTGTATTATACCTTCTCTTCAAGAATCGCGGGAGTCCCTTCTTTTTCTTCTGGAGATGACCAGTTTATTAGTTCCTTATGTCATCTTTCTTAGGAAATGCACCCTTCTCCGTACAATTTAATAAATTTATTTTATAATCTAACATTTAAACTTAGGCTTTATATTGTATAATGCCCAAGGGCAATATCAACTTAATACAAAGAAATACAAAACCTGCATTGTCCAGTTAAAGTGATTGAGGAAGCAAACAACTAAACTGAAGTAAGCAAATTTCACCCGAATTAGAGGGCGCTTATTCATTTATAGCTTCAGTTGATAGGCTATTTAATGAACTGCATTGCCCTAATTAGCCTTGTTTTAATTGAGAAGCTGTTGACATATATCACCTCGAAGTTTTGCTTGCTGCAACGTTAATTCGTGAGATACAGTCCTCAACTTTTATGTGACTTATTTAAGATTTTAAGTTGATCACGTACCGTACCATTACCTATAGAAAAGGTCATGAACGTCAATGAATCTTAAGAATTTATATATGAAATATACTGTTATTGCACTATTACTGATTGTGTTGTTTCTTTCAGCGTCAAGTACAGCACTCGGTTATGCAACCCTAATTAACTTAATTGTACGAGGGCTGTTCAATAAAGAATGCTTAATTTTTTTTAACCCCTTACCTTTACTCATCCTCATAATTTTAATGTTGATGGTCCTTCTCAAAACAGTCTCTCCTCAATGCGATGCACTTATCCCAGCGTTTCTGCCAGTCTTCAAGGACATGCTAGTAAGCATTTTTTGAGAGATCCTTCAAAATCACCTCCGCAGCCTTACCACTGCTTCCGATGTTGGATAATGCCTCCCACGAGGGCGTTTCTTCAAGTTAGGGAATAGAAAAACGTTACATGGGACTAAATCCGGACTATTGGGAGGGACGGATGCACTTCACACTGATTTTTACAAAATATTCAGCAAAATAAGGGGCAACTTCGTGGTGCAGCATCCAGCCTGCTTCACGGAAATGTGGTCTTTTGTGCCTGATATGGACTTGCAATGTTTTCAGGACATCTCTGTAGTATTGTCCAGTTACTGATGTGTGTGCAGGTGCAAATTGCTGATAAACCATTCCATGAATATCAAAGAATAAGATGACCATAACTTTCCCAGCAGAAGCAACCAGCTTAGCGTTTTGGGGGGTTGGTGATGAAGGAGATTTCCACAATGAGCTTTGGTGTTTGCTCTCAGAATCAAAACGATGTAGCCAGGATTCATCAGCAGTGATTAGGATTGAAAGAAACTCCGGATCTTCCTCTAACATCAACTTTAACTGCATGCAGACCTGCATGCAGATGTCCTTTTGTTCGACAATCAACAGTCTTGAAGCCCATCGCGCACAAACACGCCTCATGTGTAATGTTTCTGAGCATCGTGTGTTTGGCACCCAATGAAATGTTCAGTATTTCAGAAAGTGACCTTAAGGTAATTCGTCGATCCTCTCTCACAATAGCAGCAGCAGTGTTGATGTTTTCTTCCATAAGAGCAGTAACTGGAGCACCGGGTCCACCTTCCTTTGGGATTGACTGTCTCCTCTCTTTAAACATTTTAAACCACCTTCGAGCTGTGCTGTAGGGAATAACAGACCCTCCATGGGCCTCCTGTAATATTGTATAGGCCTCAACTGAAGACTTGTTGATACGAAAGCAGAATTTCAAAGCCGCATATTGTTCCTCGAGTGTTACTTCCACTGCAGAAGTAGGCGATACTGAACATGTCTGAATTTGCCAGGTTCTCACAGGCGGGAACCAGGTGTACCAACATGGAAACTACTACAGCGTGATTGTTTCACATTAAGCTAACTGAATATAATAAGATTGAATTTTATTGCGAAAAATTATGACCGTAAAAAAATTAGGATCATTCTTTATTGAACAGCTCTTGTATTACTGTCACTCCTGGATACCACTTTAGCTGCTTACCCATTTACCCTTAATCTTTCCTAGAACTTTTTACATGCTACATTTTTTTTTCACTTTTACTATTCACTCAAATTATAGCTACTGTTATATCTTTTATTAATGCAATCCATATCTCATTTTAAATATTATTCGTCTCCCTTTTAGCAATTATACATTTAATTAGGCATATACATACCGTGTACAGTTTGAGAAGGCATATGAGCTGAACCAGTACATGGAAACGGTGGCTGTCCTGTTGTCATTTGATGCTCCAGAGAGCCGAAGATAGGGAGAGGGAACGAGGAAAGTAACATTTGGCATCTGACAAATTGTTAGAACGAAAACTTCGCATCAAATGATAATTATGATGACATTCAATACTTATATATTTATTTACTGAAGATAACGCATCTGGATTTCTGCAGTGGAGTGGAGTTTGAAGTAGTCCCTCTCAGGTAGCGACACTGACATGACAAATTAATATCATAATACATAAATGTAACTATAAGAACAAATATAAATAACATATATGATGAAAATTTCTGCCATACTTGAATTTAGTGAACGTTTCCCAAAATTTAGTAGGAGTGGGGGAAAATTGGAAGTTGACAGAAAAACGTTCCAGCAGAAAAATACAATCTCCACATCACACTCGCGACTGATTGACGTGTGACGTTCCGCGACAAGAAACAATAATACTCTGTAATTGCCTGTGAATAATTCGCGAGTGAAGTTCCGCGCCAAGGAATTTGGTTAGGTACTCCTCAAAGACACTGTCATTCACTTCACGATTGGTACGCGAGAGGCGAAGCAAGACGCGACACAAACGCATTCATCAAACAAATTGCTGACACCACCACAAAAACTATGAAGAAAAGCATCAAAGCTTATAAAATATCAGGAAAACTTACAGTGGCAGTTAATCAAGTAAACAAAAACGACAAGAACACAAAAAGAATACAAACATCTGAACAGCTACAAAACAACAGCAAGCCTACTAAAGCAACAAAAAAGTAAGAGCAGATGCAGCAGCAACAACAGCGCAACTACTGTAAAAAACAAACGAAGACGCTGATACAACAATTAAGAAACCTGATGAAGAATAGCTACCACTACAACTCACACACCGGAGGACAAATGCAAACCTCGACAAAGAAATACACAAATCATCAGAGACCCAATGCAAAATTCAGAACAAACATTAATGAACTTAAAATGAAAACAGTAGCAGCAGAATTAACCACCGTTGAAAGCAGAACTTCATGACATATCTCAAGAACCTATAAGACTACTATAGACACCATCCTTGAACCCTTCCTAACAACTAAACTAGGAAGTCAACACTATAACTGCACACTGTCATAAGACGTAAGTATTGTAACTCGCATTAGATACACTCAAAATTCTTCATAAGATATGACAAAACCCCAATTAACGAATGCATCCATCAATCTACAAACGATCAAAACAAACCCACAACCCACTATATCCATCTCCATGATGAAGACACATGAAAGAAAAACATGACGACCCCAAAGAACACCCTAAACTCTTACATGAAAGGTAACATGACAAAGACTTACTGACTTACTGAAAACATCAAGCAACACAGATCAAGACACCTGCATCAGAACACTGAATACGAAGAGGTCATCGAAGATCAATGAGAGCGACTACAAGAGCATCAAACCTACTACTACTACTACTACTACTACTACTACTACTACTACTAGTAGTAGTAGTAGTAGTAGTAGCAGTAGTAGTAGTAGTAGTAGTAGTAGTAGTAGTAGTAGTAGTAGTAGTAGTAGTAGTAGTAGTAGTAGTAGTAGTAGTGGTAGTAGTACGACTCAACATTCCATCAGGTGGCGAGCACACACGAGAGATTAAGGATCCTAATAAACTTATCTGCATCTAGGAATCGAAGTGTTTTCCTTCACAGACTAACGAGTCAGGGCGTGCCCAGCCCTGAATTTACATAGGTTCAAACTTACGGTGAATTTACTGTATCATTTGTACACTTAATATTATTTCAATTATCTCTTTAGGGGAGAGTCTCATATCGAGCTACATCGAAGGAATCCCAGACTTACGACCGAAATCCCACGATCTTGAATAATCCATCTATCGTGGACTAACCATATGAGGTGTTGAATGACCGAGGGGTCATGCCACATTGTATGGTCACTCACATTGCAATCTCTGGTTGTGAGTTCCTGGCTTTGTGAAAAATTGATCCGATTACGCAATTTCTCTGATGACAAATGCTTAAAGAAACTGTGCATCTTAAAAGTAATATTTCTAGCCTAGAGCACCACTAACAGGGTTTGAAAGTGACATTGTTAACAGTTCAGAAAACACAATGTAAACATGTGCATTTTCTGCTTGTTGCAACTGTCACACAAAGCACCTTACACTCCATTTTGGTTACGCACTGGCCTTGAACCGAACTTCAAAGAATACGTGCGCTCTCCTTGACTGCAGTTATCCGTGGTCAGTTAATTTATGAACTAAATATATGCTGTTCCTAACGACATTCAGTACTGCGTAATGAAAAGGAATAACACAGGGCAAGAATGGAAGTTGAAGCATAAGCACGAGAGTCAGGTGTTTACTCTCGAAGCAATATACCGTACGTCACAGAAAAATAGCCTTTGTACAGGCTGCCTCAAAACTTTCTGTCGCATATATAAAGCATCTTACAATTTCCAATTTCCAGAAATCTCTGTTGCACACGCTTGGGATATGCGTCCCGAACTAGGCAATGTTGCACGCCTATGACAGAACAGTCGCTCTAGAGCTTAGAGTTACCCGGCATTCGTCTTTAAAGATAAGGGAAAATCCCGGAAAAACCTTATGCAGGTAACTCACCGTGACCGAGATTCGAACTCGCGGCCTCTTGAACGTAAGGCAGACCTGCTACCATCTACGCTAACGAGGCGGGCAACTTTGACCTTAATCCTTTAAGAAATTGTTAACCGGTTCTCATCAAAGTGAAATCCATCCTTCCAACTATCCACGTATTACTTCTTGCCCCAATTTTTGGGTTGTGATTGAAGGGGCAAGGGAGGACACGCAGCGCTAGGTAGCAGGAATCTACTGCGGAATAGTGCCAACCACGGTAGCGTAGATGGTAGTGTGCCTGACGTTCAAGAGTTCCCGTTAGGGTTCCTGTTTAGTGTGAGTAACCTAGAAAAGATTTTTCTGGGATTTTCTCTTATCCTGAAAGATGAATATCTATTAACTCTAAGCTCTATGGACCCTGAGCTCATTTGAGCATCATTTCACCCATTTTATTCATCGTCCGACATGACATAACATTGAACACGTAAATTCGAAAAGAAATAGGAATAACACTCCCAGTAGGAGGGGGTGAGGGGACACCGACAGACAGCGGAGCCAGCGAAGCCTACAGGTTTACAAAAGTCAACAATATTAGGCGTCCTGAGAGAAACTACAAAATGCACCAGGAAAGCAAGATTAAAAAGCGCACGCATCTGTACCATCTATCTATCCTGCCGAACTAACAATCAACCCTGAACAGTGACATGGGATGGAATGGTAAAGGAAAGCAAAGGAATCAATGTAGTAAGGAATGCACCCTTGCATTCAACAAGACAAGTCCTGCGCCGTGGCGTAGCGGGCTAACGCAGCATGCCTTGGTCCCTGGCCACGGAAAGCGGCCAGGGTTTGATCCCACCCATATGGTGGGGATTTTCGGTCCCGGGTATAGGACCGGTGCCCACTCAGCATCGTGAGGAAAGTGAGGAGCTTACTCCAGGTAAGCGGCCCAGATCACGAAAACCAATATTCCGGCTGGGCGATGCCGAGATGCTGACCACATCTCCTCTCCGTATCGGTTGGATGATCGTCCACCTCTGCAATGCGTAAGTGGGCGTGAGGCCGATAGTCGGGTTGGTAGGCCTTGGCCCTCTAAGGGCTGTGGCGCCGTGGGTTATTATGTTATTATTATTCAACAAGTCTGTGCTCCAATTATATTTGTTCTATATAATTACAAAACAATTTTTCTTCAGAATTAGTCCATACGTTGTGTTTTTGTACATTCTCCATTCATCTTTACGGAATCCAAATTATATATGTGACGGTTGTGACGTTAATATTTAGATACTCTTTTGAGCAACACAAAATTGGTAAAAATTGTATACTTGGAAGATGGAATAATATCGGTACACGCGACATCCGGTAATGCTTTGTCAGCTCTATCAGCAGGGCTTTCGACCTCCGCCTTACGGCCCAGCATGACTTGCAATATACGCGACCGGATGTCGCGTGTACCGATAGTATTCCATCTTCCAAGTATACAATGTTTACTAATTTTGTCTTTTTCAAAAATGTATCAAAATATTAACGCCACAATGTATTTATATAAAATCATTTTTTACATTCTTCACAATTATTTTCCAATACATTATCATGTAATTTCAGTGTTGTATTCAACCAATTGCAACCGCATTTGCTCCTCTCTTAGATGAGCCAAACTGATTCTTGCAGCTGATCTTTTTGGCAATCCTATAGCTGCCCTCTCTAGGCAGCTGCAGCGTGAACCTCTACCCAGCCCTCTCCAATATTGTAACTACTTAATTAACATGTTGCTTGCGGCACCGTAAAAGATAGATGACTATGAGCTATGTTCCTGCTAGACGAGTGTTGTTAAATTATTAGCAAGCAATGTTAATACTGATAAGGCTAGATGCCAGTATACCTGCTCTTGTAAATAAGACCGAAATAAGTATCATTATCAATATAAATATATATATATATAAATATATATGTAGTGCTCGCCGTATATGTACTCCAGAAAAATATTTGATTTGATAACACTGGGCAGCAAAATAAATAATTTTTTAATATTTCGAGCACTTCATGAGGAAATTCCTACTAATTTTGGGTTGAGAAAAACAAATATGACAATTAAAAACTTTTATTAGCTCTACTTTTTATGATATACACAAGGTGAAAGTATTACGTACTAACGGATTGAGAGAAAAGGATATATTTTAATTACATACATGCTAACAAGTGCATTTAATTTTTTTAACTGTTAATTACATGCTAAGTGTTCTAAATTGCTGGGAAAATACTTCGCAGATAGCCGTGTCTGAAGAGAATCATGTGGTGGCCTATTGACTTCGTCGTCTTTTAGCTTGGCTCTTGTGATGGATTTCCGCAGAATCCCTATACAAAGACCAACAGTAATCTTCAAGCATTACTTCATTCCAACGGCCCTGATATCTTTGTTCCATAACAGAAATGTCCTGATGGAATCTCTCCCCAACTCCACAACTAGGAGGGGAGATGTCTAGGTGGGAGTGGAGAAAATAAATTTTAAGGGACATGTGGTATCCAAAGTTACGGTAATTTTACAGGAACACAGTTGTCATCTCTTTCGCTGCCTAAAAATTCACGAACAACACCCTTGAAGGCTTCCCGAGCTTCCTTTTTTCCTCCCTCAAAATTTGGTCAAATGCAGGATCCTTTACAAGATCTCTAATTTGTGATCCAACAAAAATGCCTTCCTTAACTTTTGCATCACTTTATTTCCAAAATTTCTCTTTGATGCTATTTGACAGGTGTGCCAACTCCCCCCCCCCAAAAAAAACCAAATTTAAAATCTTCACTCTAAAAAATGAAATATCACTTTATCTTCAAAACAAGAGCTAATCTATCATTTTTATTGTGATTTTTTTAATTCAGTAGATGGAAATACATGTAAATTCACTATTTTTAAGCCCGAAACATTTTCATTGTTGCCCAGTGTAATCCATACATACAAAGAAAAGTACTCTGAATCTTTCTCTCTCGCGCACCTGCCTCTCTCTTCCCAGTTTGGAAAGTATTGGCCATTTAGAATCGAGTTCCAGCATGTTCTCCTCCGTCTGTAGAAGTCAAAGATAGACTCCTAATAGGTATATATATAGGTATATATATATATATATATATATATATATATATATATATATCAATTTTACCATCTGCAGGCATGATGAAAGGATATTTGCCCATTTTTCTTGTTCCCCATGTAATGCGAAAATTCTCTTATTACCATCGATAATAATATACACCTTTCTACACTCCCAACTTGTTACTCGTATCACCGTCTTTTGTTCCATATTGGGCGCACAGTTGTCCCATGCGGCAGATTCCTGATGATTTCCCTAAAGTTAGGCTTTTATCTGGCTTCAACTTGGGTTGTTCTGGTAATCGCTCACTCAGGCTTACTAAGTTAATAAGAATACGAGGATATTTGCGGGAAAGCAGAAAAAAATTGCATAGCTTTTCTCCGGGTGGATGGACAATTGCCAATGTAATTGCGTATACAGAAAGCCATTTGTTGGAATACACAAACAAAACCGATAATATACTCTTATCGGCAAATATTGTGTATTTAATTCATTGCTATAGCAATGTACTTCTGAAGAAACTAATGAAAAGGTAAAAAGGTTTACGTACGTGCTATAAGGTCATCGTTACCTTTGGATAACCATTAAAAAATATGAAATAATTAGACATTCAATGGAATATGAAGCGTATCTCGGGTATACTTAATGCCATAATGGTGTATGACCCAAAGAGTATGATTTATAGAGGTCTACCTTTCCTACAATATGATATTAGCTACCTTTTGCGGTTTACAAGCTGCAAAAATTTCTTTAGAGAAGATTCCTCCGTTGGCTTGTAACCGTAGTGTCAGGCAGCGATTAGGAGGCGGCGAATTAATCGAAATCAGACACTTAAAAAAGAAGATAAATTAATAAAAATGGCTTGCTGTAACCGCAGTATCAGACAGCGATTAGGAGGTGGCGAATTAATCGAAATCACGAGAATTAAAAAAAAAGAAGATAAATTAATGAAATGCTTTGCTAAATTAATATAAAATATTGTTATATTAATATGAAATTAGAATGAAATTAGAGTAATGATTAAAATAGCGGTTTAATTAAGAATAAGATGGGAAGAATATAATTTAAGACAACTAACATGCTAGAATCCATGTAAGGGAGAGAAAATATTTCTGTAAAATCTGAACACAAGTCGGAGAGACAGGAAGAGCTGACCGTTAGCCTCCTTGTTTAAGGAAAGGTTCAATGTCTGAGAACTATAGCCAGAAATGTGTAGGAACAATAAGGTTTCCAAGATGCGGTCAAGCATAAGACCTAAAAGGATTTACTTTGCTGAGGTGATAACGATGTATACCGTTACAAAGAGCCCAGGGTAGGCGTGACCCAACTCACGGTGGGATGTAACGTCAATGAGTTCGACGAGTTTTGCTAACCAATAAAGAAAAATCGAAATAAAATGAGAAACCAATAATAATGTAAGATTTGAGAAATGGGGAGAAGGGTGAGTTATTTTGGTCATGTGATAAGAGTTAGAGTGGGGATCAGAATAAGGTACGAACTGAATCGCAGAGTAGACGAAAAATCACTTCAACAGTCATACTACGAGGGGAAAGACGTGTTAGTGCGCGTGAAGAAGAAGTAGTAAAGATTTCTAAGTCCGAAATGTAGGGAAGTCAAGAATAACGCAACCAGCGTAAGAGAAGCAGCAGAAGAAGTTTATAATAGCAAAGTATTCGCCGTATAAAGAAGTAAGAGAATTCTGTTAGGAAGTTTAGTAACAGGTGGTCGCCGCTACAAATCAATCTGAATCAACGAACTTAGTGAGAATTAAATTAAATCATTTTTGCAACGAACCAGTGTTAATACAACTGAGCAGCCAACAAACAACAAATCCATTTCCTACAACCATTCACCTGAGGATAAGAGATCTCATAGCTCCAATTAGAACCCAAATCAAAAGTAAACACCAACCAATTGAAATCTGACATGCGGGTATGCCGCATTGCTAAACTAATATAAAATCTTGTTATAGTAATATGAAATTAGAATGGATAGAGTAATGATTAAAATAGCGGTTGACTTAAAGAAAAAGGAGCGAAGAATATAATTTAATATAGCATACATACTAGCATCCAGGAAAGGAAAAGAAAATATTCTTTTAAAAATGTGTACATTTCGGAGAGACAGGAAGGGAGGACCGTTATCTTCTTTGTGCTGGCAAAATTCAATGTCCGAGACCTATAGAATACTTCCAGCCTGGGATGTTTTGGGACAAAAATGGTTTCAAAATGCCGTTGAGCAAGAACGCTAAAGAGATTTACTTCGCTGATTTGATAACGATGTATACCGTTACAAACAACTCAGGGTAGGCGTTCCCCAACTCAGGGTGGGCTGAACGTCAATGAGATAAATGAGTTTTGCAAACCAATGCGAAAATTCGAAAAAATGAGAAACCAATAATAATGTAACATTTGAAAAGGATGAGCTAGCTTGGTCATGTGATAAAGTTAGAGAGGGGCCAGAATAAGGTCTGAACTGAATCGTCAAGTAATAAAAACTTACTTAAAAGGTAATACTGCGACAGGAAGGACGTGTTCATGCGCGTTAAGAAGAGAACCGAAGATCTGTAAGTCTGAAATGTAGGGAAGTTAAGAATAGCGCAACCAGCGTAAGTGAAAGCAGCATTAGAAGTTTATTAGAGCAAAGTAGTCGCCGTATAAAGAAGAAATAGAAACCGCGCGGAAGTAACTGTAAACAAGTAATCCAGGGTTTCAAGTAAAATTGAATTTATGTTAGGAATTTTACTAACAGGTGGTCACCGATCCAAGTCGATAAGCAAACTTAGTAGGAATTAAATCAAATAATTCTGCAACAACCAAAGTGTTATTAATACGACAGAGTAGCCAAAAACCACCAAAATCCATTTCCTACAATCATTCACCTGAGGATAAGAGAACTCATAGCTCCAATTAGAACCCCATCAATTGAACACTTATATGCGGATTTGCCGCAGGCTACTATCAGAAAATAATATATATATATATATATATATTTCATTTTTAAATATGTTAAACCTAGAGGATTTCAATCTGAATTTTTAAGACATTTTGAGCATATAAAAATATTTTTTTTTCATCTGAAGATAGTATGGATGCTGGAGTTTTCATGATAATCTTCGTGACGCAACCTCGGAAGACCTACACACACACACACACACACACACACACACACACACACACACACACACACACACACACACACACACACACACACACACACTCACACACACACAAACACACACACGCACACAATTTCACTGTATTTTCTAATGTTTCAGGCATTCCCAAAAACTTGTATTTTCTTGCAATATTGATATCCTGGTGCATCAAATGAAGAAACATATTTGTTTTATCACAGATAAGCAGTAAAGGAAGAGGAAAAATAACTTAATCTATAGGAGTGAATGATCTCTTTTCAAAGAGTCGTACACTAGTATTTTGCTTTGGGAATTGTATCGAAACTGAATACCCTGATTATCATCACTCTATTCTCATTACTCGCATAGGAGAAGTTGAACTTGCCCTATATTCTGCCATTTTGATCAATTTCTCCACCAATGTAAGCTGCATAAGTTAATATCTTTCTCTTTTGGCAATATCTGGGTTAATGTATATAAACGCTGTCGCTCAATCTTGTTATGAGATTTCATTAACATCAAATGAAGCTTAAATTCATAGAATAAATTAATACACTTGGAGAGATTTTTTAGAAATTGCTGAAGCCTGTGGGGTTTTTCAGATCTATAAAAAGTGTGACAGTGATTACGCTTTGAGCGATAACATAGAGGAGAAAGCTTTTTCTGCTTTTGTTTCTACCTTTTATTCTTTGGTTTTTCCCTGAAGGGAGAAGATTAAAACCTGGATCTGCTCAAGTCTATTTTCAAGCCAGCTCCATCATGCGAATAGAATATTTACGGAATACTAAATCTTTCTCCAGAGGAAGAATATGTTGTATAGAGTTGTATGTTGTGAATTTGTTAAACTCACTGCTAGCGTTGCATAAAAAGTGGGTGTAACAACTGTTTTACAACCATGGTAAGCTAACAATCGAATAAAATCTCGGAAGATTTTTCTCGTGTGTATGCATTAGGGTTGTCAGATGCTCCGTTTTTTCTTCCAAAATTTCTTCCTCCGTTTATTATTTACCAGGAGTGCGCAATTCTCCCTTTTTATTTGCCTGCTGCGAATTATTGAATTATATATAATGACTTAAACATTGTCACATAGTTTATGTAGTCTTTGGAAAATGGCATTTTGTTTTGTTTCATTTTGCGAATGTTGGCAACAGAAGTGCCTTCTAAATGAACGTAGGTACAGAAGCGAGCATATGTTTTTCGATGCGAGCAAGACTGGTCTAAGTGAGGGAGGTGGGTTTCTTATCTATTAGTTGCGCCAGGACAGTTCAGTTTCCGTATACCTGACCAGCGCACAGGTATTTAAGCCTCAATTGGAAATAAAAACAATTTTGCCATATGAAACGTAGATGGGTTTATATAACTCTCTACTATCAACCTTGTATTTATCGATCATTTTAATAACGTTTTCTCCTCTCTCTCGCACACCACACCTCAACCATTTTAATCTGCCTTTCTTATTTTTAAATACATTTCCTATACTAAAAGTAGTAGTTTTATCTGGAAGGAAATACGTCCACCTTTCATAGGTTAGCGATACTATAATGTTAAACTGCGTGGTATTTAAAATTAATATATAAAATTATTGTTTAAAATTTATATCTTGTTTCGAAAATAAATATATTAATTATTTCTTTGTCACAGTTCTCAAGAATAGCTTATATTAATATACTACGACAAATAATATAGCCACCAAATTGAAAGCTTTCAATTTTGTGGCTATATTATCTGTGAATATACACTAGATTTTTAACAACCAACGAAATATATAAAATAACTACTTTGTTTGATAATGACAGTTCATATACAGAATCGCGTTAGCGTCAACGGCATGTCAGAGGTTTCACGAAGGAGTTCTTTAAATGTCAGTAAAGCTGGTATGATGCACTTCAATGTTAGCTACACATAGACACCATGGAACTAGACCGGGCTTGAACTCGCAACCTTGGGATCATAATGCCAGCATCTAAGTCAATATGATCAGCTTTTATAATGATGATGGTGATGGTGATGGTGTTTCCTTTTCCTTTTTGTAATTTACGTCCTCCAACGTTAAGTCATACCGGACGATGAATGGAATGGGTGAAATGATGCTCAAATGAACTCAGGGTCCATAGAGCTTAAGAGTTACCCGACATTCGTCTTTTAGGATAAGGGAAAACCCCTAGGAAAACCTTATCCCCCTGATCGACATTGGAACTCGGGACCTCTTGAAACGTTAGTCAGACACGCTACCACCACACTACCGAGGCGGGCGATGATGGTGGTGATGATGATGAAAGAGAAAACCTAAAAGGTCAAATAAGAGTGTAACGCTAGTATAATATGCAGCTATAACACAATTAAACATTTCAACAGGAAATAGTTTACGTATTTGAAGCATATATAGTTCGAAGCAGTGTGCAGCAGTTATCTGCTCCAGAGGCTGTGAACATTACAACTTTTCAGGTAACAAATTAACACAAAGATAACGAAAAATCAACTGTCATGTCGATGCCGTTTGCTGAAACCGGTCAATTTAATTAGTGTTAGCACTTTCTTCGTTGAAGTATTTTAGGGAAATAATGTAGATTTATTCAAGATAATTTTAAAAGTTCCTTCTTCTAGTGAACGTGTCTAAATATCAATAGAACTGTCACTGTAGTTAAATGGACATGTGGTCGATGCACTCTGCGATTGGTAGCTGCTTTCTCGGGGTCAAAGGTCACTTTTGCATTTTTTATATATATAAGAGCGGGAGTTTTGCATTTGATTTAAAAACGATGAAGAGTATAATTGTATCGTGTATTAGAGTGAATAAGATTAGAGAAAAAGGCCTTTAACCTGGGAAGTCACTCGGGGCCATATTGTTGGCATGTGGGAAGCAGGTTTTGCTACCACACAGATAGCTAATTCTGTGAGAAGAGGGCTTGACTGCGTTATTTACTGGTTCCGGCGGTTCCGGGAAGAGGGAGAAGAAGGATTAAAAACCCGACCTAAATCTGGAAGACCCAGGGTTACCTCTCCGGATTTGGATGCAGCCATAGTGCAGAATTCCAGAGAGAATCCGTTCCGCCCTTCTATGTCAATCGTAAGGCATATGGGACTTCAGATAACGCCTTCGACTGTTAGAATGCGTCTTCATTCTGCCGGTATCCACACTAGTAAGCCAGCTCGAAAAAAGAACCTCACAGAAGCACATAAAGCTGCTCGTATGGGATTTGCTCTCCAGTTCCTTCCAATGCCTCAGACATTCTGGGACACTGTAGTATGGACGGACGAGAAAGTGTTCTCATCCGACGAAGAGGGAAGGATGATACTTTGGCGTCCAGACAAGACACGCTACAACCCAGAGCAACTAGTGACCACAGTAAGAAGAGGCAGGATTTGCATCGCTTTCTGGGGCTGGATGTCGGCTCTCGGTTTGGGTCAACTGGTCCGTGCATCCCCGAGAATGAACTCTGAGGAGTATGTGGAGGTGTTAGAGGACTGCATGGTACCAAGTGTTCCTTCCGTATATCCTGAGGAAGATATGCATATCATTAACTATGTTCATGATATCAGCAGCATTCACACTTCAGCATTTACGCGAGATTGGATAGAGCAACATCCTGAAGTTTCTCCTCTCCCTTGACCAGCCAAATCACCAGATCTAAATCCCATTGAACACATTTGGGCTATTATAGTTAACGAATGGGATTGCAGGGCAGAAAGAACTCCTGAAAGCCTCGAGGATCACGTTCAGGAAGCATGGGAAAGCGTGCGCATATGTCCTCATATATGTGAATCTCTCGTCGCTTCTCTTCCTAGGAGGCTCAATACTCTTTTAGACGTAAATGGTTGGTGGACCGGGTATTAAGCCATTAATCGTTTGTTCCCTATCCCGCAATATGCCATACATGTTCAAGCTAATATTTCCATCCTTTCCTTTCTTCATACGCACATAGGCATTGATTTAGAAATTGGTTTCTGTTTTACCTATAAATTAGTGTTTTTTAATGAAAATTATCCTTTATTTTCTGTCTCAGTAATTATCAAGCATAAAATAAATTCAATTCTACAGTAAAATTAAGATTTAAGCATTGCACTTAACACACAAAGAATACCACATTCAATTGCAAACTCATATAAGAAAATGTATAATTAACTACAGAGTGTTGTGCTTAAACCTTCTCCTCGTTATCACTATCGCCATCGCCATCGCCAGCGCCATCGCCATCGCCATCGCCAGCGCCATCACCATCGCCATCGCCATCATTATTATTATGCTCCTCATCTTCATCCTCATCGTTATCGCCATTATCATTACTATCCTCATCTTCATCCTCATCGTTATCGCTATTATTGTTGTTTATTTATTTATTATCCAATTTTTTATTCCTATTTTACCCAAAGGTATATTAGGAATATAGTTTACAAATTTTTTAATTAATACAATTTACAAAAACATTAAAATTTAATATCAAGCTGACAAACAGTAAACATCAAGACAAATCATTTAGCTTAAGAAGTATTGAAATATTGATAAGCTTTGTAATTCATCAGAATATGTGTAAGTGGTTTTGAGAAAGTGTAACCTAAGAATTGAAGCAATAATTCCAGTTCGTATCTTTCAAAACAGAAAAACGGGCAATCAAATAAAATATGAGGGACATCTTGAAGATGATTTCTACAAATAAAATCACATATTACTGTTATTATTGTTATTATTATTAACAGTAAAGCTTCGAACGAGATATATATTTTGTGAATCACATTTCTTCAGTAAATTATTTATTTAATATACATACTGAACACTATCTGTCATACCAATTTATGTGCAATATATAGGCCTCTTGTAACATTGTAGAGGCTCAACTGAGGATATGTTGAGGCTAAAGCAGAACTTCAAAACCGCATATTGTTTCTCGTGTGTTACCTCCATTGCAGCGGTAGGCGATACTGAACATGTCTCAACTTGTGGAAACGTAGAGTCATACTGAAAAATTCAATGCCATAGCCGGGATTTGAACCACGGATCTTCTGGTTTCCGCCAGCCGCACTACCATTGTGCTACTATGGCCAACTTGCCGATATGACACCAAATTCCGGCTATGGCATTGAATTTTTCAGTCTGACTCTACGTTTCCACAAGTTAGCCTACACACGGCCAGTCTGAAAGAATAATTAATTTCCATGTCTGAACTTGCTTGTTTCTCAAAGGCGGGAACCAGGAGTACCAGCAATGAAACCAAAACGAGATGTTTGTTTCACTTTAAGCTAACAGTGTATAGTGAGTTTGAATTTTAGTGCGGAAAATTATGACAGTAAAAATTATGATCATTCTCTGTGTTACAGCTTCCGTACTTTAAATTAAATAAGTTCGTGAATCCTTTTAAATACTAATCTTATTTTTTGAGGTTTTGTTCATCTCATAGCAACCTTATATAGGAGTCGGCATGCAGCGGTCTACTTGTTAAACATTTGACTATCACTTCAGTCTCTCGTATTTCTGTTGTATATACAAAGAAAGGTATAATGAAACTACTTATGTATACGGTGTAGTCTTTGTAGATGACTGGGTTAAGAAAGTAATATAAATACAACATATTAACTCACCACTATAAATATATACCTTCCAATTGCAGTCACTGTTCACCAGCAAGTATCATTTTAACAACTTCGACTTGCAGTCCATAGATGGCACTACGTGTAATATCGTGTAGTTTAGCGAAATCGGTGTAGTTGTTTATAAAGCTTTATCATAAATTTTAAGTAAATTGCTTAAATACGGCTTAGATTTAATTGCTGTTTAATAATTTGAAAATAACTTCTAGCTATAATATATGTTAAGAGTATGTTGAACCAATAAATAATTGTACAGTAGAAAGGAGGTCTTAGAAAGAGGATATATATTTACAAATTTTATACGTTTGTACCATGGTTGTTTTCTCTTGGGAGATTCTTTTTGAAGCATTTACTTTAGATACGGATGATCTGTGTCAGAGTATTTTCTAAGAAGATGCATGTTTATCAATGGCTTGTTGCAATAATTCTAATAATAATATGTTAAGGCATTCTCATTGCCGCTCATATATATATAAAGTCACTATCCATTTCAATGAAACAAGACAGTGTTTGAAAAATCAATATTATTTTAAAGTGTTACACATATTCTAGTGCCCTTCTACATGACCTCCAAATGTAGAATGTAACATGTTAAACATAATTCGACCTGCTGCTTCCCTGATAAGATTCCGTAACTCAGGTAGATCATTCACTTTGCTAGTTTACACTTTGGATTTAATGTACCCCTATGCAAAAGGGCCTAAAGGAATAAGGTCCTGTTAATTGAGAAGCCCACAGCCGAGGTGAACCTCTGCCTATCCATCTCCTTAGAATGTTCTGTTCAGATAATCACGGACGATGTTGCAAATTGTGGAGGCGAACCATCTTGCTGAAACACAACTGTATCCAGTATGCCATCCTCTTACAGCTGCGATTCAAGGAACAGTTCTAACATGTTGAGTTATATGTTACCTGTTATTGACCATTCGGCAAAGAAAAATGGGCCATACAGTTTTGCGTTTGTCATACCCAAACAAGCACTGACTTTCGCTGTATCACGGTCCCACTCCGATACCTCATGTGGTTCTCGATATGTCCATATTCGGCTGTTCTGTCTGTGCGCTTTCCCACAAACATGGAAAGTGGCTTCATAAGAGAATAAAATGTTGTCCATTATATTCTCATTCTCTACACAATCCAGGAGGTCATAACACAGTGCCCGACGACAGGCGAAATCCTCGTCCTCAAGATGGTGCAAAACTTGAATGTGATACGGACGATTTCGTAGAGTGAAACCTAGAATTTTCCACACTGTGTTGCGAGGGATGTTCAAAATCCCATTGAGGCGTCGAATTGATGCCTTCGGACTCTTATCACTGGCAATTTGCACCTGCTGCACTATTTCTACCAAGACGTGGGGTCGTCCAGGACGTGTCTCATCACACACACTGCCGGTACACTTAAATTTGTTCACAAGCAGACGGATGTGTGGCCTTGATGGGGCTGGTTTGTGGAATTTACGGGTAAATTCCGCTCTGGGGTCTTCATATGACAATCAGCGTACCCGAGCACAAACAATGGCAACCCCTTCTTCTGTGCTAAACACCTTGCACTAAGATACCAGCATCTGAAAAGAAAAGAAACAAAATACTGAGTTTCCATTGAAATGGATAGTGACTTTAGAGACACCCTGTACTGCGATATTAATTTAATGTTAACCATTTCACTCACATTATTTTCGCCACTCATAACTAAACAATTTATAATTACAGGAGTTTATTAATCCATTCAGCTTATGTTAAACGACAAGAACATTTGCTGAAATCAACTAAACTGAATTGTTGTCTTTAGTTGCCAGCATATCTATAGTGAGCTGTACTGACAGGAAGACATTTGTATTAGGGAATGCAGTAGACTTAAGCGATTGTCAAATATTTGAGCAGCTCTGACATTGCATTCTATTTACAAGTGAGAGACAAAAATAAATAACTACTTCTGATTTAAGAAAAGATTAATGTTCACAGATTCATATTAATAACAAGGAATATCTCGGAAATGGTCATTCTACGTAAAATACGAGGGCTGTTCCATAAAAAATGATCACAATTTCTTTTTTAGACAACGTACCCCTAATCCTCTTCATAATTTTCATGGTCCTTCTCTAAATAGTCTTCCCTGAATGCCATGCACTTGTCATACCGTTTCTGCCAGTCCACAAGGCCCTGCTGGAAACCATTTTAGAGATCCTTCAAAATAGCCGCCGCAGCTTTCACCACTGCTTCTGATTATGCATAATGCCTACCAGAAGGCGTTTCTTCAGGTTAGGGAATAGAAAAAGGTCAAATGGAGCTAAATCCGGACTATAGGGAGGGTGAGGAATGCAGTTCACGTTGAAGTTTGCAAGATATTCAGCAACAGCATTAGCAATATGCGGCCGCGCGTTATCGTGGTGCAACATCCAGCTGCTTCACGTAAATGTGGTCTTTTGCGCCTGATATGGACTTGCAATATTTTCAGGACAACACTGTAGTATTGTCCAGTTACTGATGTGTGTGCAGGTATAACATGCTCATAAACCATTCCATGAATATCAAACAAGGAGATGACCATAACTTTCCCAGCAGAAACCACGTTTGCTTTTTGGGGGTTAGTGATGAAAGAGATTTCCACACTGAGCTTTGCTATTTGCTCTCAGGATCAAAATGATGTAGCCAAGTTTCTTCAGCAATGATTACGCTTGAAAGAATGTCCAGATCTTTCTGTAACAGCAACTTTAGCTTAATGTTACCCCCATTGCAGTGGTAGGCGATACTGTATATTTCGGAACAACTTACTCTCTTCTTGCAGGCGGCAACAAAGAGTACCAACAATGAAACTACTACGGCGTGTTTGTTTCACATTGAGCTAACAGAATATATTTAGATTGAAATTGTGTGCGAAAAATTATGACAGTAAAAGATTATGATCATTCTTTACTGAACGGCCGTCGTATGAAGCATCGTATTCACATAACTTACTTTATTCGGGCTTCTACAAACCATACAAACTTTACCCAACTCAAATTAACCTAACCTAAGCTAATCAAACTTAATTTAACCTAAGCTAACTTATCCTAACCTAACATAACTTCACCTAACTTAACAGATCTTAACATACCCTAATCTAATCTAACCTAAACTATCTTAACTTAACCTAACTTAACTTATCCTAACCTAACAAACTCTAAGCTAATCTAACCTAAAGTAACTTAACCTAACCTAACTTAATCCTCTGGGTTGTAACTTAATCTTCTTGACATTTTATTTCAGACTAAGTGTGCGTACAGTACGGTACAGAGTATTAGTCAGTCTGTACGAGTGTAGTACTGTAATGGTGAGTCTGCATACAGTGTTACCAGGAGAGTTTAGCAACAGATACATAAGTCAACATTGAGCTGATGTGCTTACACTGTGTATTTGCAACAAGGGAAGTTGTTTGTAATATACTAATACTGGGATGACGACGCTATTTTCAAAGAGAGTTAACGTAAACTCCTATTGTAGTTTTTGTTGGAATAGAGTAGGAGTATATGGAGGTAGAGAGCCGTTGTCAAAAAATTTATGAGCTTATGGTTATGTTGTAATTATTATTTTTTTTTTTCGTTTAGCCAGGTGATAAAACTGTTTTCTCTTTGGAGAAGTATGAGTATTCTAAAATAAAAATTAATAACAAGTACCATCTAAGGAAATGGTTAATTCCACATAATTAACTTTACATAAATAAGATATTTAAGAGATCTACATTGTTTTACGTTTAAGAATTTGTCTATTTGTTACGATTTACCAATTAAGCAAACCTAACTGAGAATGAAGACGTCTTCAGCGACTATTTTCAGTACTTCAGGCTATACATGTGTAGCAGGATTCCTCCGTTGTTGTGGGTATCGATGGCCTAAAGTTGCAGCAACATATATAACAAGATTCGTGCAGGTATCCCGTTTCCCGTCGTTGGTCTTACTTCGTGCATCCTACCTTCGTCCAAAATGTTATGACTTGATGAAGAAGATGTTCCCTGGAGTTATCAGGAAAATCCTTAATTATGCCTCGGCTAGATTTTAATATTCCTCTGTTATATTGTTACATACAAGCAACGAAAACTATAAGTTACAAGAGTGGTAACGAGTGAAGGCATCATTAAGATTTTTAATTTGAGTTTCTGTAAGAAATGAATCTTTTGTGTATTTATTCGAACACCAAATCCATTACAATTCTTATCACAAAACTTTACAATGTGATCGGAATCAATCTAATACTTCAAATTTAACTAACACTTAAATATTTTCGAGCAATCTAAAAAGCATCCGATCTCTTCGGCGTTCCAGAAATATTCTTTCGGTTTCTACACCAATCCTGTTAAATCCTTCGTTACTATCGCTATCCATATATTACATGTATGTGATTGGCCGATTTACTACTACGTCACTACGTTACGTATTACAAATATTATTATGGCCAAACACAAAATTACATATAGTTTTACACAATTTTGTTTGGTTTTCTTTCAGAAGTTTATAAATTTTTCAAATCCTTTTTAAATATAAATAATAACAACTGTTACACATTTAAATAGCCAAAAAGAGATATCTTGAACATTTGTCAATTTAATCTAAATCCTTAGAGACACTTACAAAAGCGTTTACATGTAAAGGATAGTTGGGCTTGCAGCCATGTCTTTTTTATTCTTCCAGTTGCATTGTTGAAATCGATGAACTTATTTATTATGTTCGGTATATAACCAATTTTTGTCTTTCTAACTGTACTCTTCACATAAATACTCAAATTAGAAACATTGACATTCAGGGAACACCAAAACGTACATTCAAAGTAACATTCGAACATCAAGTGTTGATAATAATATTTCTATTATTTTATGTTTATTTTAATCAGATCTACATCGTTCTGTAGTAATTCTTGGACTATTTCTATCTATACTAACATATATGAATATATAACATACCAATATTTATAACAGTGAGACGTATGTGATGATTTACATTTAAATTCTTCACGTAAAACTGTGCATTTGTGAAAAACACGTTCTTGCTTTTTGTTTAAGACACTTAACGTTATTAATATTAAGAATAAACAAAGGCTTACTACGCATGTATATGAGATCTTGCAAGAACACATAATTTTTGATAGCTTACCTCTTTGTCGTTAACCGTTTTCGCTGCTTTCCTTATTTTTACTTTAAATTTAAATTTACTTTAAATTTAATATATGTTGTATATACAAAGAAATGTTTAAAGAAGCTACTTATGTAAAAGGCTTAGTCTTTCTAGGAGACTGGGTTGAGAAAATAATGTAAATACAACATATTCATTCATTCAAGCAGCTGGCGGCTGACTGAGGGTCAGCACGATGTGTGTCATTCGTGTACCTGTCCTACACGGACTTAACCACTTAATGACAGGAAATGTGGGGTTTTGCAGGTTGGTGGTTTAAGATAATGTTGATGAAAAGAAGGGAGGTAGCCGTAGCTCCTCATGGTAGCCAACTCGGGTGCAACGCTATGTTAGCACCGCTGGTGTGATAATTTTTAGGAAGAGTTTAATTTAGAAAGTCTATTAAATTCAAACAGTAATAATTTTAGGTTGAAATAAGTAATCTATTGTTACCGGGTGTGCCCGCATGCCATGCGGGGAAGCCGGTATAGCTTGTAGCGTCTTTCGGTTGTTCTATAGTTCCCTAGAGACCTAACCAGGGCGCTCTGATGTTGAGGCAAACTCGCGTAGAATTTTGTGGCCCGGCGCCTAATGACATCTTCCACATAGTGGAGAGATGAGGCTTCATGAAGGTATCTCACGGGAAACCTCCAGCAAACAGAATAGATGGCCCTAAGACATCTATTTTGTACACGCTGAATTTGTCGCAGATTGGATCCTGCTGCCATGCCCCAGATCTCACAAGCATAAGGCATGGTTGGAAGAATTAAAGCCTGAAAAAGGCGCAACTTAAGGGGTGTCGGCATTCCTGAGCGCATCATGGGGTATAACGGAAGCTCCGCATGTCCGATGAGTTACCTCCTGGATGTGACCCCGAAAAGTTAGGCCCTTGTCCAGCTTTACACCTAAGTATTTTAGAGAATTTGTCCACTCTATCCTTCTGCCAGAATAATTAAAGGCGGGGAGGTTGGCGGGAAAGTGACGCTTAGTGAAGAGTATGGCTTGGCTTTTCTGTGGGTTGATAGACAATCGCCAAAGCCTACACCAATCATGAATGAGGCTTAGGTGTCGCTGTATTGGGTTGAAGGCTCTGCGTGCGTTTCTATTTGTGTTGTATAGTAACACGTCGTCCGCATATTGGGCTATGTTGACGTGTAGCTCCGTGGGGAGATCCACCACATACACGCTAAAGAGTGTAGGGGATAAGACAGAGCCTTCTGGGACGCCTCCTCTGATGGGTCGTCTGGTAGAAAGCTTTCCCGCCACAACAACTGTGAAATGTCTGTGTTTGAGGAATGAGTGTAAAATGTGTATCATGTGTGCAGGAAGCCCCAGGGTGATTAGTTTGTGTAGGAGGCCTGCATGCCAGGTGGTAGAGAAGGCCTTCTCGACATCCAGAGATACCGCCACAGTGAATGCCCTTTCCTGGAAACCCAGGGCAGTGGCCTCCACCAGACGGAGCAACTGCTGTGATGTCGAGTTCCCAGGACGAAAACCAAACTGATGGGGAGGAATAGCTTGAATGTCCCCCAGTAAGGGCGACAAGCGGGCTAAAACAAGCCTCTCGAAAACTTTCGAGAGGACTGACAGGAGGCTAATGGAGCGGTAACTGGCGGGGAGAGCCGGATTTTTACCGGGCTTCAAAATGCAAATCACCCGAGCCTCCCTCCACTGCCGTGGAAAGTAGCCCAGGGCAAGACACATGTTAAAAACCCGAGTAAGAAATAGAACGGCTTTGAATGGAAGATGGCGGAGCATAATAGGTGTCAACCCATCAGGTCCCGACGCTTTTTTGGGATTTAGACGCCGGAGTGTGCCTTGGAGCTCACTGGGTCTAATGACAGGTAGTCGGTCCGCCTCAGCAAGAGCACGTCGAAGATACTGATGAACCTCCCGCTTGACGCGGCCAGTGAAGTCTAGGTCCTGGGGGTCATCTCGTGGCCTCATGGTCCTCTCTAGGTAGTCGGCAAACACATTTGCTTTAGCTTGGGGTTCATACACCAGGTCTTGGGTGCCTTGGATAGGGGTGTTTGGCGCTCCTCCACGATTCCGGAGTCCTTTTGCACGCCTCCACGCCTCGCCATTCTCAAAATTCACTCGGGACATCAACTCCTCCCAAGCGCGCACACGGTGCTCACGTAGTCGAAGTCGAACCTCTCGGCGCAAGCGCGCGAGCAGAACCTGATTATGGCGAGTGCGGTGTCGCTGATAGAGTCTGCGAGCCGCCCAAGAGCGACGAATAAGAAGATGGATGTCTAGCGGGATGACGTGAGGGTGTAGAGGTGCTGGAGTGTGAACGGTGAGGTTGCGAACTGTTCGTCCTACGATGGAGGTGAAGGAGGAGATCGCCGTCTCCAAGGTCGGTATATCTGTAATGTGTGGGTTAGGAGGTATGGAGTCATTTAAGCAGACCCGTACGCAATCCCAATCGACTTCACGGTTTTGAACCGTGAATTCATGACTGACAACCCGTAAGTTAACCTCAGCCACAACTGGGTTGTGGTCGGAATGTAAGGCGCTTTGTGAATTGAGTGATAAGTGAAATGGAAAATGTTTGATGATTGCGAAGTCAATGACCGAAGGACGGCCTTGAATTCGCGGGAAATGAGTGGGTTGCCAGGGACCCTCTACTCTCAATTGAGGATCTCCATCTATGATGCGGATGATTTCTCTGCCTCTTGCGTCTGTCCGGGGACCCGAATGCCAACGCGGGTGTTTAGCATTCAAATCCCCAGCCATAATGACGTTGGGATGTAGGGCGAGGATGGAGAGATAATCATTAGCAATGAACTGTTGGCTAGGAGGGTGATATGCAGACACTATCAGGACTTCGGAACCGCCCAGATTCACGCAGACGGCAGTGGCTTCAAGGGTTTGAAGAGCGGGAAGCTGGACAGGTTTAAAGACAACCCCCCTCTTCACAAAGATCGCCGTGCCGCCGCCGCGACGGCCCACACGGTCGACCCTGAGGCAGTGGTATACAACATATTAACTTAGCATCATGAATATATACCATTAAACAAGTAAAGTTTTGCCAATTAGATTCACTGCGCACCAACAAGTATCATTTTAACAACCTTGACTTGCAGTCAATAGATGGCTCTACCTGTAATAACGTGTAGTGTAGCAGAATTTCTGTTGTTGTTTATAAAGCCTTATTATAAATTGTAAGTATATTCTTTAAATACGGCTTAGATATAATTGCTGTTTCATAATGTGGAAATAACTTGTAGCTATAATACATATTAAGAGAATGCTGAACGAATAAATAATTGTATAGGAGAAAGGATGTCTTTGAAAGAAAATATATACTTACACATGTTATATGATTTTCCCATGGTTTAATGCTACTTTGCCGAAATTTTTGTTTTAAAGCTAACGGTTAAAATACAGACGACGTGTGTCAGAGTATTTTCAAAATATATATTTATAAGAAGCACGTTTATCAATGACTTGTTGCTATTCTAATAATTCAGTATGATTAGACATTCTCACTGTCGCTCATATACTGTGACATTAAATTTAATGTTAGCAATTTCACTCACATTCTTTCACCACTCATAATTAAACAATTTATTATTACATGAGTTTTTTATTTATTAACACTGCATCACAGCTCAATACCACATTCTCAACTCCGTGGTGTGGTTTGAACCGCATAGGGCGCTCTTTCCTGAACCTTTTGACCCCGACGAACTTGGGAACTAAGGCCGATAGTGTAGTAAGTTACTATTGCGACCGAACTATGGTGCATTCGCTTCCCCGACCTTTCCCCTGCCATATTCAGCGACTTATAGAATCCAACTTCTTTCGAAGTCACATCTCGCCACACATGAATAGTTTACGCCCATTTCAACTATCGCATATTAACATAATACGCGTCAAATACGCTGAGGAAATGTGCGGTAAACTATTCATCAGTGTGCGAGATGTGACTTCGAAAGAAGTTGTCCAATGAATTTGTTAAAAAAAAATCAAGAATCCACTTGAACTTTTGCTGTTAAATATGAATAATTGACTTCCACAAAGCATTATATCTTTAATATTCCTGTTCCAAATTTATAATTTTATCATTAAAAACAATTACAACTTTAAAAACGAGAGAGTGAGATCACTCAAGATGCTGTTGAGAATATACAAGACATCTGTATCCCCTTTCTCTCGAGCTTCTTAGTGTAATACTTAAAATAAAAATAGCTTAACACTAAAATAATGATTCTGTAGGTACAGGAAAACAGGAAAGGATACCATAATGTCATGTGTAATGCAATTTCTTTGTACACAGAATATTGAAAAAATACCCTGTAATAAACGTGTATAAACACGTGTAAGAGCACATTTTAAATGAGGACACCAACAACTATGTACAAAAAATGGCACAATCTCTTTAAATGAAAACGAAGCAGCTCTGTAAATTGTTATGTTTAATAAGAATTTTAAAAGCTCAATGGTCCATACATTATTTACAGCACAGCTATACCAAAGTACATTCAGAGAAAAACCTGAAATTTGTGATCGATTCATATAAGATTAAAAATGTGAAATTAGTACATGAGTCAGTGACAGCAACGGGTGACATAAATTTCACAAATGGTATCATTTTATATACTTTTTATTACTTTGGTTGAATTGTCATTCACAAGTGCAGAATAAATTATGAAAGGTGATAATTACATTAAAGCTGTATCATTCATTTAAAATTGTCCTAAGTTTAACTTTGTCTTCACAACACAAGAATATCACAGTGTTGAATTTTTAAATGCTTCGATGACATACATATGCACAGTAATGAATGCTGAAGAAAAAAAAATGTGCAGTTTTAAAAATAAAATTTAATGCACAGTGTATCTTCCAAAGAGGTTATTTCATGTAGTTATCTGACTCTGAAGTATACTTTGCTTAATGTGCCCGCAATTGTTGAGATAAATGGCTTGATTTAACTTGGTAAGACTTTAAGCAATGTACTTTCTGACTAAGATGGCAAATGGAGCCCTCTGCATAGTGTAAACCTCTCAGTCCATGACATACAACTGAATGTGTGTCACATAAGTAGCTCAATGAAAGATTACACTCTGAACTATTAATGCTGTTTGTAGTTTTAGTTAAGAAGTGAAAGTGATGGAACTGTGTGAGTAGTTAAATGAAAATAAATTAGCAATATAATTTATTTGCTCACACATCTAACCATTATTTCTTTTGACAGCCCATAATTCCTTCATGTGTTCAATACAAAGGAACAAGAAGTGCATTATATAGGAAAATTGTGTGCAGTTTTATCTACTTTCCAAAATTATGTGGCTTCGCATCACTGCATGTAACGGATGGCTCATATATTAGGTAATTTCCATTCCAAAGATTGAGATTTTCATTCCAACTTAGAACAATGAGAGGATATTTAACAGTGTAGTTTTAAGTCACATGTAACACTTCTGTGGGTCACGCTACTAACATTATATCACCCTCAAAATGGTTAGCATTACAGAAATTGTGTACCAATATTACTCATAAATGGTGGCAAGCACATGTTGAGAACAGATGTATCACAGAATAATACATCAATGCAGTGTAAATGTCACTTTAACTTCTTATTTTTCTGAACCCATTTGTCCAAATTGTGTTGCGATATATGAGGTGCTCAACACTGTGTGCCTTTAACGGTAACCCTACATTGCAGAAGGCTAAGTGTTAGGCCTCGACTCTGTTATACACGCACACACACGCACGCACACACAGACACATGCACGCACGCACACACACAGACACACACACAGAGACACAGACACAGACACAGACACACAGACACACACAGACACAGACACAGATAGACACAGACACAGACAGACAGACACAGACACAGACAGACACAGACATGAACAATGGCAACATAGGTGGAACAGCACAAACAAAGGGGCTCTCTGTAAAACTTTCCTCCCAACAATCAAAGATAGGTTAAAGAGAAAACTTCACATTACACCAGAACTTACTGCTACAATCTCAGGTCATGGAAAAACTAAAGACCTATACAGGTTCCACATTATTGATGATCCAAAATGTACATGCAGTAACCTCCGACAAACAGTTAACCATTTAATTTTTGAATGTAAAGACAAGCAACAGCAGAGATCTTTATTGGTGGCAGAAGTGCAAAAACAAGGAGGAAAATGGCCCACAACCAACCAGGAATTAATCACAAAATACTTGAAACCATTTTGCAAATATATTCTTTCAATTAAATTATAAAAAGTAGTTAACTTTAAATTCAATATATTTATAAATATACTAATAGAATTAGAGATAGTACTACAAAAATACTATAAAACAATACAATGCAAGAATAGGCTAGTGAAATAGAGAAAGGAACTACCAACATATAGGTTAGAAAAAGCTCAAAGGTGTATATATCAAAAATAAATTAGGAAAAGTCTGTTAAGCTTATACATTTAACATTAAATCTGTAAATTATAATGTATAATTATGAATTGTAATGCATGTAATATTACCATGTAATGGGGCATGCAGTTGACATCAATAAAGAGAAAAAAAGAAAAAGACACAGACAGACACAGACAGACACAGACAGACACAGACACAGACACACACACATTTATATCTGTGTGTGAGTGTTAACAAGGAAGAGGGTTAATAACCTACTATTTATTGTGAAGCTTTACTAATTTGAGATCAAGCCACACTGTGTTTAGCTCCTAGCTAGCTAACATTGTGCATGTTTTAAGAATGACTAGAATACTAGAAATAAAAGTAAAAGTGGCATATAATGATGATGACACAATGACATTTTAATCATTTCTTGCAATGCAAAATTACACATAACAATTTGTAAAGCTTCTCAAATCAATTCTAATCCCAACAGATCTCCTCTAAGATGGCTATTCATTGTAAATAATTTGGTGTAGTGTGCACAATAATATTGCATAGTGACTGCTGCATTAAACAATATAGAAATAATTAGGTTTATGGAATCTCAGGTCATGCTTTTAATTGCTGTTAAAAGCTGTGATATTCTTTTATCAATGATGTATATATACACTGATGACTAAGGTTAGGAGAAATTAATTCTTCAAAATACTTATCATTGCAATTTAAAGAAAAAGTTTATAAAATTCATATCAAGCCTCTCGCCCAAATATTTTAATTTAAGCCATCTAGAATAGATTATACATAAACACAGACGATGCCAATTATGAACAAAGAAATTCTACAGAAATCAAAGGGAATTGAATTCTGTACAAATCCACAGGCACAATTTTGGTACATCTGAAAATTCAGTAATTTAAACCAGATATTACTAACCTTACATGGACTTATATATGACTCATATTTTAAACTTAAAACTACAAGTACAAAAACGAAAACTAATACACACAATCAACTGTTTAAAATAACTTCACTTTTCACTTTTCCATGTTGGCCACATTATTCCTCAATGTTTTTGTTAAATTTTCCACTAATATGAAACAAGTCTCAAACTTCAAGAAATGTTTAATATGCCACATTAAATTGCTGTATACGCGGGAAAGAATGCTTTGTGCTACATTACGAATGTTCCTGAAGATCACTGCACATCACCAAAACAAGAAACATACACAATATCCGATAATCCTGCACTCTCGATTTCTGCCATCGAACTCCTGGTAGCCTGAGATGATGATCCCTGAAAGACAAAAAAACTGAAAACTTTATTATTGCAGTAATAAAGTAATAAGGTTAATGAAATTAATGCTTTTGTATGTAAAACACCCTTTTCCCATTATAAAGTGCTACATTAACTAAAGAATTTAACTATACATGAATATGTATTAAGGCACAATTCAGGTTATATCATATTCATTTTCGGTATTTAACTACATGCTAAATCTTACTTACCAATAGTTCTTTGTGAAAATCCATTCTCTTTCTTCCTGCTTTCCATACGTCTTTCAAATTTTTCAATTTCACAAATCAGTGAAAACTTTATTCAGAATTTAATTTGGCTTGGCTTCTATACTTTTAAAGCTTCAAAATTTCGTTCAAATATTTACAGGTTAGCCAAAGTAGTGTCTTATTCATATCGTACATTGATCTCAAATAAGGTCGAAAATAGGTCAAAATATATTACGAAAATTACTTCATAAGTAGTAAAATCATACAATAGCTATTAAATTTTGAACTAAGCAGAAGTTATTTTATATATTAGTTAGTATGCAACACGGCAGCCAAAATAATTATATTGGCGGCATTGAACATATTTCGCATCCGGTTGTTCAAGTAGACAAGCGAGCAGATGTTTTCCGATGCGGGCAAGCCTGGCCTACGTGAGGGAGGCGGGTTTCTTATCTATTAGTTGCGCCAGGTGATTCACTTTCCTTATACCTGACCAGCGATTTCGGCGCACAGGTAATTTAAGCCTCAATGGAAAACAATAACAATTTTGCCACATGAATTGTAGGTGGTTTTATATAACTCTCTACTATCAACCTTGTATCTATCGATCATTTTAATAACGTTATTTCCTCTCTCTCGCACACTACACCTCAACCATTTTAATCTGCCTTTCTTCTTTTTAAATACATTTCCTTTACTCATAAAGTTTTAGCTTTATCTGGAATGAAATACTTCTACCTTTCATAGGTTAGCGATACTATAATGTTAAACTACGTGATATTTAAAATTAATATATAAAATTATTGTTTAAAATTTATATCTTGTACCGAAAATAAATATATTATTTTTGTCACAGTTCTAAGGAACAGCTTATATGAATATACTACGACAGCTAATATACCTTTATATATATGTATATTAGACTTTTAACGACCAAAGAAATAAATAAAATAACTATTTTGTTTGATAATGAAAGTTCAAATACAAAATCACGTTAGCGTCAACGGCATGTTAGAGGTTTCAAGAAGGAGTTCTTTAAATGTCAGTAAAGCTGATATGATGCATTTCACTTTTAGCTACACGTAGAAACCATCGAACTAGACCGGGCTTGAACTCGCAACCTTTGGGTCAGAATGCCAGCATCTAAGTCAATTTGATCAACTTTTATAATGATGATGGTGATGGTGATGGTGTTTTCCTTTTTTTTTTTTTAATTTACGTCCTCCAACGTTAAGTCTTCTCGGACGATGAATGGAATGGGTGAAATGATGCTCAAATGAGCCCAGAGTCCATAGAGCTTAGAGTTACCCGACATTCGTCTTTTAGGATAAGGGAAAACCCCGGAAAAAAGCTTATCCAGGTAACTCCCCCTGATTGACATTCGAACCCGGGACCTCTTGAACGTGAGGCAGATACGCTATCACCACGCTACCGAGGTGGGCAATGATGGTAATGATGATGATGATAATTATGACGACAAAGAAAACCTGAAAGGTTAAATAAGATTGTAACGATGATCTAATATGCAGCTATAACAGAATTAAACATTTAAACAAGAAATAGTTTACGTATTTGAAGCATATATAGTTCGAAGCAGTGTGCAGCAATTATCTGCTCTAGAGGCTCTGAACATTACAAAATTTCAGGTAACAAATAAACACAAAGATCGCAAAAAATCAACTGTCATGTAGACGCCGTTGCCGAAACCGGTCAATTTAATACGTTAGTGTTAGCACATTCTTCGTTCAAGCATTTTAGGGAAATAATGTAGATTTACTTCAAGAATATATTAAACGTTCCGTCTTCGAGTGAATTTGTCTACATAGGCAATAGAACTGTCACGTGGTTAAATGGACATGTGGTCGATACACTCTGCGATTTTTAGTTACCTCCTCGGGGACAAAGGTCACATTTGCATTAGATATATATAAGAGCGGAAGGTTTGCATTTGATTTAAAAACGACAAAGGGTATCATGGTATCGTGCATTAGAGAGAATAATATTAGAGAAGAATGCCTTTAACAACGGATGTCACTCGGGACCGTATTGTTGGCATGTGGGAAGCAGGTCTTGCTACCACACAAATAGCTAATTCTGTAGGAAGAGAGCTTTACTGCGTTCTTTACTGGATCCGGCGGTTCCAGGAAGAGGGAGAACAAGGATTGAAAGCCCGACCTAAATCCGGAAGACCCAAGGTTACCTCTCCGGATATGGATGCAGCCATAGTGAAGAATTCCAGAGAGAATCCGTTCCGCCCTTCTACGTTAATCGTAAGGCATATGGGACTTCAGATAACGCCTTCGACTGTTAGAGGGCGTCTTCATGCTGCCGGGATCCACACTAGGAAGCCAGCTCGAAAAAAGAACCTCACAGAAACACATAAAGCTGCTCGTGTGGGATTTGCTCTCAGTTCCTTCCAATGCCTCAGACATTCTGGGACACTGTAGTATGGACGGACGAGAAAGTGTTCTCATCCGACGAAGAGGGAAGGATGATACTTTGGCGTCCAGACAAGACACGCTACAACCCAGAGCACGTAGTGACCACAGTAAGAAGCGGCAGGATTAGCATCGCTTTCTGGGGCTGGATGTCGGCTGCCGGTGTGGGCCAACTGGTCCGTGTATCCCCGAGAATGAATTCTGAGGAGTATGTGGAGGTGTTAGAGGACTGCATGTTACCAAGTGTTCGTTCCGTATATCCTGAGGAAGATATGCCTATCATTAACTATGTTCATGATAACACCAGCATTTACACTTCAGCATTTACGCGAGATTGGATAGAGCAACATCCTGAAGTTTCTCCTCTCCCTTGACCAGCCAAATCACCAGATCTAAATCCCATTGAACACATTTGGGCTATTATAGTTAACGATTGGAATTGCAGGGCAGAAAATGCTCCTGAAAGCCTCGAGGATCACGTTCAGGAAGCATGGGAAAGCGTGCGCATATGTCCTCATATATGTGAATCTCTCGTCGCTTCTCTTCCTAGGAGGCTCAATACTCTTTTAGACGTAAATGGTTGGTGGACCGGGTATTAAGCCATTAATCGTTTGTTCCCTATCCCGTATTATGCCATACATGTTCAAGCTAATATTTCCATCCTTTCCTTTCTTCATATTGTGACTTTGTGGGTTCGTGAAATGAAAAGTCCAATTTCACCACTCAGAAATGTTCTTTATTTCCACCGACTTACAGTTAGACACTTGCCAATTACACAAAATTACGTAATGCACACAATTACGATTCACCAGTTCGTCCGTTATCGTTCCGATGCACGTACACGGCGCTACTTCACTAGCACGTCAAACACTAACTGACTCACTCCTAATTAAAGTCCCTTTTATAGGAATATCCTGCTATTCTAGAAGTCTCTGGTTTTCCGCAAATTACCCGTACGTTCCATAGGAGAGGAGAAGGGGAGAGAAACTTCGAGGGACAACTGACATTTCCCTCAGTTAGTGACAGAGACCGATGGGTGGGCGTGGCCCAGTGCCTAGGGTCCCTCCCAACTGTCGCCTGTCCGTCCCTTCCCTAATTGGGTGACACTGCTCCCTCCTCAAAGCTGGTCGTCCCGAACAGCACCATCGTAGCGTGCAAGACGATCCAGGTGTACCACCAACATCTTTCCTCGGGGAACCTTCTGGATGCGGTAGACCACGTCGTTGATCCTCTTCACAACCCGGTACGGTCCTTGCCATGGCTGCTGGAGCTTCGGGCAGCGTCCCTTGGTCCGGGTAGGACGGTACAACCAGACCAGGTCACCTTGCTGGAACCCTTGGCTGTTGGCTTGCCTGTCATACCTGGTCTTCATGCGGTCGCTCGCCTTCTGGATGTTCTGGCGAGCCATCTCGTGCATGTTGTGGAGATGGTCCACCAAGTTCTCCACATACTCGGTCGCTGGCTGTTTCGCTTCCGGAGGGCTTCCAAAAGCCAGGTCACAAGGGAGGCGTAACTCTCGGCCGAACATTAAGCTGGCTGGCGTCATCCCAGTTGTGTCGTGTGTAGACGAGCGATAGGCCAGCAAGAACAGTGGCACCTTGACGTCCCAGTCTCGCTGATGGCTGGCCACGACTTTCCTCAGGTGTTCCTCTAAGGTCTTGATGTACCTTTCGACCATGCCGTCCGATTGGGGATGTAGAGGCGTAGTGCGAGTCTTGTTCACCCCAAACCTTTGTAATGCCTCCTTCATTAGGTTGGACTCAAAGTTGGTACCCTGGTCACTGTGTAGCTCTAACGGCACCCCAAATCGACAGAACACTTGCTCCACGAGGCAGTCTGTGATTGTCTTTGCCTCTTGGTTTGGGATGGCATACACCTCCGGCCACTTGGTGAAGTAGTCCATGACCACCATTAGGTACTTGTTGCCTCGGTCGGAAACTGGGAACGGTCCAGCAATGTCAACGGCGAGCCGTTCGAATGGCGCTCCGACGTTGTACTGCTGCATGCGACTCCGGCTCCTAGTCTGGGGGCCGCGATGGCACTGACGGCACCATCTCTCAGCATCTGCTCGGAGCCTCAGCCAGTAGTAGCGCTGCCGTAGTTTGTCAATCGTTCGGTTCGCTCCCAGGTGTCCTCCCGAAGTACCGGCGTGTACTTCCTCCAGGACTTCCGGGACCTTACTCCGGGGAAGTACCAACTGCTCTCTCTGCGTCTTCCCATCGGGTGATTCCCATACCCGGAACAGCACGCCCTCTCTGATCTTCAACGAGTCCCATTGGGCCCAGTACGACTTGTAGGTGGCGCTCCTTGGTGCGATATCCTCCCAGGTTGGTCTTGTCCCTGCCTCCACTTCCCTAAAGAGTGGCCCCAAGTCTGCGTCCGCCAGCTGCTCCCTCCTCAGGCCTGTGCTATCCCAACCGTCCGCAGGCACTGCCACAACTACTCGGACTGCTGCGGCACGCTCCTTCTCTTCCACTCTTGTGCACTGGCCGCACTCTTCTGGACAGGGTCTTCGGGACATGGCGTCTGCGTTACCGTGGCTCTTCCCTCGACGATGTTCCGAGGTGAAGTCGTACTCCTGCAGCCTCTGGACCCAACGTGCTGTCTGGCCTTCCAGGTTCTTAAAGCTCAATAGCCAGGTTAGGGCGGAATGGTCAGTCCTCAGGTGGAATGGCTGACCGTACAGGTACTTGTGGAAGTGCTCCAAGGTCTTTACTACCGCCAATAATTCTCGTCGGGTGACGCAGTAGTTCTTCTCTGCCTTGGATAGCGTCTTGCTGTAGTAGGCTATCACCCGCTCATGGCCGTCCTGGATCTGCGATAGGACACCTCCAATGCAATGGTCGCTAGCGTCGGTGTCCACAATGAAGGCGCCACCCAGTTGTGGGAAACCCAAAATTGGAGCACTGCACAGGGTCTCCTTTAGGTGCTGGAAAGCGTTTTCGGCGTCCTCTGCCCACACATAAGGCCGGTGTTCCTCTGTCAGGCGGGTGAGTGGTTTTGCGATGTTGGAGAACCCCTTTATGAAGCGGCGGTAATAACTGCACAGCCCCAGGAAACTGCGCAACTCTTTCCTATCCTTTGGGCGAGGCCAGTCTCTCACAGCCTGTGTCTTCTCCGGGTCTGTGGCCACTCCGGTTGCTGAGATTATGTGGCCTAAGTAGTTCACTTTCTTGCGGAAGAGCTGGCACTTCTTCGCGTTCAGCTTCAAGTTGGTCGCCTGCAGTCTCTGTAGCACCTTACTCAGATTCTCGAGGTGATCTTCAAAAGTCTTCCCGACGATGATGATGTCGTCCAGGTATAGCAGGCAGGCATCGTAAGTCAGCCCTCTCATAACTGACTCCATGAGGCGTTGGAAGGTAGCTGGTGCGTTGCAGAGGCCAAAGGGCATAACCGTGAACTGCCAAAGACCTTGGCCCGTCGAGAATGCGGTCTTCTCCTTGTCTCTCGGGTCTAGAGCTACCTGCCAGTAGCCCGACTTCAGGTCCAGGGTCGAGAACCACTGTGCACCAGCTAGCGTGTCCAGGATGTCGTCAATCCGGGGTAAGGGAAAGCAGTCCTTCCGGGTGACAGCGTTCAGCTTCCTGTAGTCTACGCAGAAGCGCAGCTCGCCGTTCTTCTTCGTCACCAAGACTACAGGGGAACACCAAGGGCTGTCGGACTCTTCAATCACTCCACTGGATCTCATGTCCTCCAGCATGTCTCGTACCGCCCCTTGCTTCGCCAGCGGAACGCGTCTATGTGGTTGCCGAATAGGCCGGGCGTCTCCGGTGTCGATGCGGTGAAGCACTTTGTCCGTGCGGCCGTAGTCACTATCGCCTTGGCTGAAGACGCGCTCGTATCGCCCCAGTAGTTGTCGAACCTGCTCCAGCTGTTCTGCGGTCAGGTGGTCGGCCGCCCTCTCCAGTAAGCCTTCTAGCCGGGGCCCCAGGTGTTGCTTCGGCGCCGGCTCCTGTGTCTTGTCGATTGCTGTTACGCTCACTACGGGCTCGCACGTTCCCAACTCCGTCCCGGCCTGGACGTCGTGATCGGTGTCCGTTGGATTTAGCAGTCTCACTGGCACCTCCTCTCGGCACGGCAGCAATGCCCTGGCTACACACAGTCCGTGTACAGGCGTCTTCTGGTCCAGCATCATGTTCCTGGTTCTCTGGCCCTCAAGTCGCGCCGTCACCACCACCTCGCTCCTCGCGGGAACAACCACGTCTTCGTCCAAGACGACCATGCACATTCCAAGGCGCTCTTCGGGTTGACGGAGTATAACCTCTTCTCCGTTAAGCCGCAGGACCTTCTTGCTGACGTCGACCGTCGCCTCATGGCTCCTGAGGGCATCCAGTCCCAGGATCACCTCCTCAGCCACCTTCGCGACGAACACCCACAGACGCACGGCACTCCGTCCCAAGTTCAGCTCCAGCAGGGCCTCCTTCTCCACAGGCAAGGTGTCGCCCGATGCCGTGACAAGCTGGTATGGCCGGCTTGGCTTCCTTGTCGGCAAACCCTTCGCCACGTCAGGTCTGATGATGGTCACGGCCGCCCCGGTGTCCACCAGCACGTGGCACGGCTTTCCTCTTATCCAACCGTCCGCGATGAGGCTGTCATCCATACGCCGGCTGACGGCGCGCAGTGTCACTCGAGGGGATGGTGGTGATGGCGCCGACGTGCCCCTCTCCACGACGGCCCTTACTCGTTTTCCGGCTGCTCTTCCTGGTGTGACCAGTCTCTCTGCAGGTGTCCGGGCTGTCCACACCCCCAACATAGGCCACTAGGTGTTCGCCGGCGTCCCTCAGCTGGTCTTCTCTCTCCGGCGTAGCGGACACTCCTCGTTCTCGACGTCGGGATGGATGTTATTTTGGCCGCCTCCATCCTTAATGCCGCTGTCAGCGCCTCGTGGATGGTTTTATATTCCCCGAGCATTAGGCGCTGACGAATCTCCGTGTCCCGTACCCCGTCGACAAAGTTGTAGGCGGCTTCCCGGGATACGAACTCCAGTGGCAGGTCAACCAAGGCCTTGCTAGCCAGCTGCTCGATCGCAATGGCGAACTCCTGCAGCGTCTCCCCCGGCTGCTGTGACCTTGCCTTTAGCTGGCTGCGGTATGCTGCGGCTAAGCGGTGGTTCCCGAAGCGATTCTCCAGGGCTTCCCAGATGTCCTTGGGCGCCGCCGTCGTCTGCACCGCGTTTAGGACTTCCGCGGCTCTTCCCTGGAGGCTGGCTATTAACTGTGTGGCCTCCTCCTCCAGTGACCATCCGTTGTGCCTGGCCACTGTGTCGAACTGGCGGCGGAAGACCTCAAACGTTGACGCGCCGTCATACTTGGGAGGTTTGACGCGCGCAGATTTTGTGTCGCGTCCCGGCGCGTCGGCCTTCAAATCCTTCAGCTTCCTGCCGACGACGTCCTCCACCATGGCGTTCAGGGACTTCGCGCTGCAGTCGGCTTTCCCTTCCAGGTCGTTAACGCGGCTCGCCAGGTCCTCGACGCGCTCGTCCACTTGGCCCATCCGCTTGCCCAGCTCCGTCACGTCATCCCTCACGCCGGCCAACTGTTCTTGAAATTTGGCGGCGAGAGCCTCGTTCGCCACCTTCATTTCCGTGGTCAGTTCGGCCATCTTTGAGGTCATTGTCGTG
>CM060956.1:77114536-77134536 GCA_030765055.1 Mantis religiosa
TTCGGCTGTACAGGACTCGGCTGCTTGCCCGTAGGCGCAGCAGCGACGGCATGGAGCTTGACGGTCCTGTCGGCCTACTTCAGTGCACAGCACCCGCCCTAATAAGGGCAGGCCGTTAGCTAAAGCAGCTTCCAGTTCCGCGTGGCTGGCTAGCTCCACCCGGACGAGTGGTGTCGGACCTCGGGCTGAGGTGATGCGTGTGGCCCTCATTGCTGACGGCCTATGCTGCTGCGCTGCAGCAAGCACGTATCGTGCTTGCAGGTCCTGAGGCACTCTCCGTTACCACTACGCTCATGCGGCGGTGCAGTGGTTGAGGCGGCGTTGGCTGGCTAGCGCTGGCGACTGGCCTGCTCCGCTTATTAATAATTGATATGGTTTTATCATCCCTTTCTTACGTTCTTCTATCGGAAACCTGTGGTTTCTGCTTCACATAATATGCATTTGCCAATTTATTTTTCTTAGTTTATATATATATATATATATATATATATATATATATATATATATATATATAAATGTGAGTCACTTGGAAATCCAGCAACCCTACTACGCATTCACGTATGTAATGAATTGGACTAAATAATGCAAATAATAGATATTTGAAGTAGAAATTAACTCCATTAAACTTTGCTTTAGTCTTTCAATCCAAAACAAAATGCACTTTTCTATTTATTTTGTTTAAAAGGCAGGACTACAGCTATATATTAACGTGTTAATTACGCAAACTAAAATGTTCTAATATGCAAAGAGGAATGTCAAAGTTTGCCTGTTTGAGTATTATGACTTCCCTTTACCTCTGAAAGTCGTCCTCCATGGTCTAAGGGTAACATGCTGCCTCTGGTTTACGTGTTCTCGGGTTCAGAGCAGGCAGGTCGAGATCAATATTTTCGGGCGAAGAAATTCATAGCATTGCGTCCTTTGGAAGAGACGTAGAGTCGGTGGTCCTGGGCCCTAGATAACAGATCCTCAAGTCTGATAAAGAGCCTTCTGAGGAAAATTAAACGGTCCTACACAACCAGTATAGAGCTGGACTACAACAGTTATAAAAACCCCATAATTTGTAACTCAATTTCTACTTCTTGTTTGAAAATCATTGTTCACATACAAAATTCTGACGTTTGAGTTGTAGAATCTGAGCAAAACATTTTGAAAACGGTGAATTAGAGTTCATTTTTGTACAAATTGCAAATTACCTTAAAGTTTACGTGAATAAAAGCATTCAATGAGTATTTTCGGCTTTAGATTGGACTGTATTATGCTACTGAGGGGATTCAGCACACACACCAGAGTTAGACTTAGCCCAAAGTGGAGCATCTCCGGGAGAAAGGATGAGGCGAGAGGTGACAGAGGACGGCCAACCCAATGAGTTCAGGCTAGTTCAGAGTTCAGGGTACGTATAACTGACTAGTTGGAAATTCCCCGGCAGGCCGGGGGTATCACAACCGATATCACACCCACCGTGGTCCGTAAACGGCCCACAAGATCTTCCGGGAAGAACAGAAGTGTTTACTAGGAGCCTATCATCCTGTCATGCACCGCCGAGACTCTTGCCGATACTTCTACCTGAAATAGACTACCAGATGTAAGATAATGCGAAATGATGATGGAGATGAATTGGACTGCAAAGAATTCAGGGGATGTAATTAGCCTACCCAGCATTCGCCTGGAGTCCTGGGGAGACCAATGAAAAATTGCATGGGTCAGGTAGACCGGACACGGGAATCAAACCCGGAACTCCCGAATGCGGGCCACAGACGAAATCGCCTGAGCCATTCCGCTCGGTATATTTGATTTTTTCCCTTGTGAATCTGATAAATGCTTTTTGAGAATCCAGCTGAATAGGCAAACGTGGCATATCCTAAAATTGCTACAGCTGGACGGGAAGTTAGCGGACATTTCTCATATTCACATCGCGTAATTTCCTCATTTCAACCTTTGAAAACCTAATTCCATTCTTTAGCATGTTCGTCACGTATATATCACGTTGAGCTTTTAGCCAAAGCTAGTTTGGAAGATAATAGAACATTTTCCGCTGCTGATATGGTAGTTTTAATACAATAGAAAAGCATCTGTGACGTGTGCAGTGTACTTGAGGTAATTCAAAGCAACGAGGTATAAGGTTAAAAAAGAACATCATATGTTTTGAATTTAGAGGCCGTGTTTTACTCATACCTCTATTTACTTCATGTTAATTGTCTGTATGATAATAATATAACACAAAAGGTCAGCTCAAAACCTAGCTTGGTATTCAAATTCGGCGTCTTTCAAAGATGTTAACCAAAGATTTTTTAAAGAAAATCCTTTCACATTAAGCTACATGAAAAAGCGTTCAAAAATGTTAAAATAAGACCTGAAGCTTTCCTGGCGACGAATATGCTTACTTTCTTTTCGGGCAACCAGCCCGAGAATCATTCCAGCAGAATGACAATCTATGATAATCAGAATGGTAATCTATATAATGAAAATCTATTCGGCAGAATCAGCAGAATTCTCGCCAAATACATCAGGACCATCCACAAGCCACCTCCGAAGATTAAACATCTGTTAAGACCAGCGAAAGACAAACTGAACATCCAAGTTCCGGGAATATACCGCATTCTCTGTGAACGTGGGACATCATATATAGGACAAACCGGAAGGAACATCGCTACCATAATAATCGAACATGAATGGAGCATTCGTTTAATGCAACCTGAGAAGTATGGGCTGGCAGAACATTGTTTTGATAACGACCATAGGGCCAATTTACGGGAGACGACCATCTTGGCAATGTGCAACAGTTACTGGGAGCGGAGAATTAAGGAGGCTTTGGCGATTTCCTCTGAAAGGAGCACGCTTCATCATGATGCTGGATTTCAGTTCAGCTCCTCTTGGAAACCGGCCTTAAAATGGAAATCCGTCGATTTAAGAAGCAAAGATTAATACAGTTTGATAATCAAGTTAAGTAGTTACATTTCTTTAACCCAATTAATTTTCTATACTCACGCCATCTCCTGACCTGACATTTAATTTAGGAAAACAGTCCTTTGTTCAGTAATGGGAATTTTGATAGTGTTTTGTCTTTGCTGATAGTTGTGTTATATCCAGTGTTTCACTTGTGGTTATAACATTTTATAAATATCCTGATGATGGGAGCAATGCACACTCCCGAAACGTCGATATCTAATCGTCTTTTCACCTGGCTTTTTGCCCGAGAAGAAAGTGAGCATGTTCGAAAATGTTGTTTTTCTGAATATGATCCCAAATGACTTTGATTTTAACTTGTGACATATTTAACATATTTTATGGCAAATTGAATCAAACAAACACTCAATTGGTTTGTTTATTCACCAATGTCTTAAAGACTTTTAGTAAAAATGCTACTTGTGTAGCATATATTCACCACAGAAGAGATTGTAGCCTAGATTTCTGAGTACTGCAACTGAAATTCTCTTTATTTTGCATAACGTTTGAGGTAGATGATACTTCACAAAGCATATCAAACTTCTTAAAGTATTCTTTTTGAGGCTTTAACTTTTGCAATTCCTATTCTTATCTCAACTCTCTTATTCTTACCATTTATGTTTATTATTCTCTGTGGCATATCATATAGCACCTCTGTTAAAATTTTCTCTTACTTATTTTCAAATAATCCAGGCCATCTTTCACCCCCTTAACGTCTTTAAAAATTTCACCTTGGCTGATTGAATTTGAGTTTTATTTTTCTATCTTAAAACCTAACTTTCACTCCCATATATAAAATCACTGGGACGGCAATAAATTTATACAATTTAAGTTGTGTTTCTTTCCTTGTTCTTTTCTTATAATCATTATCTTATATACAAGCTAGATCACATTTATAGCAGTTACAACTTTTGCATGCTTGATTATTTGATCTTTCACTATTATTTTTGTTCTTACTACCATTTTTGTTCAGATGTGATCACTTTCATTTTTACTGACATTTTAGTTCATACTCGTCCAAATTGTGCGGTATATGTATGGCTATACATGACTTATATTAATATTTTTTGTTATACAAATATCGTCTGTAAGTAGCAATAAGGTATACACATATATAATAAAGCATATGGACTATGTAACAAAAAATATTCTGACATATCAAATCTTATTTTATGTAACATATATTCATATAGGAGTCCATTACATACAACTTTCTAGTTATAAATAATAGTGTTGCGTAAGGTAAGGAGAATGTTGAGACTGTTTATTCAGATAGAGTAAAAGAAGAGAATGAACTGAATGATAAACTTCTTGGTAAGAAATATATTAGAAGGAACATGAAACAATTTTGGGGTGGAAGGAGAGAAATGACAATATCCTGAGAAAATATTATCTTATGGAACCGAAGAGTAAAGACGGAAGAATTGAACAAAGTATATTTGTAGTGAAGGATTTTTCGTGGTGCAGAAGACAGAACTTACATATCATGAACTATTGTTCAAGTGGTAGCTAAGACTTTTGGAACAGTCTGTACCCCCATATCGTTGCGTACCTTACTCTGATTTCAATGTTTCCCCGTCACCCTTAATTGATGCGCTGGTATTGCTGCTTGTTTAATTATTATTGGCCCTGAGGCATAGCCAACCCGACCTACCAGCGTCCGACTCTGGAATGATATGTATATTTGCATGCTGTGTGTTATCCAGGGATTGATAACGAGAGTTGATTTTAGCCAAGGGGATGCGGAGCTCCAGTATGAAATCGAAAATCGGCTTTCGTACACACATAATCTACCCTTCCTATTGCCACAGGGGGTTGTTACTCCACCCTACCTCTTTCGGGTGCCAGAAAGTAATGGGGAAACAAAAAAAGACACAAGAGTGTCATTACACTAATTCGTATAAGAGATGAGCTTTCTCATGAACCAATTTGATGGTGTGATTGACTTGCAATCCAATTCACAGCTTCACGTACTTCATTTTCTTATGAAGTTATTTGACTGCCAAACCTAGGACTGTGGAGAAACGTGTACTATAGTGTATGCAAGTTTGTTATATAACAGGACTTTTCTTCCTGGCATCAAAACACACTTCCAAACCTCCACATGGGGGAAATAATTCAGTCCAATAAGAAGGAATAACTTGGATTTGTTTTGGTCCTTGCTATAATCTGTTATAGATTTTGTTATTTTTTAAGATACTATGTAATATTTTTTGCATTGTTGAGCACATAACACACGTTTACGATGCACACTCTGTTCAAGAAAGTGTTTGATAACACATATATTATGGTGAAAGACGTGTACTGGAGGTCTGGTTGTCACATGTTTCTGGTTTCTGTATTCTCTGATCTAGCTGTCATCCATCATGGATATTTTATATTAAACGTATACTTTTGTACATTAAATTCTTTACCAGTTATAAAAATGTGTTCCTAATGATTAGGACACTCCAGCTCTTCACAGAAAATTCAATATTTACACTTCAATAGGTATGCAAATAACTTAATCATAGTATTTCAGTAACAATATATTTTTGAGGAAGTAAAAATTAAGTAAAAACGATAACTATCCCTTTTTAGTAGCAGCTGGAATGGGAGATTTCTCTACAATACCTTTATGCAGTATGGATGCAAGAGGCTGGACTTAAGTGAATTCGTTTCAGTTACACAATTATATACACAGATAAACGTTTTTCTCGAGATGCTTTTCTTAAGCAGATTTCATTAAAATATGAACTTCCGGAGAAATTCTTATGTTGAATATTTTGGTGAAAACACTTGTTTTATTTAATGTTAGAAAAACTATATATTAGTTTCATATATAATATCGTCGTTATGATTCTTCTTCTTCTTCTTCTTCTTCTTCTTCTTCTTCTTCTTCTTCTTCTTCTTCTTCTTCTTCTTCTTCTTCTTCTTCTTCTTCTTCTGTAACTTCCCTAGTTGTATTACTATCGTGGTGTTAGGGGATTCTCGTTCCTCTATCCCTTAAGTTCAGGCCTGAGGAACTGAAGCTTTGGATCTGATATAGAACCTGGTGTGAAGGTGAAGGAAGTGAATGCCATATATGAGGGCAAGATGAATGATAGGAAAGATGCTATGGAGTAATTGGTGGAATGCTGACGGGAGAAACCGGAGGACCTGAAGATAACCAGTCCCAGCGCCATGTTGTACATCACAAATCGCACTTTGCGGTCGCCTTGGATCGAATCCTTGCCTTAGTGAGAGACAAGTGGTCTAAGCATTCAGCCATGCTGCGGCCAACGTTATGATTATTCAAGTTACGTAATAACAGTAATTAAAACTTGTATGCTAATAACTCTCTAAAAATTTAAATTAAAAGGTATGTAGTGAAACATTATGTATAACGTACAAGGAGTAATACAATAATGTTAGTTTTTTAAATTTTCTTGTTCATTTTGAATTTACATGAAGTGGTTATGCAATGACAAACTAATTTAAAGTCCAATTAAGTATTTGAAAAAACTCCCTAAATATAATCCTTTCTGCTGATGATGAGGCAATACAGTCAAGTTGCAAAGAGCAATTAAAATGTATCAGAAAGTAAATTCTTTGACATCAGAAGGTGAAAATGTATAAACTCTAATATAATTATTATAATTTGTCTAAGAAATCAAGTGAGAAAACTGATGTAGAACGTTCCAGATTCTAATGATTCATTGCAAAGAAAAGTAACGCTGCTGAAAACAGAGTAAATACCATCTATAAGTTTTATACTACTATCCACTATTATTTGGAGCAATTGAATTAACCGTACAATAAACAAGGAATTAAGGCTCCATAAAGGTATTAATGACAATAGCTTTTATATTATCGAAAAAGAGTTATATTCCAGGAATAAATTCTATGAACAATGTATTTTAAAACCAATATATGATATGACTAAATGAAAGGATTATGTTTTAAACAATTACATTGCATCGAATACGCTACAATTTATTTCAGTATGGGTTACGTGGTGGCCAGACAAAACAGAAGTTGGTGTTATCAGGTATAAACTTGTAAACGTAACGGTCTAGAAAGCTAAACAATAGATAAGAACACATTTCCATAATCCTGACACACATTGTACGTCATTTACTTCTTACTTTCTCGAAATTAAAATATAGGGATTATTTCTAGAGATACTGAAATGTGTTTCTCCAAGTAAGGTAATGGTAAATTGAGTAGCAGTTTGGTTGTCAGTTTTTTTCTTTTTAATTTAGGCTATCTCCTTGGTGTAAATTTATTCTACTTTGTGATGCAAATGTCTGATTTTTAACATAGTAGTTTACACCTGTCCGATATTATTATGGTTCTCATAAGCAAAAGCATTCTTCTATGCAGCGTTGGTGAATATTTGCTTGGAAGAATCTTAGACTATGAAAGAGGTACGCAAAGGTATTCAAATGGTTATTCGTGGTGTGTGTGTGTATTAGACGCAGCATTGTGCCAAAGGATATCAGGACGCCTGGCAGTCAAAACCGTAAGTGCAAGTACTTTTGGCTACAAAACTGGAAAATTCTGGTTGTTTCGACATCTCGATCGTTCTGCAAAGTTCCACCGGCTACTAAAAGAATGCTTTTAGCTATCTGGTGGCAAGGTTAGTGCGTCTGACGAACTTAGCCTGTTAGTCTTAGATATTCACAAAGTGAGTGAATCTTGTTGTTCTGGAGAGCCAGATGACGGAATTCCTCGCTCCGTCATCAATGTTGGTTTGGAAAATATAAACAGCGATGCCATGTCTAGACTCCACTCGTTCCTCCTCCTTTAATTTACGTCCTCCGTCGTTAAGATGTAGGACGATAAATGAAATGGTTGAAATAATGATAAAAATGAGCCCAGGGCAATAGCGCTTAGGGTTATCAGAGATGTATTTTTCAGGATAACGAAAGGCACTGGAAAAATTCTTATCCAGATAACTCACCCAGTCCGAGATTCAAACTCAGAACCTCTTGACAGTGAGGCAGACACGCTACCATCTATGCTATCGAGGTGGGCTCACTTGTTTCTGGTTCTGTCTTACTGCCTTACATCGTTTGGCTTCCAAAATACAGAATATGTTTGCTAGATCCGGAACATCAACTGCCAAAACCGACAAACTGGGGCACATACGAGGGCAGTTCAATAAAGAATGACCACATTTTTTGTCAACGTACCTTTATTATTCTCATAATTTTGATGGTCCTTCTCAAAATAGTCTCTCCTGACTGCGATGCACTTGTCCCAGCGTTTCTGCCAGTCTTCAAAGACATGCTGGAAACCATTTTTTGAGAGATCCTTCAAAATCATCTCCGCAGCCTTCAACACTGCTTCTGATGATGGATAATGCCTCCCACGAAGGCGTTTCTTCAAGTTATAGAATAGAAAAAAGTCACACGCCGCAAAATCCGGGCTATAGATTGGGTGACGGATGCATTTAACGTTGATTTTTGCAACATATTCAGCAAGAACATTGGCAGCTTCAGGGAAATGTGATCTTTTGCGCCTGATATGACTTGCAATGTTTTCAAGACATCCCTGTAGCATTGTCCAGTTACTCATGTTTGTGCAGGTACAACATGCTGATTAACAATTCCATGAATATCAAAGAATGAGATGACCATAATTTTCCTAGCAGAAGCAGTCACTTTTGCTTTTTGGGGGGTTGGTGATGAAGGAAATTTCCACACTGAGCTTTGCTGTTTGCTCTCAGCATCAAAATGATAGCCAAGTTTCATCAACAGTGATTACATTTGAAAGAAGCTCCGGATCTTCCTCTAACATTAACTTTAACTGCATGCAGACCTGCATGCGAATGTCCTTTTGTTCGGGAATCAACAGTCTTGGAACCCATCGCGCACAAACACGTCTCATGTGTAATGTTTCTGTCACCACACTGTGGTTGATACGCAATGAAATGTTCAGTATTTTAGAGTATGGTCTTAAGGTAATTCGTCGATTCTCTCTCATAAAGGCAGAAGCAGTGTTGATGTTTTCTTCCATAAGAGTAGTAACTGGAGCACCGGTTCCACCTTTGAAATTCATTGTATCCCGTCTTTAAACATTTTAAACTACCTTCGAGCTGTGCTGTAGGGAAGAACAGACTACCCATAGGCCTCCTGTAACAATTTATTGGCCTCAACTGAAGATTTGTTGAGCCGAAAGCAGAATTTCAAAGCAGTAAATTGTTCCTCGCGTGTTACCTTCATTGCAGCGGTAGGCGATACTGAACATGTCTGGACTTGTCTGGTTCTCACAGGCGGGAACCAGCAGTACCAACAATGAAACTACTGCGGCGTGTTTGTTTCACATTAAGCTAACAGAATATAATAAGATTGAATTTTAGTGGGAAAAATTATATCCGAAAAAAATTTTGATCATTCTTTATTGAACAGGAGCCCTCGTACTTAATGGAAGTAAATTTCATGGACCAAGAGATAATGTTCTTTGTAAATATTATTTAACAGATGTGTATCTTATCATTTACATAAATGTGTGTTTTGTAAATAAAAAGTTGCACGTGTGAATGAGATTTAGAATATATTTTATTACATATCAGTGCATTATCAAATCGAAATTTTTCTAGTGAGCTTATGGTCTTGAGATCTATGCAACCAGTCATGCAATTCATGCAATATTAAATACGCAATAAATACAAGTAGAATATTATACCTCTTTTTATTTAATGTTTTGTTGTATTTTTGTAATTTTACTCAGCAACTGTAGAACCAGAATGTGATTTATGGTATAAGGAATACGGGATTGTACCGCCTAATATAACTTTTTACGCAAATATAAGTTTCTTTGGCTGGCTGCACAAAGGCGTATAGACAGCCAGATTTTCGTTTAAAAGCACATTTATTTAACAAGAGACATGTTCAGCTCCTTTAAATTTATGTGGCGTAGGTCCTTACTTAGCTTAGCGTTGCAAGAAGCTATATATGCACTTACAATGCAGGGTCGGGCATTTGTTCTCCGGTTCCCCTTCACCAAATCAAAGGCCACTCCACTTGGGACTCAAAAGGCACAGGAAACTTTTCCTGCCTTTCGAATACATAGACATTAAGCAAAACGTTTTCTTCAAAGGCCCGCGAGTCTAGGAGAGACCCCTGTGTTTCTTCGTCGTAGAGGGCAGTTAAATAGAATGAAAAATTGTTTTACCTTACGTTCCTTCAAACGTCGGCACTTTCAGAAAAGAGGAGGTCAAGATGGTACGTAGTAGGGTCGCGGGGGAAATGACAGAGAAGTAAAGCTGAGTTATTTTTCCCTTTGGTCTTCCGAACTCTTGACTGTCAAGGTTTGCTTCTCATTTCTGATGGCCCGCTTCTATCCACTTTCTCTGACGTCATAGCAAAGAAAATATATGGCAATATATTGTATGAACAAAAAATTTCGCAGACGTTTGTTGTCTTTCGAAGGATCCAGTGTTTGTATATTATTCTGCTCTGCAGCGTGATATGGAAGTTAAGAAATAGAAAACATGATGCCAGGTCAATGGAAATAGAAGAGAAAGAAACAGTGTATTGTGATACAGTTCCCTACAGCGAATTTATTCTACTAATAAATGCGTAAAATATGAAGCTTTAACAGTGAAGTAAGCAAATATATACAAATATAATAATCTGTGACATAAAACTTCAACTATGTTACAAGAAATAATGGGGGTTTTCTTATTAATTTCTTACTATTTAATTAATCATGCCACCATTCCTTTTAAGTGAATTTTTATGTTACAAATTATTATATTTGTATATATTATTATACCAATGCTTTAAGCACAGAAAGCAGTATTTATGCACCTATGCAAGGCAATCTCTAAAATCGCCCAACCTATTGTAATAATTCGTTCACAATTGAAAAATCACTCTTCTATATGACCCAGAAAGTTGTAACCAGTGCTTTTTTTCCTGTAAAAAGTTTAAATGAACTTTCTCACTCAATCAAATCATATTATACAACAAAAGCATGGTCTTAAAAGTGTCAAATTTTCATACCTTACACTGCAAGAAGTTCCAAACTGAGCTGACCACGTTCGCACTATCATCTTCTCGTGGTATTTCTTAGCTCTTGGTGTCAGTTGCTAAACGTCTGCCTTGCAGGAACCAGAAATTGACATATGGCAAAGGTCGGAAAGCAAGCAGAGGAAGACCAACCAGCTTGATGATCATTAATGTGCTTGAGGTCTTGATTCAGATATATAAAACCAAACATAATAAAGAATGTACGAAGCAATAGTTGTATCCAAAATGTTTTATGCACTAGAGATCTGGGGGTGGGGGGCACAGAGTTAAAAATAACGGTGGACCAATACTACAGAAGGTTTTGTAAAGAGCTACTAGGCTTAGCAAGTTCAGCACCTAGGGAAGTAGCTTTAGTAGAATTAGGAAAGACAAGAAGAAAGGGAATAATAATGGAACGAATAATACAATTTTCGTATAGGTGTTTGGTTAAAGAGTTACGTCACCATTGGTGTTTGTTAGTGGGTGGGGCAGGAGATGCGCACCTTCCTTAGGTGGGCAGTAGCTGAGGTCACGAAGGCGTCACCAGGCAGGGGCCTTGCTCTATATCATGTAACAGCTGGTGCTCAGAGGTATCTATATATAACAAACTTACATTATACTCTACCGATACCATTTGAGACCGTTTCAATACGTTCTAAAAGGTAATTAGAGAATGAGCTTTCACCAAAAACTACTGGCTGAGACCGAAAGGTGTAAAAGGCGGTTGCAAACCCTGGAGGGTTTATATGTGTTATGAGCTTTGAGTTGAGTCAACGAGTGCGTCTACGTGGTGATGAGTCGGCGTAACGAAACAGGTAAAACTTTTTTAAATTTTATATCAATATGCTTTCAATGCCCCAGTTAATAAACTGAAATGTGGTTGTTCAAAATTTAGTCTTTCTTCAAAGTTAGAAAGAATATTATAGGCTCTTTCTCTTCCCTCTGTTTCGTTTTGCAAATTAGTTATCAATATTTTCTTAATTTACCTTACATTGATGTATATTCTTCCTACTCGTATTTTTTTCTTTGTCCAAGTTCCCCTTTTAATCCAATTCTTTGCTCCTCATATTTTCATTTTACAATCTATTAATTATAATATTTGTCACAATTGGTAATGATATAATGAAATAGTGTTTAAGCAGCCACTCCCATTCTTTTCAAATGTATTTTAATTCGACAGTTTTTCACCCTTCTTGGACATAAACTCGTAGTAAATAATATTGTATAAAGTATAAAGATCTAATATGTGTGCCCCATATCATACTTCAGGTATCATTCTGAAATAGTACCTTTAATAATATTGTAAGTTCTGATTTCAGAACTGCTGTTAAATTATTCCTGTTACCATATTTTTACAACTACTTATGGTAAAGTCGAATATACAGGTTGTGATAAACGAAGAAAAAAACCCATAGAAACAGTAAATCTGGCTTGCCATATAAACCCAATATGGAACTATTATGGACCCTATATACTAGCTTAAGAAAGGGAATATAGGTTATATTTCATTTAGTTTGTTAACATGTACATCATGCTATGTTATTAGTCATATCACTCAGTAAAAGTTTCTCGAATAGCAAATTTAATCTTTAATCTGCATCGTTTACACGAAGGTGATGGCGGTATAATGGTGGTTGTCCCTCGTCGCTGCAGCATTTGTAGCCGTATTCTATTGGTGATGTTGCAATGAAGCAGATGTTATGATGCACCATGTCGTGACGTTATTTGTAGCTCCAGTTTGCATGAAATCTTGTCTCCCTCGTAGTATCGGATACTTTGATTATGGAAACTAAATGTTAGGGAAATAAAGAGGTTGAAAAAATTCTCTTTTAGTTAAGTGCGAATTTAACTTGATTTGTATTTGATCAATACTGTTATACAATTTAAAACATTATATTTTCCCTTTAATAAATAGTTAATACAATTTAACCTCTCTGGTTATAAACTGGACTTTTGCAGATCCGTTCACTTTGAAATCAGCTTTCAGACATCTTACTTGAATTATATCCAAACTTCTACTCACGTTGATAAATAATTATAACTGTTATAAATCTCAGGTTTACAACCTGCTTTTTGTATTAACATGCAATGTTTTTCACATGCGTCTACTCGCGTTTCGATCACCACACAAAAGACGCTAACTTCTCCTTTTCATTATTGATTTTTCCCTTATCACCATGGTAACTAAATATTCCAGTCTACATCACCTTTTCCTGTGTTCAATACACTAATTTAGAATTGCAAAATATGATAATTTTCCAAATATAAGGTCCTAAAAACAATTTTCTTTTATAACTTTATCTTTCTATTGAATTTATCACATTTACCATTTATCTAGATTGGATATTAACATTTATCTTGATCTGTTTGTGACCTACTCTATTAAGTCATGGCCATCCATAACTCATACCAATTCAAAACAAAACTCTCGTCATTTTAAATACATCAATAAGAATCATAAATAAATAAACCTAATATTTCTCTGGCTCTTGACATAATAACAACTGTTTCAAATCTTTAGAATAATTACTTTACATGAAAAACACTGTACATATATTTTCGAGGTTTCTGCCATAAATTAGAAAATTATGCATTATATTTTAGATATATTAAGTCTATATTTTATAAAATTGATGTACTTACTTTGAACAGTAAGTTTTCCTGACAAAATGAGTGGTTTTGTCACCTGATAAAATCTGTCGTGCTACAGATTTTGTTAAAAGGGACTTGCCCCAAATAAGAACATCTTTAGGCAGTATCACAACATCGGCGGTGCATACAATCACTGTAGTCAATCAAATGGATTTGAGGAGTGTGTTCAGCTGTAGTATTCTTTGCAGAGTAACATATACCGTGACTGAAAATCGTTCCATAATGAGGTAGGAATGCGGACAATCAATGCTGGTCCCTCTTAACCCATTTCTGAAGGAACACTTCGAAGGAAATTGCATACCCTGAATATCTGGAGTAGGTTACTTCGAGAAGATCTGTAGGATTATACGGGCTGTGTACAACTAGAGAAGAACTCTTCTTTTTCTTCTCTTTGAGCTAGGGGCTGTCGATAGTTCTCTAGGCGAGTCAAACCCCCTCCTTTCATCTTATCTTCGGCAGTCCAGGACCTCTTTTCCTTTCTGGAATTGCCTCGAGCTGTTCTGTAATTCTTTCCGCCAACAACCTGCTTATGTGTTAATTCCATTCTTTTTTTCTTCTTGCAAACCATTTTGTCACAGACTGGATTTCACATGTACCTCTATTTTCATTTTTTATTCGGACATTAAATATGTTTACGGCTGTTGTTCTCGAAATTCTCATGTTTGCCATCGTTTATGTTCCTGTGGTCATTGCTCTTGCAACGAAGGTATAAGTCATTAGTTATGGGAGACAATTGGTGGAGTTTAACTTTTGTTTCCTTTTTCGTGTGTTTATTTCTTCACTCCAAACCATTAGCTCTTGATGCCTATAAACCTCTGAACTTGACTCAGTTCCTGTTAATCTTTGCAACATATGATTACAGGCAGATCTCTGTCATTTTAGTTAATTGAATCCTTACTTGCGTTATCAGTAGCAATGGATAGAGAATATAGGAAGTCCTCAGCAATTTTCTTGATGATACTCAAACCATTAGCAATACAAAAAAGGCATAGTGACCAAGGTCCTGTGCCATTGCGTAGTGGGCTAAGGCATCATGCCTTGGTTCCCTGATAAGGAATGCAGCCCGGTACGATCCCACCCCTGGGGATAGTCCCGGATATAGGACCGGTGCCCACTTAGCATCGTGAGGAAAGTGAGGAGCTTACGATAGGTAAGCGACCCTGGTCAAGAAAGACAACATTCCGGCTGGAGGATGCCGTGATGCTTAACACATCTCCCTCCCGTATAGGTTGGATGATCGCCCACCTCTACTTTGCGTAAGTGGGCGTGGGGCCGGCAGTCGGGTTGACAGGCCCTGGTACGATATGGACTATAGTGCCACGGGTTTAACTTTATAGTGACTAATAGTCTCTGGCGGGAAATAAAGTGCTCTCTGCAAAGACCAGTGAATTCTTGAGGGTCGTTTACCTATAACAGTGACAGCTCATATTAATTTACTTTCGTCCCAACTTTAATGTTAAGAAATATGTTATTGTTCTTCTGCGTTGAGCTGTATAGCCCGTTGCGGTTACAATTTTGGTCGATCCATCTTATTTTTCTAAATACTTGTGCGCTATAGTTTACAGGTATATTTGAGTATCTATTCCTAATATGCAATATACGTATTCCAGATAATAATTTCTGAATTAGCTTATTCCTTTGTTTATATGCTATATAACCATTTATTTCTTATTGCTTCGTTTCTAATTATATCCACATCTTTTAATAATAACTTGTACAACGTTGACTTTCCATTTGATTTTCTGTAACAGTAACTTTGGGAAAGGTTGGACATACAGTTTTGCGAGGGATAGTGTTTGATGAACGCAATAAACAATTCCTTCAAATATTCTATCTAATAAATATTTTATGTACTTGACATAGATGGAAGAAAATGCGTCTGTAAGAATAATATGAACAGTAGAAGGAAATAAGCATGTTAGTGAAGAACATTATTATGTATTTCAAATGGGAAGAGTTCTCAGCTGTAGACAATTAGATGCGTTAGAGCCTTCACTGTTGCCACCTCTTTATACCCACTCTCTTTATACTTCCAACTCTCTCACACACTTGCGGGTCTTCTTAGCGCTAACGCAAACAAAACTTTCCAAAATTTTATAATAATGCAGTTGCTGAAATCAAAATTGCAACATGGATATTGGTATATTACGCAAATGTTTTAAATATTTAGTTTAAAGTTAATTATAGTTTATGAATTACTTATTTTTCTAATCCAACGAAAATACCAGCGGTACATCCCTATAGCTGTGAATTTTACTTACATTAAGAGCTAAATTATCATTGTCATTGTCTTTAACGTGTGAGTACTGCAAACGTATGATTATAGGTTCCAAATTCTCGTTACGTGCTAATTCTTTCCAAAAGTCGTCTTCTTTTAGTTTGTCTGATGTCTCACGCAGTTTTCCCAGTCTTGTTATGTACTTGTCAATTTCTTTTGAGCCCGCCTCGGTAACGTGTCTGCCTCACGTTCAAGAGGTCCCGAGTTCGAATCTCGGCCAGGGTGAGTTACCTGGATAAGGTTTTTCCGGGGGTTTCCCTTATGCTTCAAGACGAATGTCGGGTAACCCTAAGCTCCATGGACCTCGGATTCATTTGAGCATCATTTTACCCACTTAACTTTGGAGGACGTCAATTCAAATATATATATATATATATATATATATTGAATAAGTCATTCAACATCAGTCAGTTTAAAACTATTATTTCTGTTTACAACACAATTTGAGCACACTAACTCAATTGTTCTAGCAGCAGTAAGGGGGGTTGGGGTGGATCGTGTCTCATTGATCCAGCTGATACACTTTTTCATGGAAGAGTAACTGAACAATGCTGCTTTGAACTATAGAGTAAATAGAGCTTACGAAACATTCATAAACAAAGATATAATGTGACCAGACACGTTCTGCCAGAAAAGCAGTAAGTGTTTGTCTCCTCTCATCGAATTTAACAAACACCTTGGCTTATTCGAAGTACATATTCCTTTTATCACGTCAAATGTTTACATTTCAGCTCTAAGTAATTTCAAATATACGCTCACGCATACATGCCAACCAATAATGCTACTCATTACAGTGCTTACGTCGCAATGCATTGTTATAATATAATGGTGTCAACTTTATTTGTATAAGGAAAACTATTTGAGCTAAAAATATGGGGTATTTACGGTTATGTTAAATATATTACTCTTTCCTTCCGAATAGATCAGTTTCTGCAAAGTCTAAATTTTTGTCTTAGCGTGAATAGTATTTATTAAAGATTGATTAGTTTGCCGCTCTTAACACACAACTTAGCGGGAATGCAATACGACAACACCGTAGGACTCCGATTGGTTGCTCGTCTAGTAGCCCTCAAGGACAAACACCTTCCCATTTGAAACACATAATAGATTTTTTTTTCGATAGCTCATTTGGTAAAGCTGTGTGAGGGGCCCTTGTTCGATCCCCCTTGGGAACAGAATAATTATTCACAATCCTCGACTCTGGAAGTATCGTATGAAAGTGTGTGAGAGAGAGATAAAGTTCTTCTGAAAAAAAGTAGAAAGAAAAAAAAAGCACTATACACAATTACAAAGTGGCAATGTGTGTTAAAGTAGGTTTCCATCGAAATGGCCATAGCAGCTACCAGCGAGATATAAGTAACAGAACAAAATAAACAGATCTTTATCTTTGTGGAAACGAATCTTTAATAAACAAGTTTCTTTCTCAAACTCATAATTCATTTATACATTATTTATTACCTCGTCAACAAGTTTTATTATATGATTTGTTGTATAACATGTAAAATGGTTATCTTAGAGGATATTTTTATTCTGCTATTTGGAAGCTTCCTTTTTAATTTTGTTCTCTTTCCTAGTTAAAAAGTTATCATTTCTTTGAAAAGCACAGCTGCAATTGAAGACATTTATTTCATGGTTAACACTATCTGGATCAAAATAATCTTACGAACACTGAGAGTTTGTGTGCTGACAGCTTTTGTTTCCAGGAAATTAAGTTCCTAGAAGCTTTTATCAGTTACGTCTCCGAAGTTAAATAATGTACTTGTAAACAACCACAGAGCTGAAAGGCATATGCTCATGACTTACATGATTAACTAAATTTCTTTAAGTTATTCTTTTTCTTTCTGTTTTATAACAGCGTTGTAAAACATAATATTTGGATGAAGCTAGACAAGCAGATAATTGCCACAAAATTTTCTGCAGCAATTAATCTAGAATTTTTTTTTAGTGGATACTAAGAAGCTATGTCTGTAGATTACCTTCGGAAGGTCGTGTATTTAATTCCCGTGGCCGTCTGTCATAGGTTTGTCCGGGATTTCCCGTATCTTAGGCAAACAACCATTACAACTGTCAAATTTCCTGTCTCTCCATTTTACCTTATTCCTCATCTCACAAATGATGAGTTTTGGGCTTTAATGTCCACGGGAGTTTCTGCCAGAATGGGAGAGAATTTGCTCTGTGAATCCTTATTCTCCGGATCAGCGAGTGTCTCCGATTTTAGCCCCCTCCCCCACCCCAAGGACGTGTAAGTCTACAGGGAAGAGAAGAGTAAGCGATTAAATACGGTTTATTATTATCTGGATAGCATGTCTTAATTTAAACATACGCCTCCGTTTGTGATTGCTTCCCCATTTTGCATCACACATACTATTTTTCAACATAAACAAATTTAAAGTCAGAAATTGCTTTTCTAAGCAAATGAATTTGTATGCTGAAAGTTAATTCAACTACATGAATTCGTATCTGAACCATAAAGTTATAAAAATACATGTTTAGTTGGTTCTTTTTACTGTTTTCAACATTTTAAACTTAAGAGCATTTCAAATGCTTCCTAGTGATTGAAATATAAACAGTAAGAATAGAAGCAATCTCCTCAACTTTTTTTTACACTTCTTTTATTGCCATATTAATTATTGTGACCAAATAAGAGCTTCTAGATTTAGAATCAACTGAGCATGTGTCATATGTATCTCTAAACTTAAATGAGGTAAAGCACCTGATTGTTCAGAAATGTTATACTGCTAAATTACAAGATGCTCAAACATAAAACTATTTCACAGAATTGAATACTTCTCTGCAGAAAGTAATGCTTCTAATTTATTTCTTCTGGAGTGTCCTTTAAACCAAACTAATATTAGCTTTTGATTAGATTAAACTATTCACAAACATATATTTTTATGAGCATTCATTAAATATGTGATTTCTGTATTTACTGAATAATATGCTAAGGAAAAATATGAACGTATTCAGGCTCTACAATTATATAGACAAAACAGCTAATTCATCTGTTTAGTAATGAATATATACACAGTTTTCCACATAAATGGCTAATAATGAACATATTTGGTGTATTCTTCTTTTTCTTCTGGATCATATTTAAAAATGTTTCTGGCAGTTTAACCTGTACTGTCGCTTGTAAATGATATTCCCAGTGCTGAATTTTAATCAAAAATACTTAACTTGTATAGATAGAGTCAACCTGAAAAATTGAATGCCATGGCCGGGACTTAAACCACGGATCTCCTGGTTTCCGTCCAGTCGCTCTTACCCTTTGAGCTACCATGGCCAACTCGCCGTCATGACATTAAATTTTCCAGTTGACTCTTAATGTCAAGACGGAAAATTGACCATGGTGGCTCAAAGGGTTAGTGCGACTGGACTAAAACCAGGAGATCCGTAATTCAAATACCGACCATGGCATTGAATTACGAGGTTGATTCTATGTATCTAAATCCTTAGCCTATATGCGGCTAGAATGAGGAAATGACTAATTTCAATTAGTTTACTTAACTTGGCCTTAACTTTTCTACTTCTCATTTTCTCTGCTAAATTGCACTATTTTTCCAACACCTTGTAGGGTCCATATTAGCTGCTTCTATCTCTGTTTCCTTTTCGGGGAGGTTAATGTATCCTACACACCTTGGAACTGTACAAAAACTTGATATCTACATCAATTTATAAAACTTCATCTTTATGTTTCCTTGCCTTTTTATTTGAGACATTATACTAATATTGAAGATTTAGAAAAAATCAAACAAGCATGCGATACATGTTCTAATTTTATAGTAGCAATAAGACCCGTTTCAGAAGAAAAGAAAGAACTAGGTACCTTCTTTCTGCTGCTTTGATGCGTTGGACTTTTGTGAGGTAAGGTCTCGCTGGAACGACTCATTGAGCCGATTAACTTTTCTTTATAGTACAGATAGTACATTATTCATCACCACTAACGAATTTTGAAGTAAATAAGAGGTATCAATTTTGATTTTCTACATAGTTTTTCTTCACTGATCAATGTGTTGTTTATTTTAAGTGGGACTCGGTTATTGTGGAATCCACCGACAAAAAACTTCTCTCACATCTTAACTGTCACGAAATAGATCACTAGGAAAACCCAGATCTCTTTCGAATTTCCTATAGCAATTAAAAGCTTT
>CM060956.1:77139536-77257036 GCA_030765055.1 Mantis religiosa
GACACCTTGAAGGTGGGAAGAATGTGACCAAGGAAAAGTGCCAGCTGATTTAAGTTCGCCGTCCGCAGTTCTGCATACACCGGGAAAGCAAAGGCAACGAGGCAGCCTTAAAGCTTCACTTGATGCTTTTCAAAAGGATGCTATAAGGCGACATGTATATCAATATTATATGAGAAAGGAATTTCCCCCTCGTGCGAAGTAGCCTTTTGTTATTTCTTTTCCAGTAAATGGTATATTGTCTCCATAAGCAACTATTGTGGGATCATGTATATACACGTTGTCCACACACATTTACGAAGTTACGATCTGCAAATGCATGAAATATTTAAAATACATATGTTCCTCTGCTTGAAATTCCCGCTAAAGAACTGGCAACAACGCGCTTCCCCCTCTCGAGAACTGTCAGAGCCGGAGATAGAGCGGCCGGACTGTAGTCTCATTCCATTGTACAGTCATGGTTGGTTAATATTATGCAGCATGATCACAACTGATCCTACTTTTAATTTTAAACTTCAGGTGGGAGTCCAGGTAATTCTGATAAATTTAAAAGCCCTGTGGATTAGTTGACTATGTCATCTTGTCAACTGATTTGTACGAAAACAACTCCCTCGGAAGAAACAGACACTCTAAAACGTCTTTCTGGCATACGGACACGTCTATTTGCATTAGCGGCGTCTCGCTGCTCATCAGTGGCTCGTCGTATCTTTCACTGACTTCTACGACCTAAGCCAGGTCATCTTATCCTTGGCATAGTAGAAAACATTCCGTGACTTCACAAAGTCACAAAAGAATTCAATTAATTTGTGTCAGTTCAAATCACATTCATGAATTCACAAACACAAACTATAAATAAGCTGTCCAAGGATTCAGTAATATTTGATAATAATTGTCTGTTGTCAAATATTTAGAGTATTAAACTGCGTTCAGAAATTACTTCATGTCTAATCTTCGAAAGGTGGGGAAGAGTTGGGCAGTATCGGCTAGCATGCAGTACCGGCCACTACTGTGACTTCCCTTTTCGTCTCCATGTGACAGAAGTTTCCAGTAAGCAGTAGTAAGCTTGTGCATTCAGTGCGCTCTAGTCGGATATCTTCTTCCGCTCTTCAGTTCTTTGTCTGCTCTGAGTGCTTGATGGTGGTTAGTGTAGCTCTTAGCGCACGGAAAATATTCTGAGGCCTATAGCAGCGCTATATTTGCGATCTCTGTAAACCAGTGAGCTAAGAATTTGCGAACTGAGCAGAAATAGTGACAATAAGTTCCCATGCTTTTGTATTCTACTATTGTTCTATATGTTTCAGTGCAATGTATCACTGACAATCTATATTGTAACAGAAAAGACAATGGCCGATACTGCAAGACACTTTCTATAAGCCTTATAATTCTAGCTTTGTTACTTTCTCCTGATCTGGCATTTAATTTAATGAAAACAGTCTTTTGTTCAGTAACGCGAATTTTGATAGTGTTTTGTCTTTGTTTATAGTTGTGTTATATCCAGTATTTCATTTGAGGTTATAACATTTTATAAATATCCTGATGATGGGAGAGATGCACACTCCCGAAACGTTGATATATAATCATCTTTTCACCTGGCTGGCTGCCCGAGAAGAGAGTGAGCACATTAAAGCTCTGATTATCAACAAAAAGTTGGTACAAATTCTAAATATGCCGGCCTCGGTAGCGTAGATGGGTTTGTCTGTCTCACGTTCAAGAGGTCCCGAGTTCGAATCTCGGTGAGGGTGAGTTACCTGATAAGGTCTTTTCCGGAGTTTTCCCTTATTGTTCAAGACGACTGTCGGGTGGCTCTAAGCTCCACGGACCCCGGACTCATTTGAGCATCATTTCACCAATTTCATTCATCGTCTGATACGACACAACGTTGGAGGACGTAAATTAAAAAAAGCGAATGTTGAAGCAAAGTACTTTTTTTTAAAACAATACAGTATATTTTTCTTCATATTTACACTGAACGGAGCATTCTCTTAAAGTCATTTTCTAATACTAATGAACAATTTTCCCATGAGCTTTTTAATTTAATAAAAAAAAGTGTTTTTCTTCTTAATGACTGTCAATTATCAGGAGCATCAATGCCACCGATGCGCCGCAATTTCGTCCCAAAGCACTTGTCTTTTACATACCGTGAAATCTGCTGACATGCGGTTGTCACTTTTAAGTAGGAATAATTATTGAAACAGCTGAGTGAAAATTTGTAATGATAAAATGAATATCTCAAAGAGGTAGTTGATCCACTTTGGTATTAATTATTATTTATTTTAACTTCCTTGCTGAAAATTTTTTATCGAGTATGTTGTCTAATTAATCACCATCTCATATTTTCATTAGTAAACCATGTTGCATACAATATTATATTAGTGAGTTTAGAAGACAGTCATTTATACGAGAGTCGTTTGATAAGTATGGTAAAAAAATGTGTGCATGTTTGCGTGTGTGTAAATACTTACCTTATTTCTCGACATAGTCTCAATTGATGGTGTCACACTTGGTCCATCGATGTTCCAGCCGTTTCATCCCGTCGGAAAAATAGGCTCCGTCAAGGTCTCCAAAATACTCTTTGATGGTGACTATCACTTCTTCATTTGATGAAAATGTCTTATCATCAAACCAAATTTTCAAGTTTAGGAACAGGAAGAAGTCACTTCTGGCTACGTCTGGTGAATAAGGTGGATGAGGAACCAATTCAAAATCCAACTCATGCACTTTCGCTATTGCCATTGCTGATCTGTGCGATGGTGCATTATCCAGGTGGAAGAGCACGTTTTTACGTTTTAATCTCGGTCTCCTCTTTGTCAACTCATGTTGCAAACGATCCAACAATGAAGCATAATAGGCTACAGTTATGGTTCTGCCTTTTCCAAAGTAGTCTATGAGGATTGTTCCTTGAGAATCCCAAAAAGCAATGGCCATCACCTTACCAGCTGACAGTATGGCCGTTGCCATATTTGCTACACTTTCACCAGCCTCTGTCCAGTGTTTTGACTGTTGCTTTGACTCTGGTGTGCAATGAAGGCTCCAAGATTTATCTATGGTCACAAATCGGCGCAAAATCTCTTGCAGATTGCGAATAAACATCGCCTAACATTCGGTGGAAATATTCTTTTAGATGCGCTCTTCGTCGACTGTGAGCAACCGCGGCAACCATCTTGCACACAGCTTTTTCATTGCCAATTTTTTATCAGAACATTGTTCACTCACTCAGTTAAGATGCCTACAGCCTTAGAAATCTCACGAATTTTGATTTGGTGGTCTTGCATAACGAGGTCGTTGACTTTTTTTCAATGTGGTCCTGTGTGGTAACCTCAATTGGGCGACCAGAGCGTGATTCATCTTCGGTGTTTCTACCACCACGTTTAAATTCATTGATACAAAGGTAAATGATCTTCAATGTTGGTGCAGAGACCGCATGAACCTCATCCAATTCAGTTTAGACATGTGCGGCAAGTCAGCCCTTCAAATGAAAGATTTTAAGAACAACGCGGAACTCTGTCCCCTCCCCCCCCCCCTTATTTTCGATCCCGCTATCACACTGATCAGTTCAGATGGCTTCAACAACGAACTGTATACTGTAGCAGATTCAAATGTTCTGCACAATCTTTTGAATAATCATGCTTACCACTTATAAAGCTGCAGCAAAAAAATGCCATCCTTTCGTGGAAATTTACCAGATTTATCAAACGTCCCTCTTACTTGTAAACATTTTACTCTGAATTCTTAAATGAATTGAATAATGAATCATGAAGTTGCTATATTCAACATTGATGGGATAAGGCATTTAGTCACCTCTTAATCAGACCGGTTTTGAAAATACATTACAAGCGTAATGGTCCCCAACGTATATTTAAGAGATTTTCTTCCTGTAGCAGTGGATCAGATCTAATTTATTCTATTTTAAGACACAAATAGTTAATTTAACAATCAATAAAGCGTTTTAAAAATAACATACTTCCTCCTAACCAGCGTTCCGAAGTCTCCTATAAGATCAAATACATGTCCAATTCACACGATTTTCATTACTTACTTTTCTACTACAAACTATTTTTACAAAAATTAATTCTTCAGTGCGCATCTTGTTGACGATGGTGACGTTGAGGAGATTGAATGTAAAAGTTTGGCGTTTTTATAAAATTATGTGATCCAAATTTAGGAAACTAGCCAGCAATAGTTTGCGACAGTTTTTCGGGGTTTGGGATGCTGCTGTGTCTCAGCAAGTGAACTGGCTGCATACTGTCCTTGGGGAAGGTGTCAATGTTCCGGATTGCGCAGTTGTCTCAATCTGAGCTGTTCCTGAGATCCGGCGTCTCATAATGAGCAATTCCTTTAGATGTTACCCCCATCTGCTGCATTTGTAAACCCCTGTAACCGTAGTTTTTGGTTTTAGCCCTGAGAAGTGAAAATTTTTATGTGTTTAAAAAGGATTAGTTTAAAATGATTGTTTTGTGTGAAAAAGAAAATGTATTTGTATAGTTGGCCATGAATGGGTAAATTGTGTAAATGCGATTATGTAACTTTAAAGACATGTGATGCAACAATTGGTATTGACCAATCAGAAGGAGAGTTCTTTAGTAGTTATGGCGACGAAGGATAGAAAATCAATAATCATGGTAAGAAGGATTTAAATCGGCTCACTTGATCCTGGAACGTCGAAAGCGAAGGACGTAAAATGTAATACTTTGTGTGTGTTGGAAAATCGGAAATAGGAAGTATTTCTTAATGAAAGACGTGAATACAATTTGTACATCATCGATAAGAGGACTATTGTAATTAAAATATAATTAAAAGATTGAATAATTTTAGATTGGAATAATTCAATTATTTCGCAATTGTGTGAAAAGTTAATTTCCTCGCTCTATACCACACCCTGAATCCAGAGTTCCCAGGTTCTACTGACTTGAGCTACGCCAGAGAACATCCAGTACTTCCAGAATTATCATCTTTCCTTTTCTCCACATACCAATATATAACATATTGTTACATAAGGCACCGCTTCGTGGGACTCTATAATTCATCATCCCATGGCTTCATCATCAGAATTCCTCATCTCTCCATCGTATATGTAATATTACGTTACATATGGCTTACCAACGTGGTGCTTCGAGGACATCATCTTTACCTCCAAACATATTAAGCAACCGTTATATATGTTACCACAACGTTGGGATCGTAGCTCAATAAAAATACGTTACACCCCTTGGTCTCGGTCGGGAGTTGGCAATTATTTACTAAATGAAACGAAATAATCGTTCAACTTATTTTTAAAGATTCTAATATTTAATGCAATGTGGAGTTAACAAAGCGCGTCGTAACACAAATTAATACGTAACTTTATAAGCGTCAGCCTCCTTCACAATATTAAGTTCAACATTTTTTATAACTGTTCACCATCTAGATTGACATAAAGCTCTCTTACTCTGAAAATATGTTTGCTTCATTACTCGACGACGTCCATACAAAGAATGATGTTAACTCTAGTTAATCTGAAATTATTTAATTGGCTGTTGCTATGAAGATTCAATAATTTCTCATTGGTTTACGTCATATTTCGCGACCCACTTTTCAATACCATACTACGTAATTTACATAATCTTTTGTTTAAACCGTGTTTAAACAATTTAACATTCAAACATCTTTTTTATGGTTTTATACTACTATTATAATAATTATCGTCTTTAAATTCAATAATATATTTCCTTTTCCTTTGTTTCTAAATTTTCAATCACAAGTTTGCCTTCAATTGTTTCTTAATCTCGTTCAATTTCCAATAAAATGTTTTCATAATTTCCAATGAATTCTTTTCTTATAAATTTAAAATAACAAAATTAAACTATAAACACTGTTTAGGAGTTTATAATCACATTTAACGTATAAATAGGAATTAATGGCAGTTAAGTTTACATTGTTATATTTAGTCCATGCTGGTATATAAAAGCTAAAATGGAAGTACCTACTGCTAGCCGTACAGCAATTGTGTATTAGTTTCTAGTTTCCAATAATCGCTAATTACGAAAATTGAATTGTCGTTTTGCAAAGTTTAGATTAGGTACTAAATATTGATTTAACATAAAGAAAATGAAGTTGATAATCCTAGATAGGTAATTATTCGCCAAACTATCTTTCCAAACGTTTCTGTTAGTAAGAATTCAAATAATGAAATTAGATTTAATATTTCAAAATTATGTTGTGCCTCTGTAGTCATAAATATTAATCTAGTAGTTATTACGAAATAGTATTATCTGTCTTTATCTGTATACTTTGCAATCTATGCAAAGTGCCCCCTCTGTACACGAGATTTATATTTTATTCAGGAGTGGCGATACATGTTATTATTATTATTATTATTATTATTATTATTATTATTATTATTATTATTATTATTATTATTATTATTATTATTATTATTATTATTATTATTTGTAATTTACGTCCTTTAAACTTTTTATGTCATATAGGACGATGAATATAATGAGTGAAATGATGCTTAAATGTGCCTAGCGTCCATGGAGCTTAGAGTTACCCGACATTCGATTTTTTTAGGATAAGGGAAAACCCGGAAAAAACCTTATCCAGATAACTCACCTTGACCGAGTTTCGAACTCGGGACCTCTTGAACGTGAGGCAGACATGTTACCATCTACGCTATCGAGGCGGGCTAATTATTATCATTGTAATCGTTATGATTATTATCATTACTATTGTCATTATTATTTATTTATTATTTAATTATTTATTTATTTAGCTCTCTATTTATTTATTTTCAGACATTTCTCTAATTATAAACAAACATCATTAAACAGAAGAAGATTTTTTTTTTTCAAATCTTGCACCTAGTTTACCTTAAGATGCCCATCATATTACAATTAAAATTAAACGTTGTAACAATTTTTATGACTTTATTTCAGAAGTACGCCAGCGCTAAGGTCACATGTCTCCAAATAAAGAGGGTCCCAGCAAGTTCCAATATATCCAGGTAAGATACGCACACAATAAATGAATACTTAAAATGTGTTAGCATTAAATGTGTTTATTTTTAATTTTTTTTAGAATGACTGCCCAATTTTTGAAACAGCCACTAACAGATTTATTTGACTCCTTTATATTAGATATCTTATAAATAGATTTAGATGCAATAAGCATAAAAAACTTAAAACAGACGAGCAAATAAACACTACAATGAGTTCAAAATATATGCCAATTTAGGCACCATCAGTGAAGTTAAGTACGGAAGTGGCCACAATCATTTCGTCTTTTATATTTTCAAATTTCTTTTGATATGTCCTGAAACATGAAATTATGTATATATGTATATATATTCGCAAAAAACTTAATGTACTCACACATTTCAAGAGTTCCAAAGAGTAGAACAGTAAGTCCAGAAGAAAAACAATGCCACTAGCAGCCTTGTAAACCTCCAGCATTTTGTCTGTCATTCTAGTTTTCCTAGCTAAAAGTCAAAGATAGAGTAGAACAGTAATTTAGAGTAATAGTGAATCAAGACGTATATTAAGCACTCGTGGAAGTTCTGACACATAAACCGAAGTCAAGCGTCTTAATTTTCTTGATTCATTAGTACCATGCAGTGTTTTATCCAGCACTTACCCTAATCATTATAAAAGCTTACTAATTTTTATTTTAAGTATAATAAAATAGGAATATTATTTATAAATTTATTTTTTGTAATATACGGCTGTTTATACCAAGGCCGGCTGAATGTGTGTCACAAACTATGTTGGTTAAAGCCTAATATGCAAGAATCGATGTTGCCCAGCGTTCGTATTTTTTTCCATACTGTGGTTAAAGTGAAATGTTATTCTTCTCAATATTAACGTGTATATTAATATATATTATTTAAGTACAACTTTATGAGCAACGTTGACTAAATATTTACCTCGACAATGCCTACTCAGAAAGGTATAGCAGTACAACAACTGTCGAAGGTAAATATTTTATAGTTGAAATTTTTGAGACTTTGGAAGCATATTTTAAAAATTATAAGTTGTATTCTAACACAATTTTCTTTTGCCAGATTAGAGCTAGGATTAAATTATTCAGCGAAATGGGAGAATCTGAAAACAAAAAGTATTAATCACTACTTCCATGATTATTTTAACCCTCAGTATTTACTTTGCGTGCATGGGTTGCAATAGTTGCGTAAAGCCTACGTGGCATTCTTCGCACCCGCCTTCTAACATTGATATCTGGAATGTGTTCCCATTCTTCAATAAATGCATTTTCGAGCACTCCCTGTGCGCACTCTTCTCCAGCTTATTCCACAGATGATCAATCGGGAAAAGGTCAGACTGCGTGCGGGCCAGTCCATTGCTCCAATGTTCCACTCTTGTAGGAGAATTTGGTTTTCTGCTGCATGGACATAGCGTTGTTATAGTAAGCAAAGGGTAGTGACTTTTTAAAGGATTATACTGTTAATGTAAGCAATATCATTCTTTCATCTTGGGACAAAAAGTCTGTCTGAGAATCGATTAATGCCAACCCATCAATAAGCAAACCAATGCCAAATTTGTCATGTTCAGTAATAGTGTCTGGGGAAGACATTCACAGACACTGTCCTAGATTCAGTAGTAATACCAACCCAAACCATAAACGACCCACCTCCAAACCTGTCAAGTTTAGCAAAAGTGATAGTAAAGAACAGTAATAGTAATAGTGTTTGAGCAAGCATTGAATTTCTTCAAACAAAATCTTGACTGCTTTGCATGGCGGAACCCTCAAGACTATTTTGAGTAAATAAAAATCGCGCTTCCGTTTTACAGCCGTTAAACGAGGGACTTCAAACAGTATTCTATAACTTAATATTGTTTTTTGTAGTCTGATCTGAAAACCTCTGTCCAGTTGTTGGTCCTATGTCATTTTGCAGATTTCTGATTGTAGATATCAGGTTATTGATCTGCTTCTGAGGAAAGCCGACAGACATTTATCCTGTACCTCTGTTGTCTTACACACTTGTTCCGGACGCTTCTTCTATCCACCTGTCCCTGTGTATATATTGTCACCCGGGCGTTGGAACACCCTGTACCAGCTGCGAACGGAAGGTAGGGGAGGACCGCGTTAGCCACACCTCTCCCTCGTTTGTCTTATAGTGGTGACAGCCAGTGGTCGGAAAGAAACATAATTGTGCGTCTGTTTCCCTTCCACCTGGTTCTCGATCTTTCTGTTACCAGAACAATCTTGTAAACATCAGAAGTCGGGATATTCCTATATAAAGAGGGACAGACAGACAGTGTGTGTCAGTTGTTGTGCTGTGTTGAGTTGGTTTTGGTTTAGTCAGTCGGAGTTGGTCAATCAGTTGGTTAGTGTGAGCGAGGAGACAGTCGCAATTCTTGGTGTAAGAGTTAGTCAGTGACGTGTTAATGTACGAAAGGATTGTGCAACGGAAGACTGTACGAACTGTGTACGAGTATCGGAGTTTATGTAATCGCGAGTACAAGTGAAGTTGTAACGGACGAACTGGTAAATTGTAATTGTGTGCAGCAAGTAATTTTGTGTAATTGGCAAGTGTTTCACTGTAAGTCGGTGGAAATAAAGAACATTGTTGAGTGGTGTAATTGGACTTTTTATTCCACGAACCCACAAAGTCACACTGGTGTCAAGAAGTGGGATAACACAAGTCACACTGGTGTCAGGAAGCGGGAAGATAACATCACCGAACATTACAACCATGGACGCGGCATTGGAAAATTTTTTGGAGAAGATGATGGAAATGAAGGCCGAACTAATCGGGAAGATGGAAGAAATGCAGGCCGAATTAACAGAGAAGCTGGAGGCTAGAAATAACCTGGCCGCGGAACTGAAACTAATCAGGACGGCTAGGGACAACATCGCCGAGAAGATGGAACAAGTGAAGGCCGAGTTAACCACGGAAATGAGAGCAGCGAATGACGGTCCGGCTACCGAAATGAAGGTGGCGAACGAGGCTCTCGCCGCCAAGTTTGAAGAACAGTTGGCCGGCGTGAGGGATGACGTGACGGAGCTGGGCGAGCGGAAGGGTCAAGTAGACGACCGCCTTAATGATTTAGAGGAAAAGGCCGACAACATCGCAAAACCCCTCACCCACCTGACGGAGGAAAACCGGCCTTATGTGTGGACGGAGGACGCCGAAGACGCTTTCCAGCACCCGAAGGGGACCCTGTGCAGTGCTCCTATTTTGGGTTTCCCACAACCGGGTGGCGCCTTCATTGTGGACACCGACGCCAGCGACCATTGCATTGGTGGTGTCCTATCGCAGATCCAGGACGGCCACGAGCGCACAAGAGTGGAAGAGGAGGAGCGTGCCGCAGCAGTCCGAGTAGTTGTGGCAGTGCCTGCTGAAGGCTGGGATAGCGCAGGCCTGAGGAGGGAGCAGCTGGCGGACGCAGACTTGGGGCCACTCTTGAGGGAAGTGGACGCAGGGACGAGACCGACCTGGGAGGACATCGCACCGAGGAGCGCCACCTACAAGTCGCACTGGGCCCAATGGGACTCGTCGAAGACCAGAGAGGGCGTGCTGTTCCGGGTATGGGAGTCACCCGATGGGAAGGCGCGGAGAGGACAGTTGGTACTTCCCCGGAGCAAGGTCCCGGAAGTCTTGGAGGAAGTGCACGCCGGTACTTCAGGAGGACACCTGGGAGCGAACCGAATGATTCACAAACTACGGCAGCGCTACTTCTGGCTCAGACTCCGGGCAGATGCTGGTGGTACACCTGGACCGCCTCGCACGCTACGATGGGGCTGTTCGTGGGCGAACAGCTTTGAGGAGGGAGCAGTGTCACCCGGGCGTTGGAACACCCTGTACCAGCTGCGAACGGAAGGTAGGGGAGGACCGCGTTAGCCACACCTCTCCCTCGTTTGTCTTATAGTGGTGACAGCCAGTGGTCGGAAAGAAACATAATTGTGCGTCTGTTTCCCTTCCACCTGGTTCTCGATCTTTCTGTTACCAGAACAATCTTGTAAACATCAGAAGTCGGGATATTCCTATATAAAGAGGGACAGACAGACAGTGTGTGTCAGTTGTTGTGCTGTGTTGAGTTGGTTTTGGTTTAGTCAGTCGGAGTTGGTCAATCAGTTGGTTAGTGTGAGCGAGGAGACAGTCGCAATTCTTGGTGTAAGAGTTAGTCAGTGACGTGTTAATGTACGAAAGGATTGTGCAACGGAAGACTGTACGAACTGTGTACGAGTATCGGAGTTTATGTAATCGCGAGTACAAGTGAAGTTGTAACGGACGAACTGGTAAATTGTAATTGTGTGCAGCAAGTAATTTTGTGTAATTGGCAAGTGTTTCACTGTAAGTCGGTGGAAATAAAGAACATTGTTGAGTGGTGTAATTGGACTTTTTATTCCACGAACCCACAAAGTCACAATATTGCCTCCAATCTCTGTGGATGACAGAAAAATCTATATGAAGAATCCTGGAGACAAAGCGAATGGAATAGTCATCTTCCATCTACACAACTGCTTGTCATCTCATATTTCACTCAAATTACACTGGGCGACAGCAAAAATAATTTTTGAATGTTTCGAGCACTTCTTGAAGCAATTCCTACTAATTTTGGGTTGAGAAAAACAAATATGACAACAAAAAAATGTTTAGCTCTAGTTTCTATGATATACATAAGTTGGAAATATTACATATTAACGGACTGAGAGAAAAGGATACATTTTAATTACATACATGCTAACAACAATGAAAGCGGATTTGATTTGTTTAACTGGTAATTACATGCTAAGAGTTTTAAATTGCTGGAAAAATACTTCGCAGATCGTTGTGTCTGAAGAAAATCATGACATCGTCGTCTTTTTGCTTGCCTCTTGTGAAGGAGTTCCGCAGAATCCCTATACAAAGACCAACAGTAATCCGCAAGCATTTCTTCAGTCCAACGGCCCTAATATATTTGTTCCATAGCAGAAATGTCCTGATGGAATCTCTCCCCATGTTCATCACTAACAGCTCCACAACTAGGAGGGAAAAAGTCTAGGTGGGAGTGGAGAAAATAGATCTTAAGGGGCATGTGTCATCCAAGGTTATGGTATTTTTGAAGGAGCACTGTCATCAAATGCTTGTAGGCTTCTCAAGCTTCCTTTTCTCTCCCCTCCAAAATTTGGTCAAATGCAGGATCCTTTACAAGTCCTCTTTATTTGTGGACCGACAAAAATGCCTTCCTTAACTTTTGCATCACAAAATTTCCAAAATTTCCTCTAATTGTGTTTTGTTATTTCAAAGGTGTGCCAACTCCCCCCCACAAAAAAAGATCCACCAAATTTAAAATCTTCTCTAAAATATGAAATGTCACTTTATCTTCAAAACAAGAGCTAATCTACATTTTTATGGTGATTTTTTAATTCAGCAGATGGAAATAACATGTAAATTCATTATTTTTAAGCCCGAAACATTTTCATTGTTGCCCAGTGTTATCATTCCTATGTTTTAGCATCAGAGATGACAAAATAACAGTTTACACCCATAGATTTGTTAAGATATTTTTATAAAGACTAGGTAAATTGCATTTCCGATTAATTATTATATTTTAAAATTAAACAAACTCATTGCTGCCCCCTATATGACTCCAAATATCTAATAACTGACTTCACTGGATTAGATGAATATAGAAATAACATAAAATAGTCCATAGTTCCACAGCCAGAGAGAAGAGAGCAAACGGCACAGACGTTAGTTGGAAAGGAGTTGAAGATGGAGGCGACGGCTTCCAAAACTAGTCTCTCAATAGTATAATAATTTAAGCGACGAAGTTTCAGTGAAGAAAAGAGAACTAAAAATAGTTTTTTTTATATAGAATATGATAGTTGTCAAGCAGTTTTTGAGATTACTCACTCAGATAAGATGTTCTCCATATCTCCACAAGCGCTTTTCGGTCTAGTTTAGACCATCTTCAGTGGGTGCTGACCACCCACTCTTTCATAAAACGCCGTCATTCTCTGGAGTTAGATGAATGATTAGAAGTGCAGTTAAAACATGTTGCAGGTGCAGTACAAGCATTATCATGTTTGACTTCCCTGTAGTAAACGCAAGTAGCACCTCCATTACAAGTATCACTTGTGTGAACCAAGCGCGGGCATTTATAATACCTCAGTTGATTGGATATATGCTGCCTCACTTCAATAGCGTCATACCCTGCCTTAATCATTTGTGGGAAATCTACCCGATCAAAGTTAAGAAGCGGGGTTCACCTATTTCTTTGCGGTGAACTCGATATGTATTAGTCACACTTTGTCCCACCAAGTGTTCCTGAATCCCCTCATTACACATTCCAACCAATGCCCTGGTGTTGGAGTTCCACGAGGAGTTCGGGGTTCTATGCAATTCAACGCGCACCGGATAGCTCGCAAGCATAGCTATTGGCTTTCAAGATTTTTGCAGCCTGCGTCGAGTACATAACTTTATAGGACCAGCAATATTATCTAAACCCTTCTGAATATTGAACGAGTTCACGGTAGTAAGTCTTCGACCTTCCTCATTTCCACCAATAACTGAATAGAGAGGACCACAAGACTCAGCTATTTCCTTTCCACGTATTTTGTAAAGATGTACCATAAGAAATGGAAAGGGTTTCATCCCCCAGTGCTCCCCAACCAACTCGGAGCCCAACAAGGTTTCTTCCCACTGGAATGACAGGGCTACATATGGAATATAGCGGGCTCACCGTCTCACTCACCCTGGAGTTCAGTACAGTACCTAGTCCTGGTCGATTGATTAGCGGCGGGTTAGTCCCTAACCTCCCGTTTAGACGAGGCAGAAACCAAAGTAGTGTCCTGGAAATACGCACCCTCCTTAAATTCACAACACTGGAACGAGCTCAGATGCGCATTCCTCAACCACCAGGACAAACCTTTCCACCGACACATATCTCCACGCACGGCCTACACCTGGGTGGGGTTTCTGTCTGACCCCTTACCACAAAAAGGAACCCACATCGAGAGTGTCAGGGTGGCTCTGGACCCCGGGATCGCCAACTCCCGTACCTACTGCCGTAGCCCCCTGGGGGGGGGGGGGGGTTAGGATTCAGTAATTCATATGCTAGGTGAGATTAAAAAAATGTGAATAAAATGGTCAAAATATTTGTTACTTCTATGAAGTGGTGTCTCAATTTAAATGTTATAGTGTAGAGGGATACAACTTAGGTTTTAAGGGGAGTCGATATGGGATTTTCGTAAATTTTTATAACAACATAGAACATTTAGAATCTCTAGCTCAATGTGGTGTAACGTTAATTGTAAATTGTTTAAAAACATTGTTGAATATATACCGGCGTAAAGTGTTTTAAAACATTTTGGTACACTCACTTGGTAAAACATGAATCACTATGTAAATGTTAGTTTTAGGGAAAAGATCTTTCTTTCATTGAGATCGGGACAGTGGTTCTAGCTCATTCAAATCAGCGATTGCAACTAAACATTATGGACATCTTCTGGCAATCAAACTGGTATGCTTCTGCCATGTATACAAATGAATGGGTATAAGATTGAGAAGACTCAGATACTTGGGAAAAACAAAATTAACTGATGAGAAAACAATCACACTGACGGACTGAAACTTCAATCAGGTAACTCAAAATTATGGTATTGCTGTCGAGAAAATTCAAATGATCATGAAGGCAATGTGGACTACGTACTTTCACAAAGCTTCCACTGATATCAAACCACTGCACAAATTTTGCTCTGTGGATTGGTGTAAATATAAACAAGCACAAGCTGGTGGTAAACTGCATGGATATTAACATAAGAATCCCATACGTAATGCAGTAACCTTTTCATTGAAACCTACTTATGTATTTCTGGCTTATCCAGAATTACTATAAAAAGTGTTTGACAGGGAAAACTTAAAATATGAATGAATATTTTAAAGTGTAGTTTGGTCTGGAATACCTAAGAATAGAAATTAATTGTTCTTTCGCAATAGCCGTGTGTAGGACGGACTATGAAAGGGTACAACCAGACTGAAAAATTCAATACCATCGCCGGGATTTGAACCACGGATCTTCTGGTCTCCGTCCAGCTCCTCTAAACCATTGAGCTACTAAGGCTAACGTGCCAACATGACATTAAACTCTCCAACTGACTCGTGTTTTAAATCTCGGCTATGGCATTGAATTTTTCACTCTGACTCTACCCGTTTATACCTAAGATTACTTTTGTTGATCTAAAAACTCTACATTTTGCCGCAAACATGCAGTTATCACATTAAATGAAGAGAATGCTGGTAGAATAAGTGTACTGAGTGAAATGGCTGTGACTGTTGCGTATAATGCCAGAAGTACTTTAAAGGAGCTCGGTGCGACAAGGGTACCTAAGGCAGATGATGTGGCAAAAGATATGTCTCAGGAGGCTAGGTCACTAAAAAGATGAAAAAAGAACCCTGTCCACTAGATGACATAGAGGACTATGAAGCTGGAGAATTTTGAGACGTCCTGTACACCATAAATGGAAAGCTTTTTAAAATTTTATGGTTGAAAGCAATTTCTGAAAAAGTAAGATTTTCTATACAAATGCTCCATTATCTCATAAAATAATTAACACTACGGGCTAAAATGTTTGCCACACATTTAATAGAAAGCATTTTATGTACATGGATTAGCTACCTTTTAAATTTAAAAACCTTTGTTATTCGATAAAATTTTAAGAGATTTATTTAAAAAATCATAACATTCCTTCTAATGAATAGAAGTATTTTCGTTTTACATCAATCTACTTTAAAGGTATTGTTGAATATACCTTAAAACATTTAGCTCAATACATTAAATAGTTACACAGAAAACACTGAGCAACAATGAAAATGTTTCGGGCTTAAAAATACTGAATTTACATGTATTTCCATTGCTGAATTAAAAAATCACCATAAAATGAATGATTAGCTCTTGTTTTGAAGATAAAGTGACATTTCATTTCTTAGAGTGAAGATTTCGAATTTTAGGGAAGTTTTTGGGGAGTTGACACACCTGTGAAATAAAAAAGCACGATCAAAGGGAAATTTAGGAAATTAAGTGATGCAAAGTTTAAGAAAGACATTTTTGTCGGACAACAATTAAGAGAGCTTGTAAAGCATCCTGCATTGTCCAAATTTTGCAAGGGAAAGAAAGGGAAGCTTGGGAAGCCTTCAAGGGTGTTGTTCATGGATTTTTAGGCAACGAAACAGATGAAAACTACAAGCATTTGGTGATAGTGCTCCTGCAAAAATACCGCAAACTTGGATGCAAAATGTCCCTTTAAGATCTATTTCCCCCACTCCCACCTAGACTTTTTTCCCTCCTAGTTGTGGAGCTGTAAGTGATGGTTGTGGAGAAAGATTCCATCAAGACATTTCGGTTATGGAATTAAGATATCAGGGCCTTTGGAATGAACCAATTCTTACAGATTACTGTTGGTCTTTATGTAGGGTTGCTCCCGAAGTCCCTTACAAGAGGCAACCTAAAACACGACGATCTCATTAAGTTACCATATGGTTCTCTTCAGACACGACCATCTGCGAGGTATTCTTCCAGCAATTTAGAACTTTTAGAATGCAACAGCTATTTTTAAAAAGTCAGTTGCACTTTCAATGTTGTTAGCGTATATAACTAAAATGTATGTTTTGCTCTTCACTCGTTAATATCAAATAATTATATCTAGTGTATATCACAGAAACTAGAACTAAGTACAATTTTTTTTGTCATATTCGTTTTTCTCAACCCAAAATTAGTAAGGATTAACTCAGGAAGTGCTGGAAACATTCAAAAATATGTTTTTGTTGCCCAGTATATTGGGTAAAAGATTCACATTGGCTAGATAGAGGATTTCGACTCCCCTTAAAGCAAAAATGGGAGCATGTTTTATTTATGCTTAAATACATATAATCTAAATATTCAAAGAGAACCATATTTTGGTATAACATTATTGGAAGATGAAGGGCATACCTATGTGACTTGTAGGTGTTTTGGGTGTTTATTTAATATAAATGAACAGAGTGCCTAAACTCAAGGAAGGATGCGTATCTTTTGTCGATATCTGTATCGATATATCTGAGCTGTGCTGCACTTATGCTAGAGAAATTATTTTCTTAGTAGAACAAATCTAATGGCGTGGACGGTTATATGAACTCGGAAAAATCAATGTTTTTTTTTTTTTCATTTTTTCTTTTCAAGCCATTCTTTCCTTTCCATTTCCGGGCCAAGGAAATAACCAATTCTATTCACTTTCTTCTCTACATGGCGATATACGTCACCTTAACTCTATCTTTACTCCCCATTCCAATACATCTGGATATTACTTTCCCTGCACCACCGACTTCCCATTTCCTCTTACTCACGATAGGGTTTTCGCGCCCCATGCAAAATTTATCGCTCTTACCACATTCCAGGAGCTGATACTTGTAATCTTTCCCTCTTCCATCCTCTTCGCCCTCATCTTTATATACATTCGGAGCCCGCGGTTTCTGAAATTTTTCGTTCCTTTTGTGTTTGATGTAATCAGGATCCCTAACCCTTGAGATAGTTTATCTATTGAAACGTTGCTAGAGGTGACTTCTCTCTCTCTCTCTCTCTCTCTCTCTCTCTCTCTCTCTCTCTCTCTCTCTCTCTCTCTCTCTCTCTCTCTCTCTCTCTCTCTCTCTCTCTCTCTCTCTCTCTCTCTCTCTCTCTCTCTCTCTCTCTCTCTCTCTCTCTCTCTCTCTCTCTCTCTCTCTCGCACACATACACCTTAAACTTTCGCCATTTACGATGTATATTTTCCCGAAGTCGGTCCTGCGTATGGGGACGTATGCAGAATCCACTAACATCCTCTTACAGTTTCAATAAGCGCCGTAGAGGGAAAAAAGAACTCCATTATAGTTTGGGAAATTGTAAGGGTTAAGGCCATCTCACCTCTTCTCCCTCATCCCCCTCGCCCCAACCCCGGAGGCAGTTCGGCTCCTAACTACGGAATGGGACCGAAACGTGGTTCTGCAACGCCACCTTGAAGAAGCGGAAGTGTGAGGGGGGCATGGAAGGAAACGTTCCTACTGTAGCAGTGCAAAGTTGGACGTGAGAGGGGCCAGCTTGAAGCTAAACCACGGAACATTAAATTCGAGGCAATGCGAGGTCCTATTATTTCCTTCCGTACGCCCGTCTGTCCGTGGTAGCTTGCCTCAGGCATGAACACAGCAGTGTGACAGCTTTCAGTCTCTTCATTACAGTCCTTGTGACGTATATGATTTCCATTTATAACAATACAACATATTAACAATTTTTACATGGACAAATAAAGGCTAGTTTTATTTATTTTTGGACATCAATGAATGAAGGTATCTTAATAGTTATTTATGATATAAGTGGGAAAAGAGAATTTTATCTTGTGACTAGGACAGCGGAATGAACGAAAGCGAGTGGAGTAATTCCTGTGAACCGATGCATATAGCATTTTTAGACAGTACTTAATATTTGTAGATATATTGTAGATAAGAAATAGCTTGTTTTATCTATTTCGTTGACCCGAAGCTTAACGTGCAGCGATGTTCAGTTATTGCCTTCCTTAGCATCAGTGTTGGCAACATGACGAAACATTCTATATAAAATCTTACATAAAGGAGGCAATGAAACTAGTAAAAGGAAAATAAGTAATATCACTTTAATGTATTAATAGGTTAAAACCTTTACAAACAACATTTAAAATTATTAATGGGCTATAAGGTTCACTAAACCTTGATGAAAGTTTCTTTCTCATCAATCATCGGTCGCTAGTTTGATGCAGATTATTCTTACGTTGTAAATTTTGAAGCAGTGTGGTCTATCCTCAGGCTAGAGTTGGAATTCCGTCAAAGGATATGCGTGGATATGTATGGGAGTATGGTTGATTCTAATGACACTGGAATACAAGTTTCAGACTGGTTTAATGACTGCTTCTTTTTATATCACCTAACTCGCGAAGTTGTGACCAAGGGTTACCGATATATCACTGCTCAGAGTTAACGTATGTAAAATGCAAATTACGCGATAACGCTTAATACGTTATTTACGTAGGAACTGACAGATACACTTTCTCCTCGGTTCTCGTCTGCCTTCCCCGAAAACCGAACCATTTGTGTCTTTCTTAATGGACCGCCAATCCAGTTGTGTCTATTCCTCACTGCAGCTGCATGTGTCTTTCACCTCCCGAAGCCTTTATTCACACCAAAATTCGTTTTGTGACTATTTTGTTCCCGTAGGGGAGGGGATCTGTGCCCTTCAGCTGTCGAGCTGCGGGCGTTGCTGACCATTAGCACTCGTGGTACCTCTGAAGTTACTATAAGAACCTCGGGCAGAACTGTCGAGCCCTCCTGTAGGGGAGTTGTTCGGATTGGGTTGGAATCGAGGGGGCAGTGTGTTCCCGACACCCACGGAGAATTGGTTACCTCCGGCCAGGCTACGGCGGCCCGGAGGGTGTAGAGAGTTGCCTCATAAGTCCCGGGTACTAGCCTGCAGAGCTAGTAGAAGGTGTGCTAGATCACCAGGCAGCCCCACCGAGGTTTTCGGTATTCTTCCCTGCGCGGTTGACACGCGTAAGTAGCGTAACCACTTCCATCCCGTCTTGAATTTGTGCTCAGGAAGGGGGGGCTATTTAAGAAATCAGGCATTGCCCTATGGAAAGAGCCCCCGAGTATCCATACCTCCCGCGTAGAAAGAGACCCGGGTCCTTTGTCCTACGGATCCAGGACTGATGGGGAGAGAACCTATCCACCTAACTTTGTCCATTGCGATTGTTAGTCTTGGTCATGCCATTATTAAGGGTCCGAACAATGCCTTTTCAAACGTAGTCAAGTGTTATATCTTAGAAACCCTGCTAAGAATCCGCTTTATCCCAGTACAACTCCTCGCCCCAACTGCACCTGCTTGCGTTTTAACATACTGTCCAGTAACGCAAAGAAGGTCCCTGTAAAGTATGCACTGCCTTACACAGTGGGACAAGGACAGCAAATGTGTATGGCAGAGGACACCTGCTACACAAGGAGCTTACCGTTAAGATAACATGTGCCCTATTCACTCTGTACACTAAAACCAAGAAGATTCATTCACAAAAGTAGAAGTCGTCAGAATGTTTTTGAATGGTCTGTAACTGTACTAACATGGAGTGTCATAAACCTGTCCAGGGAGGGTGTGGGAACCTTCGCCAGCACTCCTGGGTCTCAGGCCTCGGAGATTATCTCTCCTGTGGAGGACAGTACCATGTTCATTTGAAATCCATTACAGTTTTTTATTCTTTGCATTCCTTAATTTCGGCATCAACCTACTGTTATTTTGAGGAAATTATGATGTTTATAGTGCAGATAGTACAATTTGAAATATTTATTCCTTGTGTAGAGGAAGTAGGAATTGAAGTGTTAGTTACAGTTTTTGTTATAGAGCCATTGCTTGAATTTGAAGGAATCTGAGAAGAAATATCCTTCTGGTTTTCGATGAAATTTCCTATACAGCCTTCGGCAACGTTAGATGATCCAATCACCATGGCAATCATCATCGTCTGCAAACAGTATATTGTTTAAGGCCTTGTTACTTATAGTTAAGCGTATATTTAAGTGTTCCTGCCACTGTCTTATGACACCGTCAAGATATATACTAAATAATAGGTGCATTGTAATTTACGTCCTCCAACGCTAAGTCATATCGGACGATGAATGAAATGGGTGAAATGATGCTCAAATAAGCCCAGGATCCAATAGAGCTTAAAGTCACCCGACATTCGTCTTTTAGCATAATGGAAAGCCCCGGAATAAACCTCATCCAGGTAACTCACCCTGACCAAGATACGAACTCGGGACCTCTTGAACGTGAGGCAAACACGCTGTCACCACGCTACCGAGGCGGGCGAAACATTAATTCATGCGCGAAAATATACAACACAGAGTATCAATCAACAGCACACACAGTTTACGTCTAGTAACCGCTTTGATTTCTCCTGCAGTCTGCTTGCTAATATGCTAGCTTCCAAATTCAGAGGTTCCGGGTTTGGTTTCCCTTAGGAGGATTGGATGTTTCTTTTTAAACTAAAATTACCCTTGTCCTTCTTATAATGAGTTTGACTCTGTACGTATGTGTTAGTTTATGGAAAAATAACATTACATTCTAATGTCTAAATAGCTTTTGATAAGAACAAAGTCATCATCCGTAAACATTTTTAAAGCATTAGATATGCTAGATTTTATCACCATCAAGAGGTCCCGAGTTCGAATCTCGGTCAGGGTGGGCTATCTGGTTAAGGGTTTTTCCGGGGTTTTCCCGTATCCTAAAAGAGGAATGTCGGGTTACTCTAAACTCTATAGACCCTGGGTTCATGTGAGCATCATTTCACCCATTCCATTCATCGTCCGATATGACTTATCGTTGGAGGACATAAATTACAAAAAAAAAAAAAAAAAAAAAATCACCACTTTGCATTTTTCAAACTTATGGAATCTTGCGACCCCCTCTTAATGATCTAACCATTATCTTGTGCTTACAACGAAACGTATAATGAATGATCTGCCAGTATTATTTAGGTCATGAAATAAATAGAGAAATAAGGCATTTGATATTCTGTACAGGAGCTGGGCCTATAAAAATAAATATTACTGTTTAGAAAGACTACTATAAATCTAACAAATTACATTTTATTTTGTCTCTCAGAGATACAAAAGCTTACTGAATGGAATGGAAGAGCCACTTTTTCAACGAGTATTATAAGATACGAAGTACTATAGGAAGTTGCATTGGGTGGAAAAGGAAGTCGTTTGAATGAGTCGCATCCGATTTGTTTCTAGTCTTACTCTCTGTGAGTACCGCTCTTCATGGCTCTCCCTTCGAGTAATATAAGATTTATTTGCCAGAATATCGTACTTACCTTACGGCGTCTTAAAGCCAAGGACTTCAATGTTTTAACAATGCCTGTTTCTTTTAGCTTGATTATAATCTTGCCCAATGCCATCAGCTTTGCCTGGCTGCACGACGATGGGAGATAAAAAAAAACAGCATAAAGTTCTTCCTTGCAGTCCCCACCCCCCATTACCATTTTCATCATCCGAAGAATGTAGGGAAGTAATGGGATCCATGATGATGACGCTAGCATCACGGTGTTCCTAGAGGGCTGTATATGTAGTAGGCGCACCAGCTAGCTAGTTAATAAAGTGGGACTACCAATAAAACGAATTTGCATGTGAATGGAGGATTAAAACCGGGGGTGTGTCGAGCTGGGGGTAAGTTGGCTGGAAGGATGCGCCAGCACCAAAGTGACAGATGTGGAGTTGTACAGCGAAGAAAATAACACGGCTTCCGTCTTAACACCTTCACGCTTCAAATTACTTTATTTCAGAAGAATAATGTTCATATTTTAGCTCTTAAGCATTAATGCTCCAGATAATAATTGTATTTTAATTGCAGCTCTTGTTAAAAGTGAAGCAATTACTAATTAGTTAAGTTCACACGATTTTCTCTATCTTTGTCCATTATTGCATACTCTTCTGCAAATTTGTCGTATATATCCTTGGTTATTTCAAGAGATAAAAAGATGCAAAGACAGCGTCATTTCATATTTTATTGTAGAACAAAGAAAATCACCAATTTACACTTCATTCTTAGCTAAAATGCAATATACAGAATGTAATAAAAATAAAGCATGTTATTTTCATAGTCTTTGCATATACAAGTATTTATCTATACCTAAAACTTTGAAAAATATAATAAAGGTATTCATAAATGGTATTAACGTTCTTCTAAAGCCATCTCTCATTCGAAAAAAATAGTATAGCCGTTTCATCACGTATAGTCTTCATTATATCTTTAAAAATAGTATATTGGAACCTTCGTTGCTCTAATAATAATAATAATAATAATAATAATAATAATAATAATAATAATAATAATAATAATAATAATAATAATAATAATAATAATAATAATAATAATAATAATAATAATAATAATAATAATAATAATAATAATAATAATAATAATAATAATAATAATAATAATAATAATAATAATAATAATAATAATAATAATAATAATAATAATAATAATAATAATAATAATAATAATAATAATAATAATAATAATAATAATAATAATAATAATAATAATAATAATAATAATAATAATAATAATAATAATAATAATAATAATAATAATAATAATAATAATAATAATAATAATAATAATAATAATAATAATAATAATAATAATAATAATAATAATAATAATAATAATAATAATAATAATAATAATAATAATAATAATAATAATAATAATAATAATAATAATAATAATAATAATAATAATAATAATAATAATAATAATAATAATAATAATAATAATAATAATAATAATAATAATAATAATAATAATAATAATAATAATAATAATAATAATAATAATAATAATAATAATAATAATAATAATAATAATAATAATAATAATAATAATAATAATAATAATAATAATAATAATAATAATAATAATAATAATAATAATAATAATAATAATAATAATAATAATAATAATAATAATAATAATAATAATAATAATAATAATAATAATAATAATAATAATAATAATAATAATAATAATAATAATAATAATAATAATAATAATAATAATAATAATAATAATAATAATAATAATAATAATAATATACACATGTAGGCACCATAGGGGTAGTATATATACATATATATGACATTGATCTGTGTTTCTAGAAAAGTACTACATACGGAATAAACATACTGATTAATTGCTATTACCACTTCCGATTGAGAAATGTTCATTGCTATTATTCTTATGATTGAGAAATTTATGATTGAGAAATGTTCGTATTTGGAAATAGACTTCTTACAAAGTACGAAATATGTACAACAGGAAAGGTAACTGCAGGGGGGCGGATAATTCTAAAACAATTATATAACCACGCAGGAAAATCATTTCTGTTATGTATATACTTTTCTGATAACGCTTGTATTTGATTTTAAAATGTTTGTTAAAAAACTCTAAAGAATTTTAATTATAACAAGTCAATTTTATAATGATACCAAGGTTGTTACAGTTGCTCGTGACTGCAGTTTTTGAATACTTAGCTCGGCAGTCTCACAAAATCGGATTCATAAGATTTTGCGAATAAATGAATCATTGTATTTATTTAAATGAAAGTTTATATCCCTATTAATCACACGGGTCCAATGGACACTTGTACTTTTATAATACACGGAAGAATAAAACAAGATAAAAAAGGAGAAGAAGTAGAAGAAACAAAACAAAACCGCTACCAGGTGTCACCATTCTGGAATAAAAGTAGGAAATGACATACACATATGTGGCATCTTAAATAAAAAACATCCATAGAGACACGATAACCTATTACGATTTATTGTTATGTCCTGTTAAATCACGCAAAGAACAGATAATAAGGCTATGTGAACATCACACTTTAAAAGTATGACATAAAAATAAAACCGGAAATTAGAAATTCAGCTCTGCATACAACCCCAAACTTACCTATCAGACTTCCTAACGTCTTCCAAACCTGCCGGTAGCGTCCAACATACCCGTAATTCTCTATTAGAAATGGTACAGATAAACATTTATTCCATACCCATGCTGTATTCCCATTTCTTGCTAATATGTGGATCCACTATTGCTTCTTCTCGGAAAAGAAAGCTGATTGTCATACTGTATTCCTTAAGAATTTTTATTATCCGCCTCCTCTGGGTCTAAGGTATGTGGTTGCTGTTTAATTAGTTTGGTGTCTGTTTTGGTGTAAACATTGCTATATTTCCCATTCAGTGTTTAGCCCACTGTGTAGTTCCAACGAAGGCAATACTGCGAGAATTTATTTATTTATCTATTTATTAGAACATGTAAGTTTGTTGAATTTTAATTTCACTGAGAGAAAAAGTTTGGATAATCAACAGATTATTTTAAGTACACTACAATTAGTTGAACTTATGGCAACTGAAATTGGTAAGATCCCTCACCCCAATAGTTTTAAATTACCAAATGCAATTTATGTAATATTTTTTTCACATTTGAGGTATCTTTCCATCGTTTGTTAACAAACATACACCTTCATATAGGGGAAGAAGTGATAAGCATTAATATAATTGAAGACAAAATTAACTAGGAGAATTCAGGAATGAAGATGGATGTAAGGAAGACAGGTTAAAAAGCTATTGGTAGAAAGAGTGACGTTATCAAAACCCAAGAGAAAGAGAGACGCTGTGTGTGTGTGTCACACTTCCCCTGGAGCTTAATTAATAGTTCTCTCGGGCTTCTCCCTTGTTTAAAGAAAAACTACGGCCAAAGTTTTGAATCTATATTATAATCCACAAGCGCAAGGGGACGTAGCAAACAATGGCAGAGGGTGAGGAAATTCATAAGAGGGTATGAGACGAAGAACAGCGGAAAAGTAAGCAGAGGAAGGCTATAAAGGCAGCAGGAAGATAAAAATGACACACCGAGTGAGTGCACATAGCTATGTGAGGCAAGATTAAAAGAACCAGACTTTAAAAAATAAAGAAAGAAATGAAATAGGAAGGAAAAAGCAGTCACGTATAAATTGAATGCCAAATGTGAGGACAAAGAAATGAGAAAACCAGGAATACTTGAATCGGCATAGGCATTAAAGAGTACGTTGCATAAGATAAATATGTCTGGGTGAGCCAAAGGAAAGCAGACGGTACAGTATGATGTTGGCTTCTCGTATAAGAAGAAAAGAAATCGCCTCCTAAGATATTGTACTCACGTGTCAGGATTCCGGATATGTTGGCAGTATCTGCTTTCCAATGTGTTACTTTCAAATAACCCTCTGTGCCCACAACCATCCATTATGAAAAAGGTTAGTCTAAACAGTTTATGTTTATAAAGGTAAGAGATTATGTTTATTAAGATCACTCGTAATTTGCATATTCTATTCCCTATAGTTAAATATATGCAGCTTATTGCGGAAGTTTTATAGTGCATATAAATGCATTTTTAAGGGATTAATGCATGTTTAGTTAATTTATGCGTATTTATGCAACTTATAATTTTTCAGCAAAGATCTGTACCAATATTTAAGCCCGATATTTTAAGAGTCCTGCGCCGTGGCGTAGCGGGCTAAGGCAGCATGCCTTGGTCCCTCGCCACGGAAAGCGGCCCGGGTTCGATCCCACCCATGTGGTGGGGATTTTAGGTCCCGGGTATAGGACCGTTGCCCACTCAGCATCGTGAGTAAGGTGAGGAGCTTACGCTTGGTAAGCGGCCCTGGTCACGAAAACCAATATTCCGGCTGGGGGATGCCGAGATGCTTAACACATTTCTTCCCCGTATCGGTTGGATGATCGCCCACCCCTGCCGTGCGTAAGTGGGCGTGAGGCCGGCAGTCGGGTTGGTAGGCTTTGTCCCTCTAAGGGCTGTGGCGCCGTGGGTTATTATTATATTATTATGCTATTTTAAGAAGAGAAGGATAGTTCTGTTTCTGCAGGATTCAGATATCACGTACTAAATCCATAAAATATAATATCACCTAAAATGAGAATGTGGCCATCACAAGTGGCGCTCAACAATTTAAAGTAAATAGCCATCAAAACCAACCATCAAAGCTTTATTCATTTATTTATATGTCTTCCAACGTTGTCATATCGGATGATGAACGAAATGGGTGCAGTGATGCTCAAATTAGCCCTGGGTCCATGGAACTTAGAGTTGCCCAACATTCGTCTCTCAGATAAGGGAAAACCCCGGAAAAACCTTATCCAGGTAACTCACCCTAACCGAGATTAGAACTCGGGATCTCTTGAACGTAAGGCGGACACGCTACCAAGGCAGGCCAAAGTTCGTTGCTGACGTTATATCATACAACTTGATACGTTTTGTATTACTATTGCAAGAATAACATTTCCATTTTTTTTAAATGTACGTCCTCCAACATTGTCATATCGGACTACGAATGGAATGGATGAAATGATGCTCAATGAGCCCAGTGTCCGTAGAGCTTACAGTCACCCGACATTCGTCTTTCAGGATAAGAGAAACCCCCGACAAAACCTTATACAGGTATCTCACCCTGACCGAGATTCGAACTCGGTAGCTCCTGAACGTGAGGTGGACCTGCTACCAACACGCTACCAAGGCGGGCAAATATCTCCAAGAATTATAGTGCCATTTTCACTTAGCTTTTAAATTTTTACTTATGTACTGCTCATCATAATTTCTGGAATGTGGATAGTAGAAAAGAGACTATTACAATGCAAAAAGAGAAGAGCACCGAAGATTGTGGGAATTGAATGATAGATTATAGAAATTCTTCAGGTAACAGCAGCTGAAATATCGTACTGTGCAAGTGTGTTAAATCATTAACGTTTAATTTTGTTCTTTTCTCAGAATGTTTTAAAAATAATTGCCAGTTTTCAATAAGTGACTGTCGGTTTTATTAAATTAAAATAGTCCATATTATTTTTATACCATTTTTATAGGTTCTCAGCAACAAAAAATTGCACGAGGGCTGTTCAATAAAATATGATCACATCCTTTTTGGCAACATACCCTTACTCACCCTCATAATTTTGATGGTCCTTCTCAAAATAATCTTCTCTGTAGGCGATGCCAGTCCTCAAAGACATGCTTAAAGCCATTTTGTGAGACCCTTCAAAATCGCCTTCGCAGCCTTCACCACTGCTTCTGATGATGATTAATGCCTACCACGAAGGCGTTTCTGCAAGTTAGGGAATAGAAAAAATTCACATGGGGCTAAATCCGGACTGTAGCGAGGGTGAGGGATGCACTTCACGTTGATTTTTGCGATATATTCAGCAACAACATTGGCAATATACGGCCGCGCATTATCATGCTGCAGCATCCAGCCTGCTACACGGAAATGTGGTCTTTTGCGACTGATATGGACTTGCAATGTTTTCAAGACATCCCTGTAGTATTGTCTAGTTACTGATGTGTGTGCAGGCACAACATGCTGATAAACCATTCCATGAATATCAAGAGTGAGATGACCATAACTTTCCCAGCAGAAGCAACCACTTTTGTTTTTTGGGGGGTTGGTGATGAAGGAGATTTCCGCACTGAGCTTTGCTGCTTACTCTCAGGTTCAAAATTATGTAGCCAAGTTGCATCAGCGGTGATTACGTTTGAAAGAAACTCCTGATCTTCCTCTAACGTCATCTTTAACTACATGTGAATGTCCTTTTGTTCGGAAATCAACAGTCTTGGAACCCATCGCTCACAAATACGTCTCATGTGTAATGTTTCTGTCACCAACCTGTGGGCTGCACCCAATAAATGTCCAGTATTTCACAAAGTGATCTAAAGGTACTCGTCGATCCTCTCTCACAATGGCAGCAGCAGTGTTGTTGTTTTCCTACGTAACAGAAGTAACTGGAGCACCGGTTCCACCTTCCCCTGAAATTGATTGTTTCCCCTCTTTAATCAATTTAAACTACCTTTGAGCTCTGCTGTAGGGAAGAACAGACTCTCCATAGGCCTCCTGTAACATTGTATATACCTCAACTGAAGAGTTTTTTTAGATGAAAGCAGAATTTCAAAGCCGCATATTGTTCCTCGCATGTTACCTTCATTGCAGCGGTAGGCGATACTGAACATGTCTGAATTTGCCTGGTTCACACAGGCAGGAATCAGGAGTTCCAACAATGAAACTAGTACGGCGTGTTTGTTTCACATTCAGCTAACAGAATATAATAAGTTGAATTGTAGTGCGAAAAACTATGACCGTAAAAAACTATGATCATTCTTTATTGAACGGCCCTCGTATATTCAGCAACATCTTCAAAGAGTTGCTCACGTAAATATAAAAACACTTTTAGTGAGAGAATAAAATCCTTTCTTCCAAAAACAGTGACAAAGTAGCTCAGTCGGTAGAGCACCTGCCTGCCGTGTTAGGGCTCCCAGGTTCTATTCCCTGCTTGGGGTGGGGACTTTTCTCCAACCAAGATAATTCCCCACCTTCTGGAAGTATTAACGAGAGTGTGAATGTGTACGTGATCTAATGATTAAAACGAAACGAATACGAGTTAGCATCTTCGATATGTTCCAAAGGAGCACGGCCGCCGATATGACCATTGAAGTTAAAGGAAATGGAACAAAAAAACAAAAGAGAGATTGATAATAATATAGACTGAGTGAGAGACTAATAAAGTTTAATTGATTAGTGTCTGTGTTTGAGGATTTTATTATCTGATTACTTCTATATTAATGTGTGTATGGTGAAATAATGTATCTCATTATAAATGCATATCATAAAGTTGTTAGAGCAAATTTAGTAGGATCTTATTACATAGATGTATGCATATATTAGTTTATCGTACATATAAGTTCGAGCTCTAGTGACTTCAGTTGGCGGCTTACGCGACAGCCAAACATTTTTAGAATGGTCACTATGTGAAGGCTTTGAAACTCTGTTCTCTTAAATGACTGTAAGAAAAGTGTCTCACAATGATATTGTTAAGTAGAAAAGAATTCCCAGCAATATATCTATGAAAAGATATAAAGCAATTGTCTTATCCACTACATGTTTCAACGAGATCAAATTGTTTTATTTAATAAGATTTTATCTTTTATAGTTTCCTTGATATGAGAAAGTCATTCTGAAAGAAGAGTATCTCTAAGACTAACTACAGGGAAATTAAGGTATACATTTCATGTCTCAGAAAAAAGATATTGAAACATATGCTATTTTAATCCAAATAATTTAAGCCATTATTTAGTTAATCAAAACTTATAAAAAGTTTTTCAAGTAAAAAACTGAGATAGTGAGATTTTCTTGAAATCTCCTCATGTTGAACCCTAGAAATTGTTGACTTGAAGCAACAAAAACGCGAGAGAGGAAGTTCTTTTAACTTCTTTTTTTATTTCAGGGAGTACTGAAGTTAAGCTTACGGCAAAGTCTCAGTACTTAAGTTTTGAGTGAAAAGCAATATGATTTACATATACGGCAGAGAACAATAAAATATGGGACGCATTTGCCTGACTTTCTTACCAATTACAATTTCAACATCATCCTTTCACACAGGTATATCATTTTAAGGATAACTTCAACTGAAAATTTGAACTAACAACGCTAGATTTTTAAGGTTTATACCACAGATGTAACATAGAGAAAATATGATACAGCCCTTCCGACAAAATAAATTTTGGTCTAATATTTTAACAACAGTTGTCCATTACATCCATTTTGTGAATTTATCCTAGGTTTCTCTGTGTCTCAATAACTTTAGGCTCCAGAAAGTTTCAAAGCTATGATAATGGCTTTTTACCAAAAATTTGAAATTCTTGTGTTTTGAAGAAAGTGTGCTTAAGTGTATCTCACAATTAAACCCAGGGTAATTCCTATTCAGTGTGTCTCTGTGAACGCGTGTAGCAATTTTCATTAGTCTAACACTAAAACTGCGACGCAAGTACTTTAAATGCAAGCACACAACACTTTAAATGATGAAGAATTTTGAAATGTTCAATAGCAAGGAAACAAGGATGAAGAATTAGAATTCATATCTAACACTAGCATTCACGTAGCTTTAAACTAGACTAGAGAATTTAAAAATGGCTTGCGGATGCTATCTAAGCATTATTTGGATTTAGGAAGGCTTATACTATTTTATAGACTAAAAAGAGGAACAGCGATTTTTGTAAAGTGTTCATGAAATTTCATTCATACATATCCTTAAAACATTCTGTTCCCTAAACATTTCATGTAAATTAAACAAAGGCGCATCGATGTAGATTCTTCAAGCAATTACATATTAGTCACATTAAATATTATTTTTGTCTATACCTAATTTCAAATTAAGTAATGAAATAGGACGTTAATATGTTTATACAAGGAATTCAGAAGTTGTAGTAACGTTCCTTTGCAAAGAAAATAAAAAACATATAAAACGGATGATTTATTAATTTCTGAACATCTATAACCAACAAATTCGACGTAGCACGTTTGGAATTTAAAGTTAAAAGAACTAATTATATCAAATTTTTATCTCCCCCTGTTCTGTATGAAGTTAATATGAGGTTTGTTAAAAGAGTATCATACATTTTGTTTTGTTTCCTGTAATGCTCCTTATTGACCTTTCCACCCTGTGGCAAGAACTCATGATGCACCAAACCCCTGTAATCGAAGAAAACTGCAAGCAGAACCTTTACTTAGACCGAACTTGGCGCGCTTTTGTCGGTCTTTGCTCGTGTGGCAGCATCCATTTGGATGATTGAGCTTTAGTTTCCACGTCGTAACCATAAACCCATAATTGTTCGCCAGTTATGATTCTCTGGAGCAAATTTGGGTCGTCGCAGACAGAGTTCAACAGCTCCTTAGTGTTTTGGGTCGAAATTGAGCAACTTTGCTACGAATTTTGCGGTAACCCGTCTCATGCCCAAATTATTAGTCAAAATCGAATGGCATGAGCCAATTGATATGTTTAGGTTTACAGCAGCTTCTCTAATGGTAATTAGACGATTGGCTTTTAACATTTTCTTCACATGTTCAATGTTTTCGTCTGTTGTTAACAAGCTCGAGCATCCGGGACGCTCTTCGTCGTTCACATCTTCTCGACTCTTTGAGAACCTTTTGTACGTTGCTTTGGTCAAAGATAGCTTCACCATATGCCACAGTCAAAATGCGTCCACTAACTTAATTCTGTTTTTTACACAAAATTTGATACAGATTCTTTGTTTCATTGTTTTTGAACAGGCGAAAATCGAAGATGAGCCAAAACAAGTCGAAGCAAAATAGCTGTCAGCAATTAACTGACCATTCAAATGAGCTTGCCAACATAAGCGAGGGACATGAGTACCAACACAACTCCACAAAACAATCGAAAATCGAATATACGTAGCCTCGGTAAATTCAAAATTCGCAATAATTTTTCAGCAGACCTCGTATACATGTTCTAGAAAAATTTAAGGTTTACTCCTCTCCTTTCCACCTTACTAATATTCCACAGCCGCAGTAAGCGGATGAAGAATTTTTCTAATATTCCTTCAAAAGTCTGTTAAACACGTGTGAGACGTGATACAGAACCCAAGGATCAGTTGAAAAGTAATACTTTTAATCAGGGGCGGCCGGTGAGGTATTGTATTGATGGTGCCATAAATAAATAAGCGTTGTTAAAATATAAATATGTGCACCAATTACGAACGATTTAGGTAATCCTATCAATAATCCAACCTATTTTATAATATACTGTACCATACAGAACGTATAGGGAAACGGAAATAGATATTTATTACATCCGTACTCTTGTTACGCACAGGTGTAATGAGTACAGTAACGGTTTGATAATACAGTTCATGGAGAATGTGATACGAAGCGTTTGTGTACGATTTCGTGATAGAGAGACAGTTATCGTTATTGCTTTAGCCATAATTTTTCTCGCGCTGAAATCAAACGAAACAAACTCGAGAAATCTTTGTCCCACACCAAAAACACATACGAGCGAGCACACACGCACGCACGTACACACAAGACGCAATTTTTCACTGCAAAATGAGTAATCTGAATTTTTAAAAATGGTTTAATGAAATTACTAACTTTTAAAAATTAAAAGCATTGTACTCACCGAAAGCAGCAACTCCATGACTTTATGAAGACAACTTTAAATGAATTAGTAGGAACGGTATTGAAAATCCATTCATCGCTCCTTCTTGTTGGCAAATAAATCTATCACCTTTGAATTGAAATTGTCAATTTTGCACACGAACAGCTTTTCACAGGACAGCATTCCTAAGGCACTCAATCGCTCTTCTTTCATTGTGTTTTGTAGAAAAGTTTTAATCCTCTTGAGCATTGAAAAGCACCGCTCAGCTTCTGATGTCGAGATAGGCATAGTGATTAACAGTTTCAAAACTTTAACAGTCTCTTCAAAAGTAGCACAGAGTTCATCCTCTAGAATCAGCGAAAGAAACGGAAGCGCACCGGAAACTGCTCTCAACTTAGGCCTAGCATAGAACACTTGAAGCTCTCCCTTCAACTTTATTTTCTCCAGAAATGTATATGTGTCCGTAATTTCAAGATATTTGTCTGGAAAATGTGTTACATAATTGTCAAACTGGCTTACATCAAATAAGTTGGTTGTAATGAGGTGCCCAGTGAACTGAAAACGTGATTTTATTTCATAAAAGATGGCATCACACACCTCCAAAGCATTTTGCTTTTTGTTATTATCATCAACCCTTGCTCTCTTGTAAGGCATTGTTTCGTCATTTTCAAAACTAACCTGACTGATGATGGAGTCAATGTCATCTCTGATGTTTTACTTTATTGTTTCAAAGTTATGAATGTCTTGTTTTACCTTGGTTGGTTCAGTTGTCTTCTTTTGAAATTGGTTAAAAAGTATGTCCACATGAGGCATTATCTTATAGAAAAACGATAGCCAGAAAATGAAGTCTCTATCTTGCAGTCTTTGTATGAACCAGCTTTTCAATAGTAGAGGGTAATTTTATGTTCTCACTCGTTTCAATTGTTTCCATGACAGTAATAAGCTCCTTTCTGTTTTCATAAATATCCTTTACTACTCGCGAATGGTAATTCCATCATGTGAGAGACTCACGGGGTAAGCTTTTCTGAATTATGCTATGCAACACTTTCGATCTTTGTGGCGAATTTGAAAAGAAAGAAAGAAATGCCTGAAAGATGTGCAAAGAAGATGCGGGCTTTGCGATTAATTGAGGTTGCAGTAGACATAAGGTTTAACCGGTGCGCATAGCAATGAATGTAGTGCGCATTTGGGTATTTGTCTTTTATTAATTTCTGTACTCGGTTTGACTCACCACTCATAACGTTTGCACCATCGTAACTCTGAGCTATTAGTTTTGCTCGGTCATCTCCAATTAAGGGTTCGATTTCTTTCAGAATACACTCCGAGATAGACTGAGCATTCTGACCTTCTGGATTAACAAAATTCCAAAATCTTTCAACGGGGGTTCCATAAACAATGTATCGCAAAACAATAACCAACTGAAATTCGCAAGACACATCAGTGGTTTCATCCGCGATTATTGCAACATAATCCGCACGCTTTATTTCTTTGCGAACTTCCTCGTGATACACTTCCACCATGCACTGCAGGAGTTCGTTTTGAATAGTCTTAGAAATGCCTTTGAATACTGATGACTGACTGAGATGCACTTGAAGTTCTTTATCCAACTCCGCACTAAACTGAATGAGCTCACGAAAAAACCCCTTATTTTGAGAGGCGTCAGATTCGTCGTATCCCCTAAGAGCCAGCTCCAAAGCACCACAGAACCGAATACAGTTTATAAACCTGTTCTTGTCTACTTGTTTGTTATGGCTGTTGACTGTTTGCCTATACTGCGAATCTAATTTGTCCTGAATATTGGTTTAGCCTAGAAATGAAAGACTCAGAACATAGTCCATGAGTCGCTCCGATGTTTCATGCACTTTCATTTTAGACCATAAATGCCCAATATCAGTTATTCCAGTCTTACACCAATGGACATCTCCCCCCAAATAACACACAAGGAAAACAAGAAACTGCATTGTTTTCATCACAGCCGCAAATCCATTTGTTCTTTTGATAAATATCCGGATTAAACTTACGGTATCGATCTTTTGTTTGCTGCTGCAGATTCAGTTTCGGGAGTGGCCTACCCATTGTTTTTATCTGAATTTTTTCACTTAAAGTCCTGTTACTAAATGAAGTTTTCAGTAATTCACTCCTTATTCATGTTCGTAACTTTACTGTAAATTTTAACTTCAAGAAAAAGCACTGAACACTGTTTTAAAAATCCGTACTCACGATGAACTACAGCATTACAGGAGCACATACAGAACTACGCTACCATTGCTTTGAAAACATGTGTCCAATGCGCGGGTTTTATGTTCTACCAACAAAACTGCTGCTGTGAAATATGCACATGTTGAAATACTGTCTCTAAATGTTAAAATCTAATACTATATTCACATTGAAACCCAATTAATTTTATTTATAAGGATATCTATGTGTTGTGTTTGTGCAACTGATTTCATTAAGCATTAATTTGCATTTTGAAGTTCCTCAGAATTAACTTTCATAAGGATGGTGACACTACATTAAAGGAAGGTAAGCGCGAAATGTATTCTTACCATTGTCTTTCGCTAGGTGGTAGGATCGTGGTTCTCTGAAGTCCCATGTTTTACTGCACTCTATCGGGCAAAGCGTAAGTTATGCGCCACAGAAATTCCGGCACTACCTTCTATGACCTTCTTCCATAAGAGCCGTGTATAAGCAGACATCTTAGCCCCTAGCCCTAACATAGGCGTTTATGGGCGTAGACGGTGCCGCTATAGAATTGGCACCAAGCTACGGAAAACAACCAAGAGAGAGCGCTGGCGTTCATCGCGCCTATTCAAACGAGGGAGCAACTACTCATAAACAGTACCTTTTGCGCAATTCTTATACACTTCTCTTTCTTTCGCTTTCATACAGATGGTGCCAAGGCACAGCGGCACTACCTCTGAAGCCGCCCCTGCTTTTAATTAATTATAATATGAATATTATGTGTAATTGTGTGAAATGTTAAGGAGCTGTAGGTTTGGCAATAAATTATGAGTACAGCTTGGCTCGGGTTAAGATGACATTAAGGAGGATAATTAGTGAGGGCTAGTTCTCAGACAGGTTATGATAACGAGAGGAGTGAAGGGGTAAAGGTATATCATATCGGCCGAGGAATGAAAAGGATAAAGGATGCTTTAATGAGCCCAGGATTCATAGAGGTTTGAGTTACCCGGCATTCGTCTTTCAGGATAAAGAAACCCTGGAAAATGCCTTATCCAGGTAACTCACCTTGACCGAGATTCGAACTCGTAACCTCTTCTACGTGAGGCAGATACGCTACCATCTATGCTATCAAGGCGGTCGCAATCTAGTTTCGAATTCGTGGAATATGTGAGACTGTTCCTTGGAAACTTTTAGAGATACTATAGGATGGAAAGCAGAAAGCAGGGAGGGAAATGAGTAGGACATTCTTGAGAGAATCTTGAAGATTTCTGTCCAAATCGCCACTGGAAGAAGACGTATCGTCATTCTTGCCTCAAGTAGAGAACCACGTGGTATAGGGTTCAAATATATTAACTCCGGATAATTATATATTAGTCTCCATTGGTTGGTAACTTCACAGTAAGAGTGGGGTTTTGGGATTTCATTACGGAGGGGACTTGTTACGTAGGCCACCATGCTGTGCCCATTGTTCCTATGTCCCCAAGTGTGGGCGGAAGTTTACCTGGTTAGAGACCTCCCCCGACAGGCCAGGACAACGAACTGGCTCCCCAACAGCGGGACTGAAACGGGACCAGCGGCCGAGCCCTAATGGTCCCAAGGCAGCAGATCCGAGCCCCAAAAGTCCCTGGCTGGCGCTCCCAAAATGGTCCCATCAGAGGAGTGGAGACCGGCAACCGACCTAGCGGAGGAGGAAGTAGTTTTTCTCACAGCATATCATCCCGCCATGCACCGCCGAGACACCCGCTGACACTTCTACCTTGAAAGAGACCACCAGATGAGAGATGATATAAAATGATGTATGAGATGAAATGGGGGGACAGGAGACTCGTGGGATGTAACTAACCTACCCAGCATTCGCCTACCGACCCGGGAAAATCCTCGAAAACCCCATGGATCAGGTAGGTCAGCCACGGGAATTGACCCCAGGCCTCCGGAGTGTGGGCCAAAGACGAAACCGCCTGAGCCATTCCGCTCGGTCTCAGTAGGAGTGAATACTGTTCTTTAAACAGATTCCGGTGTCATCCTTACTTTGATTACACGCCCATGTATACTCCCACATAAAACTTCTGTACGTGAATATACTCTCAACTGTTAACAATTCAATATCAGTATACTGGTTTTTAATGTTGTTAATTCATTCTCTTACAGTTATAATCCCTGCTAACGAACTTTATTACAACTTAGTACAAAGACAATAGAGAAGCACATTCTACACAGGGTTATTAAATATTTTTGGTACTGGTACCTCATGCATTCTTGGAACCATAATGAGATCTTTTGATTTCTAGCAGCATGTATTTCATTAACTGCTAAATTTCGAATTATTATATATTATTATAGCTAATAGATAGATATTATTTGGAAGAAAAATCGGCGGTACTTTTCTCGTTTTACATGTACTTTTTGTGTAGGAAGAGATAAACGTAAAGGCTGCTTCACGAATATGCTGGTTTATAATTTCAATATATTCATATTCCGGCACATTGTCCTTGTACATTCATTATAGTCCTTTAGCGAATTATGGCTTGAAATTATAAGATTCAAATGGGTTACAAAGAATGCGATTAGTCCTTTTGCATCACACTACACACACTGCCCACATATGAAGACCTACCGAGCGGGATGGTTCGGGCGGTTTCGTCTGTGGCCAGCATTCCGGAGGCCCGGGTTCGGTTCCCATAGCCGACCTACCTGACCCATGGGGTTTTTCGAGGGTTTTCCCAGGTCGCCTGGCGAATGCTGGGTAGGTTAATTACATCCCCCGAATTTCCTGTTCGTCCATTTTATCTCCATTATCATTTCATATCATCTCTCATCTGGTGGTCTCTTTTTTTAATTAATTAATTTATTTATTCTTATGAACATAACAGGCTTGTAGCCCAGTTGCAATGTTCATCATACATCGGTGTTTACATATAATAATATCTATACATACAAAAATAAAACACAAGAAAAACATAAATGAACACAAAGTAATACAGAATGGGAAATATAGGTAATAGAAATAATGAATAAAAAGAAAAAAAGAAAAAAAAAGTAGGTGAAGGTGGCATGGTAAGTAATTATTTTATTCTTCCTAATTACAGTAACGACACTACTATTGCCAATTTTTAGTAATTTACTGATATACGAATTAGTGGTTAGTAGTTATAGCATTTTTTAATTGAGTTTTGGACATGTTGAAAATAGCTACATCGAAACGATGAAGCTTACTATATAAATACATAATTCTGTGTAATAGTGAATTTTTATGGATTTCTGTATTTGCCTTCGAGGTGAAAAAAACCTCCTGAATCTGCTTATTTTGTTGTGTACATAAAATAACATATTTGTTGTAATATTAATATCATCAATAATTGAATGCAATATTTTGTACAGTAATACCGAAAATAAGGTTTGCCATAAGTAAAGAATCATGATGGATGTCAAAGGAATGTTGGTTCTTTGTTACAACACGTGCAAGGGCAGTTGAGTACAATGTCAGTTGGGGGAAAGTTGTTATAACAAAAGGAAAGTAAGAAACAGTGTCCCTAGTAGATTTCTAAAGGGGGCTCACTTGACTTGTTGAATAGGGCATTCCTTGGATCATTCATAATGGCGACAAAATAGATACAAAGGGATCTTTGGTTGAAAAGGAGTTTTCAGAAAGTGAAAGTGACATATACACTCACACGCGCAGCTGTGGAGAAGTCTTCGGCGTCAGGCCTATTAGAGCGGTCCTAGGCGTGAGGGCGATTAGGGCGAACCACTTCTTCTGTCTTGGTTAGGGACAGACCAGAAGAGGTGAGAGAAGATTTTTGTCGGTTCATATATACGTGAGGAGCAAATAAAGTGTATCGAGTAATAAACATTCTGCCGTCAGTAACTCCAAACAGGGATATTGGTAACCCTTGGTCGGCAACTTCAAGTTCGATGTTCTATAAAAAGAAGCAGTAAATAAATAAGTTTGAAACGGGCATTCCAGTGTCATTAAATATCCTTCTCACACACATCCACGTATACTCTGTGAGAAGCCTCATTGTTTTACCCTGAGCCACACAATATAATAGCTTCAAAGTAGCATCAACGTGGAACCCTTGCCAATCATATTAGTTACAAATTGTCGCGACAACGTGGAACTTTGTTGGATACAAAATATTTTTGTGTCATCAGAAATATTAATCCCACTATGTCTCTTGTAAAATTCAAAGTTTTAAATTTAAATATTTCCAAGGGGGTTTCATAATTTGTGTAAGTAGGGTAACATCCAGTTCTTTTAAATAGTATGTACTTTAGAAATTTTGATTGCACTTTTTCTATTGCGTTGACATGCATTATCATCTTAGGATTCCAAGTAATACACGCATATTCGAGATTTTGTCCCACAAATGAGTTATACAGTTGAATTAATGTTTTTTCTTTAAATGAATAGGAATTTTGAATAATAAAGTCAAGGCATTTTAGCGATTTTGATACAATTAAGCCAATGTGTCTATTGAATATAAGATTTGTTGTAAAATGTACTGCTATATCTTTATTTACAACCACTTCAAGGGGTGGTGTCATATTGATAATTATAAACATATTTAACAGGATTTTTGCTTCTAGTGAAGTACATTTTTACACACTTAGTAATATTAAATGGAAGTTAGTTTGTCTCACTCTATTCTTATAAAGATTGGATTGGTTTGGATTGGATTGATTTGCGTTCAGTAGGTTCACTTGTAGCCAGAAACGGCTGTGAACATTGAACATATCCAGAGGTATAAAGTTTAATAGCATATATATGTACAAAAGTTAACATAAGACACATATTATAGTACACAGGCAATATGAACAACAATATGGAAAACAAAGCAGGGATAATTATATATGATACAAAATGAAACACTTTTTAAACCAGCTTTCACTTGGCTTATGCCAGTACGTCTCAACCTTTTTGCAATGGATACCATTATTGTTATTTATTAAATACCTATACATTAAAAGTAAACGTTCAACTTGCATCAAATATTTATAAGTAATGATTTGTCATTGGAATAGTTAGATACTACTTATAGAGCTACAGAAGCATTATCAGGATAATTTGTCATTTAGATAATCTTGTACAGAATAAAAAGATTTTGAGCAAAGGTACTCTCTAACAGCTTTTTTAAAAGCACCGAAATTATCAATTTTTTCTTTAAGAACATTAGGAATTGCGCCAAATATTTTGATAGTTTCATAATACACACCTTTCTGAAAGCAAGAAAGTTTAGCACTGGGATAATGGATATTATACTTTTGTCTAGTGTTTATTTTGTGAATTACATTATTTGTTGCAAATAAGGCACGATTGTATACAAAGAATTTTAGGATCGAGAATATATACATGCAAGGAAGCGTTAATGCCTTCAATCTAAAGAATCAAGGTCTTGTTGAAGTTCCATGCAGTCTTTAACATTATTGACACTTTTATATTATTTAACATCATCAGCAAACATTAACATTTTTGAAAGTTTTACACTACTAGGTAAATCATTTATATAACATAAAAATATCAAAAGTCCTAAATTAGAATCTTGAGGAATCCCTGAATTAACATTAAATTGGTATGACATACAATGCTTATAATATATCACCTGCAATCTATCTTTTAAATATGATCGAAATAATTTCATTAATGGAAAGGCGAAACTTAATTTAGCTAACTTAGTAAGTAAACAGTCATGACCAACTTTATCAAAAGCCTTTTGAAAAATCGGTATATACTACATCTACTTGTACTTGTATTACATCTACCTTTTTCAGGGCAGAATTGTCGGCGGATGTCTCGGCGGAGCATGACGGGAGGATATGCTCTGAGGAAATCTACTTCCTCCTCCGGTAGGTCGGTTGTCCCAGATCCTCTGCTGGGATCATTTCGGGACCGCCAGCCGGGATCTTTGAGGTCGGATCGCCTGCCTGGGACCATTAGGGCTGGGCTGCTGAGCTACTTGCCGTCCCGCTGTAGGGGAGCGATTTCGTTGTCCTGGCCTTTCGGGGGAAGTCTCTATCCAAAGTGAACTGTAGGGACTCTGCCCTCTGTACTATCGCGGCTCCTTGGGTTGGCCGACCTCTGTCTCCTTCGCCTCATCCTTCCTCCGGGGGATGCCCCAATTGTGGACATAAATACAATAGATTAAAGCTAGTGGTTGCGCCGAATCCCTTCCGAAATAGTTGTAATCCTAATTCTAATCCTGCTATTTCACCGGTCGATCTATTTGTTATTAAACTGTGTGCGATACATACCAAGTTTATTCACGTTTTAATTTGCTGATTAAATGTTACGGAGGTCATAATCTGTAAATTTATTTCAATATAATTTACCATTATGTAACATTTTAAAAAATTATTCGCTTCCATCAGTAATGAAGTTTACATATTTAGATCTGCAAAATTAATCATATAACGGGATGTGTTATATGTGTGTTGTACTCATTTATTCTCATTGGAAATGCTATAAATCACTACATACTTTCTCTAAACAAACGATTAACGAAACCACTTACAATATTAAATGAACAAACTTCATGTTATACTTTCTACTTTCATTTGTGATAGAGTGTTATGTTTTATCGCAATTATCTAGTGATTCAGCATTCCTAGTATTCCAGTCATTTCCCAGTTGTGTTTAATTTTACTGTCCCATTTATTGCATTATTGGTGAATAATTTAATGTTGACTCCGGTGGTGGTCATTCAGTGAAATTAACACAATTTCGTACTCTGTATTTAATACTATCATTCTATGGTAACACTTTATCCATTCGGTTTAATTTCCGCTATTTAGCAAATAACATTTATTTTTTAAAAACAATATACATTTCATTAAAATAAAGCTATTTACTTTTGACACATAGTTTAATATTTGTAACACATTCTAACTGACTTTCTTTCCTATTTAACTCCGCTGCTGCCTATTAAAAAGGTGATTTCATTTGTAATGTTTTATTGAATACCATTGCAGAGATCAAAGTATCAAGTTTAAACATCAATGACGTAAGTTATTCTAATATAAAAGAAAAAATATACTTAATACAACAATATGGTGGTTCGTTTCGAAAATGTATGGAGCACTGACTGGTATGAAAATTTAAAAAAACATTTTAAAACCTATACACATTATTAGGTAGGGACAAGTTATGCATTTAGAGTAATCTCAATATGCAGCAGATTTTGAGAATTCCTATATTAAAAGGCCCATTTCATTCTGGGATAGAGTCACTGACGACTGCTAATTTCACTTTATAAAAGGTAAAATATTATTTATAAGCCCCTTGAGCAAGAATAGCAACACTGTACTTATCATCACTAAATGTGCCAGATACACAAAGTGGCAGACGAAGAACAAACTTCCATTTGATGATTCTACTATACTTAATGGTCCTAAAATGATCAGCAACTTTCTACAATTTACAAGAGACGCTTCATTTAACTTGTATTAATATTAGTGCATCACTGTTGTTCTCAAGATTGTACTGTCGTTAATCTTTCTCTTTATTGTAAACCTACCAAACAATGTTATAAATTATACCAATGTTATATTCAATGTTATAGTTTAAACCAACGTTATATTAATTAAATTTTATGAACATTGTATCAGGATGTATTATTGCGTTAACACAGATATTACGTAATTACATTGTGTACAGTCCCAATATGTCCAAGTAGTTAGTGACTATAAACAAGGTTGAAATTAAAAAAAAAAAAAAATAGCAGCATGTAATATGCTTGGGAAAAAAGCTCTTGAAATTTTGTGGAGAATGTTACGGGGGTTTTTATTAATCCAGAGAATGTCCACACAAAATAAGACAAAATACTGCAAATATTTCATTCAAGCCATACATACGTAGGTGACAGTGTAGCAGTTAAAGCACAGAAAAACAAAAGACAATAGAATCTTTTTCTAAAGCTATCACACGCATGCGAAACCAGTGATTACCTTAATTTAAATAGTGTTGTCTTAGTTCCTTTGTACCTATAGTGTAGTATTTGTCGTTAATATGCTAAATTGTTTACGAAGAGATAAAAATGCTAACGTTAGAAGTCAATAAACCGATATCTCTACTTAAATGAGAAAATTGACGGTCGTAGAATGAGTCACGTTCTCAAAGAAGGTTAACTTGGTGGCCTAGGAGTGAGGAGTTCTTATATTCATCAGCTTCACACCTATTTCACTGTAACGTAAAAAATTTAACCGAAGTTATGATCCTTCATGTTGACCGTGCGAGCTAGCTTACATGAGACTCACATTGGAATGTCCCGAGTTTAATACTGGTAGTGGCCGCCCTATTGTTTTCCGTGGCTTTCACTGGTCGGCAAGGTAAAGGCTGGAGTGTTGTCTTTACCTCGACTCTCTCCTCTCCACTTCCTCTAATTTCGTATCCCTCGTTCATGCATGTTATATGGCGACTGCGCGTGCGTGAGCTGGTCGAAGGCGAAGTGATGGAGCAGGGACTTACATTGAAAATTCTTTGGTCCGTCAGAGTAAGACCGTTCGAGCCTCCGCTATCAACTGAGCCACGCTCCATCGGTTGAAGCGAGACTCCACTAACGCATTAGGGACATATTAAGGAACTCTGTGCGTTTCTGCCGCTAACGTTATCTGTTTCTGCAACTCATATGTCTCCTTTTGTTCGCGCAACTCATCCATTCCTTCCGGAAGTGTATGCGCAATAGATCCATCATCGGGTCAAGGTGCTAGATGCTTACCCAATCTATCTCCTTGTATCCTTCCTGTTACCCAATAACAATGGGACCAAAGAGAGAATCAAACTGTTCTAAAGTTTACCTAGTGTAATCATCCAACCAGGTTCTCCCATTCCATCAATGATTGCTCCTCCTCCAAAGGGTTCCAATAATTATGCATCATTTTATACACTATTTTATTGCAGTTTTGAAGATAACTTTTCTGCAATATCAGACTCCTATGACTACTGAGAACGCCCCATTCTATGGCGCGCAATGCAATCTTCTATAATATATGTGCTTTAAAAGGAAACAAATTATTTATCACTCCCTTTATCGCCTATCCGTAGAAGGTAAGAGGACTGGACTACGCTACAGAGGGAATTCGGCATGGAGGTCGAAACTTGGTCAATTGTATCTAAGCCCCCAAGTGGGTCACCCTGCGAAGAAGGATAAGTCGAGAGGAGGAACAGGGTGACCATCCAAAGTAGATACGATAGTGCAGAGGGCAGGGTCCTTCCACTTTAGTCGTTAGAAGTTCCCCAGCAGGCCGGAGTTCGGAGACCAGAGAGCGTCCTACAGTGGAGGAACTTTTTATTGGAAGAGCATATCAACGTGAAATGCAACGCCGAGACACACGCCAACAGTTCTACCCTGATAGAAACCAGCAGATGGGAAATGATAATAGATATGAAATAGTGGATGTAATTAACCTACCCAGCATTCACCTGGGGAACTGAAAAGCTCCCGAGGGAAGTGGACCACGGGAATCAAACCCGGACCTGCCGAATGCGGGCCACAGACGAAACCGCCTTTTCATCCCACTCAGTAATATAAGAGAAGTTATTCTATACCATACAAAAATATAACATAAATACGAGGGCTGTTCAATAAAAAATGACATTTTTTTGACAACGTACCTTTACTCATCCTCATAATTTTGATGATCCTTCTCAAAATAGTATCCCCTAAATGCGATGCACTTGTCCCAGCGTTTCTGACATTCTTCAAAGACATGCTGGAACCCATTTTTGAGAGATCCTTCAAAATCGCCTCCGCAGCCTACACCATTGCTTCTGATGATGGATAATGCCTCCCTTGAAGGCGTTTCTTCAAGTTAGGGAATACAAAAAAGTAACATGGAGCTAAATCCGGACTATAGGGAGGGTGAGGGATGCATTTCGCGTTGATTTTTGCAAAATATTCAGCAACAACATTAGCAATATGCGACCGCGCATTATTGTGGTGCAGCATCCAGCCTGCTTCATGGAAATGTGATCTGATATGAACTTGAAATGTTTTCAAGAAACCCCTCTAGTATTGTCCAGTTACTGATGTGTGTGCAGGTACAACATGCTGATAAACCATTCCATAAATATCAAAGAATGAAGTGACCATAACTTTCCCAGCAGAAGCAACCACTTTTGCTTTTTCGGAGCTGGTGGTGAAGGAGATTTCCACATGAGCTTTGATGTTTGCCCTCAGGATCAAAATGATGTAGGCAAGTTTCATCAGCAGTAATTACGTTTGAAAGAAACCCTGGATCTTCCTCTAACATCAAATTTAACTGCATGTTACTTCCATCGCAGCGTTAGGCGATACTGAAGATGTGTGAACTTACCTGGTTGTCACAGGCGGGAACCAGGAGTACCAATAATGAAACTACTACGGCGTATTTGTTTCACATTAAGCTAATAGAATATACAAAGATTGAAGTTTTGTGCGAAAAATTATGACCATAAAAATTATGATCATTCTTTATTGAACAGCCCTCTTATATAACAAAGAAACGTACCTCCCAAAATATTGATATTTCATAAATTCTCCGGACTGTAAGCCCGAGGATACCTAGAGTATGAGTACGTCGAGGTTCTTTTGTGGACTTGCGTTTAACTTAAGCCGTTTAGTATGTTTTACAGCACAGGAAAAACTTAATAGAAAAAAATTATTACGGGCAGCTTATTAAGAATACATAATTCCATTTTTAAAACTTTTCTTTCCCAGCATTAACTGTATTCGAAGTATTCTGCGTTAAAGCTTAGGACTTTTCTGAGTGTCACCAAAGAAATCTTTTGCAGGTTGACATTCCTCTTTTTTTCATGCCTTCCTTCATTGTAAACATCTTTCAGGATGAGTGGAAGTTTAATTTTTTTTCGGTATATTCTGAGCTTTTAGTTCGCATGTCAAATGTTTTGTTCTTGTCTATAATTCAGAAGCTCCAAATAGACGCTACATTAATGAAGCTGGATTTGGATTTGTTAGAAGAGGATTAGGATTTCGAAAATGCTGGTAAAAGAAGAGAGATATTCATAACGTGTTTACAGGCAACGGTTACTGAAAATTATCACAGTGATAGCGCTTATCAGAACAAACTAGAAAGGAAAGCACCTCTTTGCCGTCATCATGCTCACTGCTATAATAATGCACATAATAACACCAAGGTAAAGTTGAAAAGAAAAGTTTTCCTTTCTTTGGGTGGAATGAGGGCTGTTGCATAAATTTAAAGAAACTGCTAAACTTAACGTATATTTTAACAGAGACGGTGGAAAAGTTTAAATGTGAAAATTCGCTTCTGGAGGGAATATTTTTGCGTGGCGTAATAAGAAATCCGAAGCAATGCAGCATGTGTTTCTGTAAGTGCCTCACGTAGCTGTAAATAATTCATTATAACTACAACCACCACTCTCCGTATTTTCTTCTGCGCATGTCAGTTTTTCCATTGATTACCTGTCTTTGCTGGGTGGTTTTATTCATTCAGATAGATTTAAAGCCAGATCTTGCTGAAGAAATGTCTGGCATTTTAGCAGTATGCTAGACAAAGTCACTGAAATAAATGTAAGTGAATTTCAGGTAAATGTTGTGGCAACTGTTTTCCTGTAGGTATTTGATGAATACAAATATATTCCCTACATTTTCTTTTTGAATTCTTCGAAGTGATCACGTTATTTATTGATTTGTAAACATTTTGTATTAAGGTGAGATGTAATTATTTTATATGAAGATGATATGGTGATAGGATCAAGAGTAAAAGAAGACGTACAGAAGGCTATACAAAAAATTGGGACTTGGGCAGTGGAAAATGGCCTACATATAAATCAAGATAAGACAATACAAATGATATTCAGGAAGGGAGGAAGAATATCACCCAAAGTCAGTATAATGCTATACAATGAACCATTACACATAGTAGGCAAGTATAAATACGTGGGAATTACAACAAAAACAACAGTGGCACCAGTCATAACATATGGAATAGAGATCATATGGGAAAAGCCTAAAATCGGTGACCTAAAAAGAATAGAAAAAGTTAAGACAATGTTTATGAAACGGATCCTAGCAGTGGGGAAAATAGCGCCATCTCGACTGATGTATGAAATGTTGAAAGAGATTTATTTCATAGAAGACATCAGACTACTACATTGCCTACCTTCAACAGGACCATACCAGGAACTGATCAACATCATGGACCGAAAGAAGAAGGAGATAGACCTGGATTTCTACAACTGTGCGGATGGATGATGGATGACAACTGAACCAGAGAATGCAGAAACCGCAGACATGTGACTGCAAGAATTTCAGTACTCGGCTTTCACCATAAGATATTGTAACGCGAGCGCTGGAACACCCTATGAAAGCAGCTGAGAGCGGGAGACGAGGGAGGTCCGTGTTAGCTACGCCCTCCCCTCGTTTGTCTTATAGTGGTGACAGGCGGTGGTGACGGAGGAAAAACATGACAGAGAGAGGAGAGTAGAGTTGGTCAGTTAGTGAGTGAGGAGACAGTCGCAGTTCTTGGTGTAAGAGTTAGTCAGTGACGTGTTAATGTACGAGAAGTTTGTGCAACGGAAGACTGTACGTAACTGTGAATGTGTACCGGAGCTTACGTAACCACGAGGCCAAGTGAAATTGTAACGGACGAACTGGTGAATTGTAATTGTGTGCAGCAAGTAATTCTGTGTAATTGGCAAGAGTTTAACTGTAAGTCGGTGGAAATAAAGAACATTGTTGAGTGGTGTAATTGGACTTTTCATTTCACGAACCCACAAAGTCACACTGGTGTCAGGAAGCGGGAAGATAACATCACCGAACATTACAACCATGGACGCGGCATTGGAGAAAATTTTGGAGAAGATGATGGAAATGAAGGCGGAACTGACAGAAATGAAGATAGCAAATGAAAACCTCGCTGCAAAAACAGAAGCGGCAAACAACAACCTCACCGCCGAGTTGAAACAAATGAAGACGGCCAACGACAACATCACCGCGGAACTGAAACAAATGAAGACGGCCAACGACGACATCACCGCGGAACTGAAACAAATGAAGACGGCCAACGACAACATCACCGAGAAGATGGAAGAGATGAAGGCCGAGTTAACCACAGAAATGAGAGCAGCGAACGGCAGTCTGGCCACGGAAATGAAGGCGGCGAACGAAGCTCTCGCCGCAAAGTTTGAGGAACGGTTGGCCGGCGTGAGGGATGACGTCACGAACCTGAGCAAGCGGAAGGGTCAAGTAGACGACCGCCTTAATGATTTAGAGGAAAAGGCCGACAACATCGCAAAACCCCTCACCTGCCTGACGGAGGAACACCGGCCTTATGTGTGGACGGAGGACGCCGAAGACGCTTTCCAGCACCCGAAGGGGACCCTGTGCAGTGCTCCTATTTTGGGTTTCCCACAACCGGGTGGCGCCTTCATTGTGGACACCGACGCTAGCGACCATTACATTGGAGGTGTCCTATCGCAGATCCAGGACGGCCATGAGCGCAGAAGAGTGGAAGAGAAGGAGCGTGCCGCAGCAGTCCGAGTAGTTGTGGCAGTGCCTGCTGAAGGCTGGGATAGCGCAGGCCTGAGGAGGGAGCAGCTGGCGGACGCAGACTTGGGGCCACTCTTGAGGGAAGTGGACGCAGGGACGAGACCAACCTGGGAGGACATCGCACCGAGGAGCACCACCTACAAGTCGTACTGGGCCCAATGGGACTCGTTGAAGACCAGAGAGGGCATGCTGTTCCGGGTATGGGAGTTACCCGATGGGAAGGCGCAGAGAGAACAGTTGGTACTCCCCCGGAGCAAGGTCCCGGAAGTCTTGGAGGAAGTGCACGCCGGTACTTCAGGAGGACACCTGGGAGCGAACCGAATGATTCACAAACTACGGCAGCGCTACTTCTGGCTGAGACTCCGAGCAGATGCTGGTGGTACACCTGCACCGCCTCGCACGCTACGATGGGGCTGTTCGGGGCGAACAGCTTTGAGGAGGGAGCAGTGTAACGCGAGCGCTGGAACACCCTATGAAAGCAGCTGAGAGCGGGAGACGAGGGAGGTCCGTGTTAGCTACGCCCTCCCCTCGTTTGTCTTATAGTGGTGACAGGCGGTGGTGACGGAGGAAAAACATGACTGTGCCGTCTGTTTCCTTACACCTGGTTCTCGATCTTTCTGTTACTGGAACAATCCTGTAAACACCAGAAGTCGGCGATATTCCTATATAAAGGGGGTTACAGACAGAGAGAGGAGAGTAGAGTTGGTCAGTTAGTGAGTGAGGAGACAGTCGCAGTTCTTGGTGTAAGAGTTAGTCAGTGACGTGTTAATGTACGAGAAGATTGTGCAACGGAAGACTGTACGTAACTGTGAATGTGTACCGGAGCTTACGTAACCGCGAGGCCAAGTGAAATTGTAACGGACGAACTGGTGAATTGTAATTGTGTGCAGCAAGTAATTCTGTGTAATTGGCAAGAGTTTAACTGTAAGTCGGTGGAAATAAAGAACATTGTTGAGTGGTGTAATTGGACTTTTCATTTCACGAACCCACAAAGTCACAATATAAATTATCACAAATCTTTCATGAACCAAATGTGGACTGTAAATGTGCGTTATGTGGTCAACAATGCAAAAAATATCATATGATAAATGTAAAAAATAACAAAATCTATAACAGACGATAGCAAGGACAAAAGTACTTGTATAACAATGCTGTATGTTTGTATATTAATGCTCAATCTGAGCGAACTTTGTCAATAATGTCATCGTCATTATTTTCATCATCATTATGGTCATTATTGCCATAGTCATTATTGTCATTTTTGTCATTATTGTCATCGTCATCGTCATTATTCTCATTATTGTCATCGTCATCGTCATTTTTGTCATTATTTTCATCGTCATTATTGTCATTATTGTTATTGTCATCGTCATTATTGTCATTATTAGCATCGTCATTATTGTCATTATTGTCATCGTCATCGTCATTTTTGTCATTATTGCCATCGCCATCGTCATCGTCATTATTGTCAGTGTCAACGTCATTTATTGTCATTATTGTTATCGTCATTATTGTCATTATTGCCATTGTCATCGTCATCGCAACTATTGTCATTATTGTCATTGTCATCGTCATCGTCATTATTGTCATCGTTATCGTCATTATTGTCATTATTGTCCTTATTTTCACTATCGTCATCGTCATCGTCATTATTGTCGTTATAAGCGTCATCGTCATTATTGTCGTCATCGTCATTATTGTCATTATTGTCGTCATCGTTATAGTCATTATCGTCATTATTGTCGTCATTGTCATTATCGTCATTATTGTCGTCATCGTCATCATTATCATCATTATCGTCATCGTCATTATCGCCATCGTCATCGTCATTATCGACATCGTCACTATCGCCATTGTCATCATCATTATCCTCATTATCATCATTACCATTTTCGTCATTATCACTATCGTTATCGTCATTATCATTATCGTCATCGTCATTATCGTCATGATCGTCATCATCATTATCCTCATTATCATCATTACCATTGTCGTCATTATTATTATCGTTATCTTCATTGTCATTATCGTTATCATTATCGTCATGATCCTCATGATCGTCATCGTCATTATCGTCATCGTCATCATCATTATCGTCATTAGCATTATCGCCATTATCAATATCGTCATCGCCATTATCGTCATGATCGTCATCGTCATCGTCATAATCGTCATGATCGTCTTCGTTATGATCATCGTCATCGTAATCATACTCTTCGTCATCGCCGTCGTCATCGTCATTGTCAAAGTATAAAATGATTAATTATTAAAGGTTTTATCTATAATAGTGACAATTATCTGTTTCAAACTTTATTATTTTCTGTAACAGACCGTGAAAAATTTAGTTATGCTGAAATTTCGCATTTTAAAAACTAAAACCACATGGATGGCTGAACCTATTTTACTAAGTTTTAGTGTTCCATTGTCCAATCATTCTTTGGTTTTTATATAAATTATAAAAATTATTTCTTAGCCTGTATCTGCACATTTAAAAACGATAATATACCACCAAGTGCTTGAAGAGTCTTAGAGCTCCACGAGATAATTAAGTTGGTTTCACAAAGGAGAATTATTGGGGGTCCTCATCCTCTGGAGTCCAAGAAGCAACTTCTTTCTTCGTAAATGTAGAATTGGTACCCGTTTACAAGTCCTATGTTAATGAAGCTGAATCATTAAAACAAAATAGAACATATAGAGTGGCACATTCTAGGGCTTAGAAATAATTAAAGAAATACATATTATTCTGCGTAACAGGTAGACGTTTATTAAAGCTAAACTGTATGAAACGTTTGCACCTCGAACTATGAAATGAAAATGTATACGAAATAAATGAACGGAGGTATCCCTTAAATATTTTAATCACCCATTTTATGGGAATAGTATATCAGCCTTTGGTGGGGGTGTTGTATATGCACTGTAACACTGTTTGTTCTTGCTACAATTGGAGAATAAGAAAGAGCCTCTTTAAATCTCATTGCTCGACATTTTGGAAGTCAAGTGTATTCTAAAATTACTGTTTACGGGTAAGATTATTATTCAAAGATCCAGTTATGTAATTACATTGCTAATTTGGTTATTTAATAATTGATAAGATGTGCAACGTACTTACTTTCATATACTCGACTCTGAACATGCTAAGAAAGCTTATTAGCTAGAAAATTTTCCAGAGTCCAATCAGGAATCCAAGCAAGAACCCGTCTGCCAGTAGACAAATGATCTATCAGACTAACTGAAACTGTATCTCGTGTTTCTTCAATTGTCAGTTGCTTATCTTTTTCCAGGACATCACTTATTTTCCCTTTGCATCGAATTATAATAATAAAAATATAATATTTTATGTAATTATAAAAATTATTTAGGATATCCTTTGTGAAATAACAAAACGCCAAATGATCTATAATTATGTTTAATTTCTACAAACGTTAAATATACTCCTTGAAAAAAATTATAATGAAATGAAATATTTAAAATTTCACATCACCATAAGTCAACAAAGCCGCGTGTTATTTATCCTTGAGTGGAAGGGAAATTTAATTTTGGACATAATAAGTGAGCAGGTGCCTTTGGCGGTCATTGTCGTCTACATTTAAGTACACCAGGATTTCGTTTGCCTTTTTTTTTTTCTCTGTTTACATTGCTTTAACTACGTGGTCATGTTTCACAGATCTGTTAGAAGATACTTCTTAAATCGCTTTGTACCTCAGACTTTGTCGTCTATATGGCATCCCTGTAGCATACCATCTTGCTTCGTCAAACGTCCGCAGAGAGCTTAATGCTAGTATCTGGATCTCTGCTTCCATTTTCATTGTCTCTGTTTTATCAGGTCTAAGATGGCAGTATGGGTAGTGATATTAGATACAGATACCTCCATGTCTGAGGGAAACTACCAAGTAGCTCCTTCGGCCCACGGGATTTCAACCCGGGAACTCCCAATTTAAGGTCACTGAGCCTCCCGTATGATGATTTTTATTTGTTTTATTCCGTTTTGTTTCTGGGCATTAACATCCTCCGTAAGATATTGAATTTGAAATATTCCCAAGGTCGCAGGTTCAATATATTCTCAGATAAATATCAGGTTACAAAGTAAAATATTATAAACCTTATATGCAAATACGGGAAAAATTAAATATACCAGGTGAATCAGCTGCCCCTATTTATTCTTATCTATGCAAACCGCAATTTAGATTCTTATGTGAAAAAATTGACCCGTTTTGCACAAAAGTCGTTATTGCAGCTCTGACCTTCTATTCGGTAATATATGCACCCAGGATTAATACTTACAGCTCTAAATAAAGACTAAGAAGCTGACAAAGCTTAAATAAATAACTATTTTCGGGTGTATAATAATGGCAAGGTCATAAAAGAATGCTATCCCGAAGAGTGACATAGAATACGTGACAGGTGGTCGAGTAGGTTAGTTGCTGGAATATGGTGATGCAATGGTCGGTTCGAATCGACGTTGCAATCTTTTGGTTTTGTTTAACCTTTCTCTAGTATTTATTTTCTGTTATTTATTGTTGCTATTGGTTTTCTTCTGAGCCACGGACACAAGAATCACAATCCGATAATTAGGGATTGTGCTTAGGTTTGTGATCGTATATATTCTGCACCGCAACTGACGTTGTAAACCAAGTTACACAGTATGATCCGCCTCGGAACTTTACACGCTTTTTAAGGCTTCATAGAATGTTTAGAGCTCCTTTTGGTAGTCTTAGCTCAAATAAAAGAACTGTATCCGCATTTACAACTACTGTATGAGCTAAACTATGCTGTAATTTGCGACAGAAACGGAAATTAATAATCTAGCTAATGTCTAGCAATTTTTGACAACGGAAACACGTATTGGCTGAAGAATATAAATCTAATTGGTCCCACCAATGTTATTATCAATTGATGCATGTTATATGTTGTTCTATCAGGAGCGTGGTTAAAGTTGTGCGTGAATGTATGTTAATGGATAAAAGTTTGCAAACTCGTCTAAAATTGCTACTACATGTCTCGGTATGATGTTTCTTGAATCGAAATACATAATAGTTGATTTCTGTCCTGTACGGCATTTATGCACTGAGTTACCTAACCCTCCTGTATAATCTGTTCTGCAAATCATCCTTTAGAAGGCATTCAAGAAATACTTAAGTACATATGTTGAACGCTGCATAAATTAAAAAATAAATAAGGGTAGGTCACTTAGCTGGTATAAGTTAGAGGGAAGGCACACAGCAAATGACAATGGTTTTAACATATTGAAAGAATGCATAATTCCAGACTTACAAACTTAGCACTGCATTGCAAACCAGAGAGTGGCGTTCAAATGGAGAACCAACACCAAAGGGGAAGATGTCTTTGCATTGGAACGACCTTTATGGTCTAAACTCGAAGAGAAAGAAAAAGCAAATGAAGAAGACGCAGAAACTTTGTTTAATTTGGCAAAGATTATAAGGTTAAGGTAATGCTGCCCTCAATTATTTGAGCTTAACCACAAAACTCCATTTACCAAATCTGTGGCCTTTGACGTTTAAGATGGACTAAACGTTTTGGCTCTGGTATTTGCTTAGTTAAGTCAGAATTTCAATATTTCCAGCCCCTTGGGCCATGGCAACACCCCATTAGCATTATACAAGTACGAAAACACAAATAAACATGGGCTGCACTAAAAACTTGTGAGGAAAGCCCGCGCGGAATATATTTGCAGTTTGTTACTCAATTTTTCAGGAGCATTACGGCTTGGCTTTCCCCCCTCGTACCTTAGTAGACAAGGGGAAGCAAAGAAAATGTACGCTAATAGCCTGCAAGAGAACAGTTTCTCCAACACCTGCTGTGCTAACGACTTGTTAAAATGTTCCTCCCCCTTCTAGCTCCGGATGAGATGCCAAGTTTTGTTCAAGTCGTCGTGTCCAGTTCAACAGAAAGCATGCAGGCCGAAGATCCCCTCCAACTCTACTTTCTGTATACACCACAAGGGTGGTATTATCTAAAATTGCCTCATGAAACTCTTTTGTTTGTTTTCTGAAAGGTGCACAGTAATACAAAAGTTAAACAAAGACGGTTCACTAAATAGTAGCATTTATCAACACCTGCATTGTACACATGTTGTTGCTGAGGAAGCGCCACGTTATTACAGGCTAAGTATAGGGATTTTAAAACTGCACCATGGTATACAATTGGAGCGGTATAATCTTAAAATTCACTTCCGGTTTCATAGCGTAATAACTGCAATGAAGCTTCCAGCAACGTTCATTTGACCGTCAAGGTTTGGGGGATCCTGAAAGAAATGAACGCTGTAGTAGTGAAAGAGGGATTAATTTTAGAAAGCCAATACAAGTGCTAAAGTGAAATCAGTTTCAGCATGCTTCATAATATCCTGCATTTAAGAGTGCTGAATATTAAATTATGAAGCATCCAAAAGATAGTTTTATGAAATACTACACTTCCGAACAAACGTTATTCTGAGCTCTAATAGTATGCCATTGTTTAGACTTCATTGTTTAAATTTCAAGGCAAGGATAACATAATCTCTTACACAATATATAGAGAGCTATAGTGTAAATAAATCCAAGTAATGAGCAGAGAAATACTTATATTAATAAGAGAATATGCTTATAATCAAGATGTTAATTGATAAATACTTGAGCAGTAAAAGGGGGAGAGTGTATATGTTTTCTGTGGATTTCGACAGAGCTTTCGATACGATAAGCGGGGGGCGGGGCTTTAAAATGGAAATTAAGAAGAAAAGGGTTGAGCGAGAAGTTTACTATAGAAATTGATAAAATTTAGATTGGGGTGAAATTCAGAAAAAGTTATGGGCTGAATGTACTATCAGTAGAGCCCGAACAGAAGTTAGGCTTGAGACAGGGGTGCAAATTTAGTCCTATTCTATTCAAATTACTTATGGATGACATAGTAGAGAGGGTTAAGGAAAGCAACACCCATTGCCCAATAACAACGAACAAAGAGATTCCTGGTTTATTGTATGCGGATTTAAGAGTAGGAGCAATTTCTGTAATAGGTCTAAAATCCATAGGTTTTGTGCTGAGTGGAGGTTAAGAACAAACAGTAAAAAATAAAAAATAATGGTATTGTGACTTTTTCGGTTCGTAGAATTAAAAGTCCGAGTTTCAGATATTCCAAATGTTCTTTATTTCATTAGAAATGTACTGTTCAATTCTCACGTAACAACATTACGTCACATACATAACACAAACTACCAAGCTCGATGACAATAACAAACAGCGTTCTAATTACATCTGTTTACATCAGCTCAGCTGTTTACTGCTTATAATTGACTCACTCTGTTTGCAACTCCTCAGGCGTGTCACAATCTCTGATATATAACTCCATTGTTAATTTCTTGACTGTTCTAAAACAAACCAGAAACCAAATAATCTCTATAAATCAAGAAGTCACTAGAAATTTCCATTTATCTCACTTGCGGGTAGGTCTTTTGTCTCCGTTATCTTTATTTGCCGGCTATTTGTGTACACAAGCCGCGCCATCGTAGATAACGGATTCGCGACAGTATTTAAAAGAGGATAAATACTGAGGAAAAGCGAGGAGTGGTTTATAGGAGATATAAAAGTGGAAGTGTTAAAGGAATATGACTATTTAGGTGTAAGGATGTGTAGTAGTGGAGGGTGGGTATTCAAGCAATTGCATCTTCTTCATTACTTTTCTTAATTTTATTAAAATCTAATACCTATGAAATATTTTATTATATAAAAACAAGAACTTGAAATAATTTAAGTAAAATTCCCCTATTCATAAAAATTGCCAGTGCTCCATTTCATTGATGGTGTACAAGCGAGAAATGTGATAGCTAACGGCAGGGCAGCAATAACAGGGGTAAGAATATGTAAACATAAACTGGAGATGTCAGTTAGATGATTAGAAAGAATGTATGAAGCGGTCGTCGAATCCAGAACAATGTATGCAGCGGAAGTATGGGTCACATCAGAGATAGGAACACAATTAGACCAGATGTATGGACTGTTTTGCAAAGAACTTCTAAGGCTGCCAAAATCGGCACCAGGAGAAGTGGCTTTATTAGAGTTGGGTAATTCAAAAAGGAGGGGAATAATAATAGAGAGAATATTGAAATTCTGGTATAAATGTATTAAGGGCAGAAAGGGGAATTATTGAATCTGTGCATGAAGCAACATAAAAGCATTAAGCCCACCTCGGTAACATTAAATTTAAACAATTATTAAAATGCGTAGAAGACAAAAAAGTGTTAGCAATCGTCAGATATGTAATATAAAGGATGTAAAGAACGTTCTACTAGAGGAATGGCGTAAAATTACAGTAGATACAACACAATCTTTGGTGAAATTCATGCCAAGGAGAATGCAACAGATTATAAAGAGGAATAATACTATATACGTAACATTCTACACCATTTTCAGTATGCAGACGAATACTTATTTTGCAGCCTATATTGCATATCTTTACTTCTGAATGTTTAGTTATGTTTATTTGAATAGATAATATGTGTTTCTTTACTCTATCCATTGTTTCATTATCAAAAATAAGACAGTGTCCCAGCTTTACTTTATTGTAGTGACTTTCCTTAAACATAAACTCATGCATCGACGAATACTTTTTGGAGTAACTATGCGTTGATTTAGAAGACAATTCTGTTGCTAGCATTCGCGAAATGAAACAAAACAAAGTGCCATTTTCCAAAGATTACATAAATTTTATGAGAATATTTAAGTCATTATATATATATATATATATATATATATATATATATATATATATATATACTTCAATAATTCGCAATAGGCAAATAAAATTGGAGAATTTCGTACTCCGGGTAAATAATAAATGGAGGAACAAAATTTGGGAGAAAAACCGGATTCTGGAAAAAGCGGAACAGCTGCTAACCCTAATCTTAACCTGCCTGCTACGGAGAGTAAGAAGATAAAGTACTGCATTCATTTTAAAAATTAAATATACAGCTTCAACTGAAAATATCTAAATATTTTTAGGTTCACTTGAGTCATTGAAGCCCTCAGCGTGCACTATTTTCAGATATTGTTTTACTTATTCTACTAAAATATTTTAAACATACGGTATTTTAATGAACATGGTTCTTACAATGGGCTCTGAAGTCCTCGGAATGAATTTTGATAACTACAGTGCTTAGAACACGAAAGCACACCGTTACTGGAGCGCAGCAACTGCACAAGGCTCTTAGGGGTTGCGACTCTAATGAGCTTCACAATTGCTATCCGTGAGCAGCAGGACGCCTATATCGTTAAAGAATTTAGAGGATTTTCATTTCATTATTAATTTCATTTCATTCAGAAAATGGTAAGATAAATACAAAACTCGCCTCTGCATGAAGTGTAGATCTCCTAAAGCACACAGTTATAATACAATTGTTTATGGAGTTAATCAGGTCCAAGATATTTCTTGTTATAGATTAGCGATTTTTATTTTCAGGAACTAAAATTAGTCATTCATTTTATTCTAGTAATCATGTTTTATTGTTGCCCTGGCATCAGTAACGCGCTCTGATTCTTTCGTTTTGTGTACATATGCAAGTGCATCTTCTCTTATTTTGTTCTGAACATATTTACCTCTGGATAACATTTTCTGATATAAATGATCTGTTTTCTCAAAATTCATTGCAAACTTTTAGGAGACAGATAGCATAAGGTTTATAAAGGAATTTCTGGATGCTATTTTGCAAGTATGTTTGTAGTAATGATATGGTTGGTTATTTAAAGAAATATGTATTGGTTTTAAACAAATTCATTGAAAAAACCTAGCTTGCTTAATAAACAAACGTAATTGAGAATTAGATATCAGAATCTTGAGGATAACTCGCTACTTATTAACTTAATTTCTCCTATAATTAATATTTTCTTATTTTCTTCTAGGTAAACAAACCAGTGCGAGTATCTTATACATATTAATTGGTTTCTTATCTTCTTTGTACAACGCGCTATTCTACAATATCTACCAATGAGGCAAGGGTTATTTTAAGGATTAAGATTAATCCGAGGTTTTGTCAGACAGTTAGCAGAAAACAAACACGTGGCTTCTGGCTACCCCTTTTATGTACAAGGGTGAAGAAGCAGAAGGGTGGTAAATGCTGGCACCGGAAGAGTTGAGCCATGTGAAGGAACAGAAAAGATGTCGGTGCAGCGTCTCCCCTCTGACTTGAGGAGATTTAATGAAAAGCCTGTTCCTTCACGCACGCACATTAATACATGCTGCCCACAGAGAAGGGGAGGAGGTCTGGCTGTTATGATTCACAGGGTATGTATCTTCAGGCGTTTATCTTCTTGCAATAACACTAACACTATATGCTCAAGGGATTGTTAGCACTATAGAGGCAAAATGTCCCCGTCGAGGTAAAATGGCTCCTTCCCTTAGGTAGATGACTTGCAGTGTCCCACCGGCCCTGTTGTGTGGGTTTGACTGGAGTTTCCCCAACTAAGAATGAAGAGCGAGCGGAACAAGGAAGACTAATATGAATTTGCACACACGAAACCAACAGAAAAAGAAATCCCATAAAGGACATAATCTTTTTCAACTGTGTGGCATTCGTGACTAGGATATATTCTACTCAAAGGAAGAGTTGCTATTAGAAAGAATATGTTGCTCTCACATGACTTTCTCCAATAACTGTTGTATAAATTTATCTTACAAAGGCTTATTCCTCTAACTCAGGGCCAGCTAGATAAGCACCCGAATTGTGGAATGTTTTGCCTCTACAACCACGCTTTCCTTTTTCCTTCTATCTGGCACGTCAACAAATAGATGGCGTGTGTTACAGTGGCGGACATTTGGTTTTGGACGTAATCAAATATGAACCCAGGCATGAAGAGGGTAAATAACGCTAGTGAATATAAGAATGTAGCGACAATGTTAAACGGGCTCATATTAGCAATGTAAGAGAAATAGTTACATTACTGACCTGAGCCAAACCTTAAGCTGACAGAAGAGGTTCTATAGAATTAAAATGTTTTAATACGTTTATGCAGTGATAAGTATTTTTCTTATGCTTTTAAAGGTATTTAAATATTTTCCACGCTGTAATTTTAGAAAAATAATCGTCAAAATATATCTATAAAGTGCACTCAACTTGTTAACATTGTTCATTATGAGGCGGTCCGGCCCTTGGCGAACCACATCGAGCTCTCTCTTGTGCTCAACGCCTCACAATTAAGGATTGGTGGCGTGAAGAGGTTAAGGAAAGGGAGTAACCGGTTCGAGGTGACTTGTAGCTCCCACATGAGAACTCTCATCTTTACTTCAGGAATGCGTGCGTCCTGACTGGTTGTGAGTTGAATGACACCTCGGATCTGGTCGACAGAAGTTTATCGTAGTCCTTAGGCTACTACGCTCGCCACCGTAAAGTCGTCGTCGGTGTGGTTTAGTGTTTAACGTCATTGTCAATATTGTGATGTGAAGCGCAGAGGCAGTAGCACTGCGTAGTCGAATTGGATATATTTATCGTCTTCCCTATATATTACTCTATGTGCTAACTCTCACTGGAGAGGTTGTTAGATATTGCACTTTGTCTCTGTGCATGGCGCGGAAGTATATTTCTTAGGCGGCGCCGAATACGCGTCCGTCTCACGTAGAACTCAGGACCGAAGTGTCTTACTAGCAAAACCTACTTTCCGCCATCACTTTGAATTACCGCCACTCTAGGTATTTCTCGGAGTTTGCAAAATCACATGAACGAATATCAATTTTCTATTGGCTGATAACTATCCCCCCTTGAGATCAGTGTTCAGAATTTCCAGTTTCGGACCTAACATCAGAGACGCTTTTTCTAACGGTCCATATGAAAAAATGTATGCGAAGGTATGTGGTCTGCGCGTCGGTCAAAATCCTATAGCCTGTTGTCAGAAGCACACATGGGATTTTAACAAAGGGTTGTTTTCCAATTGGAAGGCGCCAAATTTTCCCTCAGGGCAAAACTGACAATAGAGTAGGTTTGTTCGTTTACAGGGATTGCAAAGGGGGTTTACTGACCTATGCAGAGTGGCCTTGTCACTGTGGCGGTCTCCGGAGTATATGCTAGCATTATGGCACATGTATATTCTGGTATACGTCATTTATTTATATTTATTCGTTTGTTTGTGTTAATGTCTTTCTGATATCAGGTTATATGTCGTCTCAGGGTTCCTAGGTAACAGGGGCTGCGTCAATTATTAAATAGTGACGTAGCCATAATGATCTTAATTTACACAATTGATATCCTTGTTGGTTCGTACAGTTGTACACATTGATAAGTAACACAAACATGGCTAGTATTTTGCTTGCAAACAGGTAAAGCTTTGAACCATATATTTCTGAACTGCGCAGCTGCTTTGCTGTTTTGCTTTGAAGGGGTTTCAGCATGAGCCACATTGAAATGTCTCGTTAAAGCGAAGCTCCAAAATTCCGGGCTAGGAAGTTCGTACCGCTCGCTGTTCTCTAACAGGTTGCGACCGACCTTCTCCCGGCGTCCAAACAAGTAATATATAAGAAACGCACAACGGAGAGGCAATGAAACCGGTTGCACAGAGAAAAAAATACCTATGAGACATTCGTAAATGCACATCTATTTAAATCATGATGTACAACATACAAGTTCCTATATAGTACATAGGGATTTGTCCCTGTCTGATTTCATTATTTAAATGGGCACATTGTGGCAACACCCAAGCAATTATAACGCGGGTTGTAAGATTTCCAGATCGAATGTAAGGTAATATACAAGTAATAAAATTAATTTCTTAAATATCGGAAGACTTTTGTTAGACAATATGTCAAAAGCAGGAATTTTACTACATATTTATTCATCTGCGGCCGTATTACAAAAACAATAATGTATCTCTGAAGCCTTTCAAATGAAAAACTCATTCTATGTCCTATAAAACAAGATTTAATTGATTGATAATCTGTTGCAAATTTGTTAATGATTTCAGCTAATTTAGTTTCTGGATCTGCTTCTCTTTCTTCCATGTTTGCTGAAGTGTGCCACTGAAATGTAAATAATGAAGTAAATAAGGACATGAATAAGTACACTTCTAGAAATCATATGATCGTTGTACAGCAAATTTAGTTGCTCATCTTTGAAGCACAACAAAGATATTATTCAAATGTCTTTCTTCTCATCAACGTGCTCTGTGTCATGCTGTTACACCTGTTTTGCAGTAATGAGTTACATTATACAATGGCCTTTGCTCTTGCTAGTGACACTGCGTGGTATAGGCATGCCTGGCCGCTCTTACAATGGCAAGGAAATCGCAACGAACTTTCTAGCTCTGCTCATACTGTATCCAATATTAGACATATCAAAACTGTGCTTTATCACCACTGCACTGATACGACTGCCACGCGTCTATGAACAGACAACCGGCTTTGTTGACTATGTCTAAAGTAGCAGGGAAAAAAGGAGGGTAAATTCACACTTATAGTAACTTCCTTCCTTGCCTTGCTCAAAATTACTATGATAAACATTTGCAGATATTCTCTTTTTGCCCATTTCCTTCTAGGAGCAACAATTGTAAATCTGGACTAATAGTTAACTTTTATAAGAGCAAGTAACTACGTAATGACTTTGAAATTCCGTAGTCTTTGCATAACCGAGAGATAGAGAGGGAAAGAGAGAGAAACCAAAAATAACATTCCATTTTAGAAAGGTGCCCACAAGTATTTATAAACGGAATGAAATACAATAGGTAATAAGAAATATTTCGAAATCCTTAACCATTAAGTACTTAAATCCTTAACGAGATCTGTATTTCTTGTAATATGAAATTTTATGATCTAACACTTAAGCAAAGGTCTATCGCAATGAAAATGATGCGATTCCCAGCAAATACGATAAATACAGATAAATTTTTATAAAAAGATCTAAAGTGTTATTTTAATCAAAATTGTTGAGGTCAATTATAAGAAAATCTAATTTTTTGTAAAATATTCGTTGTAAAGGATACTCTGAACTGTGAGGAGTTTCTTGAAAGTTTTATGTTGTAGTTTTAGAAGATGAACATTAAGCATTTTGTTTACAACTGACTTTTCACACACAAAAGCACTCTCACACACTCACACACATACACAGTAATACACTAACACTAGAGGGTCGTTTTCTCTTTTTTGGTTCAAAGAGCCTCAAAGGATGTGTTTCTTAAACTCTGGACATTAGTATTTTAATGGGAAACACAGTAGTTCCCCTGTAAGTGATAAAGGCTCCATAAACGGCAGTCACATGGAACTCCTTGTGGGATTCTTGGGTATCAGGGAGCCCGTTTTCTTTCTCGCACCGTTTAAGAGGGGAATTTCCAAGACTAATCATTAGAGTTCTTAACAAAATATCAGCTTTTATCGATTTGCGAAGCAATAATTCTAATAATGTATTCCAAGGAATTTCCTGAACTTAAAACAATTTTGCATTATGGCAAAACATTAACGGCAAAACACTGAGTCAAAGTCTGTTATAGTCGTCCAGTGTTAATTAAAAATCATTGTGGCCACTGTATTTAGATCAACTCTTCAAGGGGAAAAACAAAAGAAAAGAAAAACTGTCCTGTTTTCTAAACAATGGAACAGTGATTCCAGTTGCACAGAAATATGTAATTCTCTTGAAGTAAAATATAAATATGACGATATTCTACTTTGTAAGAACAGATTGTTCTATATTTACTGTTATAATCAAACTTTAAACATTTCTAGATATTATGGTATCCACACGAAGTTTAATATAAATTCTCAGATGCCAGTCTTAGAACAAAAATGAAGTAGTGAGAAAATAGGAAATACAGTGAGGCTACTACGAAACTAAGAGCATGTTACTTAAGCAGATTTTTCACGAAGGCGACTAGGTATGGATACATATAACAGTTTGAGGTGTCCGGATCCCAACTCACAGGGTGATGTCGTAAACTTTTAATTATCAGTATCATCATTGATCCTTCGGGAATAATGTTGGTAGTTCCAATGATTTGAGTCCTTTTACTTTTTTATACAGTGAGTGCCTCAAGTGACTGAGGTGTAAGATGGAGAAAATTGAGGCTCGTAATGTGATCAAGTTTCCTGCATTTGAAAGGAAAAACTGCCCAGGAAATCCGTGATGTGATGACGCCTGTTTATGAAAATGATTACCCATCGTATAGCACTATTGTGAGGTGGAAAAGGAATTTTCAAACTGGTCACGTGCCCTGACAGATGAGGCAAGAGTTGGTAGACCGTCAATGACAGACGATGATGTCACAGTGAAGAAAGTGTAGTGTTTAATACTGGAAGACAGACGAGCAACTATCCAAATGATCATGAATGAGACACATCTTAGTTATGGTAGTGTATGGAAAATTATTCATGATAAACTGCACATGTCTGCAAGGTGGGCTAAATCCTTTCCAGAAGCAAACATGTCGTGACCTTTCAAGACAGATGTTGAGGCTGTTGGAACAAGATGAAGATGGCTTTTTATCGTCTGGTAACCATGGATGAAGCCTGGATCTATCAGTATGCTCCCGAGACAAATACCCTGAGCATGGAATGGAAACATGCCGATTTCCCTCCACTCCCAAAATGTCAGTGGTGTAAAAGTCAGCTGGGAAGGTCATGCTTTCACTTTTCTGGGACTGTCGTACAGTCATCCTTACAGATTATCTTGCCAAGGGTCAAACCGTCACTGGCAGATACTACTGTAATCTTCTGGATAAGTTACGAGCAGCTCTGATTATGAAACGACGCGATATGCTCTCCAAAGGTGTTCGTCTTCTGGCTGACAATGCACCACCTCATTCATCTCAAGTTGCAGTTGACAAAACAAGGGAATGTGACTTTGAGACTTTACAGCACCCGCCTTATTCGCCCGATCTCACACCAAGTGACTTTTTGTTGTTCCTGGATATGAATCCGTTGCGTGGTCGCCGATTTGACAACACAAATGACGTCATTAATGAAGTGGAAGAGTGGTTTAAAGCGAATTCTGCATTCAAGGTATTAGGAAGGTCATCACAAGCTGGGGAAAATGTGTCAATATAGATGGTGACTACGTAGAGAAGAACTAATAAGCAAATTTTAAAACAAACTCTCTATCACATTTTTTAAAGGGCGATATTTAAAACATTACTACCCCCTCTCGTACTTTCCACCCATTCAAATGACAGCCAAAGATGGTAGAATAAGATGATTGTGCAACTAACATCATCTCCATAGCATACAATGACTAATGTTAACATCGGGATATGACAGATAGGTAAATGAAACCGATATCGGCGTTCTCGTTCATCTCTTCTGGCATTTAAGTGCCAAAATCACAAATACGCTATTGATTTGTTTCCGCATTGTCTGAGGGTATTTCTCAAGAATACACGGTAGGTTTACTTTCTTACTAGCTTAGTAAGTAGAAGTAAACCGAGCGGAATGATTCAGGCGGTTTCATCTTTGTCCCACAATCGGGTTCGATTCTAGAGGCTGACGTAGTTAACCCGTGGGTTTTTCCCGGCGAAGGGGGGTTACCGGGTTGCAAGGCGATTGCCTGTATAGGTTTATTACATCCTCAGAGTTCCCTTTCCCTCTATTTCATCTTCATTATCATTTCATATCAACTCTAATCTGCTGGTCACTTTTAGGGTAGAAGTGTCGGCGGGTGTCTGGGCGATGCATGGCAGAATGATATGCTCTGAGGAAAATTTCTTCCTTGGATAGGATAGTCTCCAGTCTCCGAACCCCATCTGATAGGGCTCTTTCCGGACCACAGTAGGGTGAACTGTCATTTTGCTGGCTTGCCAGTGAGTTATCAACTGGGATCTTTCCCTCTTCACTGTCGTGACTCCGTGGAACGATTTTCTGCAGTGGCCCTATGATAAATACTGGGTACATGTTGAATGCGTTTTCCTTTTCTTATTTTTCTTCTTCTTCCATCCAGTAATTAAGCTAAACGTTTGTTCCGCCCTCATTCAATTAGTCCCACCTCTTTCTATTGTGTCTATACTTCTCTTTGCGCTAGGCATGTAATTATTATTGATTCGCTGTAACCTTCTCTTGTCCATTCTACAAATGTGTTGTTTCCAATTTTGTTTATTCGAGAAAATATCGCGTGATTTGCCCTTTATCGCTGTTTATCCAAGTGCTCTTCCACATTTCAAACATTTTTTTTTTTTTCTTTTTTGTGAGAAATTTGGTGGTGATTAACAAATTTATTGTGATTTAGGACGTTTTCAAAATAGGAAAGTTATTTATGTTTGTTTTATCACTTGGTAATGCAAAGAGAACGACATTTCAGCTCCATCAATTAGCGACAAGCCTTAAAAGTTTGACCATCACTTGCATTCCTGTATTCCTCTTATATCTATCTAGGAACAATATAATTTCTGCAAACTTTTGTCTGGATTAAAATGAAGTATACTGAGGAAAAATCATTTATAAGATTATTTTGTAAAAGCGTAGAGTGATGTGAGTAAAAGACAATTGTTTAATTTATTTTTCAAAACTTTATGAGAGCACATTTCTGATATCCATTTTTCTTACCAAGTTAATAGGCAGATTCTGTCTTATCTTCCTTTCACTAATTCAAGCTACCTGCCAGGCTGAATCTGTTTTCCCGTCTATTAGCTGGTAGTACGCCTCAGTGATATCACGTGTATTAACAGCCGCTTCAAAGGAAAATTGGGAGCAAATAGTCAACACAGCCTACTCCGATTAATTATTTATTATAATGTGTCTCCTTCAAGGGCACGCTAATGAGGTCTCGCTGCTCTAGAGCACATTATTAGACATAATATTAGCGTTTAGGTTCAGTATATTCCTTACAGACCCAAGCGTATAGATGTAGGTACTTATTTGGTTATTTTTATGTTTTCCTACACAATTGACAGAAATATAAGTAAAATGGATATTTTTTTTTATTAGAAAGTTAGGACCTACACATTTGTGTGGGTCGGGACTTATCTCTCAAACTGTACATTTAGTGCAGACTTTATTTTACAGTGTGATAAGTGTGGAAACAGTTAAAATCCTTGCTCAAACACACGTACACACTGCATTTAATGCATCTGGTTCTAGTTCTTTTATTGCATTCACTACGCCTGCAGTATCTAGCAGTCTTTAGTTCGTCCCCAGTGGCTGAAATTGTCCAATCTCTTGTCCACACACTGAGGTTTCGCTGTTCTGTATATCTTCCTTCTTGGTTCTTCCTCCTCATGCTCGTTCTCTGATTCATTATACGTTTTTCCCTTTTGTGCTAATATTAGTAATTCACCTACTACCTGGCCGCGACGTGGCTCAGTGGTTAGACCACTTGGCTCTCACCAAGGCTTCCCGGGTTCGATCCCAGGTGACCGCAAAGTGAGATTTGTGGTGGACAACACGGCGCTGGGACGGATTTTCTCCGGGATCTCCGGTTTCCACCACCATCTCATTCCACCGGTGCTCCATCTTCATCTCATGCATCATCAGTGTCATCACCTGCGGTGCCATATGTAGTAAAGGCGTGCGTTAAACACTACACATACACACACCTACTGCCATGCGGTAATGGAAGAGATCAAGAGTATTGTAACGAGAGCGCTGGAACACCCTGTGAAGCAGCTGAAAGCGGGAGACAGGGAAGGTTCGGTTAGCCACGCCCTCGCCTCGTTTGTCTTATAGTGGTGACAGGGACGACTGGGGAAAGAAACATAATTGTGCGGTCTGTTCCTCCTTCACCTGTGTTCCAGAAATTACGTAATCTGGAACATTCTCCTGGTCACTAGAAACCGGCGATATTCCTATATAAAGAGAGTTACAGACAGACAGAGGGAGTCAGTCAGTCAGTTGGTTGGTTAGTGTGATTGAGGACAGTTCTTGGTGTAAGAAGGCAGTGTTAGTGACGTGTTAATGTACGAGAAGATTGTGCAACGGAAGACTGTGCGTAACTGTGAATGTGTACCGGAGCTTACGTAACCGCGAGTACAGTGAAATTGTAACGGACGAACTGGTAAATTGTAATTGTGTGCAGCAAGTAATTCTGTGTAATTGGCAAGTGTTTAACTGTAAGTCGGTGGAAATAAAGAACATTGTTGAGTGGTGTAATTGGACTTTTTATTTCACGAACCCACAAAGTCACAGTATCCTTTTTTCGGACTAGGTTTTCTTGACAGTGCTGTCTCTACTGCAGCCAGGAGTTATCACAATCTAAATCTACTAAATGCAGAATTACCTTCGAAATCAATTTTTTAGTTTCCAGAAATGACCTATGGGCTTCTATCAAGTGCTCTGATATGTCAACAACGTCCAGGACATGGAACAGTTCACTATACTTCGAAAAGGTCGCTTTCTCCAAATGAGGAGATAAGGTTAATGACTGTTCTGCTCCTCTCTACGGTATAGATCCTTTTCTTCCCTTTTCTCGCCTGAAGAATCACAAGACGTTTTCTCTATTAACTCTCTTATTAGTTGGAACTGGAGTGGTATACAAAATGTCAGCATAACTGAACTCTTCGACATATGAATTATCAGCTGGTATTTTTAGGAATTCATCATGTGACAGTGAGGAAATTGCTGAGAAAGATCGCAAAAATGTGTTAAAGGCATTTAAATAAGATTTAGCCTTACTTAAACGTCAGTAAATGGTTATTCACAAACATAACCTAATATTAACCTTAAATTATTAAAATGAATTCAGTCCTGACCCACACATTTGCATATGTGAGCAGCAAAAGTGAGGTATGAAAGTGAACTATACATGTTTACGCTGTTTAGGTATCCAGAATTATTACTTGTACATTTTTGTAACTTTGTAATTTTTATATAATTTTTGGACAGCTTTTAAGAGGCAAATTTCCTATTTACCAACATATGTTTGCTTCCGTGCAGTCATTTTGTAAATCCCCAAAATTCGCTGTATTGTACTGCCCTCCTGTGTCAGGATTTTGAAGCACCACCAACTGCAATCTGTGAAACAAAGTCGCTACAATCATGTGGTATGGGATTGAACTGCCATGCATCAAAAATATGGTAGAATAGGAAAGAAAGCCTAACCCACACAATGGTGCGTACCGGGTCTGAAAGGGGTAAATATTTAGGGAGCTGGGTTTCCAAGTATCCTTCATTGCATTGAGCGTACTATAAGCATTCGTCATATCTAATTTTTTAACAAACAAATAATCTATTGTTACAAGCGATTGTTTTCCGTTGTTTGTTTTTATACTTTTTTTTTTTTCTATTTACTCTTTTGCTAATAACTTCGAAAGTTTGAGCAGGGAATATTTAAGTTTACCAACTACAGATAAGGATTAAAAAGCATGTACAGATTCTCGTGTCATTTTCTTCTTCTTCTGCAATGGAGGGATTAGATTCGTGGCCTCTTCCGTCCTCACTCCATCATTCATATCTCTTCCTCGGGCGACCAACATCTAATCTATCCTTCCAGTGGTTTGTAACTCCACACAATCTTGGGTATTCTATCCTCTTTCAGTCTTTCCATGTATTTCTTCCAATTATTTCTATTTTCTTTAATCACGTACTTCTGCATTTGTAATAATGTCTCTCTCTCTCACTCTCTCTCTCCCTCTTCTTGTACAACCTTTCATATTCTGTATCTTACTTCTATTTCTGTGCATGAGGATCCAAGTTTCACTACTATATAGTAAAACTGCAATCGTCATCGTCTTATAAAGTATCAATTTTGCTTCCTTTCCCCACTTAATTTGTATAGTTGTGTTTATTGTTTCAAAAATTTGTTCGAATTTATTAATTCATATTCCACATCGTTAACGCTGTCTAAATTTACATAACAGCCAAGTATTAAAAATGGGATACCTGTGGCAGATATTTTACTTCTGTGCTTATCTCTATTTTCCGTGGTGTGCCATTACTCATTTTTATCCTGTAATATTTTTAAACTATATTCGTTATCTATTGGATGCCATTTATATAACTTCGCTTTACTGTCTCTAATTTTAGGGGCTTCTCCACTTTTCAGCGGTTACCCGTAATTCCCAAACTCCATCTGTGCTTATGATTCCATTGTGCTTCAACCAACTCCCGTTCTTTCATCATCCACACCATTCCCAATTTCCACGAAGTTCTAGGCCGGCCCTATTTCCTTCTGCCATCTGGAGACCACTGTAGTATCATATTTGGCCACCTCTCTTCTTCCATCCTTCTCATGTGACCATACCAATATCTTTGCTATTCTGAATAATCAAAGCATCATCTGCATAAGGTAAATTACTTTTAAATTTATTTTTGCCTCTTTTATACCTGAATTAAATTCTTGCTTACATTTTTAAAATTAAATCATATACCTGTAGATTGAAAAGTGTTGTATATCCATGTATAGTTGACTATTGTCTCCCATAGAGAGACATGACGTGAGGCAATCACAAAAGGCAACTACAGGCATTCTCGTCACAGAAACGTGTGAAAGTCCGTAACGTAGTTCTTGATCCATAAGTCAGGAACTGCCTTGCAGCCGCTAAGACCTGGTATTGACAAACGTCCCACCGTGAGGACCGCAACTACAACGCCGAGAGCAGCATTTACAGCAAGCATTCGGGCCGTTTACTCAGTACCGTCATACACTACAAACCCAGAAATTCACCTGAAACATGAGAAGGGGCTGGACAGAAAAAGGAACATTGGAAAGAAATCATGGTATGAAAGTAAGCACCATAACATGTGTAAAAACAAGTGCTTTCATTCCAATAACTATGTGTGGTGTGAATTCTGTGACCAACTTTGGGATCAGTGTCTGTATGCTTCTGCTTTTTTGTTAACGTTCATAATACTAAGTTATATTGAATTTTTAGTTGAGATAAAATATCCAATTTTTCCCTCACTTCTTCTTTCACCTTTATCTATTCTTTTATGACATTCCGACACTCGTAAAAGTTTTATTTTCACAGTCTCTCTGGTTTTCTTCTATGTTAACGTCCGTACATACAGGGATTGGAACTGTGGAGCATTTGAGCGTTAGATATTATCCTTTCCCTGCAAATTCTGTTGAATATAATCTTTTTTAAGACGTACACATTTGACTTCATCAAATTATACCACATCTAGTATACGCAGCATGTGTGAGGCATTAAACATCGGTTAGCGTTTGGTATTATATTGGATGTAGCAGATATATAAGTGGTCCGCCTTCTATTTTGCCAGTTTGTATTACGTTCGTTGCACTCTAGCCCAATGATTTCAAGGTCGTTTGCTGAAATCCGGCCCAGACCAATAGCTTCCAACTGAGACTTAACAGAGACAGCCCCATGTCAGTGTATTTGCTGGCATGTGACAAACTCCAGCACATGGGTGACGCTGATATGATCGTGGCAATTGACAACGTATTGAACAATCACAAACTTTTACCCTTAGTTTGAATACGACTTTAGTATTTCAAATTTCTATTACACAGAGAAGTGTTGCATTTAATAAAAAGAAATTATACATGAATTTCTCTGAAAATATACATTTTTGGGTCCCTAAAAGCATTAAATGACATGATTCAAAAGCAAAACTGATGAAAGGTGGAGCTAGGTGTAAGCTTAGCATGTTCCCAAAATACTGTTGAATGTTCTCAACAAAATTCCTGCAGTCTAAACGATCCTTACATGGAATATTATTGGATAATGTTAATTTGCTGAACAATAGCTTCAGCAATTTTATCATAATATCGCAATTTAACATATTTTATAGGAAATCAAATGTATATTTTGTATTCTCTGGGAATAGACGATGCATATTTACAAATGATAATGCTCCTGCTTAACTTTTGGATGTGGAATGATTTAAAGGACATGAAAACAATCATAAACATCTTCCTAGCCAGCTCAATTGCAGATCTAAATAGCATTGGCCTCTTGCAGAGTGAGTTGGTAAAGAAAATGGGGGTATGATTACCTTCTGCATCCTTTAAGGTGTTAGTGTTTTATAATGAGTGGAAATGTGTAGTGTTTAACGCCTGCTTTTACTACATACGGCACCGCAGGTGGTGACACTGATGTTACATGAGATGAAGATGGAGCACCGGTGGAATGAGATGGCGGGGGAAACTGGAGGTCCCGGAGAAAACCCGCCCCAGCGCCGTGTTGTCCACCACAAATCTCTATAATGAGTGGTATAGAGTATCTCTAGTAAGAATTCTTACATTAAATGATTAACTACAATAAGTATTAAAGCTCCCTTGTCAGTAAATGGTGGTCCAACACCATATTTTAAAACAACGTCAAATACAAATTTGCAAATTATTCGCTGTGGTTTGTTTAGATATTTCAATACTTGCTACCTTTTAAAGTGCCCGCATAACAAACATTTGCCCCACGCGATGTGGCGCTAAGAGAATACAGTTGCACCATATAACGACCTGATTCTAAAGGTTTGACAATAGTTTCAGCCTCCTGCACTACCTTGGGCCTATAATGAACTGTGTTATGATAATATGTATGCAAACGTAAATCTCAATTAACATAAAATGGAAAGCAAAAAGGTCCTATTGTGCTGAAGGACACAGGAGCATATTTGCCTCCTTTAATTTTGAATTAAAATACCTGTATGCATTGTCAAAATCGTGTTTGAGTCACAAAACAGGAATTTTTCAGTAACTCGCCTCTCAAGCGAAGGCAGACAACTTTACTTGTCTAATACAAAATGAAGGGAGAGGGCAACTTTCCTATGTGTTCAGGTAGTAGTAGATTTGGTTCTTTGGTTTTAAGTAAGTTACGATATCGTATAAGGAGGATGACAAGTGTGTCAACAAAACTTCTTCGAGGGCAGGTAGAATCTGAAGACTTTCTCTTGCATTCGCACTAAGCTTGCTCTCCCTACTGGAGCACCTATAAGAGGAGCCTCCCTAAGCTATTTGTGGTGATCTCAACGTTAATATTTCCCATCAGCTGTTTGCTCTTTCCCTTCAATAACTAGAGACGAATCTAACCCTGAAGGCCTTCCATTTTCAGCTAACGTATCCTGATACAACATTTCCTTTTAAAAAGAATGAAAATGAGTTATTTCCATAACCTGTACTGAATGTTATACATATTACAAATTTTAATACTTTATGTAACATTAATTTGGTTTTATTTTCAGAACAGTGAATGTTTATCCTTTTCTATCGGCCTTGATACTGTTTTCAATTTAATGCGATAAAATGATGTTTATGGATTCTGGGCCACGTTATTTGTATAAGTTGTACACTACAATCCAAATGAAAAACAGCAATTGCTAATAAAAATATGTATATGTTTAATATTTTGAATGAATAGTTCCTAATAATCCGTAGAGGTAAATGGCGCTTGTTTTGGAGAAGTTGCCTAGCAAGCATGGCGTCCGATTTCAAAGATCTATGGAAGTTTAAAGGGTCTTGAAAATTGGCAGATAAAACTTGAATTTTTTAAAGAATGTGTTAGGAATCCTTTCTCGAGTGTAAATAAAATATTGTGTGCTGTGGAATGACTGAATGGTCATTGCTACGTTTAAGCAACAAAGATTAACGTTCAATCGTTATTTTATTTCATTTTACTGCTTTGTGTGTGGTATAGTAAGGCACGTTATTTGGTCTTTCTTTTATGATTTTCGTCGTGGAAAACACGAAACCATGTCAGTGTTTTAACACAGTACATTCATTTTTGAAGCCCGCCTCGGTAGTGTAGATGGTAGCGTGTCTACCTCACGTGCAAGAGCTCCCGAGTTCGAATCTCGGTTAGGGCGAGTTACGTGGAGAAGGTTTTTTGGGGTTTTCCCTTTTCCTGAAGGACCCCGGACTCCATGGACCCCGGACTACTTTGAGCATCATTTCACCCATTTCATTCATCGTCCGATATGACTTAACGTTGGAGGACGAAAATGAAAAAAAAAAAAAAATAATAATTTTTAAGAAAATTCCTTCGCCACACATGAACCACTCCCTTCTAAAGTCGACGCTCATAAAATTTACTGAAATTTTACGCAGTTTATGACTTAATAACGTACTTCAGTCAATACAATAACGATAATTATAACAATACAATAACGAACAGTCAATACAAATAGATATAATTAGATCTGAACCTCATGTGTCACTAAAAATAGAAACGAGCTAGCTTCGTTTAACTTATGCGTAACTTACTTCTAATAACAAAGGATCCTCTCCCTGTGATGTATAATTATTCTTAGGATTTAAGTTTAAATTTCTGAAGCAAGGAGTTTGTATAATTTGAAGCTAGGCTCCGTTGTCGTGTACTTTACTTATTACAATCCCGTGGATTAATATTTGAGTAAAGAATTAAGAATTTCCTTGTGGACATAAGGAAGAGAGGTTAGTGTCTCAACACAAAGTGAGACGAACTAAACAGTAGGCAGGTGGTAATCGGATGAATTGCCAGTAGTTCTGCCAACCGTGCATTCCAAACAGAGCGGAAGAAGGAGCGACTACAGAACTGACGCACGTGTAAAGGTAATGGATTTTACCTCGTTCCCCATTCGGTGTTAATCTGCAAATCCCTAGTGCCTGCAAGAACATTTTCACCTACCTCAAGGAGAAGTCGAAACGCACGCAACTAAATCCAGATTACACTGCCACTTTTTATTTTATCTATTGCTCACCTAAAGTGAATGGAGTAGGTGCTGTATGCTACTAAAAATTTAATTCTGATTCCCCGAATACCTACATGAAAGCTTTTCTAGAAATGTTAATGTTTTTGTATGTATGTGCTTGTGTGTGAGCATCACTGCTGAAATATGTAAATACCAAACATGGTAAGCATTGTAAATTCTAAAATGCTTAAAGATAATGGATAAAATAGAGCATTCACAATAGTACATAAATTGAGCTGTGTTTCTATATTTTATTTATGGGCGCTCTGTGACCACTAGATCCTCAACGTCCCATTACATACTGGGTATGAAACATCCTCTAATTTTCTTCAGAGGCGTCTTTAGCAGTTTTACGTGCTTTAAATTTAGACAGGGAACCACGGATTTTTGAAACTATACATCTAATAATTAACTAGGCAACAAAAAATAATTTTTGAATATTTCGAGCACTTCGTGAGGCAATTCCTGCTAATTTTGGGTTCAGAAAAACAAATATGACAATGAAAAAATTGTATTAGCTCAAGTTTCTGTGATATACATAATGTGGCAGTATTACATATTAACAGATTGAGAGAAAAGGATACATTTTAATTACATACATGCTAACAACAATGAAAGTGCATTTGATTTTCTAAACTGATAATTACACGCTAAGAGTTCTAAATTGCTGGAAAATTATTTCCCAGATAGTCGTGTCTGAAGTGAATCATGTGGTGGCATATTGACTTCGTCGTCTTTTAGCTTGCCTCTTGTGATGCAGTTCCGCAGAATCCCCATACAAAGACCAACAGTAATCCGCGCGCATTACTTCATTCCAACGGCCCTGACATATTTGTTCCATAACAGAAATGTGCAGATGGAATCTCTCCCCATGTTTATCACTAACAGCTCATCAACTAAGAGGGAAAAAGTCAGTGGAGAAAATGGATCTTATGGGACATGTTGCATCCAAGGTTACGTTATTTTTGCAGGAGCACTGTCACCAAATGCCTGCAGTTGTCAATTTTGTTGCCTAAAAATCCATGAGCAACACCCTTGAAGGCTTCCCAAGCTTCCTTTTCCTTCCCCTCCAAAATTTGTTCAAATGCAGGATCCTTTACAAGTTCCCTTATTTGTGGTCCGACAAAAATGCCTTCCTTAACTTTTGCATCACTTACTTTCCAAAATTTCTCTCTGATTGTTTTTTGTTATTTGACAGGTGTGCCAACTCCCAAAAAATCCCCCAAATTTAAAATCTTCACTCTAAAAATGAAATATCACTTTATCTTTAAAACAAGAGCTAAGCTGTCATTTTTATGGTGAGTTTTGAATTTAGCAGATGCAAATACATGTAAATTCACTACTTTTAACCCCGAAACATTTTCATTGTTGCCTAGTTTTGATAATTATCAAAGATAATTCGAAATACATTTTGAAAACTTTGGGGATATTTTAACTGTGAAAAATAACTTAAGATTATTGTCTTATATAGAGATTTTGGAAGAAGGTAAATAATCACTCGATCAAAGAGCATAGTCCCGTGGATGATGATACTGAGAGCAGGCGTATTTGTTACCAATAAACAACCAAAAAGGAGAAGGGAATTCAGAGAGCTGCACAGTGCGCGTTGCTTTTGACCCAAGTTGGTGGTAGCTTAGCTTTGCCTAGTGGTTATTCATCCCACCACACCCCTCTTCTTGAGTGAGTAATCAAGAAGATTGAATAGCTATTTATGTTAGCGAAATAAGGAGAACCAGGCAGCCTCATGCCCATGGAGAACTAGATGAGCTTTGAGTTGCCATTTGTTTGTCTTCACTATCCCGAAAGTTTTGACCCCCCCCCCTCCTCTGAGGGACGGAGTGGGTGAGAAGTCTATATTTGGTAACAAGGCAACTGTAGCAAGACTTGTGTGACAGTGATTTATGCCTCAGGGTGGCTGGGGATCCACAACACCACTCTCTAGAGGCAGTGTTGCCAGTGTGAAGTGGTGGCTTGTGATACCGCGAGCTGCGGTCTTGCCCGATGTTGCAACTCTGCGTAAGCACTACTAGCTACTATCTACGTCACTCTTATTACTCTCAGCTAAAACATGTATATTGGAGTTGTTCATATTTTTATAATATGGAACTAAGGTAGTAAAACATATGCGGTTCATCATTGTGAAAAAGTTCATGAATATATTACTTAAAATTATGCACTAAATGTTATGTCATTCTTACTTCAAAAGATTGACACCTCTTTCTATAATTCTTCTCCATTTGATTTGAAAAGGCAGTAAACTTAATGAAAATGTATAATATTTTAACCTTTCTATAATAATATTAACCGCATCTTAGGGATATTCACTATTAAAAATTTAATAATGACAAAAGTTTTGACAGTTGCCTAAAACAGTTTTAACAAATCAGTTAATTGACGGTGCTATTGTCATAGTAAGATACTTTAATCTTTTTTTTTTTTTTTTTTCAATACAAAGGTGAAGCAAATATATTGGCGAGCAAAGAGTTCCACTTTGGCGGGACAGTTTGAAGCAAAAAGTGTTTAGCTCAGGGTAAGCAATGAGGTTTATCACAGGATATGCGTGGATATGTTTGAGAAGGATAGTTTTAATGACACTGGAATGCCCGTTTCAAACTGGTTTAATGACTGCTTCTTTTTATCCGAACATCAAACTTGAAGTTGCCAAACAAGGGATACCAATATCACTGTTTAGAGTTACTGTTCATGAAATGTTTATTACTCGATAAAACTTAATTCGTTTTTCACGTATATATGAACCCACAAATATCTTCTCTCACCATTTCTGGTCTCCTGGCCAAAGACAGAAGAAGAGGATGCCCTAATCGGCTTCACGCCTCGGACTGAATGACCACACATCTGCGCGTGGGTGTCTAGCTTTCACTTTCTCGAAGCCCTTTATACACACAAAGATTCCCTTTGTGACAATTTTGCCCTGCCATTACTAAGGGTCCGAAGAATACCTTTACAAAGTCAAGTGCTATCCATTCAGGATTCTTACTAAGAAAACCCTTTTTCTCCCGTGTCTTTTGCTAAACAATTCAACCAACTCCGTTGCTATTCAACCCAACTACACCTGCACGTGTCCCACACAAATATACACTACTTTGAAATCCATTACGATTCTTTATACATCACATCCCTTAATTTCGGTACCAAAGGATTGCTTTGGCTAACAAGGATTTAATGATTTTCTTCCTGTTTCATTCCTGAAGGACTTTAGCCTTTAATAGCAAACCTGCATCGGAGGTGCTTTGAGACATGCACCAGATGTTTCCAATACTCAATTTGGTTTCGACAACTGTAGATTTTTTTTTTTTTTTTTTTTTTTTTTTTGGCCAAATGTTGAGAGGGATCTTCCTCTACAGAAGTTAAGGTGTAAAGATTGTAATAAACAAAAGTGTAATTATATATTTTAACTTATACCTACGTATACCAAAAAGGATAGCTCAGGCTGTTTCATCTGTGGCCCGCATTCGGGAGGCCCGTGTTCGATTCCCGTGGCCGACCTACTTGACCCATGAGTTTTCCGGGAGGATTCCCGGGTCGCTAGGCGACCGCTGGCTATGAATTAAAGCCGCCGAATTTCCTGTCCCTCAATTTCATCTCCTTTATCATTTCAGATCATCTCTCATCTGCTGGTCTCTTTCAGGGTAGAAGTGTCGGCGGGTGTCTCGGCGGTGCATGACAGGATGATATGTTCTGAGGAAAACTACTTCCTCCTCTGGTAGGTTGGTTGCTGGTGTCCGCTCCTCTGCTGGCCCCATTTCGGGACCGCCAGCCAGGGACCTTTGGGGCTCGGATCACCCTGCCTGAGACCATTAGGGCTCGGCTGCTGGGCTCTTTGCCATCCCGCAGTAGGGGAGCGAGTCCGTTGTCCTGACCTGTTGGGGGAAGTCGCCATCCAAGTAAACAGAAGGTACCCTGCCCTCTGAAATGTGGTGGCTTATTGGGTCGGCCACCGTCTCTCTCCTCTCACCTCATGCTTCCTCCCGGTGTTGTCCCACTTGGGGGCATAGGAACAATGGGCAGAGCATGGGGGCCTATGTACAGAATCCCCTCCGTAATGAAATCCTAATCCTATACCATGCCCGCCTCGGTAGCGTAGATGACAGCGTGTCTGACTCACGTTCAAGAGGTCCCGAGTTCGAATCTCGGTCAGGGTGAGTTACCGGAGTTTTCCCTTATCCTGAAAGACGAATGTTGGGTAACTCTAAGCTCCATGAACCTCAGACTTATTTCAACCATTTCATTCATCGTCCGATATGACTTGGCTTTGTAGGACGTAAATTGCACAAAAAAATAAATAAATAAAAATTAAAAAAAAACTGTACCTACGTATATACAGCTTTAAGTATTTAGTTTAGTGCGATATCTTTGTTACATGTTTAATGGAAGGTGGTAATTACTCTAAATTTGTGTCAATTGTGTACGCACTTCATACTGCTCATGAAAACTGGAGTTACGGACATCATCTCGACGTTCTGTATCAGTGATAAGAACATTTCTACCACAAGAAAATTGCAACTTCGTTGTAATCTGGGTCATCATGATACAGTACCGTCAAGATACGATCTCAGTATGTGGGTAAGAAATTTTCTAGAAGCAGCTATAGAAGAAAAGAAAAAGTCACCAATAAAGATACAAGTAGAAGTACGCAGAAATAAAACTTTTCGTGTCTTTCTGGAGCGTAAATGTTCATTACGACGAATTTTATCGCCAATAAACGCAGCCTTTACCATTGTGCAAAGAAGGTTGTCCATTGAATATTCCCCTTTTTAAAATAATGTAGACAAACCCCATAAGTTTTTTTTCTGTGACCACATCTCATCCATAGTTGAGGAAAGTGACCGATTTCTATTTTCTGTAAAATTACATTTTCTACGCTGTGACTTCCTTGATAAACAAATTTTTCCTGTAGAACAATACGGAACTTCCAAGAGCTGAAAGAACAGCCTCTACTTAGAAGATAACTGTGCCGGGCGACTACTTCTTAAAGAATTTGTGCTTTAAAACTGACAAATAGCAAATTACTGGAGTGATTATCAGCTAGTATGTCCAGATATTTGGGCTTTCCCACCTCAGAACAAGATAGATATCCGTTTCTTCAGCCAAGATTATTTCAACAGCACAAACACACATATTAGAACCTCCATGACAATTACGTCAGCTCCTTTTAAGCCATTCGAAAAATAAAGATATTGGTAAAAAATGTTTTTATCTATGATTTATCTTTTCTTTGCAAGTATTTGAAGAACATGATTTATTCAAATAATCCTTCAACCCTTCTAGAATCACTTAAGATAACATTCATACCGAAATATACGATATTAAAGTTGAAATATTATTACAATGTGTCTACTAATGTAAGATTATGATCTCAGAAACAGACAGATGAACTGAATGACATGTAAATGGATATGAATGAATGTAAATGAATTTGAAATTAATTGTTTTCCTGTGAGGAATAAAATTTAGAATTAATGTCTCTGGATAATCACATAAAAGTGAAGTTACTCCTTTTAATTTGCATGCAATGTACTAAATGACATTTTAGTCCATATCGTTGCAATCGAAGAAGTTGTTTTCTAGAGGGAGGTCTACAAAATCTTCGTGTGGCATTCTTGAAATTTCAGGTAGGTATTTAGCTAATTTTTCGTTTGAGGCATGCTAATCAGCTACTGTATGCCCACGAGAAGAAGGCTAGAGGGCTATGAAGGGCAGAGGAGCTTGAATTGTGTATCTGCTCCGGCAGCGAATCTCTTTACTAGGAAATACGTGTATGAGAGTGCATGTGAGTCACTCATGCTTCCATATTTAATGTTTGTTGAAGTAAATGCAGCGATAGGTATTATGTACGGGTGAGCTATGTGAAAACACTTGTGTATTTTAAACAAACCTTCCATCCTTGTCATACTCGCAAAGGGAGCATCTACATCGTGTGGTCAGCAAAAGTGATTACGTTATATATTCCTCTAGATGGTCTTCTTGTCTTGGACAAACGGCACACTCACATACATTTTTCATGTTTCTACTAATTGCATTTATTCGCCTGTGTCTACCAGTTAACTGTATGGATTCTGGTAAAGCTGGGGTTATTTTTAGATATAAGGTTGATGGAATTTCGTATTTTTAAGGCTCAGGGTAAGCATTCTATGGAATTTAACGTGTTAATAGTATGTCCCTTGAATACGATATGGAGAGAAGCAGTGAGTCCGTTATAAGACAGTGTTTGGATGGTGAATCACATATTAATAATCCCTGCTGATTTCCTAGTTGGAGGTCAAGATGGACAACCAGATTTAGAGGAAATATAAAGGATTGACACCTTATATTTTTCTGCCCCGGGGGAGTCTGTAGCATTAAGGTCGTTACTCCAACGATCGGTTTATATCGAAGAAGGCAGCGCGAGGAAACTTCATGCAACAGCAACTCCAATACTCAGACCATAATACGAGAATCGATAGTGGGAAAAATGGCGGCATGTTAGGTTATATCCACCAAGTGTTTGTTTACTTTGATTGTGTGTTTGCACAACTAATGTAATTCACATTAAAGTGGCACTTACTGACTAACGAGTTACTTTATAGTGAGTTTTCCATGTCGACTCTATCTATATTGTGTGAAATATTGTTGAAATGGGTCGTACTTGTGTTCCTGGCTGCAAATACAATTATGGTAGTGCACCTTATACGACAATATATAAATTTCCTATAGAAAAATCTTTATGGGATAAGTGGATCAGGAACATACATAGTAAAAATCTTGAAGTAAAAGACATAGTCATTATTGGTCATAGCCATACCCACTCACAGTCATTATTAGAGATGGTTAGTTACGTTCTTTTCGATAACATTCAAGATCCCAGGTTCATTGATGTTCCTTCACTGAATGGGAGTTTCAGAGTATTTCATAACCTAGACGTGAGTGTGTTTTGCAATATTATGAGCCTACGGGTGGAAAATTTTGGATGGATCTTGTAGTGTGAGGGAACTAACATTTTCAAATGTGACACTTGGAGTAAACCGGACAATCTGGTGAGTTCGTTCACTTAAATATTAATGTATAAGCAGTGTGTCCTTAATAGAAAAGGTTAATATGTAAAACATATGAAAGAAACATTACTACTTGCTACTGAGGATGATACAGTCCAGTAAGATGAAGTTTGCTTTAGAACAGCTGGAGCTATGCTGTACTGGACAGGATAAATGTTCTCCAGATGTTTTGATATGGGCTACAAGCATATCATATGCATATCCAGGAGCATATGAAACAATAAGAAAAACTAATGTAGTGACATTACCACATCCTGTGTATCTAAGGCAATTTTTAACAAAGATGGACAAGTATCCCTGTCTTAAGACACTCACAAAAATAAATAATATAGTGCTGGCAAACATATTCATGAACAATTAGGTATACGAAATGTTAATTGAAAAAAGGTTTGTCTAAACACTTATCCAAAAAAGTGCAAAATAGAGAAACCTGAAGAAAAGATACTAATGAACTTGGTGACAAGGTGGAAAGACGGAAGGAGCTCAATCTTATCAATCAATCAATATTTCAGGTAAGCTTTTTCGTTTTATTTTTCTTTCTTTTCTTGTGTTCCTGATTTTACAATTTCTGTTGTGTTCAAGAAAAAGTTAACTTTTGTTTAATTTAATCATGTTTCCCTCTATGATTTTACTGTGCATAGTGTTAAATGCTAATAAGTTGTCTTGCATTGTAAGCTAAAATTTGATTGGAAGTATAAGGTGGAAAATGCATAGTACTGAACGTGCCACTAAATATGATAAACACGATTTGTCATGCTGCCTTTTATTTATGTTATTACACGTTTTGGTTGAAAGTATGAAGTGATAAAGGCTTAGGAGTTATCTTGCTGGTTCTTAATATGGATTATATTACGTCCATTGGGTACTAGTTTCCTATTTTGCGTAACCAGGGTTGTTGGGCTTCACGGTTGCCGTATTGGAATTTATATTATGATCTGAGTATTAGAGTTGCTGTTGCTTCATGCAGTCAGGTTGTCTCTTGCCAACCCGCCTCACCAGGCTCGTCGCGCAGGTAGTTTATTTATTTATCTATAATTTATTGATTAATAATTTATTGTTTATTTATTTATCTTACATTTATTATTTATTTGCTCCAGTAGTATATACACCGCTGTCATTCGAGCCTAGAGGTCAGTCACAGCAGTCGCAGTCGACGGAGTAGAACGGGAGTAGTGGTAAATGTAGTAGTCACAGCCGAAGGAAGTAGCCGTAATTGACGGAACAATACGATGCAGTACTGGGAACTCAACCATGTCACAGCTACGAATGGATTCGAGGAAAGGCAGTCGATGGAGTTTACCTCCTGAGCTAAGAAGAAAACTGCGACCCTTTCTTCACAATCCTTAAGCGAAAGAAATGTTACATAGTCCAAGGTACGTGATAGCCTGTTTTGGTCGTTCCAGAGAATTTTGCCAGCTACAATCAAGGGCATTATGGTAAAATGTCTGTCATTTCATCTAGTAGCCAGTGGATTTGAATTACGTAAATATCGAAGGACGGATTTACGGAACGAAGGTTCTAGGCACTAGCATGTGTACTGCTTCAACTTGTATTAGCTCAGGTTCTCAGGGTGAGAGAGTTTCAAACAATATTGTATTTCAAATATTCGCTCGAGTTTTCATCACGCTCATTTGAGAGAACTTTTGAACTGACTTAAATGTAATTACAGAATGATTTTCCTGGGTCATTTCTATAGAATGACCAATTAATGCCAAAGTCGAATGCGTCTTGTGGGGAACAACTTTTGTTGAATTCCAGAGCTTTGGGCAAGCTGTTTTACCAGGACATAGGTTTAATGTCAAAGAACTTTTGTGATTTTTATACATTTACTTGTAATTTTTTGTTTGTAATTCACGTCCTCCAACGTTAGGTCATATCGGATGATGAATGGAATGGGTGATATAATGCTAAAATGAGCCCAGGGTTCATAGAGATTAGAGTTACCCGACATTGGTCTTGCAGAATTAGGGAAAAGCCCGAAAAATTCTTATCCAGGTCACACACCCTTACCGAGTTTCGAACTCGGGACCTCTTGAACGTGAGGCAGACACGCTACCACCACACTACCGAAGCGGCCGTACTTGTAATACAATTCTATATTTTCAATACATAGATATATTCATGAAAGTTAACATGTGTATATGGCTGCAGTTCAAATCCCCATGGATCCTGATCCAGTACGTTTTTTTGCAATAAAGTGTTGCTAGGTTGTCTATCTATTTAAGTAGTGGGGGAGGAAGAATTGAACGAATTGCATAGTGAGCTATTATTAAGATATGCAGTGAAAGTAGAGAAAGTATATAAAGTGGGCAACAAGATACCAAATGAGTAGTCACTTTTTCGCCTGTTCAGTCCCAACTTTAAAGGGATGTTCAAGAACAGCTCGGCAGCAATTCAAGTGCACGTTCAGAAGTTCCTGTCCTCAATTGAATGTTTACCTGTTCTACCTGACCTGATCCAGCACGCAATTCGAGCTCCCCAATCAGCTTACCCCAAAAGATTGACCATATATTGAAGGCTTTAGAGGCGACAAGGACAAATTCCACGTCTTTTTTTGGGTTCGGGGATCTAAAGTATATAATCCCGAAGAAATTTCAAAAAGACCGAATTGTTGGTAGGATAGAATGCCTTCTTAATTACTATAGTTGGATGACAAAAGAAGTGAAAATTTAATTGCATTGAATCGCCCTATATAATATTTTCAAAGACGGGTTTCTTAGCACGAGTGAAGCAAATTCCGAAGACGGTTTCAGTTTTAATTCAATAGCCTTCATCCCAAGTAGAATGTCAGCATTATAAAAATGTTTCTAGAAGATAGAATTTTACACGGAAAGCATTTCTTGGCATCAAAATCGAGCACAGATGCATCACATTTTATTTCTCTATGCCCCCGCTCACCCTTTTCAAATTTATCTTTCCCATCTTCCAGCTATTGCGTTATGCGATGAAATTATGAACTGCGGCTTTTATTACTATGTAGTTCTTTTTTTTTATCGCACGTAATAGTTGGTATTACTTTTTTCGCTTCTATGCTACTGGATATATAAACGTAATGAAAAGAGACGTAGCATTACAGTCGCACTCCGGAAAGGCTCCTACATTTTTTTATCATCTGCTATATCCCATTATGTAAATTAATTTGATGCCTTTTTCACTTTCAATTTCATCTCTTCCCTACATGGTAGGCGATGATAATTCTTGTCTGTGTAAAACGCTTTCCTGTTTCACTGCCTCCCCACCCCGCAACTGTGGTACACCTATATTCATATTGCTCCCACCCCTTCCCTGCCCGCATTTTTATACCCCCACCCCTTGCCGCAGCACGCCCGTATGCCTCTGTCTCTTTCCCACAACCAGAGTTGTATTTATCGCATTTGGTTTGAAATTTTCCATGTGATGCAAGCCCTCTTCCCCCCCCCCCCACCCCCTAGGGGCTTGTGGCACGTGTTGAAAATACACTAGCAGGGGCTGTAGTTACATGTAGCAATTGTTAATGCTGACCGTGCATCCGTCTGTCTGTCCATCCGGACGTGCTGCCTGTTGTACGAAGAGCTAATTGTTTTCGCTTACTGGCCAATGACAAATAAAAAAATGCCGGAGAGATGGGGTAAAGTCCCTAATATCAGCTGGGCCCCGTTTTGTAATGAGAGTTGGGAATGGTTCTGCAACGAAAATGTCTACGAATCATTCGAGCAGCCAGAGTATTTGTTGCAGATGGTGCAACATTTTTGTTATTGGTATGCCACAGGGGTTAGTTACCTACAGAGTTATGCTGCGATATGTGATTGTTCAGAAAAATTTCCTAGTGAAACTTTTTGAGTTACTAACAAGCCTCTTGTACTGGAGCAATTTAAAGACTTCAAAGAAAGCACAGATTGTTCCCTTCTTTCTCAGAAAATCTTATATGTTGACTGACATGGCCTCTGCTCACCTTTTATAAACTATACAACCCCTTAATGCATAACTTTACTACGTGATGCAAATTCTTCCAACATCAATTGCTTATACGCTGGAAAAGGTTGCTGCACACATTGGTCGCTAGTTTGATGCAGCTTACTCTTACGTCATAAATTTTGAAACAGTATGGCCTATCCTCAGGGTGGAGCTAGAGTTCCTTCAAAGGGTATGCGTGGATATGTATGGGAGTAAGGACGGTTCCAATGATATTGGAATGCAAGTTTAAAACTGGTTTAATAACTACTTCTTTTTATCATCATGTAACTCGCGAAGTTGCCGTCCAAGGGTTACCGATATATCACCGTTCGGAGTTAACGTATGTCAAATGCATATTACGCGATAACACTTAATTCGTTACACAGAAAATGAAGCTAGTTACAGTGGAGAAATAAATATTAAACAAAAAAATAGTTTTTAATTAAGGTACACTTATCTTAAGAATTTGATGTTAATACTTATTTCTTCTTGAAAAATCGAGTTCACGAACATTTGCTAGCATCGTCAGATAACACACTTCGTCGTCTTGTTTACTTCGTCGTCAAGGATACCATGTTTTTCCGTATTACCAAAATATGAAGACGAAACAAACCTAAAAGCAGAATCAATTGCCGGTATGTCAAAATTCATTACGTGATTTTTATTTTTTAAAATAAATATTGTTCCCACACTACTAAATCTATGGGAACATTTAATTGTTTTAATAATTTAACTTCGGAATTTATTTCATGGTTAAATGACCAAAATTGATCTGCTACGGCCGATTTGTCAATTTTTTTTTATATTTAGTGTTACGAAAATGTTCTTTCTGGTTTCCAATAAAAAATAAATCATAAAAATATAAATAAGGCATATAAAACATGAAAACTGAAAGTTGTGACTCTTTTTCACAAAAATTTGCAGTTTCTAATAGTTTCATTTATAGATTAATAAATATACCCCTGAATAAAGAAGAATTTAATAAGGAATATAAACATATTATTAATACCGCTTTAATTAATGCTTTTGATAAAGATTTTATAAAAAAGGAGATTGATAAATTTAATATCAAAAAACTATTAATGATATTTCTACTCTTAAAAAATAAAAGATGATTATAAATTTAAAAAAGTTACTTACCATCCTTGGGTTAATAAACATTTTCAAAAATATTTTAAAGTAGCTGGTATAACTTTAGGTCCTCAAAATAGATAAGTATTAAAATTTTATTACAATTTTCTAAAAAAGATAAAGTTCCTAATAATAAAAAATCGTTTATTTATCAATTGAATTGTTTAGATTGTGATCAGGTTTATATTGGAAAGAAGAAACGTAGTTTGGAAACCAGAAAGCAAGAACATTTTCGTAACGTTAGAGATAAACAAATTGATAAATCGGCAGTAGCAGATCAATTTTGGTCATTTAACCATGAAATAAATCCCGAAGTTAAATTATTAAAACAATTAAATGTTCCCATAGATTTAATAGTGTGGAAAAATATATTTATTTTAAAAAATAAAAATTGCGAAATGAATTTAAAAAAAAGCGGCAATTGATGCTGTTTTTAGGTTTGTTTCGTCTTCAGATTTTGTTAACACGAAAAAACATAGTATGCTGGAAGACGAACTAAACAAGACCACGAAGTGTGTTAACTGACGATGCGAGCAAATGTTCGTGAAATCGATATTTTAAAAATAAGAAAGAAGTATTAACATCAACTTCTTAAGATAAGTGGACATTAATTAACAAATATTTTTATTTGTGTAACACTTAATTCTGTATTTACGTTGGAACCGACGGATACCCTTTCCCTCGGTTCTGGTCTGCCTTCCGCGAAGAGAGCCAGTTGTGTTTCTTAATGGACCGTCAGCCCAGTTGTGTTCCTCACTGGGGCACTGGAACTGCGCGTGACTTTCACCCCTCGAAGCCTGTCTTTATTTACACCAAAATTCCCTTTGTGACTATTTTGTCTATTGTGAATATTAGTCTCGGTCATGCCATTATTAAGGGTCCGAACAATGCCTTTTCAAACGGAGTCAAGTGTTATCCACTTATAATCCCTGCGGTTTCTCCCATCACTTTGTTACTGTTTTCCCCAGCTGCACCTGCCCACGTTTTAACAAATATACAATGTTCCTTTGAAATCCATTACGATTCTTTATTCATTGCATCCCTTAATTTTTGTATCATACGAACCGCGCAGTGCGTTTTGACTACCACGGAGAACAAAACATTCTGAAGTATTTCTAAATCAAGCTTGATTTATAATTTATTATTATATTTTATACTGTTTATTAATGTAATATGTAACATTATTTAACATCTTAAATATTTTTACAGATATCTGGTGCTACACAATTTGTATGCCGAGGAGGTCTAGATATGAAAATCCTCTCACAAGCTAACACATCTAACACTGACATAACTTTCAATGGCATAATTTTCAATTACATCTATTCAGATGCACATTTTCTGTCAAAAGTTGGGAAAATTACTTAATCGGTTTCTGCCACAAAATATGTTGATTTATTCCTCTTGCTGGCTCATCGCTATCATAATTTCTCAATCAATGAAGGCTGGACTATCAAATATATCTGTAATTTCTTTGTCAGTCAGTCTCCAGACAGTTTTAAACACTTTTGTATCTCACATGTATTATTTGCAATAATTATTCTCAAATGAGTCATCCAATGTTAAGTCATATCGGACGATGGACGAAATGATACTCAAATGAACCCATGGTCCATAGAACTTATACTTCCCTGATATTCATCTTTAAAGATATGGAAAAACCACTAGAAAAGAGCGTTGTCCACGCAGCTCACTATTGAACATGAGGCACACGCTTCCACCTACACTACAGAGTCAGACTCAAATGTTATTCCGTCCATTTCTTGTCAATGGAAAATACAATTCGATTACAATTTACCTTTTCTTTGTATATTACGTCCTCCAATGTTAAGTCATATCGGACGATGAATGAAATGGGTGAAATGATGCTCAAATGAGTCCAGGGTCCATAGAGCTTAGAGTTACCTGACATTCCTCTTTCAGGATAAGGGAAAACTCTGGAAAAAGCCTTATACAGATAACTCACCCTGACCGAGATTCGAACTCGGGACCTCTTGAACGTGTACAATTTACCTTCAAATATCATTATACATGTATCGAAAGGATTCAGTAGACTAAGCTTAATCATAGTGGATGGTTGTATGATGCTTTCGAAATACCGCACTCTCTGCATGATGATCAGAAAAAGAACTGGTAACTTACTACTTGATAATGTAATGACAAAAATATCTCGGAAAATGCTTAACGCTGTAACAATTTTACATGTGTACTTTAACGAGATCTAGATGTGTTGAGTAGTAAGAATTTTATGTATCTTTATGTATGTATATTATGGTTTAAAAATAAATCAAGGCATTAGGAATAAAGTTGACTTCATAGGGTATTTGAGATAATTCAAGGTATATATTTACTCTGACAGAAAATAATCCTACACAGGGCGTTTTAATAAACTTTGTTTCATCAATTTGATGAAAGTAAAATATAATGTAAAATTTTCAATGTATGGGCAGGGGATTCTTGGAAATCTGCCTATCATATCTTTGAAGACAACCTACTTAATGATTTATTGATTTCTATTTTTATTATTATTCAAGGAGCTTTAAAACATTCATTTCGTTCGAGTGAACACTTGGTGTGGAATTTTTGCCTCTACTACTGTAAGCTAAACAGAAGAGATCATACTTAAAACGATATTAAGTATTTACTATGCTCAAATTCATATAAAAATAAATGTTCTACACATGGTCTTGAAAGAAACTATTTGCTATAGAGTTCTTTTGGAAACCAAGTTTCGAGTTCGGCAGGACTACAGCGACGGCGGCGGGTCGATGCAAGTTCCTGGGGGTGCGGCGCAAGTTCCCTAGGGAGCAATCCTAGCCCCATCCTTTCCCGGCAACTCCAAGATTTACACCTTCCAAGCCTCGCCACTCTGCTCGTGAATATTTGATGTGACGCCCAACAATCAGTGCTACATGCCATACGGTCACCAGCATTTCTGATGCATGTTTGCATATAGTATTTTATCTTTTTTAAAGGTTCGGCTATATCGATAAGCTACCCACGATTGTATTTGTTTATCATAAGCTAATGCTTTGATTTTGTAATAAGACGTTTGACAATAATGTATTATTGTGTATGCAATCATTCTATAATTAACACCCCTAAAAGAAAAATTTGAAATACAAATTTCAGTAGAAAGATGTGCTTTAAAATAATGGAAACTTGGTGTGAGACATTCATACAAACTTTGCTCACTTTAAAACAATATTCTTAAGTCTACCTCATCTTCCCTACATAAGCACTAGTGTAATATCTTTTACTGCACATTTCTTTGGAGGTAAAATGTGATTAGGGCGTTATAGCAGACTTAGACGACAGTAAAATCTATTAAGAGTTGTTCGCTATATAATGACTTTGAAATTTCAGCCTCTTTGTATGATGAGAAGTAAAGGAAAGAATAGGAACGCTACTTTTTAAAATTGAAAAGGTCATAAATATTTGAAAATTCATAACAAGAACGGTATTTGGCCTAATTTGCTATGCCTTAAGTACATGGATCTTCATTTCCTATAACGCAAGATTGTAACAATCAGTTTAAGTTTACCAGTTATGCAAGAGTAATACAGACAGAAGAAAACTGTAGAATTTTCCCAGAAAATTTTAGATATGTGACGGTTTCATTTGTTACCAAAGGTCTTAAAATTATGGTTCCAAATCGTCACAGTTGTTTTTGAGGAAGTGACCAGCTTGAAGTGACCACTTCCCGTGTGAAGTTTCTTTGAGGTTGGAGCATTTTCTTGTCAAATTGCATGGTGTTTGCTTTTAAGGTGCTAACTGAAATACCATAGACGGACGGACATACGTACACGTGCAACACAAACACACACACACACACACACACACACACACACACACACACACACACACAGATGGTTCACTGAAAATGATTTTGTACTTTAGATTAAAAGGATTTCAGAACATAGGAGTGTGGGTCAAAAGTAATGCCTCCTACTTTTTTTCTCTTTTAATTGTTTTAATTGCCAAGAAAATAGAACCCAATTTACATAGTCTGAAAACTAGAACATTGATGATTGATTTGTCATTATTCAATATAATCTCATTCCTTTCCCACAGCTTTGGTCCACCTTTTAACTAGGGCATATATTCCAGTGTGGTAAAATGCACGGTCTTGCTTCCTATGCCATTGACGCACGGACGCTTTCACAGCCTCCTGATCTTCAAAATGAATCCCACGACGAGCTTTCCATAGTGGCCCGAACACATGGATGTCTGATGGTGCCAGGTCAGGGCTGTATAGGGAGTGAGGTAAGACTTGCCATGCCAATTTCTCAATTTTTAGTGGTGTAACGCTTGGTGTGTGTGGTCTTGCATTGTCATGCAAAAGAAGAACATCTGCCATAGTCTTTATTGGGCGAACTCGGCGAAGAGGTGCTTTCAGCTTTTTGAGAGTTCTGACTATTGGAAAGAATTTATTGTGCATCCCTGCTCCAAAAAATCAATCATAAGCACACCCTCTGCATCCCAAAACACTGTCACTACTTTTCCTGACGACCGCTGAGGTTTTTTTTTTTTTTTTTTTTTTTTTTTTTTTTTTTTTTTCCTTCGGTGACGTTGTGTGATGCCATTCCATTGACTGCCTCTTTGATTTAGGTTCAAACAATGAACCCACGTTTCGTCTCCAGTAACAATATTTTCCAGAAACTCCTCTCCCTCCAAATTGAAGCGCTGCAAGTGTTCGCAGGCTATTGTTTTCCTTGTTTCTTTGTTTTGGGCGTTTAATATTCTTGATACCCAACGTGAAGAAACTTTTGAGTAACCCAGCTGTTGAATAATCGCAATCACACTGCCTTTACTGAGGGAGGTGGTGTGACATAAATTACTGTTGTTACCCGGCGATCACCACGAATGATGTTATCGACTCGCTGAATGTTGCATGGTGTCACTGCAGTCACCGGCCTGCCACTTCGCTTTTCATCTGCCAATGGTATTTGCCCTTCAGCTTCGTTACAGCGACGAACCCGTCGTCTAACAGTGCTGACATCCACCGTTGCATCACCATACCCATTTTTTAGCCTTTCGTGAATGCGAATTGGCGTTTCACCTTCCGCAGTCAAGAATTCAATTCCAGAATGCTGTCTAATACGAATGTCGATGTCAGCCATTTTGCAAGAGGATGCAGTGCTGCCACCTGTTGACTTAGGAAGTTACTGCTGCAGGGGATTGGAGAAGAAGGTTTGAGGAGTTGCGCCAAATTCAAAGTTTTCACATAACTTACATATTTAAGGGGAAAAAATAGGAGGCATTACTTTTTGACCCACCCTCGTACGTTCTCGGTGACACCTCGGTATTGAACTTTCGGTTGAAATACAATATTTCTAACTCTTTTCTCTTAATTACGCAGTGTAGAAAATAAGATATGTAATATTTTCTGCCAACTAAATATACCGACATTGCGAAAAACAGAGCAATAACATAACCTTAAATGTCATAAGATTTTCATTAGTTGTAAACAATAACAATATCTCGTAGATGGCTAAAGCGTGTTCAAGGAAGTTTTTACAAAATCGCTTTGTTTGTTGCATACGAGGGACTTGAAGAATGGATTTCCGGTGAAATTTGGACACCAAACATTTTCATAGAATAAAACAATTTTGTTTACTCCTACGGGTAGGTTGTAGATAAGTAAATATTACATTTTAATTAAAGTGTTTCTGTTGACATGTTTTAACTACTCATTTTTTTCCTAAATCCTAATAATAAGCAAGATGCAATAAAAATTATATTCCCATTTGTACGTTTGTAGCAATATTTTTCTTTCTCTGTCTGCTTGTAATGATCAATTGAGTAGAGTGCTGAGCAGAATAATTTTTACGCGTAAATCAACGCAGCCACAAACAAAATGCCTTGGAGGAAGTGCAATCTCTAAATCTTTAACGAAATTATTACTGCTTATATTGGAGTAGGTTTTAAATGCCGCAATGCGTTTCATATTACAGCGTGGCTTGTGTGAATCGCTTGGGAAAAAAAAAAAAACATTTTTAAAATTTTCCCAAAGGAAATTAATTAAAACGCGGCTTCCTTTCCAGCACTTTCCTGCCGCTTATATCGTAATTTCCAAGAGAGGCAAAACATACATTCCATATATTTGTGTGGTAGGAAACCAGCGAACGAATTAATGCGCTCATTTTTAATAAAGTACCTACAGCATTGTGATAAAACGGAAGCTAAAGGCGCGCTCAAATACCTACCTTAATATATTACTTGTACTAATTAAAAGCCGGTTTGGCCATGCTTTTGTGTTCAGATAACGTTTAAAATTACACAGAAAAATCCCCATTTTCGGCTGCCGACCACCTGCTTGCTTAGCCATGTTTACCTGTCAAACAAAGAATAATTGGTCCTTATCGCCTGATAATTCATGAGAAAACTTTACAGTTATAATCGAGGACATTTCACATAGAAAGACTGACATATACGTACATGATCATGCCTCACCATTCTCAGTACCAACAAAATATTAGATTATATCAAGGTAATTGAAGTGCGAAAATGATTATAAACTAAGGAAGCAGTGACTTACGACAATGTGACAGCATACTGAATGTTACCACAGTGCATGTATATATAGAAGATACCCCGATGCTGTCAGAAACTTTCAGAAAGGATTCTGTAGGAGAAGTGCATTATTCTGATATGAGCAGCCTTGGTAGGGTCTCCTTCACACGATTACAGGCAAGAGTTGTCTTGGGATACAGTAAACGTAAAATTACGAGAATCTAAAAATATCTGTATTTTATTTCCCTGTAATTACATTTACACAAGTCATAACACTACAAAATGTCATTGTTCAACAATTGTTGCTCCAAATGGCGTCTTTCAGCATTGATGCAGACATGACAACATCTTACAATGCTCTCTCGTACTTGGAGGAGCAACTCTGAAGTCTCCGACAATCTCGCAGGCGGTGATAATTCGTGCTAGTAGATCCTTTTCGGTTTCTATTGGTGTCTCAAACACAAGAGTTTTCACATGACCCCTTAAGAAAAAATCAAGTGGAGTCAGATCAGGCTGACCATGTAGCTGGACCTCCTCTTCCACTTTTCTGGAAACGTCCAGTTAAGGTGTTCTCGAGCATGATGTGCAACGTTAGCTGGGGCTCCATCATATTGAAGGTCAATGTACCGCAAGTGGGATATGTTCCAACAACCCGGGAATTACGTCTTTCAAAAACAGTATTCACTGCTCCAGTTAATCAGGGCGGAAGAAGAAATGGGCCTATTACATCACCATTAAATATACCCGCCCATACATTCACTGAAACTCTGTTTTCATTACCTCTTACAACTGTAACGCTGGGATTCTCACTTACCTATGAGAAAAACTTTTACCTATCACGTGTGAAGGGGTATTTTCGGATCAATGTTCCTTTTATCAGATTGCTGCATTTTTCCTCCTTAATCTCTCCTGAAAGTTTTTATCACCATCACTGAATCAGCCGGTATAATTAATGTTTGGCAATATATTTCCGTGTCACAGATAGCTAAGGAAACCATATTTGTCATCAAGAACAAAAACCTAGTGCTGAACTGAAGGATCAATTCAGCGTGTTAATTAATTTTGGGGTATTATAAAGGCTCAAATTACGAAACACTCATTTTTAAAATATTGAATAAAATTGCGATTTAGATAGTAGTTCTTGTTTTAATGTAGCATTATACTTATTTTATATTATTCCTAATAATGTGGTATTGTTTCGTAGTTGTACCATATTCGATTTATAATGAGTAGGGCTAGGAAGTTGAGCAAAAATCCTTTTTCCCTAGTGCCTGAAGATGGGACATATAGGCCAAAAAACGACCGCGCCGCGGCTGAGTGCATAGACTACTCGCCTCGCACCAAGGTGGCCAGGGTGCGATCCCAGGTTGCCGTAAAGTGAGATTTGTAGGGGACAACACGGCACTGGGGTGGGTTTTTTTCGGGATTCCCGGTTTCCCTCGCCATCTCATTCCATGTGCTTCATCTTTATCTCATGTATCATCAGTGTCACGGCTTGCGATGCTGCATATAGTAAAAGTGGACGTTAAACACTACACATTATGCCAGAAAATGGAGGATTTTATCGGTTTCTTTGCCTTTCTATTTTTTATTTAAATGTCATTTTCTTTAGAATTTTTTGTCTTCTTAAACCTTTTTTGCAACTTCAACCTCTTATGACTATATTTTCCCTGTTCGTTAGAGTCTAGTTTAAATTCCAGTTTCAAATATACACTCCTAAGGCCTGTCACAACAAGTAACAGGTGAGGGAACCCTTTCTATTTTATACAACTCATTAGAACCAGCACAGAACCTAGTAAACCCGATCTAAATATCCGGTTATTTTATAATTGTTTTATTTTTAAATTCAAAATTGTTATATTCTAAATTTATTCGATTTAGTTTACTTCATAGTCCACCGCACAAACTGAAGGTATACACAATATTTTTCATATAGTTATATTAACTATGAGTATATGGCATTTTGAACCACATCGTAATTACTATGAGAGAATAAATAATTATGAAGAAATTTTTATTTGGAGCCATGTTTTTCTCTGGAGGGCATTTTAGTCACATTTTCGGAAATTGAACGATTACAGATACCAATTTTGTATTGAACGGTTATTGCTTCTATAGTCATGTTTTTGACATCCATCTGACATCCATGGAAATACTTTTATAAAAGCTCCTTTTGGGTAAAGCAGGTCTCAAAAGTTGTGTTTCTGTTGACATTTCAGCATCAGGAATGCAAAATTTACAGTGGAGGACAAAATTCAGTTGACAAATTATAAGAATTTCTCTCTCTAAATTTATTGGATTATGTACCTTTTTAAAGTGGATAATGACATAATTTACTAGTTTACCGTAGATCCATCGAGTGAGCCTGTAACTGTCATGTTGCAGAAGATAACTATAAAGAATTAACTTTAATTACTAAATATCTATTAATATTTCCTTTTCGTTTTCTACGGTTCATTTATGTTATACAAAGATAAAATAAATTATTATTTGTTAATGTTGAATAAAGTTTCTGTTACAATATACATGTCCACTGCTGGAGTTGTTCAAAATTCTGTCCACTAACTTAAAGAAAGCGCCTCACTCATCCTGACATTTTTATGTCACTCTTAAAAGTGTTGCAGGTGAAATACTCCGGATAGTATTGTGACTTTGCGGGTTCTTAGAATTAAAATTCCAATTTGCAGAAATTCTAAATGTTCTTTATTTGCATATAAATAACTCTCAGTAGCAGGTTATAGTAGAATTACGTCACATACACAATCATAATCCACCAAGGTCGATGACCAGACAAACAGCGTTCTGATTACATCAGCTCTCGTTACAGCAACACTCTACAACTGTTTACTCCTTACTGTGTTTACTACTGTTCTTAAATATCTCATTGATAAATTCGAGAGATTTATGGAACAAACAAGAAATGGACTGTTCTATCACCTTCCAGAAGCATAACTTAATCTGTGCCGGCGTCCTTTATCTCCAGCGCTATGATTATCTGCTTATGCAAGCTTTTTGTCTCCGTGAAACACTATCTGTACGCTATTTATTTGCGCCGAGCCTTTTATGCCCGTCGCCGCGACAGAATAGATGATCCTTTGTTTTAACTCATCGAAAGTTGTGGGCTTAGTCCGAAAAGCATTCTGCCTTACAGAAAAAGCTCAAGGTGTCTGAGATCTCGTGACCATAGAGGCCAAGCCTGAGGTCCAGCTCGTCCAATCCATTCCACTCCGAACCGCATTTTCTCGAACACTCAGAAGATAACTTGCCGTGAACCTATCTTGCTGAAACAGCATTTTTAACAGTTGATTCCGTTGCGTGCCAGCCAGGAACTCCTGTAGAGTTGTCTCCCTATGTATGCGGTTTACATATCACCAGTTATTACACGCAATACCATAACTTTTGGAACATCAGGGTCATTTGCCCCGTAGGGGAGGTGATCCGTCCCCTTCAGCTGCCGTGTTGCGGGCGCTGCGGACCCCTAGTTATCGTGGTATCTCTGACGTTACTAGAGGAACTTCGGGCCAAACATTTGAGCCCATCCCTGACTGGGAGTGTTTAGGATTGGGTTGGACTCGAGGGGGCAGTGGTTCCCGATACCCGTGGGTGATCGGGTACGTCTCCGGATGGGGTTGAGGGAAGCCGTTAATATTCCCGCGCACTAGCCAGCATAGCAAGTAGAAGGTGTGGAGATCACCAGGTGGCCGCTCCGAGGTCATATCGGTAGCCTTCCCATTTTGGAGTTGGCGCGCGGAAGTGGCGTATCCACTTTCATACCGTCTTGAGTCAACACGACCAGATGGGGGGGGGCTTGTTGGTTTTAGGTTTTGCCCTATGGAAAGCCCCACGGAGGTGCTGGGCACCCTTCTGGGACAGCTCGGTAACTCCCTGGTCGAAGGAGACCCGGGTCCTTGGTCCCTAATGGGAGTAGAACCTCTGGCACTACATTACCAGGGTCATTTGACTCTCAAACATCCTAAACAACGAAAACTAATTGTTGTCTGTTGTTTACTTATAGCCTACTCCAGCTTTTAATCGGTTTAATACACAGAAAGTAATTTAGAAAAAACCTGAAAGTGAAGAGTTGGAGAATTCTTAGGGTATTAAAAGAAATAACAAATGAAATAAAAGATGAGTAATGATAAATAAGTAGATAATGTCGACACTGTTCAGTAATATATTATACAAAAGCACACTTTATAAAGGAAGTTTTTCTTCTCATATATCAACTGAACGTTGTGCTACACGTACCAGCTTAAAGTACACACTGGTAAACAATAAAAGAGTAAAATAATGTATTCCGAATCAAAACGACCTAATGCATGTAACTGGATCATAATGATAATAATTTGGTAAATTTAATAAAAACATTAAAGGATGCCAGAATTGAAGTATTCATTAGAGCAAAGGCAAAAAGCGATAAGCCACAAAAACACTGTTTCATTTTAAATATTTATGTAATGGCTACGACATCTGTGATAATTTTATAATGCACAGTTTTATGAGCTATAACCATTTTATTTCTGGCTACTAATTTGCAGTTCACATCTTCCCATATTTCTCCCTCATATAAGCCCTTTCAGTCGTTGCCATTTGATGCCGAAGGTAATCGTTTTGTAATGGTCTATACGCTAAACAAACTAAATATTCATTTTGACTGCGGTGGCGGATATCGAGTAAACTATCGAGAGTCACTATCGATTATAACTGTAGTTTCAGCTGGCAATTGTATTCGCGCCATGACGCTATCTGTTAAAGGCCGTCGATCGCAGATATAGACGTTATGCGCAAATTGACCGTCACATTTAATGTTTTCTGTCTCTCTCGCCAGGCCGCATGACAAAAAAACGAAACCAGATGAGAGATAAAAGACGATAACGGTCCAATAAAACACAATAGCAAATAATGAGCTTCTATTCCCTAGCGGTTCGACATTTGTTGATACAGTATGGCAAAATTGCTGGTACGAACACGGGATGGCAACAGCAGCAGCAGCAGCAGCACTATTTTGCAGGTTGGGATGTGTTTTTGACGGCTTACCAGAGCATTTTGGTGGGTGGGAGGAGAAGGTCAAGCGGGTGGCAAACCGAAATCGAAGGTCAAAATGTTCCAAAATGCGTGGGGCAAGAGAATCAGCACAATCAAAACAAGATCTCAATTAGTTGCCTATTGTGTTGATTATATTGTTTTCATTTTTATATATGAATCGGGGCAGTGAGTGCATCATCCAGTCCTGTAATCCTTGGATGGAATTTCAATGTCCTAAATAACATTCAACTTGTCTCCCATACTAATCGCACCTGACGTGCATTACTTTTACTGAAAGCACCTGTAACGATTGGTCCATAAAAACAAAATTTGACGCATTCATATTGCATTCTCTACCAAGTTAAACGTATGTATATCCCGATGCAGTTTATAATTCATATAGTGTTGGAAATTAATTGTTCTTTCACACCAGCCGTGTGTAGGACACACTATGAAAGGGTAGAGCCAGACTAAAAAATTTAATGCCATAGCTGGGATTTAATATATGTCAAGGAATATGATATCTACAGTAAAATATGCAAATTTCAAAGAGTGTGTGGAACAATAAATAGAAGATTTAGAAATAAAACACGTAAAGAAACAAAATTAAAGTTCTACAAAGTTATGGCTGTACCTATACTGACATACGGAAGTGAGACTTGGACGTTAACTAAAAAGCAACAAAGTAAAATACAGGCTTCAGAAATTAAATTCTTTAGAAGTGTGAAAGGATGCACGAAGAGAGACTTCATAAGAAATGAAAATATAAGAGAAGAGCTGGGCATTTTTAGTATGAATGATAGGTTAAAAGATCTCAAACAAAAATGTTCCTTCAAACAAAAATGGAAGGAACATGTTGATAGAATGCCAGATAATAGACTTACAAAACAAATATTACGGTATCATCCTAAAGGTAGGAGATCGGTGGGCAGACCCAGGAAACAATGGCTGGAGGAATTCAAAGGCGGAACAGGCACTTGAATGCCTATGCCATGAAGTGAAGAAGAAGAAGAAGAAGAAGAAGAAGAAGAAGAAGAAGAAGAAGAAGAAGAAGAAGAAGAAGAAGAAGAAGAAGAAGAAGAAGAAGAAGAAGAAGAAGAAGAAGAAGAAGAAGAAGAAGAAGAAGAAGAAGAAGAAGAAGAAGAAGAAGCTGGGATTTGAACCACGGATCTTCTTGTCTCCGTCGAGCCGCTCTTAACCATTGAGCTACTATGGCCAACCTGCCAACGTGACATTAAACTCTCCAACAGACTCGTGTTTTTCCCGGTAAACCACTAGGAGTTCTCATAAACACATGAGACAACTACCTAAATGGCGACTGTAAGTACTTTAAGGCTCGGGCTTGACCGGGCCGGTCTAGGCCTCCTGTAACATTGTATAGGCCTCAACTGAAGATTTATTGAGAATTTCAAAGCCGCATATTGTTCCTCGCGTGTTACCTCCATTGCAGCAGTAGGAGATACTGAACCTGTCTGAACTGGCCTGGTTCTCACAGGCAGGAACCAGGAGTACCAACAATGAAACTACTACATTTGTTTGATTCACAACTATGTGTTTGTTTCACATTAAGCTAACAGAATATAATAAGGTTGAACTTTAGTGCGAAAAATTATGACCGTAAAAAGTTATGATCATTCTTTATTGTACAGCCCTCGTACATAGGTGCTCCAAATGAATATAGAATTACTGACTCGCGGCTAAGTAACATTAACTGTACTTTAGTATTAAACATAGCCTAGTTGGTTTTTAACAACTAAAATGCTCAAATGTGTGAAGTGAAGTTTATGTTCTTAATTTGTGTTTTAATTTCTAATCTGCGAAAACATACCTGGCTAATGTAATTAGTTTTATGTGCATATAAGTAAATTGAGAGTCCTTAAACAACTGAATAGCTTTAAAACAAATGCTGGAAAACCACGTGCATAATTGAAGATGATATGTATTCTTAATGGGTACCATAAAATCATCGACACTGAAGAGTTAAAAATTAATGTTTATGTAACATGAGACAGTTTTAATATATGTTTATAATTGTCTTATTTTCAATAAGATATATAGTTTACAATGCTAAATTTCACTAGCCTTATTTAAATAGAAATATGTGATATTTCATCTCAAATCAGAATAAAATTAATTCTAATTGTTGTTATAACTGAACATTCACTGGATATGCATTCGCTTGCTTATTGTTCTTTCAATTAATAGATGTTGAAAGAAAAAATAATATGCTGCAATTTGCTTTTCAATGTTTAATCTAGCTCTAAAATCACATTTGTTATGATTTCTTTTCTATGGGCGCCGGGGTAGCGCAGTGGTTTCGTTCGCGTCTCCAGTGCAAAGGGTTCCAAGTTTGATTCCCGGCTCTGGGGTTGGCGATTTTAAGTCGACCCTATCCAGGCCCTCACCTCTGTCTAGCACATAGGTAGGGGAGGGTATCTGTCCCCTTCAGCTGCCGTGGTGCGGGCGATGCGAACCCCTAGCACTCGTGGTACCTCTGACGTTACTAGAGGAACCTCGGGACGAACATTCGAGCACCAGTTTCGGGCAGTGGTTCCCGATACCCGTGGGTGATCGGGTGATCGGGTAATCTCCGGACGGGGATGAGGGAAGTCATTATATTCCCGGGTACTAGCCTGCAGAGCTAGTACAAGGCGTGCTAGATCTCTAGGCGGCCCCACCGAGGACATATCGGTAGCCTTCCCATTTTGGTGTTGGTGCGCGTAAGTGGCGTATCCTCTTCCATCCCGTCTTGTGTCCTTGGACCAGATTGGAGGGGGGCGGCTTTGTTAGTAAGCCAGGTCCTGCCCTATGGAAAGCCCCACGGAGGACGCTGAGCTCCCTTTGTCACAGTTCGGATACCCCCTGGTTGAAAGAGGCCCGGGTCTTGGTCCTACGGGTACAGGACTAATGGGAGTAGAACCTCTGGCCTCAACTGCCTAGCGCGTTATTCGGAGTCCACGGTCCTCTCATTGTAGGTCCCCTCGCCTCACCGTCATTCCCTATCATTGGAGGTAATGCGCCCGCCCTCTGGATGCCTCCACCTGCGACTGGGTCCGGTCATCACGTGGTGGGGTGAGGTTATCCCAAATGCCAAGGTTGCCATGTGGGGAATGTTGGTAACCAACCAACCATGATTTCTTTTTCTAAAAGATAACATTACGATACGTAGAAAGCCGGCACTTTTCACCACTGCTGACATATTCGACACGAATAAACATTTCAAAATTATTTCCATATTTTATAACTAAGCATTTGTTACATAGTTTTATTCACTTATGGGCAAAAGCAGATCCCGCGAATGACATAATGTATAGAATTTTGAGGAAGTCTTCGCTTCATATTTTCATTTTTATATATGAACTAAAGGAATTCTGAAGTTGTAGCTTTAACAAATGTTGTAGTTTATCGTTATTATGTATCTCCTTAATATACCTCTCTCTCTCTCTCTCTCTCTCTCTCTCTCTCTCTCTCTCTCTCTCTCTCTCTCTCTCTCTCTCTCTCTCTCTCTCTCTCTCTCTCTCTCTCTCTCTCTCTCTCTCTCTCTCTCTCTCTCTCTGCACATTACCGGTCATTTCCGTGCTGCAGTTTCTGCAGTATTATGAGTAACAAAGTGATGGGCCATATTTTATTCTTATCGCAGCCAGAACATATTTCCCTTCTCGGTAAATCGTATTTTTATGCAGTTAAAGTGTAATTGCACGATCTTTTGGTCCCACTCTCCTGATCTTTATCTCGTTTGACCGCTTTATGTACCGCTCATACCTAATGTCCATTTGCAGATTTTTTGCGGGAGTGTGCAAACGTTAGCACAAACACATACGTGGCGCTAAGTACACCTTGAACGAGATGCTTAACAATACACTAAATTTTGTCAGCGTTATTATCAGATTTTATAAAGCAGTGACCGAGCGAGCGGGAGAGATGAAATACGTTATTAGCGGATTATTTCCTTTACAACATTTCACACTGGCTCTCTCCAAACAAAATGAGTTCCCCTATCATTTAACCTAAATTGCAGAGATAAACGTAATATAGTCAAACCTCCGTGTGCACACTTTGTTTACAGTTGTTAATGGATTGATATAACTGTTATAGCTCCCGTATATGTATTTCAACCATATAATTGTTTATTTGTAATGCCTGCAGGTATAAACTGCATCGCAGAAAAAATAACTATTGCTCATCCGAATTGTATAGGTTTATTTTAACTTATATTGAGGACAGAAATTGGTGAACAACATGCAAAAAGTTACAGGGTAGAATAATATGGTCTTATGTTATTAAAACCTATAAACATTATATTTTATTACTATGCTACTTTTATAACTGTATCGTAAGTGTTCAATCTTACCAATTGTAAAATCGGAATTTCAATGCACCATTTTCTTTTTATATATTGGCTACAAACTCTTGTTTTATATTCATGATGATTTAATAATGAATCACATTGTGAAATTGTATTTGTCGAGTCACAAATTGTGTTTTACTTGTTAATATTTTTGTATAAACGTACTCAAATTTCAGTGATAAAATCTCCAAGGATAAATTTGTGAAAATAGTTTTGTTTCGAAGGTTGAAACACTTATATAAGCAATATATGTTCTAAATTTTGTTGTTTTGGATTTGAGTTTTTCCTCAGAAAGTGGAAGTATTTTCAGAAGATTCCAGATATTGTGTATGAAGTAAACGTACATACAACTCACCAAACTTATGATAGCAGTCCCATTCCAGAGCGGACAAAATTTCTGGCAAAATTGCCTTTATTTTAACGAGAAGGTTTTTAAAGATAAGTTTAACACCTTTTTCACGCTCTGCACCAAAAATTTTCACTCTAAAATAGTTTAAATTAAAGTTTAGAACTATTCAGTATGGTATATAACATTAAAAGTATGACTGAAGATAAATATATGTGCCTAAGTAATTTTTACTTTGTCATTCTCACTTCAGCAAAGCCCTGGAATCTTCAAATCTTAAGTTAGCTCCAAAAGGAGCAGACGGGAAGAAAAAAGAAAGTATAGATTTGAAATCGAAATTTTAGCAATATTATTTTTACACTATTATTTTATGGGTTTTCAAAATATTCTCACATTCAAATTTTTCCACGCCATGTAGTGCTTTTGGAAAGATTTGCACAACAGTTGCAAATATCTCTTAACAAGCAGCAGAATTGAATAATGACCATATAAATGTTTGGTAACATGCTTAATTATACTTAATTGTGAATCTATAAACAGTAATACTCTTACTGTGTAAAGCAAAAAGATCTATGTCCCATATTTATAGGGATCCCAGACATCCTGGTTTTACCCAGACAGTCCCGGATTTTAGTCTAGTTACCAGATATTCGTCTTTTAGGATAAGGGAAAAAACCTTATCGAGGTAACTCACCCTGACCGAGATTGGAGCTTGGGACCTCTTGAACGTGAGGCAGATATGTTACCATCTACACTACCGAGGCGGGGTAGTCTGTGTGGTTCAATTGTCCCGGTGTCCCGAAAATTTTTACCCGGGACGCTAAATTTACCGGTCCTTTAGCGGTTTATTGGTACTGAATATTTTTGCATTTTAAATACACGAAATATCTCTAATTTTATTGCACTTACATTCCATGGCATAGATAAATATTGTTTTCCACATAATCAGGTAAATATCAAAAGGGAAATATTTCGCTGTTTGATTGTTATGTTGGTACCAAAGCATATGTTTATTATCCGCGGAAGTTGTGCTCTAATTTCTAAAGACCACGCGCATTGGCTTGTATCTTATTGTTTGTGCGTGCTTCCGAAGTGAACACGTGGATACTAAATTCATTATTCGGATTATCTTGTTTCTACTGCAACTGTGAAGTAAATTAAGACGTCCATGCGAAAGTGTATATTTAATGATTCTCTTAAAGAGCAATTTCCATTTTTGAAGGGGAGGAGTATTGATAGTACTGGATCTGGATCCAAAGTGGAGTGTAATTTTAGCCAGAGTGTGTTTAGCGTTAGCCGTGGAGGGAAATCTGATATCATGTTCAGTACAATAAGGTTTAGCTAATGGTGCTGTGCTAATATCTGCATTAATTCATTATTGACCCTATTTGTATATGTAACATTATGCCAGTGTCCCGGTTCTTTTTTCATTTTTTTTAAAGAATCTGGGACCGTACATCTCCTTCTCTCAAACGAATGATATAGTTAAAATTTCGTCTCTGATATGTATTCCTAGGCAATAGTCCAGATATTAATTACAAATACTTATATCTTAAAAAATTATGTTACGTGTGAAAAGTTATTTCAAAATAATGAACACAAAATATTACAATGGAACGACGTATGGTTTAATTTATAAATATACATGAAAATAGGCCTGTATATTATTCGGCAATTTCAAATAAATCCCACTGAAATTGATTTCATAGATGAGTATTTTTAGGGTAATAAATATAATTAAAATATATAATGCTCGATAACAAAAAAAATTGTTGACACATTTAATACTAAAATGTGATATTGGGAAACTCTCAAAAATACAGGTCGATAATGATACAATTAATGTGAAGTTATGATACACAGGCCGACGAGAAGTAAAAACATAATGAAATAGAAAGTAACTATGCCATGCAACATGGTATAATATGATGTACATTTATGAAGTAACACAACAATTGGTTAGTATTAAAACTATTGTTAAAACTGTTGGTATTCATATTGAAGAAGACACTTTGCAGTTCTCCTATTTTGGGATTCCCACAACCAGGCGGCGCCTTCATTGTAGACACCGACGCCGGCGAACATTGCACTGGAAGCGTCATATCCCAAGTCCAGGACAACCACGAGCGAGCGATAGCCTACTGCATCCAAGGCAGAGAACTACTGCGTTACACGGCGAGAACTACTGGCGGCGGTAGTAAAAACCTTGGAGCACTTCCACAAGTACCTGTAAGGTCAGTCATTCCAGCTGAGGACTGACCACTCCGCCCTTACCTGCTTACTCATCTTTAGAAACCTGGAAGGCTAGACAGCCCGTTGGGCCCAGAGGCTGCAGTAATACGATTTCACCTCTGAACATCGTAGAGGGAAAAGCCTTGCCAAGGCGGATGCCATGTCCCGAAGACCCTGCCCGGAAGAGTGCGATCAATGCACAAGAGTGGAAGAGAAGGAGCGTGTCGCAGCTGTAGTCTATTAGACGTCCAAAGCGCATTTTACAGCTAAATTTCTTGTAGTGCCTCCCTAAGGAAACTCAACATCTTCTAGAAGAATTCTTGCATATACCTCATATTTTAGAACATATTTAAGAAAAAAGAACGGTGTAACATTCCCCATTTTTGCTTTTTTTGTTGCATTCTATATAGAATTGTATTTAATTCATAAATATCCAGTACTCAGTGATAATTATTAAGTGTATAATTTATAGCTAGTGTTTGCCTATTTCGCTCAAACCGATATATCGTAGCATCATTTTGTAATACTTATTAATACTTACATTCTTTTTACATTCTGTTTTTTATCTCTCACTTCCTAACCAATGCTGGTGTGTGTGTGTGTGTGTGTGTGTGTGTGTGTGTGTGTGTGTGTGTGTGTGTGTGTGTGTGTGTGTGTGTGTGTGTGTGTGTCTGCGCGCGCGGCAAGTGAATAGAACCTCGGAAATGCAGTTTGGGGGTTATTCCTGTAAAAATCAGGCAAGTCTTTCTTGTGTGTATATTTGTCCTTCAATAAATCGTCACATTGTAAATTTAGCAGTTATATTTGGTACGTGGCAGCTACATTGTTGTCATCGAGTGTGCCGCACCTGACTGAACCCTCAGATTCTGTACTAGCAGCGATATTTGTATAGACAACTGGTTACTACATAACTCTTGACTAACGTCCTACCCACTGCAGGCCCGCTCCTGGCTGAAATACGCCACAACTCTCGAAAGTGTCTTCCTCTGGACTATTTATTCCGTCTATTATTTTGTGTTTCGCAAATTACACTGTTGGCAATCGTATGTTATAGATATACTGTGCGTCTAATTTATATAAAACTTAGCTTTAGCAATGAACAACTGTGCTATCAAATAAAAGATGCGTGAAATGAAGAATTATGTTGAAGCAAACAGCACCTTTTATAACAGAATAATGTGTAAATATACATTTATACATTGTCGCGCGGGATTAAGTCACGCGATATAACACATTAAAGAAGCGTGCTATATTCACACACCTACTGAAGTTGACGGTGTTCTAATGAGAGAAAGAGAGAGAGAGAGGGAGAGAGAGAGAGAGAGAGAGAGAGAGAGAGAGAGAGAGAGAGAGAGAGAGAGAGAGAGAGAGAGAGAGAGAGAGAGAGAGAGAGAGAGAGAGAGAGAGAGAGAGAGAGAAGTTACATGGCACTGCAGCATCTGCAAATGACAAGAAAAACCAAATTAGCTCACATGCTGAACACTGCTAATAAGAACACAATTCAGTGAACAAACATTCACATCTTTAATGTAAGCATCGAGAAATAGTAGTGTAATTCTGTCACTAATTATAATTTATGTGAGCTAATACTATATATCAAAAGCAAAGGAAAAGTAGTGAATACTGAATATTTGAAGTCTGTTAAAGTCTGTTTAGTTAACGCATGTGCAGTTTGGAGTAAAAGGAACCCGAGCCTCCCGCCCACAAATGACCGTCATAAATCTATCGCCACACTTCAGAAATGGAACACTGTCATTGAGGACCAATAACAACCCTGATTTTCTCGAAGTGACAGCCGCATGTCTGCTCCACGTGGAGTCTCGGTTGCCAAAGTTCCAACTTCCAGTTGATCTGTTTCATTACGTGCAGAAATTCGTCGTGTGTCACGATGTAGAGACCGCGGGAGGGAAATGCAGAGGTAAATGCAAATGAAGTAGTAGATAACTTTCAGTAACATGAAAATAATCAGTGATGACAATAGTGTGAATAACTGGGCCGAGTTATATTACCGGAAAAGCCACAAAAAAAAGTTATAATGGGAACTGTTCTTAGGAAAATTCAAGCGCTTGTTTTTAACACTTAAATATGTGCTGACAAATAATCTTGGTAAGGGGTTATGCAATGAACCCGATCATAAATTCTGGGTATTCACAGCAATACAGTAAGAAATATTGTGATGAAAGGAATACTGAAGATGCCGATCAAGTGTGAAAAAAGGAAACGTTTCTCTAACGTAGCTAATTTCACACGTGATTTAATTCGTCGAGAAATTTATAGATTCTATGCAAAAGGGAGAGCGCCCACCTTAGACGAATTGGTTGCACATTTGCAAGAAATTTGTGATTTTCCTTATGGGCACTGCAGTTTGCGCGGCCTCTTAAAGGAGCTGGGTTTCAAATACCGCACTTTGAATAAGATAAGGGTTATTATGGAATCCAGTAGAATTGTAGCTTGCCGATATATTCGTCAATACTAAGGAAGTTTCGCAGTAATGGACATAGATAATTTATTTTGATGAAACCTTGTACGATACCCATGACGTATCGAGAAAGGTGGTAACCTTGCAGAACGGACTGCGAGAAGGAGGGTCTGTGTTGTAAAACGATTATAAGGGTTCGTCAAAGGCAGCAGCCGACGTGCACACGCGATAACTAAACATACTTTACCCTATACTGCATTAAACTAAGCGATTATAGTTAAATTGTATCTGGACAAAATGTATAATAAAGTAAAGCATATGAACAATTATACTTAAATTAATATTATAATGTAAAGTTAAAAGTCAACCATTGGCGCGACAGCTCTTAGAGGGCCAGGACCTGCCAACCCAACTGCCGGCCTCACGCCTACTTATGCACGGCAGAGGTGGACGATCATCCAACCGATACGGGGAGGAAATGTGGTCAGCATCTCGGTATCCCCCAGCCGGAATGTTGGTTTCCGTGACAAGGACCGCTTACCTATCGTAAGCTCCTCATTTTCCTCACGATGCTGAGTGGGCACCGGTCCTATACCCGGGACCTAAAATCCCCACCACATGGGTGGGATCCAACCCAAACCGCTTTCCTTGGCCAGATACCAAGGCATTCTGCCTTAACCCGCTACGCCACGACGCAGGACTATAATTTAAAGTATGCACTTTTAATCTCAATATAGCTTTGCCAGTAAACCGGATAAGCTTTCTCATTTGTCGTTTATTTCTGAAGTTTATGGCAAATGAAACACGCATGAAAATAATGCTTAAACTGACATGTTAAGAATGAGGGACACAAAGAAGAAAAAGGTTATACAGTTAATTTCCTGTTCTTTTGTAATGTTTAGTTACAGTTTATATATTTTGATCTCAATTTATATAATTTCAGAAGTTTTAGTTATACAATATAAACGATTTTGCTTCAATGTACAGAAAACAGGCACTAAAATAAATTGCAGAAATTTCAAGAGGTTTCACTACAACTTCCCACAGCAAAGAAAGTCTCCGGGGAATGAGATGCCGGGGGGTTGGAGAAGGTTTCCACATCCTCCCTGAATAGGCTTATGACACCCCATATCAGTTCAATTAGAAGCCATTCAAAAACATTCTGACGTCTGCAACTTTTGTGAATAAATATTCTCGGTTTTAGTCTACAGAGTGAACAAGGCGCGTGCTTTTTAACGGTTCTACTTCTTGTGTAGATGCGTTCTCTGTCACACGCATTCGCTGTCATTATCGAACTGTGTAAGGGTGGCACTGGGTGGCACATTCCTTTCAGGGACTTACTTTGCGTTTGTGAATAGTAGGTATACATATCATGTTAATTTAAAACTGAGAAAAATTGATTAATACCTCACTATACACCTGAATCTGCAAAGAATTTAATATTATACAACCAATTCAGATATCCCATGTGCAAGTAGCTGTATTTTAATATTTGCTGAAAGCTTGCATTCTCTGGGGTACATTCAATGAGCATATGTGTTTTCCCCCCTGAAGTCATTTAACATTGATCAATAAAGAATGATCATAATTTTCCGCACTAAAATTCAATCTTATTACCTTCTGTTAGCTTAATGGGAAACAAACACACCGTAGTAGTTTCATTGTTCGTACTCCTGGTTACCGCCTGTGAGAATTAGGCAAGTTCAGACATGTTTTGTATCGCCTACCGCTGCAATAGAGGTAACACGCGAGGAACAATATGCGGCTTTGAAATTCTGCCTTCGTCTCAACAAATCTTCAATTGAAACCTATACAATGTTACAGGAGGCCTATGGAGAGTCTGTTCTTCCCTACAGCACAGCTCGAAGGTAGTTTAAGATGTTTAAAGAGACGAGAAAATCAATTTCAAAGGAAGGTGGACCCGGTGCTCCAGTTACTGCTCTTAGGTAAGAAAACATCAACACCGCTGCTGCCATTGTGAGACAGGATCGACGAATTACCTTAACAGTTACTTTCTGAAATACTGAACATTTCATTGGGTGCTACCCACTCGTTGGTGACAGAAACATTACACATGAGACGTGTTTATACATGATGGGTTCCAAAACTGTTGGTTCCCGAACAAAATGAAACTCTCATGCAGATCTGTATGCAGTTAAAGTTGATGCTAGAGGAAGATCCGGAGGTTCTTTCAAACGTAATCAGAGCTGATGAAACTTGGCTATATCGTTTTGATCCTGAGAGCAAACAGCAAAGCTCAGTTTGGAAATCTCCTTCATCACCCCCCCCCCCAAAAAGCAAAAGTGTTTCTGATAAAGTTATGGTAATCTCATTCTTTGATATTCAGGGAATTGTTTATCAGCATGTTGTACCTGCATACACATCAGTAACTGGACAATACTACAGGAATGTTCTGAAAACATTGCAAGTCTATGTCAGGCGCAAAACACCACATTTCCGGAACCAGGCTGAATGCTGCACCTCGATAATGCGAGGCCGCATATTGCCAACGTTGTTGCTGAATATCTTGCAAAAATCAAAGTTTAGTGCATCGCTGACCTTCCCTATAATCCGGATTTGGCCCCATGTGACTTTTTCATATTCTCTAACTTGAAGAAACGCCTTCGTGGGAGGCATTATCCATCATCAGAAGCAGTGGTGAAGGCTGCGGAGGAGATTTTGAGGGATCTCTCAAAAATGTTTTCTAACATGTCTTTGAAGACTAGCAGAAACGCTGAAACAAGCGCAGCGCATTCAGGAGAAACTATTTTAAGAAGGACCATCAAAATTATGAGGATACGTAATGGTACGTTGTCAAAAAACAAAGTTATCATTCTTTATTGAACAGCCCTCGTACAATAGACTCGTGCATATTTAGCACGGAACCACATACTTTCCTTTCTCCTTAAAGTACCTTTCACCTCAGAAAAAATGTTAAAATTTAAAATACATTAGTTAAATCTTCATAAAATCGCATCACGATTCCAAAGAATAGATTTATAGATAATCTGTAAGCTATACAAATTCATTAGCTTCCATTTTCACCAATACTTCGACAAAAATTATTACTGTAGTGATTGAGTTGGGGTAGATATATAAGATTAGACGTTATGAAAATATGGGTAAAAAGATTTAGATCTTGAGAAACCGAAGGCTAATCAATCGATAAACGTTCTGGGGGCATCAGAATCAGCCCATTCTTCTACCAGCTTAACAAGCATCGTCATTCGTCACCTAGGCTTACACAGTCTCCCGTACATTTTACAAACTACCCCGTCGAGAGCAACTCAATCCTACAAAACCCAGCATTTGGATCTCAAATGTTGGACCCGGTATATTTTTTAGTAACGATAAAAGTGCCCTGTGTGGGAACACAAACCATTAACCAAATCACGGTAACTGGAAGGTTCAAAAGGCCTCTCCTACTGTAAAACTTAGTGGAATATGTCCTTCAAAATGTTTCTTCCATGCTTTTGATTGGGCCAAGTGAAGGTATAGTTCAGTAGTGAATGCCTTCAGTGTTATAATTACGACTGTAACAGCTAAGCATTGATCTCTTTACCCCCCTTGTAACCTACTTCACATATTTCATTATCGTGCCCTCAAAAGCAGCTGGAAAGTGAATGGCAAATATCTCCCGAGCTTTCTTGAAAAGTAACGACATTAAAAAGAAAACAAAAAAATGCTTGCAGTACATTGCCACTCTGGTGGAATAATTTAATCAGTAACGTAATTTGTTGTGTTCCTAGGTGCTCCTCTTATAGAAAAGTTTGTAATTTGTTGCCAATCAGAGCCAGAGGGACGGAAGTACTTTCCGTAAAAGGTAAATTTCATGCCCTTGTGATTCTGAAGCGATTATTGCTTTCCTGACTTTGCTCTCCGCTTCTCAAGCGTGAAGTCAAAAACTAATTCTGTGTTGTTATTTTTATCGACGAAAATAGAAGAGCAAGGCAAATAAACAAATGAATACGCCAGTGTACCTTTAATGAAATCATCCAATTAGATGCTCCCTCGTTTCCGTAAAGAGAGGCCTTCAAAATTTGATGCTTTCTTTCGAACTAGAAGACCGTAATGCATTTTTCAGCACAGCCTTATTAAATATTCTTCATCTAATCCTTTTCTACGGATCGTTAATTTATTCTCGCTTTCCAAAGCGCATGTTTCAAAGGATCAGATTCTAAGAATGGCGTTCGAATTACATAGCAGGGAATCTCTATTAATTCAACAGGGAAAGAGAACAAGTTTTAGGATACAATCCACAGTAAAATGTTTGTTATGCGTGTTCGAATCACACTGATCGCCCCCTCTATCACTTGAGTTATTCCTGGTTTGCCCTGGTCGGTAGGTGGATGCTGTAGTGTTTTTATCATTTATGAGGACTTTGTATCATTTACATTTCATTTTGTAGCACCATTTTTTAAACGTTCTTCTAAGTTTAGTGGCGTATGCTGGTGCCTCCAGATGGATGCTTGCTGAAGGAAAAAGTGTTTACCATGAATAACTGAGGGTATATTGATTTACGGATCGTTGTCTCTATCTCTACACAACTTTAGCAATGGACGAGTGTTCTGGTCTTAGAACATTTGGGACCTCCTTGTACCCCTTTGGTCTGTGTCACCTGTAGCCTCCTGTGCTTCGTTCATTTTATTTGTTCTACCACAAAATCCGTTACTGCAGGTCTGACTCTCTAATCAGAACTGTCGCATACATCATTAATACTTACAGCCCTGAATGAGGATAAAGAAGGTGCGGTTTTCCATGCATATAATACAACCAAGGCGATAACGTGTACTTTCCCAAACAGCAATACAGAATACGTTACAGCTGGACGAGTGGGTTATTTTTTTATTTTTGTTTCTTCCTCCCGTTCTCCAGGTCTTTATTTTCTGTATTTTAGTTACTAATTCATTTATTGTTGCTATTGTTTCTCTTGGGAGCCAAAGACACAAGATGACATTCCAATAGGGACCCACAGGGATTAGCTTACCATATAGGTTACGCGCCGGCTTACCCCTCTCAGCAGGTAGCAGAAGCTCTTGTCATGCAAAGCGAAACTACGGGCTATATCTTTAAGGATCATTTTAAACCTTGTGACCCTTATAATCTGTAGAGTCTGTTTAGTTAACGCGTGTGCACGTCAGCCTCTGCCTTTGACGAACCCTTATAATCGTTTTACTAGACAGACCCTCCTTCTCGCAGTCCTTTCTGCAAGGTTGCCACCTTTCTCGATACGTCATGGGTATCGTACGAGGTTTCGTCTGAATAAGTTATCTTATGTCCATTACCGAAACTTCCTTAGTTTTCATACACACACACAAACACACACACACACATATCGTACTGTGAAACTTTCTTAGTTTTGACACACACACACACACACACACATATATATATATATCTATATATATATATATATATATATATTGTAACGCGAGCGCTGGAACACCCTATGACCCTATGAAAGCAGCTGAGAGCGGGAGACGAGGGAGGTCCGTGTTAGCTACGCCCTCCCCTCGTTTGTCTTATAGTGGTGACAGGCGGTGGTGACGGAGGAAAAAACATGACTGTGCCGTCTGTTTCTCTTACACCTGGTTCTCGATCATTCTTTTCCTGGAACATTCTCGCGGACACTGGAAGGCGGCGATATTCCTATATAAAGGGGGGTTGCAGACAGTCAGTGAGTCAGTCAGTTGGTTAGTGAGTGTGAGCGAGGAGACAGTCGCAGTTCTTGGTGTAAGAGTTAGTCAGTGACGTGTTAATGAACGAGAAGATTGCGCAACGGAAGACTGTACGTAACTGGTATGTGCATCGGAGTTTATGTAATCGCGAGTACAAATGAAATTGCAACGGACGAACTGGTGAATTGTAATTGTGTGCAGCAAGTAATTCTGTGTAATTGGCAAGTGTTAAACTGTAAGTCGGTGGAAATAAAGAACATTTTTGAGTGGTGAAATTGGACTTTTCATTTCACGAACCCACAAAGTCACACTGGTGTCAGGAAGCGGGAAGATAACATCACCGAACATTCCAACCATGGACGCGGCATTGGAAAAATTTTTGGAGAAGATGATGGAAATGAAGGCCGAATTAACAGAGAAGACGGAAGCGGCAAATAACAGCTTGGCCGCGAAGATGAACGAGTTAGCAACAAAAACAGAAGCGATAAATGACAACCTGGCCGCAAAGCTGGAAGAAATGAAGACGGCAACTGAAAACCTCGCTGCAAAAATAGAAGCGGCAAACAACAACCTCATCGCCGAGTTGAAACAAATGAAGACGGCCAACGACAACATCACCGCGGAACTGAAACAAATGAAGACGGCCAACGACAACATCACCGCGGAACTGAAACAAATGAAGACGGCCAACGACAACATCACCGAGAAGATGGAAGAAATGAAGGCCGAGTTAACCACAGAAATGAGAGCAGCGAACGGCAGTCTGGCCACGGAAATGAAGGCGGCGAACGAGGCTCTCGCCGCAAAGTTTGAGGAACGGTTGGCCGGCGTGAGGGATGACGTCACGAACCTGGGCAAGCGGAAGGGTCAAGTAGACGACCGCCTTAATGATTTAGAGGAAAAGGCCGACAACATCGCAAAACCCCTCACCGGCCTGACGGAGGAAAACCGGCCTTATGTGTGGACGGAGGACGCCGAAGACGCTTTCCAGCACCCGAAGGGGACCCTGTGCAGTGCTCCTATTTTGGGTTGCCCACAACCGGGTGGCGCCTTCATTGTGGACACCGACGCTAGCGACCATTACATTGGAGGTGTCCTATCGCAGATCCAGGACGGCCATGAGCGCACAAGAGTGGAAGAGAAGGAGCGTGCCGCAGCAGTCCGAGTAGTTGTGGCAGTGCCTGCTGAAGGCTGGGATAGCGCAGGCCTGAGGAGGGAGCAGCTGGCGGACGCAGAGTTGGGGCCACTCTTGAGGGAAGTGGACGCAGGGACGAGACCAACCTGGGAGGACATCGCACCGAGGAGCGCCACCTACAAGTCGTACTGGGCCCAATGGGACTCGTTGAAGACCAGAGAGGGCGTGCTGTTCCGGGTATGGGAGTCACCCGTTGGGAAAGCGCAGAGAGAACAGTTGGTACTTCCCCGGAGCAAGGTCCCGGAAGTCTTGGAGGAAGTGCACGCCGGTACTTCAGGAGGACACCTGGGAGCGAACCGAATGATTCACAAACTACGGCAGCGCTACTTCTGGCTGAGACTCCGAGCAGATGCTGGTGGTACACCTGGACCGCCTCGCACGCTACGATGGGGCTGTTCGGGGCGAACAGCTTTGAGGAGGGAGCAGTGTAACGCGAGCGCTCGAACACCCTATGAAAGCAGCTGAGAGCGGGAGACGAGGGAGGTCCGTGTTAGCTACGCCCTCCCCTCGTTTGTCTTATAGTGGTGACAGGCGGTGGTGACGGAGGAAAAACATGACTGTGCCGTCTGTTTCTCTTACACCTGGTTCTCGATCATTCTTTTACTGGAACATTCTCGCGGACACTGGAAGGCGGCGATATTCCTATATAAAGGGGGGTTGCAGACAGTCAGTGAGTCAGTCAGTTGGTTAGTGAGTGTGAGCGAGGAGACAGTCGCAGTTCTTGGTGTAAGAGTTAGTCAGTGACGTGTTAATGAACGAGAAGATTGTGCAACGGAAGACTGTACGTAACTGGTATGTGCATCGGAGTTTATGTAATCGCGAGTACAAGTGAAATTGTAACGGACGAACTGGTGAATTGTAATTGTGTGCAGCAAGTAATTCTGTGTAATTGGCAAGTGTTAAACTGTAAGTCGGTGGAAATAAAGAACATTTTTGAGTGGTGAAATTGGACTTTTCATTTCACGAACCCACAAAGTCACAATATATATATATATATATATATATATATATATATATATATATATATATATATATATCGCCAAGCTACAAATCTACTGGATTCCATAATAACCCTTATCTCATTCAAAGTGCGGTATTTGAAACCCAGCTCCTTTAGGAGATCGCGCAGTGAAGCGCCCATAAGGAAAATCGCAAATTTCTTGCAAATGTGCAACCAATTCGTCTAAGGTGGGTGCTCTACCTTTTGCATAGAATTTATAAATTTCTCGACGAATTAAATCGCATGTGAAATTATCTACTTAAGAGAAGCGTTTCCTTTTGTTTTCGCACTTGATCGGCGTCTTTGGTATTCCTTTCGTCACAATATTTCTAACTGTATATCTGTGAATACCTAGAATTTATCATCAGGTTCATTGCACGACCCCTTACCAAGATTATTTTTCAGCACATATTTATATGTGTTCAAAACAAGCGCTTGAATTTGCTTAGAAATAGTTCCCGTTATAACTTTGTTTTTTGAGGCTTTTCCACTAACATAACTCGGCCCAGTTATTCACACTGTCTTCACTTTGATTATTTTCACTTGACTGAAAGTTATCTACTACTTCATTTGTATTTACCACTGCATTTCCCTCCCACGGTCTCCACATTGTGACGCACAACGAATTTCTGCACGTAATGAAACAAATCAACTGCAAGTTGGAACTTTGGCAACTGAGACTCCACGTGGAGTAGACATGCGACTGTCACTTCGAGAAAATCAGGGTTACTATTAGTCCTCAATGACAGTGTTCCATTTCTGAAGTGTGGAGATAGATTTATGACGGTCATTAGTGGGCGGTCGGGTCAGGTTCCTTTGACTCCGAACTGCACACGCGTTAACTAAACAGACTTTACCGTATCTAGTGTTGTAAAACATGTTACGTAATTGGCTTTCATGTTTAGGACCTGTCTATGGCATTAAATGGAATAGTTCTTGTTTCATGCTTACGTCTTATGTCTCTCTATGCATTTGTGAAATGTCTGAAACTTAGTTAAATGGATCAAGAAAAATACCGACCATAGTAAAATGTCTAATACGAACTATAAATGTATAACTTCCAGTGGAAAACGTGGCTACTGTTATATTTTGTAAACACCTACAATGTTATGAAAAATTTTATTTCTATTATATCAGATAATAGGCCCCAAGAGGTAAAAGAAAAGCTACTCAAATTTTTCAGCTAAATACGAAGGATTTGAAGCAGACTTGCAGTGGCAGAGTGGTGAGATACCATTTACCAACGCTACCTTTAGAGGGCAGGTTCCTATACGAATAAGTAAGAGCGGGCTTCAGACCTCCACCTCGAAATTTTACTCGCCTTTTACAGCTTCATTCAGTGTTTTGAGCTCTTTTTCGTAGTTTTAACACAAATAAAACAATTACAGCCGCCATTATATTTACTGAGTGAGCTTAAAAACTGCCGTAATTTGTGACAGAAGCGAAAACAATCTACCTAATTCTCAGCATTTTTAACATGGTTGTACAACAAAAACACGTATTTGCTGAAGATTTAAATCCAATTGGTTCCACTGTGTAGATTTGCCATTTTGTGTTTCATTATTATCGTCAATTTATGCATGGGATATATTGTTCCTTCAGGGGTGTGTTTAAAGCTGTGTGCGCATGTACGCTAAAGAAACAGAGTTTGTAAACTCGTCTAACATTACTACTGCATTCTCTGTGTCTGGATAAGATGTTTTCGCAATAAACATACATAGTGATTGCTTTCTGTCCCATACAACACTTATGCACTGAGTTGTCTACTCCATCTTTATAAACTGTTCTGCAAACCGAAGACATCTAAAGAGTAAGTCACATATGTTGCTTAGCACGTTGCATTAATTAAAAAATAAATAGGGGTATATTCGAAATGCAAGGTATTTATAAAGAAGGAATGTGTATTCCGATATGCAGTAATTATTGCGTCTACCTTTTTTATTTGTTCCATTTATACCCCGCCTTTAACTCCAATTGTCATATCGGCGGCAGTTCTCCTTTGGAACATATCAAAGGTGTTAACTCGTATTCGTTGGGTTTTAATCATTAGATCACGCACACATTCGTACTCTCATTCATACTTCCAGACTCTTGGGAAGATGAGGAATTATCTTGGTTAGATAAAAAATCCCACCACATCCGCCGGGAATCGAACCCCTAGCACGGCAGGCAGGTACTCCACGGACTAAGCTACGGGTTCAGTCTGTGTCTATCAGGATAAGGGGAAACCCCGGAATAACAGTATCCAGGTAACTCATCCTAACCGAGATTCGAACACGGGAACTCTTTAACGTGAGGCAGACACACTACCATCTACGCTACAGAGGCGGGCAATTTACATTATATTATTCTTTACTGTCTCCATATATATTATGCGTTTGCTGAGGTCACCCATTATTTGGGTATCTTAATGGTCGAGACAAACTAAGGACAGACAAACGTGGAGAAAACTGGAAAGAGCAGCCACCGACAGATATATCACCTCGTAGTTCGCAGCAGAAGAGTCTGTGTTAGGTTTAGTGTCAGTGTCAGTGCTAAGTTGAAATGCAGTTCAAGGAAAAGTAGCATCAATGTAAATTTCAAAAATCAACCAGCCCAAGAGAGAACTTAAGATGATGGATCACCATGGAAAGTTTAAATTTTAGAACTATCACAGATCCATCACTTTAAGCTCAGTTGAACATAAGTTGTAGAAAATAGTAATACAATCTAACATAGATCTAAGTACACGGTGTATAGAATATAGAACATTACTAGTTATCACAATAGTTAAGGAGGTACAGAGAAGCGAGCATGACTCTCTTAGAAGTTGCTACCCTAATGAGCTCATAGCAGCCATTCCCTACCCTAGCTGGAGTCCGCCCTTTAGGGATGGATTGGCTTATTTATTTGTTTGTTCTTGTTTGTTTATTTATTTATGTTTATTTTTATTAATTAATAAA
>CM060956.1:77262036-77289536 GCA_030765055.1 Mantis religiosa
TAATAATAATAATAATAATAATAATAATAATAATAATAATAATAATAATAATAATAATAATAATAATAATAATAATAATAATAATAATAATAATAATAATAATAATAATAATAATAATAATAATAATAATAATAATAATAATAATAATAATAATAATAATAATAATAATAATAATAATAATAATAATAATAATAATAATAATAATAATAATAATAATAATTTTACAAGCATTGTTGAAAACAGGCAAGTTGTCAATTATATACAATTAAAGTTGCTAGATATTTTGATATATATACAGATATTAGAAGAAACTAAAACTTAGGTGATGTTATTCTAAATGTATGTCTTGTACACCTAATACAATGTCTAGGTTTTAGTCATAAGTATTGTAAAATAAGAAACTAGCACTCAAACAATAAATTGTAAATTGTATGTATTGTAAACGGAACCACATTATTTTTGGAATATTCTTTTAACACTTAATATAATGTTTTCAAACTAGCTGGAGATAGCCACAACTAGCTGGAAACATTTTCATTTTAATCATACATAAATAATGATAAGAAATGTGGAATAAAATGTGTTATTTATAAATGCTGGACATAGTATCTAAGTTTCATTAAGCTAAATGAAAAATTTGATACATGGAATGTTTTGTTTGCTGAAAGATTTTAGCAGAAATATTTTTCAGAATATGAGTTTAATTGTGGTGGTTGCTGGAAAACTATATTTATAACATGTCTGTTTAAAGGTAGCAAAAATAGTGCGAACGCTAAAACTTACGGTACCTCTTGAGGTAAAGGAAAATTCCACGGTTAGCAAATTTTGGACCAAATTTTAAGGATGGCATTGGCTTAAGTATAAGGCTAACGCTGAACCCGCAAGACAGGTATTAAATGAGGTGCCTTTCAAAGGACCAGAGACTTGTACTGGAAAAGCAGTTATGGCAGATCTGCTTCATACATGCATGTGATGCAGGAAATGGAAATCCATGCACGTGAACCAAAGCTCAGGAGCATTTGCAATGACAGCTTAAAGTAGTTGTGTCAAGCTGCTGGAGTAACATGTTCATCACCTTCCGACTCCCGCTGAGACATTTCCTGTTCGTCTTTACAGCATTACACAAACAGCGATTTCATGTGCTGTCACTTACATCGTCTTACGCAGAAAATTGCTTTCGCGATGAGGTAATGGAAGGAAGGGGGTAGAGAAAATAGTGTACGAAAGAGGGAGAAGGGGTAAAACGAAGAAGAAAATTGCCTCTGAAAAATATCTAACGTTTTCGATGGATGAGTGGACCCAGAGCTATCACATCTTCCGCCTCCACCTCCCGCAGTGCTCAGGGGGGAAAATTGTATCTCATTTCCTGTTCCAGCCCGTCACCCTTCTCAGCTCCCTCAGGTGCAAGGGATGCCCGAAAGATAGCACTCTTCAAGCAGCTTGCTGCTTAGGGACAGCAACCTTGAGGTGAAATTTGGTGAAACATAATAACAAACTCGAGATTTGTTTATTTTATCCTAGAAATATTTTTGCCTACAACAATTTTAGATAAAATAACAATAATCTCTGAAAACTGATAAAAAAGACACCTTTACAAATTAATACAATCTTATTAATTGGATACTTAACAGTAGAAAAATACGAAGTGCCGTATTTATGAACAGGAAAAGAAGCTTTCTATACTGCAATGTTTTAATTATTTATTCTTCAGATTTTTCAGAGTTATAAATGAGAATTTCTTATCACAGATTGTTGTCAGTTTCATAACACAACTGGAATTGTTTGATGTAACTGAAAGCAATTCTTACACAGCCTTTTATGAAAGGTCAAACTGTTCGACAAGTAGGGCCAAAAGTCGCGATCGGGTGAAGTTTATATTGAATATTAATAACTCACTTTCCGAAACCGATAACAAATTAAAAATTATTCATAAGTTGAGAAGCATATTTTTCCCCTTCATATGTTTCTGTTGCATTAGTTTGTCAATTTTCCAAAAGAGCAAGGGCATTGTTATTTTATAGTGGCAATCCAGATTTTTCGCTGGTTATTAATTAATCGAGTCAATATGAAACGCTGTTTATTTTGTCAGCAACGGCTGATACAATCAAATATTCGAAAAAGGAATGTCTCATCTTTAATGTGTGGATTCATTAAAAAGAACGAAGTGGCAAAACGTACTAAGAAATTAGAAAACTTTTTTCTTCATTTCCATAAAGCAGTTCCCAGTTGAGTCAATCTCCGAAAATTGGAAAAGAAGACTCTCTCAACAGGCTCTATATTGGATACAAAACACAGCTTAAGACTAAAAATATTGCGGTGGTGATGTTAGTAGTCATCTATCTGAATCTTTAGAGCGTTCACCGAAGAAGTCATCCAGGAAAGGATCGGCGGAAGTGCAAGTATGCAAAGCCTGACTTTGAAAGCAAAATCCATTATCTGAAGAGAGAGAGGGGGGGGGGGATATCATCCGTAGTGTCCTCCACAGGAGAGGAGGTCTCCCAAGGCCTGAGACGCAAGGGGATTGCGGAAGGTTCCCACACCCTCCCTGGACAGGTTTATGACACCCCATGTCAGTACAGTTACAGACCATTCAAAACATTCTGACGGCTTCTACTTTAGTGAATGAATCTTCACGGTATAAGTGTACAGAGTGAATAGGGCGCATGTTTATTAACGGTTCTGCTACTTGTGTAGCATACGTTCTCTGTCGCACACATTCGCTGTCCTTGTCCCACTGTGTAAGGCAGCACATTCTTTTCAGGAACCTTCTTTGCATTGTTGGACAGTATCTCAGGCGGGCAAGCATTTGGACATGGCGGTGTGTTCAAGTGTCGCTGAAAATAATAGTGAACACACCGGAGTATTAGATGTATAATAATAACGCTGACAGGCACAGTTATGTTCATGCTTTCATATATACATTGGTTATTACTGCACCAATAAATAAATAACGGTTTTACAACACATGTGAAATTTTATCATAACCGCATAAATGTTGAATATATGCTCTCGCGACATTTAGTCCACTCTGTAGGACCTACTTCTTCATTCACCACAGACCTGCATGTAACATTCTTTATACTCTACTTCCAGGTAAGGGATCATGGCCTTTAAGTTCCTTTTTTTTTTGTCTGTAATTGAATTTGAGTAACGGGATTTCGAGATAGCTGATTGAATGTTTCTTGCATATTTTCCTTTTTTGAGGACTTTCACCTTACCGACTTTTTCTACCTTGAAACCGTTCCAGTCAGGCGTAGCATTAGCATAATAATCTTAGAAGCCATATTAAATGCATTATTACGAGCGGATAGACATCACACTATGAGTATGCTGAATTATAAAATAAAATATAGGGATTAACGATCTAATATACACATGCATAAATCAAATAGGAAATACCAATACATATATTTGCTAAACTATTGCAAGCACCTGAACCCAACTAGTAAAGGCAGCCGGAAGATGAACGTTTAGAGTAATGTTCCTTCTTTAAGCCGACAAAGGGTTATTGTCCGAAAATCACCCAAGGCTAGACCCTGCTGACACTTTGTCGCTTGGCAATGTCTTTCTTTGCACACGATACATGATTTAAAGAAACTACACTGGGATTAGAACGACGCTTTTTCACGCGTGTTGCCGCATAAATTATCGTACCGTGGGGAGGGGGAAGTTGCGTGGAATACATACTCAGAAATGCGAGCTATTTAGGAGTAGGGAAACAGACACATACTATATGGAACGAATAACGTGCCACATGATCACTCATATAAACAAAATTCCGTGAAAGGAAGGGGAAATTTGTACAATGGCGACGTTTGATATTCTCTGGTAAAAACACTGTCTTGGCGAGTGAGGCATACAACATGTAATATTCTAACATCAAACTCTGTTTTGGCGAGTGAGAGAAACAGTCTCGCGGCTAATGTGCGAGGTACACCAACACAATAGTGACGAGTGGCGAGGGCGACTTGTGTAAATAAACTTGTCATTCAACGGCCGTGGTGTCCTCAGTGTAATAATATCCCTACACTGTCAGGACGCACCCACTCCCTGAAACCCAAAAAGAGAGAATCCATGCAGACCTACCCTGAGAAAAACTTTAACCTGTTGTAAACCCTCCATCAGTAGCCCTTACCCGTCACATATCCTATCATATGGGATGATGAGTGCCGTGAGGGTTCAATGAGGTAACAACACGGCAAGTACCAACTTAAGGCTTAAGGCTTTTTATTTGGAACTTATTTGCCTGGTGCCGGTAAATTGGACCCGGCTTACAGGCTCTAAATTTACATGGTTTTATAATGCTTGGTGTGGTTTTCTATTGTGTTTGGATTTCTTCTAAAACCCATACGGCGACCTGTTCTGAGGCCGCCGAGAACCAGTTTTATCTCATTATTTGTCTCTGTCTTTCTTTTTCTTGTTTTTATATTTACATATTTACATTGCGCTTATCTTGCGCGCGCACGCACACACACACACACACACACACACACACACACACACACACACACACACACACACACTTGGGCATACCACGTAGTCCCAATATCACACGCACTACACTTTACACTGTTGGCTATGTACAATATTTACAATGTCAATCTTCATGTAACATTCTTTTATTGATACACTTTCTATATCTGATGCTGCTGACAGCTTTAGAAATTGATGGAGGCTATCTCATATAGGCACACCTTAGAATTTGAAAATAAATAACTCACAAAATAGGAAAGAATGGCAGTCTATGCATATAGGTATCATGGCACGAAAGAGTCACAAACAAATAAATGACACAATTCCTATAAAATCATAAAGAAACTTAGCACTATTGCTAATCTCAATGAACTTAGCCATTTTCACAGGTACTCTGCACCTTTCAAAGCACTAATCACATTTTTCATGAATTTGGTACTTTAGCGCCCTTCTACTGTTAAGTACCCAATTATTATTTACTTCTTTTTATCCCTTCGCTTTTTTGGGGCAGAGGTATACCGCTTGACCCCCTACGTCTCCCATCTCTTCTCACCTCAGGCGTCATGAGTCGAGTATAGTACAGGAAGGTGAAACATGGTCTGCGCCCTGTTCCCTCGCGGTTGGTATATGTGGTCTTCGCTACCAGGGACCGCTATCTCTCCATAGTATATCCCCTCAGCCCCTTAGGGACCTAGGTTGCACCCCAGATCAGGTCTCTTAGCGGCAGAAAGTCCCAGTGCAGGGACTCCTGTTTCATATTACCATCACATTAGGGAGAGGACTGAATTTACTTTTAATTAGGTATATATTTTATACCTGTAGCAGCAGTATTATATTTCAAACGTATCTCTAAAAATAGCACTGACTCTATCATTTAGTAATTATAAATCATTTCAAAGAAAACAACGCAAATTTAATACTTTGGAATAGGGAGGCAAATCTTAGCACGTGAATGAATTTCGTTGAAAAATTTGGTTACTACTATAAACTGCGTTTAAGCCATGCAATTTTATTTCTTTATAGATATATGCAAGTTTGTTTTCCATTCTAGCTTTGTTCTGCAGATAGCGTTTTCTACTCGTATAGTATGAATATATGTTCAAACAAAATAATATTTTAATTAAATTTTAGGCCGATAAAACTACTTCCAAGTGCTGTTGTGCAATTTCTTTCGTGTTAATTACATATAAATGAGTTTTGATGTACTTTTGCAATGGACAGCACAAGTAATCGCTTAATCCTTCCTTCTTTAATAAAAACAATATGTCTAAAGTAGATCACAGAATATAACATTCAGGCATATGCCTAACAGAATTGTCTCATATTTTAAATACTTTGTGATAGTAAGTAATGAATTCAACTGATTTATCGTTGGCAAGATAGGGCCTTACAGGCTAACAACATGTGCAAGTAGCGCATCAACCTCCATGTAACACTCACACAGCAGCAATGGTGTCGTTGAAGGTGAACCCTATTCCGAAGAGTAGGGGCCTTCGACCTTTAGCCATTCCGGGACAGTGTCCCTTTATGGCATAGAGATAATTTTAGAAACAGATGGTGGTTAGAGAGTGGGTTTTATGTCTAAGAAGTTGTTTTGAAGTTAGGTATAGGGACAGAATTTTGAGATATTTAGAATTTGGATTGGAGTTTCATTGAAGAGAAGATTTTTAGATACCTAAGACAGCTCTGGGATGATGATAAGAGCTTCCAGGGTCAATATCATATTCCCCGAGGCCAACGATTAAATGATCAAACGGTCAGGAAGACTGGCGTAGAATTTTCGGGAAAGGTCTAGGATGTATTCAGACAATTTTGGAAATGATAGATCAGAATGAATGTTTTCATTTGGTATGTACCAATCTGCACCTGTTACTGTACGTAGGTATCTGTTTTGTAGAACCTGAAGTTTATTGAGGTGGGATTTGGCAGCTACGCCCCATATTTGGCAGGCATATGTTAAGGCAGGTCTTAATATCTGCTTGTAGATGAGTAGTTTGTTCCTGAGTGCTAACGGAGACTTCCTGTTATTTAGGGGATAGAGCATGGCCATACGTCTGGAGATCTTATTGGCGACCGATGTGATGTGGGCTCTCCAGGTGAGCCGCATGTCTAGTTGTACCCCTAGATATTGGGCTTCTGAACTCCAGGGCACTGGTGTTCCTGCCAGGCGCAAATCTGGGACATCTTGTAGTTGGCGACGACTGAAGGTTACAGCCTGCGATTTGTTGGCATTTATTTGTAGCCTCCAAGTGAGGAACCAGACAGTTAGCATGTCAGCATATGGTTGAACACGAAGTACAGCTGTCAGGTGCTTGGTGGATGCCGTGGAGATTGCAGTATCGTCCGCAAATAAATATAGGTTGCAGCCATTTATGGTAGGTATAGTATTCATGTAGGTTAGAAATAGCAGCGGGCCAAGGACGCTGCCCTGTGGAACCCCTGCATGGATGGAGTGTATTTGGGAGATAATATCGTCTCTAGCAACGACGAAAGTGCGATTTGCTAGGTAATTGCTCATTAAATGGATCAGGTATGGGGGAAAGGCATATTGAATTAGGCGGAAAAGAAGACCTTCATGCCAGACTGAATCAAATGCTTTAGAGATGTCGAGAAATAGGGATACAACGTAATGCCTATTGTTGAAGCCCCGGATTGCGTCATCGACAAAGCGTAGGAGTTGATGGGAGGTGGAGTGTTGTCGGCGAAAGCCGAATTGTTCTGGCCTGAGGATGTTTAGGTCGTCCATGATTTGCTGTAGCCGACGTTGAAGCACCTTCTCAAATAGCTTGCTAATGGCAGGAAGGACACTGATTGGGCGGTGATTTGAGATGTTTTTTGCATCTTTCCCTGGTTTTGGGAGAGTTATTATGCGGGCATGCTTCCATGTAGCAGGATAGTGAGAGAGGAGAAGAAGACTGTTGAAGAGGTGGACAAGTAATTCAACCCATTGGCTCGGAAGGGCTTTGAAGGCGGCATAGGGTATTTGGTCGCAGCCGGCAGCTTTGTAAGGCCGAACGGATGCAATAATTTGTCCAACTTCCTGAGGTGTTGTAAGCGGTATGTCATTCGCTTCATAAGGAGTGTGAAGAAAGCAGTTTACAACCTCTTCTATTTCTTCCACTTGCTCAGCATCTGGGGATTCAGCTGGGTGAAAAGTGGAGGCCAGGTGTTCGGCCAGTAATTCCACCTTTTCTCTAGATGATTGGGCTATTCTTCTCCCATCAGTTAGCGGCGGATCGGAAGCGGGTATGCGCAGTAAGGCCTTTGTCATCCTCCAGAGAGAGACATTTGCAGGAACAAGGCTGCTGAGACGTCTTTCCCATTCATCATTGCTGAAGTCGGAGATTTCCATCTTTACCAGAGCTTGGAGTCTATTCCACTCATGTTTATCCTGCGGGTGGCGTGTATGTTGGTATCTACGCCTGGCTCTGTTTTTAGCTGATATTAGCTTACGTATTGTTAATGGAAGGGGTTTCTGGGGATTGTATGGGGCTCGACGAACTGGTGTTGCCTCCCGCATGGCTGCTGCCATGGTGTTGGTAATGGTGTTGGCAAGCGCATCGGCCAGCTCTGGTGAGAGGCATGGTTCTATTAAGGCTGGCTTGCTAGCCATAATGTTGTTGAATTTACTCCAATTGGTACACTTGGGATGAATTGATGGAGTGAGGGGCTTAGGCTTTACTTTAGCTTGGAAGAAAAGTAGTAGAGGATAGTGGTCAGAAGAGAGTTCGGGGAGTGAGAATATTTTTGGATGACAGCGGACATTGTGCAATAGGGCTATGTCTAACCAGTCAGGAGGATGCCGCTCTCCATGAGTGATAGTAGGAGATGAAGAAGCAAGCACTGCCAACTTTTTCCGCTCTAAATAGCGTTCTAGTAAGCGGCCACGTTGGTTTGTTATGGTGGAGTTCCATAAAGTATTCTTTGCATTAAAGTCTCCTAATGCTAAAGTTGATGGTCCGGTGAAAATCAAGTCCAAGTCACGATAGGAAATGGCTCTTCCTGGAGGGATGTACACAGAAAAGACGTTTAGTGGTCCCTTATCTGTTTCGACTTGGACTCCTGTCCCTTCCAAGCCATCAGTGGCTGGCAAATATAGACGGTGGTGTAGGATGCCACGTCGAATATACACTGCTGTGCCTCCATGGCCATCAGCTCTGTCAGCACGATGACATAGCATTCCAGGGATGGTAGCCTTGATATTGGAAGAGAAGTGGGTTTCCTGGACCAGAAATATGTCCACCTTGTTAACAGCAATAAAATTGGCTGCTTCATGTAATTTATTTCTGAGTCCATTGGCGTTCCATGAACAAATGCGCAGGTCTAGAAGGTGGCGAATGATGTTATTCGTGTCTGCCATGGTTTGCTAGGAATACAAAGGTGGTGTGGACCAAAATAGTTTCTGCTGGAATAGATGGGCGCCGGATAGCCATGGCGTCCACCAGAGCTGCAGCAAAATCAGCCTGTAGATACAGAGGTATACGCGCCATTAGGTTCAGAAATTTCTCATCGGGGAGAGATGGCTTAGGGTGCCGTGGTAAAGATTGGCTAGTGATAGGGCGAGTCAATAGCCGTTGTTGCATAGGCGGTCTAGATTCGCCGTTTGTTGCTATTGGGCACGCAGGCCTGTTGTTTGGTGCAGGTACAGATGGAGCCTTTTCAGGTATTGCCCTGTTTGTATGTGGGCGTTGGGATGGTGTTTTCAACTTAGGTGGAGCTGCTAACGTTTGTGATTTCTGAGGAGCTTGTGACTCAGATTCAGGAGTTTGTTGGAGCGGACATTGCTCTTGTGTTGTAGAAGCATTAAGGGCAGCAGCGTAGTTTTTATATTGTGGCCTGGTAACTTGAGGGAGTCCAGGGTAGCGAGTACCCTTAAATGCTTCCCCAGGGATACCTTGCGGATTTGGAACCTTTGGAGCAGCGTCGAAACGTGTACGTTGTCCATTTTTGTTCAACTCCATTTCAATTCTGGCTTCCTGCCAGACAGGACATTTTGCATAGCGGCAGGAATGCTGTCCTCCACAGTTGCAGCAAGTTGGTGTAGATCCAGTAACACCTAATATTTTACAGTCTGGTCGCTTGTGCCCAGATTCACCACAATATGAACAGACTGGATCCAGTCGGCAGCCTGCCGCACTATGTGTGAACTGTTGGCAGTTCGTGCATTGTAGCGGACGTGCTGGTGGTCTGTAAGGTTCAACCCTTATTATGGCATCGAACATTTGGGTTTCCTTGTAAATATCCATGGATCTGGGCTCCTTCCGCAGAGCTACTCTGAAGTGTGGTAGCTTTTGTTGATACATTGAGCGATTTGAACGAAGTTGTCCAACGCGCTCTACTGGATATTTCAGGTTTAGAAGGAGCTCCTGTACGTCAGTTTCGGTTACGTACATGGGTACATCTTTCAAGGTGACATACATTAATTTCTCGTCTGGTAGTAAGGTGGTGAGAAATTGCACCTTCCGTTCAGTCAAAAATTTTCTTATTAACCTGTGGTCATCAGGTGTGGTAGGTAAGAAAGCGATGCAGCCACTCATGTTTTTAATTGTAAATTTAGTTTCTGGGTGACCTTCATGTAGAGCTTTAGTAAGGTCGCGGGCTTGTGCCGGATCTCGTAGAAAGATGGGTGTGGTTTTGCTTGATTTATTTACTCCTTGAGCATTTGTATTCGATGGGATTTGGTTGATGGTAGGAGGTGCAGATTCAGCTATTTGATCCTGTTCCATGCTCTCAGCAGATGGAGGAGGGTGGAGCATTTGCGTCGCTTTTGATTTGACTCTGGGAGTGTTGGAAACTCATTATCCATGATATTTTCTCCAAGAGCAGCAAAACTGTTTGAAGTCTTGGGCGGCGGTGGTGTATTTGAGTTGCTTTTCAAATCTTTGGCAGCTCTTTTCGGTGCAGGGGTTTGCCAGGAGTCCATTTGATGTCTATAATTTTCCATCAAGTAGGTGGCAATTTTGTCAACCCTTAGACGGTGATAGGAGTAGATCTTAAAGGCAGCAGAGGTAAGGCAGAGCTCCTCTGAGGTAGGGACGGAGAACATTTCTGCATCTGCCTGATTTAAATACTTTGTCCTTGCTTGCCTTTCCATTTGTAATATCCGTATATCACCTCGATTCAACGGATAGGTAGGCTGTTCTATCAAAGCTTTTCCTAAGAAGCTTGCTATGTCGCCCCCTAGCAAACAGTAGTCATTTGGATCATATTCCAATGAGGTGGCTGGAGCTGCATGAGCCCCTACTGGTAGAGGTGTGGGGCTGGCTGTACACACAGCGTTGATAGAGTAATTTGGGTTAGTCGTAGAAGGCTGACTATTAGTGGTGGGGTGTGCCTTAATGTTAGCTGTGGTTGGTGCTTTGGGGTTGGACATGATTGACCAATAGAGAAGGGCAATGCAATGACCAATCAAATGTGAGGATGAATGTGTGATCAAAAAGGGGCACGAAGACCCCTTTATGTGTAACCGCAGCCAAGCTGCGTGCAAGAGAAAGGGATGCCTCGGGGAACTTAATGTAAAAGATAGAGGAAAAGATAGAAAATAGAAAAAGAACAAGTGTAGGGTGCAATAGCTCGAGTATCAGAGGGCCTACCGGTAAGGGCGCCTAAAAACCAGTCACTCGGACTGTTGGCTGCAGCCTTGATACTCTGCCCAATCACTTTGTTGTATCACTGTCTCTGCAGCTGCTTCTACGGCTCGCCGACACGATGCTGCAGCTAGCTGGTGGCGTGGTTCTTCTTTGAAGATCTGGTAGACAAGGATCGCTGGTAGACAAGGACCAAGCCCTGAAAAGGGCTGCTTTGGCCTCGCTACGATGCTCCCTTGTAGGTGCTTTTCTCTCCGCTGTCACGAAGAGAAGGCGATGTTGACTCGACGAAGTCTCGAAGCGGACTGAGTGAGCCCCATGTAACACTCTTTTATTGATACACTTCCTATATCTGATGGTGCTGACAGTTTTAGAAATTGGTGGAGATTATCTCATAGATTGAAGAGCAATCTCATAGATCTCATAATTTGAAGAGGAATAATTCAAAAATAGGAGAGGATAACAGTCTATGCATACACGTATTGTGGCACGAAAGATAGTTACACAAAATTATATGACACAATTCCTATAAAATCATAAAGAAAGTTAGCACTTCCGCCATCTGTTGATGGCATTACTAACCACTTGTAAAGCTCGATGTACTTAGCCATTTTCACAGGTATTCTGCACCTTTCAAAGCTCTAATGACATTTTTCATGAATTTGGTACTTTAGCACCATTCTACTGTTAAGTACCCAATTATTATTTATTTATTTCACCTCTTCGCCTTTTTCGGGCAGAGGTCTACCGCTCGACCGCTACGTCTCCCATCTCTTCTCACCTCAGGCGTCATGAGTCGAGCACAGTACAGGAAGCTGAAACATGGTCAGCGCCCTGTTCCCTCGCGGTTCGTATATGTGGTCTTCGCAACCAGGGACCGCTACCTCTCCATTGCATAGCCCCTTAGGGACCTAGGTTGCACCCCGGATCAAGTCTCTCAGCGACAGAAAGTCCCAATGCAGGGACTCCTGTTTCATACTACCACCACATTAGGGAGAGGACTGAATTTACTTTTAATTAGGTATATATTTTATAACTGTAGCAATAGTATTATATTTCAAACGTATCTCTAAAAATGGCACTGACTCTATCATTTAGTAATTATAAATCATTTCAAATAAAACAACGCAAATTTTATGCTTCGGAATAAGGAAGCGAAGAAATTTCGTTCTAAAAATTGGTTACCACTATTAAGTGGTAACCACTAGATATATGCAAGTTTGTTTTTCCATTCTTGCTTTTTTCTGCAAAAGGCGTTTTCTACCGGTATAGTATGAATTTATTTTCAAACAAAATAATATTTTAATTAAATTTTAGGCCGATAAAAATACTTCTGAGTGCTGTCTTGCAATTTTTTTGATGTTAATTACATATAAATGAGTTTGATGTATTTTTAACAATGGACAGCGTAAGTAATCACTTAATCCTTCCTTCTTTAATACGATAAAATAATCTCTTCTTTCCTTAATTAAAAAAACTTTTAATGTCTAAAGTAGATCATAGAATATGAAATTCAGATATATGCACAACAGAATTATCTCATATATTAAATATTTTATGATAGTAAGTACTGAATTCAGCAGATTGATCGTTGGCAAGATAAGGCCTTCAATCTACTAACTATAGAAACTTTGCCAAAGATAAAATATTAATTAGGAAGAGGTCAACTGATAGGATGTACTGAAATTAAAGGTTTAGTCATTCTCACCTTCATATTTTACTTAATTTAGCAATAGGATGTATTTACATATATTTCAAATCATAAATCTAGGTTGTTATTCATCTCTTGTCGAATTCCCAGAAGTCAGAATAACTTACAATACCCAAGTGAGTAGAAAGCCTATCCTTCATCACAGTTTGTGCTTCACCCCTTGTTGAGCTGATAACCCACGTAAAAGGAATCAAACGTAGGCCAATCAGAGGTATCGAATTTTCTCTATAGTCAAAAGTTCCTAAACAAAATCGTCCTTTGACTAATCCCATTATATGTATGTATGTATGTATGTATGTATGTATGTATGTATGTATGTATGTATGTATGTATGTATGTATGTATGTATGTATGTATGTATGTATGTATGTATGTATGTATGTATGTATGTATGTATGTGTGTGTGTGTGTGTGTGTGTGTGTGTGTGTATGTGTGTGTGTATGTATGTATGTATGTATGTATGTATGTATGTATGTATGTATGTATGTATGTATGTATGTATGTATGTATGATGTATGTTTGTATGTATGTATGTATGTATGTATGTATGTATGTATGTATGTATGTATGTATGTATGTATGTATGTATGTATGTATGTATGTATGTATGTATGTATGTATGTATGTATGTATGTATGTATGTATGTATGTATGTATGTATGTATGTATGTATGTATGTATGTATGTATGTATGTATGTATGTATGTATGTATGTATGTATGTATGTATGTATGTATGTATGTATGTATGTATGTATGTATGTATGTATGTATGTATGTATGTATGTATGTATGTATGTATGTATGTATGTATGTATGTATGTATGTATGTATGTATGTATGTATGTATGTATGTATGTATGTATGTATGTATGTATGTATGTATGTATGTATGTATGTATGTATGTATGTATGTATGTATGTATGTATGTATGTGTGTATGTGTGTGTGTGTGTGTGTGTGTGTGTGTGTGTGTGTGAAATGATTATTCATCACAGAGAAACCACAAGACGTATCTTATAATGCAATCTGAATGCAGAATTTACTTTTTGAAGTAAGTGAATGATCCTGATGCATCCTGATCTAATGTCACGAACAACTTATGATACTCTATTCAACAAAAAGAATGGCCTTAATTAGATGACTAAGTTAGCTAACCGTATAACTTATAAATTCAAACCCCAAAACTTTAACATTTTAAGTGCATTACATTCATATATTTTGTGATTTAAGCAATTTGATTGGACGAAACTAATTTAGCTTTTTAAAAATATGAATCTGAGGGGCTTAACTAATACCATCATAGTTAATAAAAATATAAATATGAATGCATAGACACACACACACACACACACACACACACACACACACACACACACGCACACACAGTTTACATATATAGTACAGTTTTATTTCATTTTATTTTGCATAAAATATTACTAAGCTTGAAAGATCTTCAAGGATGTACAGGGCTAAATATAAACATTTGCACATAGATCAGGCTAGGATTGAGAGTGAATTTTAAAAATTGTTACACAAACTTGTCACAAACAGTACAAGCCGAAAGTTTGAAAGAGATCCAAAACAAGCAAACCAAACCAAATATAGTTATGGTTATTCAAAGGATCTATAGCAAGTACATCATAAACCAGTAGTAAAACTCCTTTATCAACTAAAATTTCATTAATTTGTAGTAACTGTATCAATTTGTAGAAACCTACAGAATATGTTAAATGTCGAGTTCGTAAGACATATTATTTGGAGAAATTAAAATATTAATTCTGAGATGAAACTGAAAAATCACAAAAAAGAAACGTAACATGCCCTAACATACGGAATATTAATGAGAACCAATGGGGTAGGTTAATGTTACCTCTGTTGCCGCCGGCAACATCTAGTAAACTGAAGAAAGTCGTCGTCGTCGTCGTCATCATCATCTTCTTCTTCTTCATCATCATCTTCAAGGATTTGGCCCTGTGACCAGTTCCGTTCTCTTCAAAAGCCTACAGATCCTTCCAGCGTAGAGCTGGGCGTCACACATCTCTCTTTCCCTTCGGCATATAATCTTAAACTCTTCTTGGAAGTCGTTCGCGTCCATTCTTAAATTATGATTTTTCTATTCATTTTTGTTCTTTATTATTTTACTGTTTAAATTAAATATTCCAAGCTATTTTCTTATTTTTTCGTTTCTTACGTGGTCTATTCTTTTATAGCCTGCCACGCTTCTCAAAAATCCCATATCTGCCGATTCTAGCTGTTTGCGCTGGCTCTTTGCCAGTGTCCATATTTCGGAACCGTATGTTAACCTTGGGACTGCCATTATCTTATAAAATTTCATCGGTGTTTCCTTTGGTGTTTTCCTGTTCAGCGTTCTTATTATAGTCCCACACATTTGATTGCATCTGTTTAATTTCACCTCCATATCCTTGTTGTTATTTGCTACCGCTACTGTGTAGCCTAGATAGTTAAAACTATTAACCTGTTCTATTATTTTATTGTTTGTAACTATTTTTGCTCTTATGTTGTTCTTTCCTCTAAAAGTCATTACTTTAGTTTTGTGTTCTGAGATTGAAAGGTTATATGTTTCCGCTATGTTGTTTAAACTATATACTGCTCTTTGCATGTCATCTTCTGAGTGGGATATTATCACTTGATCATCAGCAAATAATACTGTATTTAAAATTACGTTTCCATTCAGTACCTTTTATTTTATACTTTGCTGCCATTCTTGTATCATATTATCAAAATTGATATTAAAGAGTAGAGGCGATAGAGGGCATCCTTGTCGTACTCCTTTATTTATGTTCACTGCTTCTGATTTCCTTCCATTCATTAATATTGCTATTGTAGTGTTTTTATACATATCTTGTACAGTCCCTATTAAATGTGCGGGTATTTCACAATTTTCCATCGCTATCCAAAGTTTATCCCTTAAAACCGAATCGAAGGCTTTAACATAGTCAACAAAAAGCATAAATGTGTCAACATTAAATTCTTTGTGTTTTTCAATTTGTTGTTGAATTATAAATATACTATCCGTGCATGATTTTCCTTTTCTAAATCCGTTTTGGGCCTCATGAAGCCGTGCTTCCGCTATTGTACTAATTTGTCTTGAAACTATTTTAGTATATAGTTTATACACTGAGCACAGCAGACTAATTCCTCTGTAGTTGTCACATTTAACTGAAGAAAGTGTATCCAAATTTTACACTTTATTTCCAAAGAATAATGGAAAGTGCAAACGATTTCACTTTCAGATTTCAATAGCAAATTTGAGACCAACCTAACGGGACAGGTCGTCTAGCATCCTCCAGTTCTAAACAGCAAGTTACCTGGATAAAGTTTTCTCGGGGTTTTCCCTTATCTTCAAACACCAATGTTGGGTAACTCTATGCTCCATGGACCCTGGTTCATTTCAGCATCATTTCATCCATGTTATTTATCGTTTAACATGACAACGTGGGAGGACGTAAATTAAATAAAAAGAAAACACCATTCTTTCTTTGCTCTTAAGTACTGAATGCTTTATAGGGAGTAAATAGCTTTACACTATCACACTATAATTTGGGTGTTTCAATGACAATTGGGCGTATACAATCGTGATGTGTACCTTCAATTTTTAGCTAATCCTTTTCTCTCATGGCTGTAATAAGCATTTGTGCTACAGAAGAAACTATTTGTGAAGAGAATATTGGAAAGAGCCTGAGCTGCTGTTGGTGTATGTAAAAATAGCACATTTAGAGTAAGGTAAGAGAAATACGCTGTTGAAGAAATTCGGGCATGTCCATCGCGGCTAAAAACCGCGTTATGTTGCTCGTTATGTTGCTAGTGGCACTCACCGGTAAATATTGCAGCGTACAGATAACGTGTGGGATGTAAGCGACCTTCGGAGGCAACCGAGGCTTTAGTAATTTGTTTATAGAACCATTGTTGACAGTGCAGTAAACCGGAAAACCTTACGTCTTTAGTGCTAATATTTCGCGTGTAACAGTACTGTAGTCAATGATTTAATGCTAAAAGTACAATAAGAAGAACGACATCACAATTTTCGGGTAAGATTGTTTGTGTTTATGTAATCGAAACCTTTTAAATCGATCCTTGAGTTCGCGTTATGTTGGTGGAAAATGTCACATAATTTCAACAGAAAGCCCAACTCGGATCTTAAGCTTTTCGGAAGTAAATCATACGATCACACATTTAATTTTGATATTTTCTTTCACTAGTGCATCAGCAGAACGATCTTTTCCAGCGCTCCGTAGAATACACACTTATCTAAGATACACTGAAACTCAAAATAAACTTTCATCTCTGTCATTATTATCAGCGGAAAAGGGGCTATTTAATAAACAGAAAACAACAGCAAGCAACATTTGAAAACTCTGTCGCTAATGTTTTCTTGAAGAAGAATCGGCGCATTGAACTGAAATATAAACACTGTAAATTATAGAGAGTGTAAATACATATTCAACAGGGCATGTGGTATAATTTGTGTCTATATATCTGTATTTGTTTTAATTTAGGCCACAACCTATATAAACAAGGGGTATACAGAAAGTAAGTTCTGTTTCAATTTATCTCCGCTGCAGCGCTGCGATCGCAGTTAAGCACATGCGCGGTAGACGCTCTGTATCAAGGAGAAGAAACGTGCGCTATTGTGAGATCGCTGTCAGCCACGTACGCTTTGTTGTACTTGTTTACGATGTCAGAGTTGATTTAAAATCCTGCCGCTTGTGAAATGAGATCCGTCATTCGGTTTCTGAATTCTAGGAAAGTGAAACCAATTGCAATTTATCAGCAAATCTGCGATGCCAAAAGGTGTTGTGTTTCTTCAAGACAGCGCACGGCCACACACTGCAAATGCGATGAAAAGCATCCTACAGGGATTTGGCTGGTACGTGTTTGACAATCCCCCGTACATGCCTAACCTCGCTCCTAGCGACTTTCATTTGTTTTTGCATATCAAATCTTTCCTTGGCGGTCAACACTTCAACAGTGACGAAGAGCTGAAAGACAATGTTTCCAACTGGTTGAAGACACAGGCGGCAAACTTCTATGAAGTTGGTATACAAAAACTTTTGCCTAGAATAAAATTCTAATTAAATTAGGTCTAATAATTAAAATTATTATAGATAATACAAATATTAATACCAAAAAAGTAAAACGACTTAAAGTTACGTCTCCCGATATATCATCTTCTCTATATAAAATAGCTAAATATGAAATTAATATTACAAAACTTATAAATAACAATGATACTCAATCATATAATAAAGTTATTACAATATAAGAAGAATTTAATCTAACGATTTCTCATTCAATAAAATATACTAATCACTTAAAATAAAATATATACTTAATATAAAACTTATTAAAGAAAAAAATATTAAAGAAAAAAATCTAATAAAACATAAAGACAAATATATCACGACCTAAGATAATTATTTATACCTATGAAACCACAAATCATCATTTTAATTTAAACTACTTAAGTAAATTAAAATCAAATTAAAATATATTCTCTTTTTAAAATTAAAAAATTCAAGGGTAATCAATGTAATATCAATAGTAAATATTCACGACAATATCCTCTAACTCTTCTAGCTATGACAAATGTCTGCAAAATTTCGGCAGTTATATGGAAAAGTAGTTTAAGAGTTGTAGAATGTTTTGAAATAAATAATTTTTCTGTATCTGTACACAGTTTAATTTTATTACCAAATAGAACTTACTTTCTTGATGTACTTCGTATTAACCTGGAAACCCTCGGAATTCGCCACTGCCACTCTCCTGAAGTAACCGGCAACACTTATAAATTACCCATGCCACGCCCCTGATTAAAATTTTATGAATAATAGGAAGAAAAACGAGAATTAGAGAATAAATAATGGAGAACAAAGAATGGAGGTAAAAAGTGAGTTTATATAACGGATGTGTTAAAATTTATAAAGGAAAGGAATATTGGAATGCACATACTGTCAGAACAGAATAAGCAGGACTAATTAAAATAGTCCAAGAGCTACTACCATCAGGGAGTAAAAATATTGAAATGCCTCAAAAGGATTGGTGAATTGATGAATTTTATAGTCATCAGATTGCATGAGGCACGACCTATTACAAAAGAGTAAGAGCATTATTTACTAAATCACACTCTAAACAATATTTGCGAACCTTGCTACAGAGCCTAAGGCTTTCGTTACACCCTGTGCCAACACGGAATATCTCTGGCTTCGGAAGTATGCGAACTGACGGAACAGTTCATCCCCAATCTGCAGTACAAAGTTTCCAGCAGGCGAGTTGACCTTCATTAACCACAATGCTGCTACATTTACTACTGTTGGAGTTTTGTTACATAATAATACACTTTACTGGCGCGAACGCACCTCCCTTCCCATTTTCAATTTTCGAAACACAGGAACCACGTCCAGCAATTTACCTCCTCGCTTCTCCCTTACATTGCAAATAGGAACGTTCCCAAGTTTGTTCATTGTCATCGGCCAAAATGCAGTAATGAGTAGATGAGCGTGACACTGGCTTTTGTGTGCTGAATTTAATATTCATGTGGTGTGCTTAAGATAAAGCTGAATAAATGTGCTCTTTTTAAGTACCGGGTAATAAATGTTAATTGGGGTATCAACGGAATGAGATTCAAACCTCGTGGTTTCCTTCTCTTCCGTCCATGAATTAAGTTGTATTTATATAATTATCTATTTGTAGTACTTTAAAGGAAAACGTATAACTGGTAAACAAGTAAGTTTAATGTTATAAAGTGAAATAAAGATGCATAAAGCACCTGTACATTTATTTTAAGTAAATGCTTGTAGAAAATGGCGGGAACAGCAGTTAAAACAGCATAATGGGAAGCCAGTCTTAGGCATTTTAATAAGTCAGCGTCTCCTGCATTTGTTGACACCTGAAACAACTGAAGAAGCAAAAGTACTGCGCAATAGAAAGACTACTTATCACTGGCCTTAATTTCCCACATCAAAGGCAAGTGTAATCCGGTAACTTATGATTTAGGTCTATTCAAAGATGTGTTTCTATATGTGGACTACACGAGCATCCATTAATGGATCTGCAACAATAAATTTATCAACTATGATGCCATCAAAACCGTTCTGTTCCAGGCAGAATCTTCAGCACAACACTTCATACATGTGTTTTGTAGAAAGAATAATGTCGCGAGCCCATTGTTGATCGAGGCGGCACCGGTGACTAGTTCAAAGAGACAAACGTGCAGTGTGTAAGCTGAAAGCTCGCAGAAACGGCGGGAGGAAAGAGAATGATTTCTCGAGAGTTCTAGTTCCTTGTTATAACCGCGTCTCGATTGTTTGCGAAATTTCTGGAATGTGAGTAATCTATAAAAAGGCAGCTCGCCCGCCACAAGGGTCAGTCGCCTTAGGGCACTTTCCTCGCGAGTGGAGAGAGGCCCAGGTGATATGTATATTGAAGCCTGGGAAGGATCCGGTACATCCTTGCAGCTACCGATCCATCAGTCTCCTTTCTACCCTCTCGAAGGTATTCGAGTGGTTAATCCTAACACGAATGACTCCCATCTTGGGAGAAATTCAAGCTATTCCTGATCACCAGTTCGGATTTCGTCCTGGGCACACGACTACCCAACAGTTACTACGTGTGGTGGAGATAGCGGCCCTGGGTTTCCAGGAACGCGCCTTCACGGCAGTTGTGTCTTTGGAACGTCGAGAAGGCCTTCTCCACGACATGGCTTGCTGGTGTGATCTTCAAACTTATCCAACTGGGGTTACCTACACTGCTAATTATCATCCTACACAGCTTTCTCAGACACAGGTCATGTAAAGTCACAGTAGCGGAGTCCCCGAAGGTTCTGTACTATCCCCCACACTCATTAGTGTGTTCATGACAGATTTTCCAACTCAACCACAGGTCGAAATGGCACAGTACGCTGACGACGTGTTGTTCTGCAAAACAGACACATACTCTGAGCCTTCAACCCAATCCAGAGACACCTCTGTCTCACACAAGAGTGGTGTAGGCGTTGGCGGATGTCCGTAAATCCGGACAAAAGCCACGCCATTCTTTTTACAAAGCGCTACACCCCCGCTGACTGCCCCAACTTCCACTTTAGAGGCCGAAGATTAATTCCATCAAGTACCTGGGCGTTCAACTTGATAGAGGCCTAACTTTCCGCGGACATATCAGGGAACTATCGGCACGGGTACAGGGGGCTATTTTCTCTCTGTACCCAATGCTGGGTTCGCGCTCGATGCCAGTCTGCTTAAAGCTACACCTCCTTCGAGCGCAGTACTGTTGATTAGTTGGCTATTGACAGAAAACGATTAAAGAAGATGGAAGGATTTTCACGACAATTTCTGTGTTGCATTCTTCGAAGACACGGAATTAAGATCTTATTTAGTAACGTTTTAAATGTTTTAATTTCCATCATATTTATTATTTATTCAAGTATCTTGGAACTTCAATGTCAATTCGGTATTTCACCGACAGTTCACAGACCACACACAGACAAAAATACAGCCATTTTTCTAAAATAGCTAAATTTTCTATTAAAAAACCCAAACCTTTGATTTTTAATTTTTCTAGACATAATACCATTTGTGTACAAGATTCCTGTAAGGTAATTAAAATGAAAGGCAAAGCATTGCTATAGATATTCTTCTTCTGATTATTATCATTACATTCATTTATTTATAATTAAACAGAATAAATTCCGTGCTTTGAATTATTGTGCAAGCCTCTGTCAGTTACAATGAAACCATAATTATTTGTGCCTTCTTATTTCATCAATAAATCAAACACAAAGGAATTTGATGTTATTTTTATGTTCACTATCAATGCATATTATTACACAACATTTATGTGCGAATGTGCACATCCCTTCTTGAGCAAATTTGCATATTCACTGATACGAGGACTGTTCAATTAAGAATGATCACATTTTTTTTTTGACAACGCACCTTTACTCATCCTCATAATTTTGATGGTCCTTCTCATAATAGCCCTCCCCCTGAATAAGATGCACTTGTCCCAGCGTTTCTCCCAGTTTTCAAAGAATGCTGGATACCACTTTTGAGAGAATCTTCAAAATCGCCGTCCACAGCCTTCACCACTGCTTCTGATGATGGATAATGCCTCCCTCGAGGGCGTTTCTTCAAGTTAGGGGATAGAAAATAGTCAGTTGGGGCTAAATCCGGACTATAGGGAGGGTGGGGTATGCACTTTACTTTGATTTTTGCAAGATATTCAGCAACAACGTCGGCAATTTGCGGCCGCGCATTATCGTTGTGCAGCATCCAGTCTGCTTCACGGAAATGTGGTCTTTTACGCCTGATATGGACTTGCAATGTTTTCAGGACATCCCTGTAATATTGTCTAGGATTTGATCTCTGTGCAGGTTATATATGCTGATGAACCATTCCATGAATACCAAAGAAATAGATCACCATAACTTTTCCAGCAGAAGCAACGACTTTTGCTTTTTTTGGGGGGGGGGGGTTGGTGATGAAGGAGATTTCCACACTGAGCTTTGTTGTTTGCTCTCAGGATCAAAATGATGTAGCTAAGTTTCATCATCAGTGATTATACTTCAAAGAAACTCTGGATCTTCCTTTAACATCAACTTCAACTGCATTCACACCTGCATGCGAATGTCGTCTTGTTAGGGAATCAACAGTCTTGGAGCCCATCGCACACAAACAAGTCTCGTGTGTAATGTTTCTGTCACCAACGTGTGGGTGGCACCCAATGAAATGTTCAGTATTTCAGAAAGTTCTCCTAAAGTAATTCGTCTATCCTCTCACAATGGCATTAGCAGTGTTAATGTTTTCTTCCGTAAGAGCAGCAACTGGAGCACAGGGTCCTTTGAAATTGACTCTCTCCACTCTTTAAACATTTTAAACCACCTTCAAGCTGTGCTGTAGGGAAGAACAGACTCTTCATAGGCCTCCTGTATCATTGCATAGGCCTCAACTGAAGATTTGTTGAGACGAAAGCAGAATTTGAAAGCCGCACATTGTTCCTCGCGTGTTACCTCCATTGCAGGGGTAGGCGATACTGAACATGTCTGAACTTTCCTGATTCTCACAGGCGGGAACCAGGAGTACCAACAATGAAACTACTTCGACGTGTTTGTTTCACATTAAGCTAACAGAATGTAATTAGATTGGATTTTAGTGCGATAAATTCTGACCGCTAAAATTTATGATCATTCTTTATTGAACAGCCCACGTATCAATAATTTATAGCACTGCGTAATTCATAAATAAGTATTGTTTGTATCTATTGAAAATGACGCATTTTCTGCCTTAAAGTATGGAAGGGTACATTGAGATAATGCATTTGCTGAAAGCCGGTGGTTGTAGGTTAGGTTGGGATATCTTATTATGATACCTTAAGGTTGGAAGCTTCGGTGCCATCAAAGCAAAGCATTGAAAAAGAAAGATCTGTGACTATAATGTCAGCTAATGGCGCACTAGATCCGTTTCATCCTTAAGCATTCACAACATTATTCGTATATATTGGTGCCGTTCACTCTAAAAATGCTATATCCTTGCCTGATATATTGATTGTATCGATCTTTCCCCCAAAAGCATCGATGCGGATTGAATTTATAACTGTAAAACGATATCCTAGGTCGTTTGGTGGAAATAAATGTGTGCGGAAAGGGATGGCAGAAGAATGGACTGTTTGTGGCGAGGGATATCGCGGGCCATCAAGTAAACTGAGAGAAACTCATGCATATGCGACTGTGACTGTTTTCCGCAGGTAATGTATTTCCGGCCTTCCTGGAGCTATGGCTATTAGTCTACTGGGTGATATACACGAACCTGCACCACTATCTCGTATCTTAAAGGGCGCACACACATACACATTGCTCTTTATAGTGTCACCTGCACTACTGCAATTGTTTCTCAGGTCAAGTACAGAGTGTCCCAAAACTGAATACGAAAGGGAGTGATTTTGAAATATTAAATCACATTTCTCTCCACTAAAACTGCAAGTCAGTTGTATGCACTAGTTGAAAATCCATGAGGCCGGCCCCATAGCTCAGTAGGTAGAGCACCTGTCTGCCGTAGGAGACGTCCCCGGTTCGATTCCCGGCTGGTGTGGGTATTTTTCTCCAAAAAAGACGATTTCCAACTTACCAAAAGTCTGGAAGTATGCAATTAATACGCACCTTAAAGCCAATCATCACAACACGCTTAATTCCTACAACCGCTGCAGAAAAACAAAGCTCAAGCTAATGGTCCTGGGTAATATTGTCACGAGTCCATTGTTGATCTCGAGGCGGCGGTGACTAGTTAAAACAGACAAACGTGCAGTGTGTAGAGGAAAGCTCGCCAAAACGGCGAGGGGAAACGGACGGATTCCTCGAGAGTTCTAGTTCTTTGTTCTAACCGCGTCTCGATTGTTTGAGAAATTTCTGGAATGTGAGTAATCTATAAAAAGACAGCTCGCACGCCAAGGTCAGTCACACCGGGTCCCCCGTATGGCATGCGGGCACCCTAGATAACCCAGGAGCTAATCCTATCAGCAGCTAAAGCTGAACTCCTCATAATTCTTCTAAGCTGTTTGGCATCTAAATTTTTTCCCAACTAAAACTTAAAAAAGGAAAAAAAAGAAGAAGATTTGGGTGCAAAGTACTGCATCCTCCCCTTCAACCTGAAGGTACTTCGGTAACCTCTAAATTAACTCCCAACCAAAAGACCTACACCACCTTCATCCTACAAAATTCAATTCAAATCCAACCTGCGGTAGAACCCTTAACGGGTGGGCACGCAGCAAAAACCTTCTGGCTGTATACAGCCAGCCAGCGCGAGCGAGCGAGCGAGTGAAAGCCAGTCAGTCTGTAATTGAACGCGTGCGCGTAAACAGCTGTGTTTGTTGTGGTCGTTGATCTTGCAAGTTGTATTGTGTATGTGTACGAAGTGTGTTTCTACGCAAATAAAGTGCAATTTTTGGTGTTGGTAACCTGGAATTTTAATTTCACGAACCCACAGTCACAGTATTGAACAGTACAAACTTACTGGATTTCTATAGTGATCTGTGAAAAAAAAGTGACTGTGGGTTCAAACTAGTGCGGTTCAATTGTGAGATAACACCTTCTAAAGGAAAGAGTTGAGGCAAATAAATACCATAGAATGGGGTCAGAGCAGAACCACAGAGACGTGCTGAAGTCATTGATAGCTACCCTACAGTCTGCTTTTAAAAGAAGATACGTGAAGGTCATCTGTTTCTCCACGTGAGTGCTGCAATGTTGCCCAGCAGATCCCCTTTCTTTATCCCCTCAACACTCGAAACATAAACAAGGGTTCGAGTTATCTCACCTCAAAAAAGATATGAACAGTTAATCTGTATTAGGCTACTTTAAAAACAGAAATAAGTTGTTCACATATTCACTGATTTGTAGAGTATTCACATTTGAGTTCTTTTAAATAACTTTTGCACTACGTAAACAATATTCTATACTTACCGTTATTGTTGCTATGCATCTTAAGTTGACATTCCCGCACTAGTGCGGTATTTCTCTATAGCAACACATATAGGCGATGCACGTTCTAAACTCTAAAATTCATCTTCAATTATATTTATTAATACTTCAGCTAATATCTTAATTACTATAATTCAGATTCATATAAATACACATAGTGCCAAAAATAATGTGCAATACACTTGTGGTAAACACATAATGGAATCTCGAGAATTGAAAGAACTCGGTGCAAGCGGGTCCTGTTTCCCAACTTTTCCTCGTTCCGTACACATTACTATCGCAATATGCTATTGGTTACCACTTTGTTAATTGACTTGTTCATATCAACGCCGCCGATGTGTTGGAATTTTGACCCACGGGAATTCTTTTACGTGCAAGCATATCTACTTATCGCTTTTGGATAAAAGGAATAAGTTATTCATTCATAAGGAGTAAACTCTTGTCTTCCTGTTGGAAGAATTCTGCAAGAGAGCAGACAAATTCTCTTGCTTGGCTATGCAATGTAACACCTCAACCGTAAGCTGATCTTTGCCCTAATTCCTCGGCCTACCTCTATTGCTACCGGCACTACTTGTTGCTTTCATAAAAACGTATTTTAATTGTGTTTTAACAAAATAGGCCAACAATATACAGCGCAACTGAATACTCGAACAAACTCTGTTTCTCGCATGCAGCTAGCGATAACTGACCTGAGGAGTACGTGATTCACCAGTGCAAGCAATCTGACAACCTTTGTTTGCGTTTCCATTGCAACGACCTCCCCTTCTTAATCTGCTTGATGACCTTCAGGCATCTTCTTCTAAAAATGAGACTGTGGTGCCTAGCACGCACCTTCTTTGAATGAAGCTGTGGATATTTTTTTTTTTTTTTTTTTTTTGTGTAATCATTAAGTCATATCGGACGGTGAATGAAATGGGTGAAATGATGCTCAAATGTGTTCGGGGTCCTTGGAGCTTAGAGCTACCCGACATTCATCTTTAAGGATAAGGGAAACCCCGGATAAAACTTATCCAGGTAGTTCACCCTGACCGAGATTTAAATTTGAGACCTCTTGAACGTGAGGCAGACCCGCTACCATCTATGCTACCGAGACTGGCTATGGTTTATATTGCGCAGGCATCTGAACCATTTGACTGCAAGTGCCCGAACCACCGCGATAATAACTTGAAGTATGACAATTCAACGAAATAAGGACGGAAAGAAAAGGATTCCGAGATTAGAAAACCAACGTAACTCAAAATGTCCGGTTAAGGGGAATAAACCCACGAGTTTTCAACTGCCCGCCAGATACGTTAGCGCTTGAGTTATTCTCGGTTTTAAGTGACGGAAACAAAAACAAGGCATTTTGAAAGAAGAATTCAAGTTCTTGTACATTTATATTGTATATTTACTGCACTGAATATTTTACACATTCTAAGAGTCAGGCAAAATTATTAGATTTTCTGGTGAAGGGAAATATTTAAAGGTTCCAATTTGCGGAAGACGTTAAGTATGTTAGCCGTATGAACGTTAGCCTTTTAACAGCAACAAGAATACTGTTGCTAGTATATTAACAAACAAGTAAATCAATTGGATGAGTAAACTCAGGTCGGCAACATTGTTGCGAGGGTTGTTTCTTGGGTTTGAGCACGTCAATCTGTAGGCTGTATTCTCTTCGGAACAGTTCCATCCTTTACAAAGAGTAGGACAGCAGACCTGACCTGGTGAAGGGAAGTGGAGAGGCAGACAGATTGTGTTGGGAATTCTCAAATCGAGATGGGACCTGGAAGAGCTACCACAGCTCTACGTGAGAGAATGGTTCATTGTTTCCCAAATATCAACACGACTCAGCTTTCTGACTACGTCCATTTTCACTACGTGAAACACTTGATAATTAAATTTGTATTTACCCACATTGGTGCATGAAGAAACTCGGCTTCATTCACTGATTTCATGTTTGTAACTCTCTCTAATTCTAGCTCGGCCACCAGGCTCCTCTTACTTTCTATGCTGTCTACATATAGAGCTAAGAGAAAATATTTTATTCCCTTCAAAATAACGACATCAACAATTCACTGTTTAGAGTACTCAAAACCCCACAAAATTGCTGCAAAAAAAGAATCACATTTGTGTGGTTTATGTGAGAACGGTATAACTTAAAAAAGGAAAAAAGAGATCTTTACTTTAAACCAAGCATGTTGTTTGGCGGACTGAACACAGATGCTTTTAAAAAAATTCCTCAATCCAAATTGCTCTCTACCGGAAA
>CM060956.1:77294536-77397036 GCA_030765055.1 Mantis religiosa
ATTCGTGAAAGCAATGAAGGAACCGTAACGGCCTACGTACCCTTAGACATAATTAAAAACCAATCTCACGAAAGCTCAGGTCTTAGTTTTTCAGTTTACTTTGAACTTTCGAGGAATAAATTCGCTAATTAGCCCTAAGAGGTTATTAATTCACATTTTGCTTTTTACACCTCTTATATAAAACGTAGAAAAATTGTCCCAAGCAAAATTTGAAATATTTGGGATACATAGTAGTTAGAAAATCAACTTTTTCAGGCTTTCTTAAAGGATCGCTCTCGAGATAGGTAGTTTTTAGGTCTATTATTTTGTGATATGCGTATATGAAATGACTGACAAAAAAAAGGATGATGATTCTTATGAAAGATAAAAAGAAAAACGAAATAAAGCTAAAACATTAAAAAGGAAAGCATACCAAATGCCAAGGGACAAATTTATAAGTGAAATTGAAAACGATGTTCATGGTAAGATAGATTTTTGGTAATACAATTTTGAAATATATTAACCAAATAGAAAAAGATGCATTTAAATAAATGCAATTAATAAACGAACTTGCAATGAATATTATAAAACACTATGCTATGTGGAAAGAGATGGATTTGAAACTGATGAAAATGAAACAAATGAAACAAGAATAAACTCTATAGCAATGGAAGAGTTACAAACCGTTTTGAATGAAAATAAGAGCAGAAAAGCTGAAGGACCTGATGGCCTTAGCATAGAATTATTAAATTATGAATGGCCTTTTTACACCTAAGACTCTTACATTAAATAAATCAGTTTTGAAGTAGCAAAGGGACTCCACTAACTGGTAAACAGTGGAACTTATATCAATATTTAAAAGGGAGATATTCCAGAGAAAAAGGAGAATATAACCTACCAATTCATACAGACAATTCATATAGCTTTCGCACAATTCCAAAAATATAAATAGAGAAACACTATGGAATATAGTGCAAAAATATGGATACTCCAGACATCTAATTAAATCAGTGAGAAGCCTATATGAAGATTCAAATATAATTATGAACACAGGTGAAGAAGAAACACAATCTAACATTAAATAAAAGATTCATATGAGATATATATGATTACCTTTTCCTAAAATGGAAGCAGATTTATAACAAAAGAATTAGATTAAATAGCTACATAGAGATAAAGACCTTATTATCTGCAGAAAATGTAGTATTAATACAGTAAAGCGACGAAGATTTACAACTTGCTATATATGAATTGCTTTTAATATGTAAGAACCGCGATTTTGATATTTCTAAAACGAAAACATAGGGGTAAGTCAGAAATGAGATCTAAAATTATTTTAGATACAGATATCAAGTTTCGGATACCTTGGGTATGAAATAGGTTCAGAGAAATAAAGAGATATCAACCTGAAGCTCTCAAGATTCAAAACTACAAGCGCAACATTACACGACACTTTAAGAAATAAAAAAGAAAGGAATCAATAATTAAATTATATAAAACAATGGCAAAGCCAGTGCTTTTATGTGGAAGTGAAGCCTGGGCTATAACAAAGAAGATGGAAAGTAAGATACAAGATTCTGAAATGCAATTCTTGAGAAGAGCTAAAGGATATACAAAACTAGACCACGTAAATAACAATGTAATAAGAACGCAGCTGAAAGTGAAATCTATAAACGAAGAAATAAAAATTACAGAAAAAATGGCTTTTACATGCTGATAGGATGAACTATGATAGGCTTCCGAAAATAGCAGTAAATTATTATCCAGCAGACAGAAGAGATGTGGGCAGACCGCAGAAGAGATGGAGAGGCGTACTTTCAAAATGGAACAAACATGGAGTGAAGATGGTGATGATGATGATGATGATGATGATGATGATGATGATGATGATAATGATGATGCCACTAAAGTGGCATTTAAAACAAAGTGACTGTATGTATTTGTGTGTCTACCTGTGTAGGCCTTGATCTTCTTGGATTAGGTAATTCATAAACTAAGATTTATACTTGAGCAGTACTCCCTTCTTTAAAAGTATTATATAAAGGTTTGGAAACAACCTTCCTGATAGATGGAAAATATTTCCATGTTCTTTATCCTATCAAGAACTACTGATGTTAAGATTTTGCTAGTTATTACGTTATTGGTATATTTTCACGGACGGATATGTTAAACGCGGGAAAGTTCAGTCACCTAGTCATTTACTACACCGTATACTTTAGCCATTCGCAAAGCATTCCTTGTTGTACTTTTAAGTTCATTTGTTTTCTTCTAGGTGTAATTTTTTGATATTCCGTCTGTAACAAATAATTTAGAATTGGAAAGCCTCTTTTTGTCTTTATTGATTCATTAAACTCCCCAAAAGAGGCTTACGATGTAAAATCAATTTCCCGCATCATGAATGTAGTTACGTAGTTATTGGCTAATTTGGAACTAGTTCTAGCTCAAACCTTTATGTGAGTAACGCGTCATAAATATCACCACTTTTTTTTCTGATGATGAGTTATAGGTATACTGAACTTATTATAATATCGTCTTAATTTAACGAGATGTATTGAAACAGGATAACACAAACCTACCCATTATCCTTTTAGACACATGTTTTCTGTCTATAAGAAGATTCCTTTTTTTTCTTCTCTTTTTTCTTCAAACTGCCATTACCAAATTAATCTTATAAATGGGTCTGCTTTTAATTATATAATTCAGAAAAAATTGTTTTGCTTTGTGCCCCATAGGAATAATTTTGACAAGAAAAAAATTATTTGATGATGATAATAGTTGGCGCTACTCGGTCGCCTGCTTTTCTTCTGCAGCATTTAACCCCCAAATTTCTCAAGTCATTTTCTACATCATCTACCCATCTTTTCCTGGGTCTTCCTCTTCTCCTTCTGCCATCCAGATTTCCTATAAATATCTTTTTAACTACACTGATTTCCGGCATTCTCTGCACATGGCCAATCCACCTATTCTTCCTTGTTTAAATTTCTCTACTATATTTGGTTGTCCAAATAGGCACTGTAACTCTCAGTTAGTCCGCATTCTCCATCCGTCCAAGTCCCTTATCACAACAAATCTATTTCTCAAAATCTTCCTTTCCCACCACAGTTCTCTGATTGTCAACAACCAACTTTCTGAACCATACATTACTACTGGTCTCAGTACAGTTGTATATATTTTAATTTTAGTATTCCTACTGACGTTCCTTGATTTAAACATATTCTGCAAGTCATAGAAGCATCTGTTACCACTCGCTATTCTTTCTTGAATTTCCACTGACTTTTTATTATCTACTGTTACTATAGATCCCAGTTATTTTGATATTCCTTGCGAGAATTGCCACATCGTCAGCGTATTTGTACTGATCTGGAAAGTATAGAAAAAAGTTATTTGCATAATTTAATGTATCATTTATTGTATATTAAATGCTTGAAACAACGAAGAGTTTTTGTAGGTTTTTTTAAGATATTTTGAAGTTTTTTGCAGTACAGTTCTTAATTTTACTGCTGCCACCAATAAGTCTTGCTTATAGGTACTTGCAGCCTTGAGGTTTGAAAAATAATTCTTTTTTCTCCGGATAATTAACAGTGAATCTATGTCAGACTAAATCAGTCGTTAAAATATAACTTTCATCACGGGTCCTATGGAAATAAAATAGGAGAAAAAGTACTTCTATTTTTACTGTTTACCATTTTTCTTATAACAAATCTCAGTTTAATCTTCGACATCAGTAAGTTTGCCATAAGGCTATCCTTTCAAAAACAGTTCCTTATTTAGTGAAGTATATCACTTTTTATACATTTCCACGAGTAATCAAATGTAGATTCCGACATTTCTTGTGACAAAGTGAAGTGCTCGCCCTTTTAATTAGGTTTGTTTACAATTTGGTCACTAAACTACACAGATTAAACATTAATAGAAAATGTTCGTAGGGCATTTGTCAAACGCTTTTTTGACTTTAACTAGCTACAAGGTGTTTGTTGATATTGGTTTGGATTGTCAAACAGAAGTACCTTTGTCAGGTTTAAATGGTTTATCGTTTGCTTTAAATGTGAAATTAAAGGTTAGATAAAGGTTGTCATAGATAATTTCAAACGTAAATGTGTCAAATTGTATTTCTATTCATTTTAATATTGTTGCTTTATAATTTCAGGTGAGTGCATAAAGGCATGAAGATGAATTCTTATTTTGAAGACATTGAAGCTGTTAAGATTCAACTTGAAAAAGGTACAATAAACCCTTGTACTTGAAGTAAAAGTTATATTGTATACCCATTTTCTTATCTGTTAAGCTATTCAAGAATAAATTAACTGCAGAAACAGCGAAAAGGCAAATACGTGGGTCATGCAAAAATTAGTGTTGACACTGGCTGCATTTGGCGCTATTAGCGTAAACCATGTAAGCTGACAAAGATGAAAAATAAGAGCATCTAATATTTGTTAGCTGTGAGTTTGAAGACAGTAATTTTATTTAATAAAAATGTTTAGTAAGGATATCTGTAGGCTCTCTTTAGTATTCTAAATCCCTGCGTTTAGTAAATACGAACTAAAATGCTTCATTAAAATTCAGGTTGTAAAAAGTATTAATGCTTGACAATGCCATACAAAATTATTGGAAGCTTGTGGTGGACAGACTTTACCATATCGTACCGTGGCTAGGTAGGCGAATGCGTTTCGTAGAAACGTGGAGCTGGCAGACCGCAATCAACAAGTGATGATGTGCATGTGAATGCTGTTAGAACACTGCTGGAAGAACGTCGTTATTGGACTTGTATTGAACTAGCGCTCGATGGCTTCCACACAATGTGGCAGAGGATGGAAACAGTGAGATCACCTTAAAAAGTTATGAACGTGAAGGCCGGCGTTTTCTTCGACGTATCATAATATTAGATGAAACCTGGGTTCGATGCTACCAGTCAAAATCAAAGGGACAATCAAATGAGGGCGGTACGTTGATTCACTACGACCAAAAGGTATCGACAAGACAAATATCCACTTAAAGTCATCTTCATTTTTGCTTATGATTTTGACGGTGTTCTTATCAATCATTCAGTTCCTAAAGGAAATCGCGTGAATGGTGCATATTACAGACACTTTATGGAACATCATTTACGACCAGCTGTACGTCGTAAACGTCCTGTCTCCTGTTTTCTTATCCCGTTTTGTTGCATGATGGTGCTTGCTCTCACACGTCTGCCCCTGTTACCAACTTACTTCGCAGATGGAACTGGGATATTCTGGAGCATCCTCCATATATCCCAGATATGAGCCCAGTGATTTCTACCTTTTTGCGAAAATTAAATTACCATAGAGGAGTTCACTTTATAACCAGGCAGGCAATTATAGCAGCAGTAGAACAATCTGTTGAAAAATTAGGACAACAAGACGCTGTGGATGGCGTCGGTCTCCTGATATGTAGAGACGAGTTCTCCATGTTTCGAGAAGATTACTTTAAAGCATTGCAAAAAATGACTGCTCCAAAATGTGTTATTTTTTGTTAATTAAAATATTGCCACTATTTAATGAATGACCTAAGTATTATAGTTTATATGTGCATATAGTGGATATACTGTATTGTTTAACTCTGAAAGAATTACTGTCTATACGAGTCAGTTGGAAAATTTAATTGCATATTGGCACGTTGGCTACAGTAGCTCAATGGTTTAGAGCGGCTGGACGGAGACCAGAAGATCCATGGTTCAAATTCCGGCTATGGCAATGAATTTTTCAGTCTGGCTCTACCCTCTAAATTACTGTCTAGTTTTGTAGTGATACAGAATATTGACTAATCAATACACCAAAGCATTTTTGCCCGAGACCATGTTTTATGCTGATATAACAAATATATGTTGCATAATTTACTACTAAGGCTTTTATTTAATAAAGTGTAACATATTAATACTGGTAAAAAAGCGTATGATACGCTTAAAACATGTTTCATATGGGATTATATAACAATAAGATAAAAGAAACATATATAAAAGTTCCATTTCCATGAAATTTACAACATGGATAACGAAATATGTGTTATAGGATTTGTACGATATATCAGTGTATTATTTTGACGAGAAGCTTTTAAGGTTATACGTTACGAAAATTCTCTATTATTTGGCTTTCTCTGCGATCTAGGAGTAATAGATAAGGAAGGTTTTGCTTTTCTTTGAAACCCTTCCCCTCCTCCAAAACAAAAGAAATTAATTAGTGTGTGTGCCTGAGAGAGAGAGAGAGAGAGAGAGAGAGAGAGAGAGAGAGAGAGAGAGAGAGAGAGAGAGAGAGAGAGAGAGAGAGAGAGAGACATTGAAGAAATCAGACATAGGGTAGATAAAAATAAGTCACAGGATATACAAGACTTTGCATTTAGGTCACCAATAGCAACATTCAAGAGTCAGCACGAATTTCACGAAATTGCTCTAGTCTAAAATATATCAAACCCTTGTAGTTTATATTCTATTCTACATTTTGAAATATCTTTATTAAAGCATTATATATTTGAGTTATTGATACTGGACTGTAAGTTGCTTATCTTTATTTGTTACTGAATAAGTTTTGAACTTATGTTTAATCATGTTCAATTAGTTATAAGAGACGGGCAAAAGCTCTGCAGGAATATTTGTATTTGCAGTTATTTTATATATAATATAGATGTTGTTCTGTCATTGTTTAGCAAAGGACACTTTAGAACATTCAAATACAGAAGTTTACTTCTCCTCGAATGTAAATAGATATAAGGAACTAACTTGAATTTTGAGATTCTCATTCTTCAGTTTTCGTTTTCTAAATATCCCTACTGCCACTATTGTTGCTACTATTGCCTTCTGATGCACATATTAAAGGGAATTTCCGATTTCTGTGTGTGAATGAGCCTTTTTTCTCAGCTTGAGTAATGTGACCTAATCAGAAGAATATGCCTTTGCACAGGCATCACTGAGTCAGGCGCAATGTTAACAAATAGAATATCACTGGCTACTGCACGGTTCCTTAGAAGAGTACGAGTTTTCTTGTTAAGTGATTGGGAAGGTCAACTAGGCTTCTAGATGTTTCTATCAAGTGCTGAACGGAAATGAGATCTTCATACGGCGAAGGCCGCACCCTCTGGTATACTGCACCTCACTCAAGACGCTTTTGGTGAGCAGAGTTAGGCAAAGCTGCGGTCTGGCGGTAGGCTTTTGCCCATAAGGAGCTGCCCCGCAATGGAGAGATATTACCCATTTAAGTATTTTAGTAAGTGAAACCTTGTAATTACCGTTAAGTAATTCAACTATAACTACGGCTTTATTACACGGCATTGTTACTGTTTCTAAAGTCTTTATCATCATTATCATCTACAGGATTTATACCCAAAACGATTTGTTTCGGTTTCAAATAGTAAAATGTTGTAGCCAACTCTTCGTTGGTCTGCTAACGTTTCCTTTCCCTTTGGGAAAACGAATGTTTTAGTATGCGATGATTGTCCATTCCTTCCACATGTTCTTCCCAGTTGGTTCTATATTCATTTATCTCCTCTATTTAATTGAACATACCAAGCTCTGTTCTTATATCAGCATTTCTCTTTCTATCACTATTGGGTAACCTGAAAAACGCCTCAAAAATCTCATTTCTGCAGCTTCTTTGTGTCTTCCTTTGCTTTTGTGCAACATTGTGAACCATAAAAGAGCCCCCTTTTTGTGGTAATTTACGTCCTCCAACGTTAAGTCATATCGGAAGATGAATGAAGTGTATGAAATGATGCTCCTATAAGTCCGGGTTCCATGGAGCTTAGAGTTACCCGACATTCGTCTTACAGGATAAAGGAAAACCCCGGAAAAACCTTATCCAGGTAACTCACCCTGAACAACATTCGAACTCGGGACCTCTTGAGAGTGAGGCAGACATGCAACCACCACGCTACCAATGCGGGCATAAAAGAGCATGCGAATGGTATTACTTTGTAAAATTTTAGCTTTATTTCTCTTCTAGTTGTCTCGAGACTTCATTTTATGGTACTGGAAACTTTGTTAAATCTATTAATCTTATTATTGATATGTTCATTTATAAAATATGAAACATTGCTGTTTAAAGAGTTGAAATTGTTGATCTGTACTTTCGTTTTATCTTTTAATATTATTTTTGATCTAATTGTTTTGCATTCCGCACAAAACTGAAATTGTTGATTTTGCTGTAAAGTTATTTATTGCATACTCTTTTAAAATTATTTCATAGACATATGCCCTTGTGTAGATTGTTTTCCGTGCTGATTAGAAATAAAAATCTGCAATTTACATACCGACACCGTATCTTTTATTTTAAAATGGTCTTCAAACATTTTCAGATGACTTTTCCATATACATACATACATACATACATACATACATACATACATACATACATACATACATACATACATACATACATACATACATACATACATACATACATACATACATACATACATACATACATACATACATACATACATACATACATACATACATACATACATACATACATACATACATACATACATACATACATACATACATACATACATACATACATACATACATACATACATACATACATACATACATACATACATACATACATACATACATACATACATACATACATACATACATACATACATACATACATACATACATACATACATACATACATACATACATACATACATACATACATACATACATACATACATACATACATACATACACACACACACACACACACACACACACACACACACACACACACACACACACACACACACACACACACACACACACACACACACACACACACACACACACACACACACACACACACACACACACACACACACACACACACACACACACACACACACACACACACACACACACACACACACACACACACACACACACACACACACACACACACACACACACACACACACACACACACACACACACACACACACACACACACACACACACATACATACATACATACATACATACATACATACATACATACATACATACATACATACATACATACATACATACATACATACATACGTACATACATACATACATACATAAGCAGTGGCGAAAGGGGGAAATCCTATCTAACTCCTTTGTTAGTTGATGCTGTTAATTTTTTATAGATCTTCCTTGCTTCTGTCGTAATTTTATTGTCTATATACACGCTTCCCATTATTGCTATTAAGTGTTGAGGTATACCTTTTTCCTTCATAATATGCCATACTTTGTTTCCTTTTACTCTGTCAAAGTCCTTTTCGAAATCAATAACGGCCCTATATGTTGATATGTTGTACTCGCTATGTTTCGGAATTATTTTATTGATGCTAAATATACAGTATATGAAGGATCTATCTTTACGAAAACCATTTTGAATATCTGATATTATATTCCCTAATATTATATTCAATCTGTTCTATACTATTGTTGCATATATTTTGTAACATGAATTTAAAATGCTTACTCCTCTATAATTATCACAATTGCAATTTTCATTTAGTTCTCCTTTATGTCTTCTATCGACTATATAGAATGAGTACCTCGATGTGGTAGCTTGAGTTTTGGAATGATAAGGTAGTGGGCCGGAGCCAAATCCGGTGAATGCGCTGGTTGTTTGACGAGATTTGTTGAGCTTTTGGCCAGAAATTTGTTCGCAATGATAGCCCTGTGAGCTGGGGTGTTATCATGGAGCAGAATTCATGAAGTTTCATTCCACAAATCTGGTTTTTTTCACGAATTTGCTCCCTCAAACCCCTCATAGCGCTCTCTATTTAGTGTCTGACCTTCTTGCAAGAATCCCGAGTGCACGACGCATTTTTATCAGCAGAGGATCCACCCAACATTCCGAAGACCCTAGCCTACTTCTACCCGTAAGCGATGGAAACCTTCGGAACTCTTTCCTAAGGCAATACCTGGTTTCCTAAATCGCCCCCCTTCCCACATCGACAACAACGTTAAGACGGGATGGAAGTGGATACGCCACTTACGCGCGTCAACCCTGCAGGGAAGACTACCGAATAACCTCGGTAGGGCCGCCTGGTGATCTAATACACCTTCTACTAGCTATGCAGGCTAGTACCCGGGACTTATGAGGCAACCCTCTACACCCTCTGGGTGGCCGACGTATCCGATCTCACGCGGGTGTCGGGAACAAAATGCCCCCGAGCCCAACCAAATCAGAACAGCTCCCCGACGGGAGGGGCTCGGCATTTTGACCCGAGGTTCCTCTAGTAACGTCAGAGCTACCACAAATGCTAAGAGTCCGACGTTACTAGTGCACGACACCACGATAATCAATACTGTCAGCATGACTTTCAGTTTTGATTGTGTTTGTCGTGTCCTTTTGAGTTTCAGTTCAAGTGGAAGGCGCCACTCGGAAGCTTGTTGACTGGTTTGCGTGTCAAACTCGTAAGACTACATCTCCTCACCAGTTAAAATGTGTTTAATGAATGTGGGGTTGAAGTTGGTTCTTTCTAGCATGTCTTCAGTGATTCTTACGTGATTGAGTTTTTGCAGAAATTTCAAGTCTTTCGGAACTAATCGAGCGGCAACACATGTAGTGCCCATAAAAATGGCACGAATCGATTCATGAGACACATAATGTTCAGTGACAATCTCTCTCAGACCTAAATGACTATTTTAGGACACCATTTCCGTCACTTAAGCGAAATAAAGTGTAAATACATAGGCTATTACGATACATACAGTGTACAATGTGCTTTTAGATGAAAGCGTGCCGATATTAATATATCATTTTTCTGTCAATCTCTGCATAACCCGGATCTTCGTTAACTCGAATCGGCCCTAATCTCAGTTGTTCCGGGTAAACGAGGTTCTACAGTTATGTTAAAATTGAGAATAGAAATTAAATAAGGTACAAAGAACAATAATTATTTGACAGTCGAGTTGATGCTATTTTATGCAGCGTTTCCTTAATGTGCCTTTCATTGAAAGACAATGACTGAAGCTATAAGTGGCATACCAGGTTTACTTACTGCACAGCTGCTGCTTTACTGCGGCATCCCTCCAAAGCTGTTTACTTGTTTCAATGGCTGGTTTGCATAAAGAAGTAGCAAATACATTCGCTACGAAATCTTCGTAAATGCCACGATTTGTATGCATAAAACGTTGCGGTAGGTAAATGCTTTTACTAGAGGGAAATTCCTCATGGCGAAGGAAATACATGGCATTTACTCTGATCTGTAGTTAACTGCTACAATCGTTAAACGTAAAACCGTAACATTCGCTTTCACTTTCAGAATACTAACAAAGTCTGTACTCTCCCATTTTCGCGTCGGCGTTTGTTTATATGCTGATTCCCCGACCGTTCCAAGAAGGAAAATAAACCAAGGCAGTGCAAGACATGGAAAAGTTCCAACGGAATAATCAGACCTGCTCTGCTTTTCTTGTTCTTCTGTTTCAGCATCTGGAAGCCATGGCTGTTATCGGTTGAGATAACCTGTCAATATTTTCTTTATGTTCACAATGAATTCTAGCTACGAGATTGCCACTTCATCTACGAAAGAAATTTCCACAATAACTGGCGAAGTATATCAGAAGTCAATACATTGCCACCCATTAATTGATATTTGTTAGCAAACTTCACAGGCTGCTAGTGTCTAGGTAAATGCTACGCCACATTCACAGTGACGTAATTTGAAACAATTTAAACTTTTGAGTCGGAAGTGTTCTTGTACCGTCATAGGTTATACCAGGACCGGTAAGATGACACCTAAGTGTGAAATGCATTACCCCTACTGTCACCCCTTCCTTTTTCCTCCTATTTGGCACGTAATCAAACAGGTGACGTGTGCAACAATAGCGGTCATTCGAGTTTTCGAATGAAAGGTTTTATAGGGCATAATCAAATGTATACTTTTGAATGCAAAGCTTGGCTAGGATAGCACAAACAGAGTTAATATAAAGGAACATAAGTACAGGTCGCGCGTTTGTTCTTTACGAATGAAAATTTTATATGAATGTTTGGGTGCAAGTCGCTCTCACCTTTTGCGGTGAAGCGATATATGGGTAGCGCAAAGAGTTCCACGTTGGCGCCACAGTTTGAAGCAAATAGTGGTTAGCGCAGGGTGGAGCAAAGAGGTGCCCTCAGGGTATGCGTGGGTATGTATGAGTAAGGATGGTTCTAAAGACACTGGAATGCCCGTTTCAGACCAATTTAATTACTGCTTCTTTTTATCACCACAACAAACTCGAAGTTGCCGACCAAGGGTTACCAATATATCACTGTTTAGGGTCACTGTAGGTGGAATGCTTTTTACTCGATAATACTTAATTCTTTACGTATGAACCGACAGATCTTCCCCCCGGTTCTGATCTAGCTTCGACCAAGACAGAAACGATAACAGCCTGGACCGGCCTCAGCCGCGGACTGCGTGTCCTTAGCTGGCACAGCTGTGCGTGGGTGTGTAACTTCCACTTCTGAAGCCCTGTCTTTTCACACAAAGATTCCCTTTGTGACTATTTTTCCATTGTGATTATTAGTCTCGGTCATGCCATTATTAAGGGTCCGAAGAATATCTATTTAAACAAAGTCAAGTGCTATCCCTTTAGGCCCTTTTGTAAGAAAACTATTTCTTACGTTTCTTTTATTAAAACAATTCAACTCAACTGCACGTGCACGCGTTTCACAACAAATATGCATTCCTTTGAAATCCATTGTGATTCTTTATGCATTTCATCCCTTAATTTCTGTATCAGCAGGAACGCTGGTATCGAGAGAGAGTACAGTCTGCAGTGAGATATTGTGCATTTACACTTATGCTTTCAAGCTATTTGGCTTCTTTCTTCATAAACTCATAAATATTAGCAATAATCTCGCGACTTTAACAATATAGAGTTTTTCTTTTGTTTTTGACACTGTGGGAGGCATTGTCACCTTAGTAACTAACAGGTAAGAACGTAACTAACTAGCACACGTTAAAACACTTGCATACATATAACATACCGCACTAAACGTTAGGGGTCTACTGTATATACAAACGCAACAGAGAAAATATGAGCTGTTGGTTATCGTAACATAAACTATTTGCTGAGCCACTTACTAAGGGTAGGCCAGCTAACTGGATTTACGCTGTAGGTCGCGCGATCATTTGTGACGTATTTGTTGCCCATATAAAATTTACTTTATGCATTGTTTATAATTGTTTTAATAACCTTTTGGTATATTCCTTTATTTCTTTATAGTGTTTACTTACATTCAAATTGAGTTTTATGAACTGATTCAGGATAATTTGATATTAGAGTATACTACGAGTGCTGTTCAGTAAAGAATGATCATAAATTTTTTACGGTCATAATTTTCGCACTAAAATTCAACCTTATTATATTATGTTAGCTTAATATGAAACAAACACGCCGTAGCACTTTAATTGTTGGTACTCCTGATTCCCGCCTGTGAGAACCAGGCAACTTCAGACAAGTTCAGTATCACCTACCGCTGCAATGAAAGTAACATGCAGTTAAAGTTGATGTTAGAGGAAGTTCCGGAGTTTCTTTCAAACGTAGTCACTGCTAATGAAACTTGGCTACATCATTTTGATCCTGAGAGCAAAGAGCAAAGCTCAGTGTGTAGATCTCCCTCATCACCAACCCCCCAAAAAGCAAAAGTGGTTGCTTCTGCTAGGAAAGTTATGGTCATCTCATTCTTTGATATTCATGGAATGGTTTATCAGCATGTTGTACCTGCACACACACCAGTAACTGGACAATACTACAGTGATGTCCCGAAAACATTGCAAGTTCATATCAGACGCAAAAGACCACATTTCTGTGTAGCAGGATGGATGCTGCACCACGATAATGCGCGGCCGCATATTGCCAATGTTGTTGCTGATTATCTTGTAAAACTCAACGTGAAGTGAATCCCTCACCCTTCCTATAGTCCGGATTTAGCCCCATGTGACTTTTTCCTATTCCCTAACATAAGGAAACGCCTTCGTGGGAGACATTATCCATCATCAGAAACAGTGGTGAAGGCTGCGGAGGCGATTTTAAAGGATGTTTCAAAAAATGGTTTCCAGCATGTCTTTGAAGACTGGCAGAAACGCTGGGAAAAGTGCATCGCATTTATGGTAGACTATTTTGAGAAGGACCATCAAAATTATGAGGATTAGTAAAGGTACGTTATCAAAACAAATTGTGGTCATTCTTTATTGAGCAACCCTTGTATGTGTCGTGTAAAACACACAGTGCTCCATTACATTCCTGAATCATATTAATCAAGGTAATAGTAGTGAAAACAACAATATCTGATACACAATGTATTAAATGTTTACATTGCTCCAACAATCACCATATGAATGTATAGCAATAGTCTTAAAATATTACACAAGAGCAAAATTACTATTTGGTTTATAATTCTTCTTGTAGACACCCGTTACACACTTCCCTGGAATTATTATTACAAATCTTCCTTTGACCCTTGCTGCAGCTCTACCTGGTAGATTTATCCTTGTTTTTTCCACCTAAGCAGCACCTATCTACCTTGTTGTGAAGCTGTGCGACTTGTGTTCTGCGAACGTCTTCAATTCCAAGAAGAATCTTCGCAGGCTTTCTTAGTGAGACTGGTATAGCGTTCAGTTTTCCTCTTCCAGCTATTTGAGGCGTTATGAGCTCCCAGGATATTGTCTGAAGAAACAAGCGTCGTTTGATTTTCTTATAATTCTCATTCGCAGAAAAAGTACACATGGCATTGATCGCACTGATGTGACCTTTCTCTTAGTATCCATTATAAAAAAAATTACATTTCAAAAAATGTTACATATGTAACCCAACTGTGCGCAACTGAGTTTAATCGCAAATAACAAAATACTGTCTCACTGAAATGTAAGCCAACTAACAATTTAGAACACATTGCGTCAAAAAGCTACCAAAAATCCAACAGCATAAGCAGAAGGAAAAGCGCACTTGCATAAACAAAATGGCTGGGCTACATATGGATCCCACGTGACTACTCGAGGGTTAAACTGAAGAAATCAGTGCTCTAGAAGTAGCATATTTATTACCTTTGTTTTGTTATTCAATGATATTATGCAGTGTTAATTATTTCACTTATGCTGCTAAGGATATCTAACCCTCCGTTGGGTGCGCCAACTTTCGTGACGCCATTAGTCGCGATGTATCTGCTGGATACATATGATGTTGATTGTGTTTTAGTATCTGTTTTAAATTGTTTTAAAACGAATGTATCTTATGAATCGGAAGCGTTTCTTGGATATAGTGAAACTGAAAATATTGACACCAAGGCCATTGTTGTCCGGAAGTCGTGAATATTTTGCCGACCTGCGCGGAACACACCAGCAAGGTATAATAACTCAATAAAGGCTTTCATTTCTGTTGTGTCTGTGCATAGCCCGCTCACATCTCTTTAAGCCTCGGCACTCGCCAGCTTGAGTGCTATGACTAAAAGTTACAGATTTCTACCCACCATATGGCGCTGGCTGATGACCCTTCTGCAAACCTCTTACAGCGTACAGCTGCAATGTGTTGACATTACAGATGGGGAACTTTCCGATGCAGTGGTTTACAGTTTAGGAATTTACTTTTTTTCAAACACTTCCGTTGTCGCAGAAGCAATGCACCTAAATATCACAGGAATATAATGTTTGCATATCAGTTCACTTAGCAGTTCTGAATGCTTTCAGTTCTCTGCACACACGAATTAAGGACAATGTTGCATTGTCTTCCTCTAGGCTTTTTCTCACACATACTTTAGGTAGCTTAGGTACAGCAGTTGTTATAAATTTCTCTGTAACTGTCAAAAGAGAAACAAATTCTGCAGATGCGTAATAGAACGTGGAGTTTTCGTCCCTTTTGAATATTAGATTTACAAGGGATTCTGTACACTTGGCGATAGACACCTTCGTAAGACAGGTGGAACAAGAGAATTCGGCCGCTGTTGTTTTAACTATAAAACCTCCTATATAAGTCAGTGATAAGTGGACTGTTGCATGAAACGAGGCTGTCTAGGAAGAAAAGAAAATAAAAACAACTAAGTAAGTAAACAGTTAAAAGCAGTTCAATAATATACTTTAGTAGGTCTTATAAGACGGAAATTCACATTACCTTTAATCTTCAATTCGCCCAATATTACGATTATTGTGACTCAAAGCTGTGTTGGTGTACAATGGTGTCTTTTATCAATAATTGATTTGATTTATGAAAATTATTAGTTTCATAATAAAGTAATCTTTCTTCATTTGCTTGCTGCTTGTTTAAAAATTCTTTGTGCCTTTTATTTGCTCCCCATAATTTACATCTCAAGGTGTTATTCTCCCTTTACAATCACTTTAATTTGTAAATTATGTCTTCCTCAATCTGAATTGCAGCGCAGTTATAAGTACGTGCATCTGTGACACGATCCAGCGCATTAACATCAGCAGCACTGTTAACGCTTTCTCTGTAAGAACTGCGTCTCCGTTTTCTGCTTTCTGTGTGTAAGCGTATTTTAGAAATTTGTCGCCTTGGTGTTGCTTGTTTTACTAATTTATAATCTAAATAGTTCGGAAAAATGCTTGGAATACTTCCTGTTTTCAGCAGTTTAATTTTACAGCCTGGCTTATAGTCGCCCTCAGTAAAATGCAAACTGCACACGACTGTTGAATTAGATTTACCATTTACCACGAAATTAGAGCGCGATATAGCTTTTAGCCATTGTTTACGTAGTTCTTTCTCTACTGGAAATTCATGGAAACTGTTCCCTTTTGATTTTCCTTTCTTACTTTTACAGAAGGGTACGCAACAATACACCATCTGAAATATAAAGTATTGAGCTCATAATTGCTGCTATGCTGTTTGTTGTAATTATTGCTACTACTGCTGTTATAATGATGATGATAATGATGATAATGATGATAAAATAATAAAAATAATAATATAAATAATATAATGTAACGTAATTCTTACATTTGGAGCATTGCTATGTATGGTTCGGAGACCTGGACTTTGGAAAAACGGAGAGCTTTGAAATATAGTGCTGTCTATTGTAAATGTTTGTACTATAGAGCTGTCATGGAAAATCTACCTCCTAAGATAATGAAACTGCCACCATTTACAGCATAACAGTAGAAGTAATAATAATAAACAATGACGTGTTGGGCTCATACTTATGATTACTTATATTATCTCTTATTTATTCCCAGTTTTCTTGTTCGCTTGCTTTAGATTGTCGCCAAGAGCACTTCATGTAAAATTCACTTTCAATACTAATTGAGACCATAAAATTTGTTCAACTGTCAGTACAAAACTAAATGTCGGCTAGGCCACTGACGGCTAAAGTCTGTCTACCCGACGCAAGTGCACGGCGGCCGCTTTCTTTGACAAACCCTCATAATCGTTTTACAACATGGACCCTCCTCTTGACGGTCCTTTCTACAATGTTGCAACATTTTAACATCACCGTATTGCACCTAATGAAACAGAACAACTGGAAGTTGGAAATTTGGCAACTGAGACTCCACGCGGAGTGTACATGCAACTGTCATTTTCAACAAATGGGGGCTGCTATTGGTCCCCAACGTCAGTGTTCCATTTCTGAAGTGTGGAGATAGATTTATGACGGTCATTAGTGGGCGGGGAGGTCCCGTCCTTTGAGGTCCCTTTGACTGGTAACTGCACACACGTTGGTTAAACAGACTTTTACAAGGGTATACTTTAGGGGTCAGCTTTGAGAGCTCCAAACGGCAAAAAAGGCAAAGACTGCTCGGTCGCTTAAATGCGTAGGAATCCGACTGAGTGCCGAGGCTTTAAGGGATGCGAGCAGGCTATGGTCTGTGTCTCTACAATCACTCTTACCTTCATATTTCACTTTGAAATCATCTATGCGTCTGTAGGTACGTGGCACAACTATGCATAATATCATTTCTGACGAAAAGTTTCCAGCAGTCAAATTCAGTTTTTCATGTCGGGATCTGAACCACGGATCTTCTGGTTGCCGTCCAGCCACTCTTACCATTGAGCTACTGTGGCCAACGTGCCGACATGACATTAAATTAGGAGTTCTCAAGTGGTTTACCTAAAAAAGAAACAGTCAGTTGGAGAATATGTCCTGTTGGCCATAGCTCAACGGTTAGAGTGGCTGGACAGCAACCAGAAGATCCGTGGTTCAAATCCTGGCTATGGCACTGAATTTTTCAGTTTGACTCTATTTTTCCATAATTTAGCCTACATACGGCCAGCGTGAAAGAACAATTAATTTCCCAACAAGTATGTAATAGAAATGTGTCTCGGTTGAGATAAAATAAACATAAAAATAAGTATTTTTGAGAATAATATTTACAAGGGTGAATATAGAAAGATGGATTGATATAGTTAAGACTTTTACTGAATGTTTGGAAGATACAGAGTTTTTATTCGTGGTGTAGTTAATATGCTGAGGAAATACGTTTGTTCAGAAGTGAAATTGGGAGGAAATTATATTAACCAACGGAATGCGCAGTCGAAATTCATCTTGAACAATGAAGTACCGTCACATCATTTTCGAAAGCCGCAGGACCAGGCGTAGCAAAATTAAAGGCAAATGGACGCACCCTACACAACGCGTTAACGACGGACTGGAAAGCAAAAAAAGGAATGGACACTCACAACAGCCATCCAAAAGTGAGGGTGGCTATTGGATGGAGTTTTATGTAGTAGGTAGCCGTTCACCGGTAGTGAGAATAGCATTTTATACACCCTCCTTCCTCTCCACATACGCTGCAACTGCTGGAGTAAAGGGAATGAAAGCCGAACTGCAACACAAGTTCCCTTCCTACCAGCAACGACAATCAGTCCAAACGTGAAGTACTACTACCATGTTATTCTGAGCCGCTCACAATTACGATGTTTATGTTTGGACAGTTGGAACCAGATCCGTGAAAACATTTTCTTTTTGGAATCCCCCAAGCCTGTCCATCCAACACTCCTGGGATGTTCCCTTTAGTTTACCAACCCAATGTTCTAAAGTAAGAAAACAAAAAACTAGAAACATTAGTAAACTAGGTATATAACCTAACTAAATCCTGCTTCTAATTTTCTTTAAATTTATTGTTATCTGAAAAGGCTCCAAGAAATGTAGCTCATGCTAGGAAACAGTACAAAAGTATATAAAATTATGGCAAACAGCCCTTAACAATATTTGTATTACACTGTTATAATAGACATCAATTACCGTACAAAAATAACACATATAAATCAAATATACAAACATTAACTAACTCAAGAAATAATAAGAGCAGACATCATTACAAGAGAAGCTACATATTTTAGGAGACATTAACACATATTAATTTTTAACCAGTTAAGCTAATCAAACCAGCTATAAGTGAGTGACAGTTTGTCAGCTATCAAAATATGACTTCAGTAAATTTTCAGCAATTTTTCATTTAAAACCTTTTATGTTCCTGCAGCTTTTCACTTCCAATGGCAGTGCATTATATAAGTTGATAACGTGTGAGGTTACGCTGTTCAGATCATAAGCAGGGGCATTTCAATAAAGAATGATCATAATTTTTTTACGGTCAAAATTTTTCGCACTAATCTTCAATCTTATTGTGTTCTGTTAGCCTAATGTGAAACAAACACGCCGTAGTAGCTTCATTGTTGGTACTCCTGTTAAAACCAGACTATTTCAGACATGTTCAGTATCGCCTACTGCTGCAATGGAGGTAAAATGCAGTTAAAGTTGATGTTAGAGGAAGATCTGGAGTTTCTTTCAAACGTAATCGCTGCTGATGAAACTTGGCTTCATCATTTTGATCCTGAGGGCAAACAGCAAAGCTCAGTGTGGAAATCTGCTTCATCACCAACCCCCCAAAAAACCAAATGTTGTTTCTGCTGGAAAAGTTATGGTCATCTCATTCTTTGATATTCATGGAATGGTTTATGTGTTGTACCTGCACACATATCAGTAACTGGACAATACCACAGGGATGTCCTGAAAACTTTGCATATCCATATCAGGCGCCAAGGATCACATTTCCGTGAAGCCGGCTGGATGCTACACCACGATAATTCGCGGTCGCATATTGCCATTGTTGTTGCTGACTATCTTGCAAAAATCCACGTGAAGTACAACCCTTACCCTCCCTATAGTCCGGATTTAGCAGCATGTAACTTTTTTCTATTTCCTAACTTGAAGAAGCGCCTTCGTGGAAGGCATTATCAAGCATCAGAAGCAGTGGTGAGGTCTGCGCAGGCGATTTTGAAAGATCTCTCAAAAAATGCTTTCAAGGATATCTTTGAAGACGGCAGAAACGCTGGAACAAGTGTATCACATTCAGGGGAGGCTATTTTGAGAAGGACCATCAAAATAATTAGGATGAGTAAAGGTACGTTGTAGATAAAAATTTGTGATCATTCTTTATTGAACAGCCCTCATATATGGGATGATATATAAGGGTGCTCAACTACGGCAGTCATCAGCGCCCTTTAAAAAACCAGTCATGGCAAAAGCCAGATATAAAACCTTCTAAACACTATACAAGTGTAACAAAACCTATTAAAAATACACGTACATAAAAACATCAATCAAAAGCTACTAAAAATTTCGTTCACTAAATCCTAAACTCTAAACTAGACAAGAATCTAAAAACCTTCTCCACGGATCTCCACGCACGGCCTACACGTGGGTGGGCCTGTTGACCGTCTCCCTCAACCACGAAGAGGAGCCCACACGAGCGAGACTGTTGGCTCGGGACCCCGGGTGCGCCAAACCCCTACCTACCGAAGTAGGCCCCTGGGGACATATTATATATATGTGTGTGTGTGTGTGTGAGAGAGAGAGAGAGAGAGAGAGAGAGAGAGAGAGAGAGAGAGAGAGAGAGAGAGAGAGAGAGAGAGAGAGAGAGAGAGAGAGAGAGTGCGAAAGAGAGACAGAGAGAGAGGAGCTTTCACATGTTACATTATACTTTAGAAGATTATGTTTTATTTTGTGGAGATATGTTATCAAGGGCAACTCAATGCTTACTTGTAATAGTAAAATGTTACTTACATGGTAGAATAATTGTTGTAAAGGCAGATTGTAGATTATTTTCAAGGTACTGTTTTAAAGTACTTCAACGTCATGAATTAAATATTTAGCATAATTTCCCCATAAGATGTTTAAGTTGTCCAAATGGGTTTGGATTAAAGATTGGTAGATACTTCATAAATAATTTACACTGAGTCCTTTGAATTTCAGCCTATGAATTCCTCCGCGATGGGTTTCTTTTTCCCCCAAGTGGCTGATATGTCTTCGAACGATGCACAACAAGACTTGTACAATGCACTTTTAGGATATTTCAGGAATATTTCACTAGTATTTTGATCATTCTGAGAGGCAGCATTAAACCAGAGATATTTGTTGACAGGTACTTACATCATTCCAGATATATTAACTCTAACACTAAGTTTATTTAATTGATATGGTCATTAGAAAGCTATCTTCAAATATTCCAAGGTAAATGATCATATCAAATAAGCAACCATTTTTGTCACAGAACAATGTATTTTATGATAGCATCAATGAAATATTTCTCGTCACGTGAAAATATATATATGGGGCAAAGATATGTGGAGCAGACCTCAGTGGCTTATTTGAGATTAGATGGCAAAGGTAAATGCACTAATTATTCTGTCACTCGTGCAAATTTTGCTGTAATTCATAAGACGGTTTTCACACCGCTTTCTGCGTTATCTCGACGCAATCGATTCGAATAGCTATGGTCGTTAGGACGATACGTAATGGACTGGCCATCCACACTTAACATGTTGTGTATATAACTGGCCAAGGCCTGTACAATGTTATGATATAACACACATACACACACACACACACACACACACACACACACACACACACACACACACACACACACACACACACACACACACACACACACACACACACAAAGACATTGCTCAAACTGAATACAGCCTAATGTTGCATATCAGCTACACCATGTATTTAAGCTCCGAAGACGAATAGATTTATTCATTTGCTACCTCCAAATATATATAACATTACCAAGATCTCCATTATCCATTTTGCTCATTATGATTGTAATTTAGGACAGTGCCAGCTATTCCGTGATGCAGATGAAACATCATCCAATATGCACTTAAAGGGATGTGAAGCATTGTCGAAACATTTGATTTCCTTAACGCGAAGTTGTCCAGTTAAACACTACGCATTTCATTTCATTTTCCAGTGCAGTAATCTTGATTATTCAAAATATTGTACAGAACATTTGAATGTGATACAGCATACACTTCATTGTTGACGGCCATCTGAACTGGTCAGAGTGATAGCTGCCAAAGGCAATTTCTCGTGTTGTTATTAAACGTATTTATTAGAAGGGCTGGATTGCCGCACAGGTCAAAATTGATTTGGAGGGAGTTGACGCGTACTCTGCACCAACATTGAAGACCATTTACTTTTGCACCAGTGAATCAAAACGTGGTCGTAGAAGCACCACTCTGGTCGCCCAATTGAGGTCACAACACCGGACACCATTGATAAAATCCACGATCTGGTTATGCAAGACCGCCGAATCAAAATTCGTGGTATTGCTGAGGCTGTAGGCATCTCAACTGAGTGAGTGCATAATATCCTGCATGAAAATTTGGCAATGAAAAGGCTGTGTGCAAGATGGGTGCCGCGATTGCTCACAGCGCATACGAAAGAACACTTTTACCGAGTATCTGGCAATGTTTAATCGCAATCCGCAATACCTGATACGGCGATTTGTGACCGTGGATGAAACTTGAATCCATCATAACGCACCAGAGTTAAGTGCAAAGGTGCTAACCAAAAGTTCAAGGACCCTGGCCTCGTTCAACCTGGGAGCGATGGATAACTCCGGGGGCCTTTCCATAGGGCAATACCTGATTTCTTAAAAGCCCCCGTTGACAACAGCGTAAAGACGATATGGAAGTGGAATCGCCACTTCCGCGCGTCAACCCCGCAGGGAAGACTACGGGAAAACCTCGGTGGGGCCGCCTGGTGATTTAGCACACCTTCTACTAGCTCTGCAGGCTAGTACCCGGGACTGATGAGATAAACCTCTACCTCCTCCGGGGTGCCGTATCCTGGCCCTAGGTACCCAATTCCCCGTGGGTACCCCCTCGAGTCCAACCCAATCCAAACAACTCCTCGACGGTAGGGGCTCGGCAAATCGGCCCGAGGTTCCTCTAGTAACGTCAGAAACACACCAGAGTCAAAACAGCAGTCAAACAATGGACAAAGTGTGGTGAAAGTGCATCAATGAAGGCAAGGTTCATTTTGTCAGCTGCTCACTGCTTTTGGGATCCTCAAGAAATAATCCTCATGTGCTTGGAAGATGGACAGAACAATAACTGGAGCTTATTAAGCTTAATTGACTGAAAAGAGGCGAGATTGAAACGCAAAAACGTGTTCTTTCACCAGGATAATACACCATCGCATATATCAGCAATCGCAATAGCGAAAGTGCAGAGTTGGGCTATGAACTGGTTCCTCATCCAGCTTATTCACCAGACTTAGCTCCAAGTGACTTCTTCCTGTTCCCAAACTTGAAAATTTGGCTTGGTGGTAAGAAATTTTCATCAAATGAAGAAGTAATAGTCACGGCCAACGAGTATTTTGCACACCTTGATGGAACCTGTTTTTCCGACGGGATGGAAAAGTTGAAACATCGCTGGACCAAGTGTATCGCCATCAATGGAGACTATATAGAGAACTAAGGTGACATGTTCACAAATATATATAAATTTGGCTTTTACAAGACTTATCAAACGACATATAGGATTTCAATAAATAATGCAGCACATGTTTTTTCTTGGCCAATTTTTGTTGGAAAAAACTGACATTTCTTGTGAAAGAATTTCAAACATTCCCGCTTCGTCTCGTAAAGCTTAGTTGGCTTCCAATAGATGACATAGCTATATGAAGCTTTTAAAATGGCGTCAGTAACAGAAGTGCGTTCCAAACAATGGGCAGTGATTGAGTTTCTTTTGGCGGAACATCGGGGCATCTCAGATATTCATAGGCGCATACAGAAAGTCTACGGTGATCTGATGGTGGACAAAAGCAGGATTAGTCGTTGGGCAAAGCGTGTGTCATCATCGTCGCAAGATCAAGAAAAACTGTCTAATCTCTCACGTGTGGGCGGCCGTGCACAGCTCTCACTCCTCTAGCGTTGGAGCGTGCGAACACTCTCATTCGAGATGATCGCCGAATCTTAATCAAACACCTCAGTGCTCAACTACACGTCTCTGTTGGTAGTGATGTCAAAGTTGTTCACCAGTTGGGATATTCAAAGGTTTGTTCCCGCTGGGTCCCTCGATGTCTAACCGAAGACCATAAAGAGTAAATGACAACGATCTATGCGGAATTGTTTGCTCCTCATGACGCTGATGGTTACAGTTTTTTTTTTTTTTTTTTTGTTAAACATTGTTATCGGCGATGAAACATGGCTTCATCACTTAGAACCCGAAATAAAACGGAAATCAATGGAGTGGCGCACACTCACTCCCCTACCAAGAAGAAGTTTAAATCCATATCTTCAGCCGGTAAAATCATGGCTAGGGCCTTCTGGGACGCTGAAGGAGTTATTCTGTACGATTTCTTTCCCCATGGTCAAACGATCAACTCTGAAGTGTATTGTGCTACTTTTCGAAAATTAAAGAAACAACTTCACCGTGTTCGTAGGCACAAAATTCCAAACGAACTGGTTCATCTCCATGACAACGGAACACCTCACACAAGTCTTCGCACCCGACAGGAGCTCACAAAGCTTCAGTGGACTGTTCTTCCGCATCCTGCCTATATCCCCGATCTAGCACCTTCGGATTTCATATGTTTGGCCCAATGAAGGACGCAATCCGTGGGACGCACTACGTGGATGATGAAGTTATTGAGGCAGTACGACATTGACTCCCTCGACCAGTGGAATGATACCATGCAGGCATACATTCCCTCATTTCAAGGTGGCGTAAAGCCGTAGCATTGAACGGAGACTACAGAGATTACACGGAAAAATATTATGTAGCTAAAAGATTATGGAATAACATGGTATAAAAGGGGCGTCCAGAAAGTAATTTCTGTTTCAATTTATCTGCGCTGCAGCACTGCGATCGCAGTTCCGCACATGCTTGGTATACGCTCTGTATCAAGGAGAACAAACGTGCACCATTTTGAGATCGCTATCAGCCACGTACGCTTTGTTGTGCTTGTTTACAATGTTAGTGTTGATTGAAAATCCCGCCGCTTGTGAAATCAGATCTGTGATTTGTTTTCTGAATGCTAAGAAAGTGAAGCCAATTGAAATATATGGGAAAATTTGCGATGTCAAAAGGTGTTGTGTTTCTTCGCGACAACGCACGACCACACACTGCAAATGCGACGAAACATATCCTACAAGGATTTGGCTGGGACGTGTTTGACCTCCCCCCGTACAGCCCTGACCTCGCTCCTAGCGAGTTTTGCATCTCAAAACTTTCCTTGGCGGTCAACACTTCAACAATGACGAAGAGCTGAAAGAAAATGTTTCCAATTGGTTGAAGACACAGGCCGCAAACTTCTATGAAGGAGGTATACAAAAACTTTTGCCTCTCTATGACAAATGCCTGCAAAATTGCGGCAGTTATGTGGAAATGTAGTTCAAGAGTTGTAGAATTTTGTGCAATAAATAATTTTTTTTTGTATCTGTACACAATTTAATTTTATTACCAAACAGAGCTTATTGTTTTACGTACCTCGTATTTGAATGCTGAATAGAACAACCCTTGTTTCACTAAACTTCTCATAATTATTTAACAATATACACTAATTTACCACAAGACAGAAACTCTTAACATAGTTGTATAACAACAGATCGCAGTCCAGAACTAACATTGCCTTTGTGGCACCCCAGTGAAAAATAACTTTCTGTTGTAATATGGAGTATAGATTCACTGAATTCTATTGTTATCAGTTTTTATCTTTATACAATTATAAAACCCGACCTTCCAGTAAACTTGATTGCATATACACTGAAAAAAAAAGAATCACATAGTTGCATGAGCAATATTAGCATGTTTTTGCACACAAAAATTCCGATGAAAAAATATAGAAAATTATAGCAGAGGTGATGCAGAGGTTCTACACTGTTTTACTATATGCACATCTGCTGTACTTGATAAATACGAGTTCAGGAAACAAATAGGTACAATACCGGATCCTATATTACTTTTTAGACTCTGTGTTTGTGGCGCTGTGATGTAACCTGCAACTTTGTATATTCTAGTAGTCCAGCAACTAGTTATATGTACATATTCTAAACAGCAGCATCAACTATACTCTAGTCCATAGTTCCCGTAGGGGAGGGGATCCGTCCCCTTTAGCTGCCGTGGTGTGGGAGCTGCAGACCCCTAGCACTCGTGGTACCTCTGACTTTACTAGGGGAACCTCGGGCAGAACATTCGAGTCCCTCCCTGATAGTGAGTTGTTCGGATTGGGATGGACTAGAGGGGGCAGTGGTTCCCGATTCCCGTGGGAGATTGGGTACTTCTCCGGACGGGGTTGAGGGAAGCCATTAATATTCCCGCGTACTAGCCAGCATAGCTAGTAGAAGGTGTGTTAGATCATCAGGCGGCCCCACCAAGGTCATATCGGTAGCCTTCCCATTTTGGAGTTGGCGCACGTAAGTGGCGTATCCACTTCCATCCCGTCTTGAGTCCACAGGACCAGATGTATGGGCTTGTTAGTCTCTAGGTATTGCCCTATGGAAAGCCCCACGAAGGTGCTGGGCGCCCTTTCGGGACAGCTGGGTATCTCCCTGGTAGAAGGAGGCCCGAGTCCTTGGTCCTACGGGTCCAGGACTAATGGGAGTAGAACCTCTAGCATTATCATTAACTCTAGTCCATAGTAATCTCAATGAAATGTCGATATTTTCTTCGCATAACTATAAACATTTGATTTTTAACGATGCTGCTTCGAGGATAATGTAAGCCGTACCGGTGTGCCAGTATTTTTTTTTTTTTTTTTTTTTTTTTTACAATAAATACATTGACTTGTAGCTATACCTTAAATCATCGTTTCAGGCTAGTAATAGCTGTTAATATTGAGTTACAAAGACTTTGTGAAACCATTTTAAGCTTTTTTGTAATCTAGGAAATCAAACTAGACGATTTGTAGCACATTATTTGTCACAAGTGGAGTTGTCATTTGGGGAGGGGGGAAGAGAAGCTGGAGATTGCGTACACATACTCAGATTTTCTCTTTTGTAATGTAGGTATAGGTATTAAAACTGTAATATAAAAGTATACAACGTGTAATGAAATCACTTGAATAATTTATTGATAGTTAATATAAATATTTCGCGGAGTAGTTTTGCTTTCCGTACCGGTACATTGTAAATGTACAGCCTGATCGAGTGGGATGGCTGAGGTGGTTTCGTCTGTGCCACGCGGGGTTCCCGGGTTTGATTTCGGTTGCCGAACTACCTGACCCATAGATTATTTTCAGGGGATTTCCCTAGCAAATGCTAGGTAAGTTAAATAATCGCCTGTCCCTCCATTTCTTCTCTATTCTCATTTCAGATCACCTCTCATTTGGTGGTCTCTTTCACCGTAGAAGTGTCGACGGGTGTCTCGGAGGTGCATGGCAGAATGATATGCTCTGAGTAAAACTTCCTCCTCCGGTAGAACATTCTTCGGTCTCCAAGAACGATTTGGTGTGGCTGTTTCCTGACAGCAGTCGGGTGAGCTAGCCTGCCGAGGAGTTTCCAACACAGTTAACTGTAGGTACCCTGCCCTCTCCTTGGAACGGCCGTGCTCTATCTCCTCTAGCCTCAAACTTCCTCCCGGGGATGCCCCACTTGTGGCATAGTTGCATAGATCAAAATTGGTCGCAGTGCCAAAGCCCCTCTGTAGCGTAATTCAATCCAAAATACAACCTCAGTATTTTTGCTGCGCCCACACCCTCTGTAAGGTTTAACTGCAGATAACTATTAAATTCGGGGAAGGGGTTTACAAGGTAGCTTTATAGTTCGCTAAGTCTAGATAGATAAGCAATTACCTACATTCTAAACTAAAGGCTACCACGGATGGAACCAACTTGCACACTGTGACATAGATTTGTGTGGTTAACATTCCTCCAACGGAGTACTGACTCCTAATCGCACATCTGAAAGATTAGAGGGAAAAGAACGGAAGAAAAATGATGAAACGGAAATCCTGGTAGATGAGCAACCATCTCAGCATTCGTCTCTTACCTGGCAAATACCTGGTGTAGTAAATGGTCGATGGGAATCGAATTACGGAGCTCCCGAATATGAACCTGGAAAGCGGAACCAGCTATCTCGATGAACTAGATATTACTTTAATAAGGATATCTATATTCGATTCTGTTAATGTTTATATTTCCTTCACAGGTTGTTCTTAATAAAAGTTAATTATCCATGTAATCCAGCAAATTATAATGTAGAAATGGTTGCATTAGATCTTGCAGGCACATATGGATGAAAAGATATATGCTCTGTATGAAGAAGGCACTCTCATGTTAGCCTGTTGGGAAATATGCAGTAACAGGATGCCACTTTTATTAGATATACATAACATTTATTCAGAAAAAAAACTTTCATTTACATCTTTATACAGCGATTTGTTCTATGTAAATCTTGATATGAAATAGTCGTCTACATGACCTGGAGAAACAGGCTATAGCACTCACAATATACGTAACCATTGTAAAATAGAAAGCAAGTACAACCAACATGGCTTTTAACTTCAGCATGTAACATGGACGTAACACACAGTTTTTCAAGATACATTGCCGACCATAAAGTATCTTTACATAACACACTTTTTTTAAACTTAAAGTACCATTTTTTTTTTTTTAAATTTTATGTCAAATAGAATTATGTCTTAATTTGTCTGGGAATAGCCTCTGAAGACATCTTCATTTTTGACTTACGCATCACTGATAAACGATAACAGGGACAAAGTGCCAATACTGATAAAATGCAGCTCTTGCTGAACTAAAAAATTCGTGTCAAATAAGTTTCTGAGATAATCACATTCCTGATTTCCATTTTTTATTATTTTGAATTTCCAAATACTCATAGTTTTTCAAGGACTAAGATTTCATTGCTTTTTATCTCCTGGTCATAAAAACAGAATAGAATATCAGTGGCACTGCATAACGATTAACTCCTAAAAGATCTATAATGGTTTGCCATTTATATAATATAAATGAAACTTGTTTTAAAGCTCTTAGAACTTTATTGACAGGAAATTCAATGAAACATGTTATTAGGCAGGAATATATTTTAAAATGCATTATTTAATAAAAAGCGTTACCCATGTTCAGTATATAATAAAACATGGTTGGTGTAAAGGATATTTTGCAGTGGAGGGATTATTTTAAAAACTTTTTGTAATTTCTTTCAAAGATGGTCTTAAATATGTAGTTAGATATTTATCCAGCAATTAATTTTTAAGTAATGCGTAAATACACGCCTTTTCTAGAACGTATATCTAAAACTGCTGTGGGTTTCATCTCCAAACTGCAGTATAAAACGGTTTTGTCTGTCTCTTGTTGTTTTAATATAAGACTTCACATGATACTCAAAAAATTACACTTATTTCAATCAAGAAGTCACATTTACACACCTATGTGTGTAAATGAAAGTACAAATAAATTCCAGCGTTCTAGTAGATATGCAGTCCAATGAGTGGAAATAATGAAGCATTTAGAGTTCTATTATGGAACTTCCAGTGCTATTGTACACATCAGAGATATGGACGCCACTCTCCGTAGCGTGGTGGTAGCTCGTCTGCCTCACATTAAGGAGGTCCCGAGTTCAAACATTGTTTACGGTGTTTTCTTTTCTTTTTCTTTTGGTAATTTTTCCTTATCCTGAGAGATGAATGTCAGGTAACTTTAACATTATGAAGCTTGGGCTCATTTGAGTTTGTTGATGGACGTTAATTAGGAAAACAGGAAAAAGAAAGGAATTGGACTGTATCATGCGGCAACAGGAATACTACAAGCATCCACAATGAAGTTTCTTCTTCTTCTTCCTCTTCTTCTTCTTCAACACGGTTTAGGCCATTTAGCCTGTTCCGGTTCCAAAGTCTTGCTCCTTCCATGTTTTCCTCGGTCTTCCTAGATTTCTTCGTCCTTGCGGTTGGTAATTTATACTATTTTAGGAATTCTATTTCCATCCATTCTATCGATATTTTACTTCCACTTGGTTCTGCATTTTATGAATGCATTATTTAATACCGCTATTTTTAACTGTCGTATTTCATCATTTTGTATTTTGTCTAGCCTTGTATATCAAGCTATGCTTCTAAGGATTATCATTTCTTATGTCTGTATACTTCTTTTGTGTGGTGTCTTCATTGTCCATGTTTCTGAAACATACGTACAATTGGGACAGCCATTACTTTATGCAGTTTTATTATTGAACCTTTTCTTGCTTTATTCTTTAGGATACTCTTTATTGTACCTTTTGTGTAGTTAAATTTATTTAATTTTTTTATCTATTAAGCTTCTAAGGTAGAAAAGAGAATATAGAAACGAAAGTGATGTACTGCCACTGAAAGGCAAAGCGCATAATTTTATAATGAAGCGGTTAGAAGTGTTTAATGTGTCTGAATGAATAGGAAAATACAGACAAGAGGAGATCAAGGAATCTCCCTGAAGCCAATATTGGATTTCAAGCCTTATCTTTGAAATGAAGAAGAGGAAGAATTAAGTTAAGTGCCACTTTGCAGAAAATGTGAAATATAAGTAACATTTTTATGAGAAATGTAGCTCAGTGTGCAAGCTTTGTTTTAAACTATGAGGACTGTTCAACAAAGAATAATCACAATTTTTTTTGACGGCGTACCTCTACTCATCATCATAATTTTGATGGTCCTCAAAATAGTCTCCCCTGATTGCGATGCACTTGTCCCAGCGTTTCTACCAGTCTTCAAAGACATGCTGGAAACCATTTTTGAGAGATCCTTCAAAATCGCCTCCGCAGCATTCACCACTGCTTCTGATGATGGATAATGCTCCCACGAAGGCATTTCTTCAAGTTAGGAAATAGAAAAAAATCACATGGGGCTAAATCCGGACTATAGGGAGAGTGAGGAATGCACCTCACATTGTTTCTTTTTTTTTTTTCAGGATATTCAGCAACAACATTGGCAATAAGCGGCCGCGCATTATCGTGGGGCAGAATCCAGCCTGCTTCACGGAAATGTAGTCTTTTGCGCCTGATATGGACTTGCAATGTTTTCAGGACATTCCTGAAGTATTTTCCAGTTACTGATGTTTGTACAGCTACAACATGCAGATAAATCATTCCATGAAAATCAAAGAATGAGATAACCATAACTTTCCCAGCAGAAGCAACCACTTTTGCTTTTTGGGGGGTTGGTGATGAAGGAGATTTCTACTTTGAACTTTAATGTTTCCTCTCAGGATCAAAATGATATAGCCAAGTTTCATCAGCAGTGATTACGTTTGAAAGAAACTCCCGATCTTCCTCTAACATCAACTTTATCTGTATGCAGACCTGCATGCGAATGTCCTTTTTTCGGTAATCAACAGTCTTGGAACCCATCGCGCACAAACATGTCTCATGTGTAATGTTTCTGTCACAAACGTATTGGTGGCACCCAATGAAGTGTTTAGTATTTCAGAAAGTGATCTTAAGGTAATTCGTTGGTGCTCTTTCACAATGGCAGCATCAGTGTTGATGTTTTCCTCTGTAAGAGCAGTAACTGGAGCACCGAGTTCACCTTACTTTGAAATTGATTGTCTCCCATCTTTAAACATTTTAAACCACCTTCGAGCTGTGCTGTAGGGAAGAACAGACTCTCCATAGGCCTCCTGTAACATTGTATAGGCCTCAGCTAAAGATGTGTTGAGAAGAAAGCAAAATTTCAAAGCCGCATATTGTCCCTCGCGTGTTACCTCCATTGAAGCGTAGGCGATACTGAATATGTCTGAACTTGCCTGGTTCTCACAGGCAAGAACCAGGAGTACCAACAATGAAACTACGGCGGCCTGTTTGTTTCGCGTTAAGCTAACAGAGTATAATAAGATTGAATATTAGTGCGAAAAATTATGACCTTAAAAAGTTATGATCATTCTTTATTGAACAGACCTCGTAATCACATGTGTTAAACTTTTAGTACATTATAGCACGGAGGGGGTTACCTCACTCTCTGTCAATTACGATAAAATTCCCTAGGAAGGATTAATTAAGTAAAATAATCCTACAGAAGGCCGCACAGATGAAGGTCTATACAGTTTACCACAGTAAAGAAAGTCTCCGTGGCCTGAGACGCAGGGGAGTTGGAGAAGGTTCCCACACCCTCCCTGGACAGGTTTATGACACCCCATGTCAGTTCACTTACAGACCATTCAAAAACATTCTGACGGCTTCTACTTTTGTGAATGTGTCTTCTCGGTTTTAGTGCACAGAGTGAACAGGGCGCATGTTTTCTTAACGCTTCTACTGCTTGTGCAGCATACGTTTGCGGTCACACACATTCGCTGTCCTTGTCCCACTGAGTAAGGCTGGCACTAAGTGGCACATTCCTTTCAGGGACTTACTTTGCGTTGGTGATCAGTGATAGTTACAGGCGCGAAGACGCGTCCCGCTGTTCGAGTTCTCTATGTGGAGTGCAGGATGAACGTTTAATTTACCAGGCGACCCTATGATGTCGTTTCTTGTTTGAGCAAACACCTGTTTGATTTGTCCTGCACTGCCCTTTGGCACGAAACCTCCAAGTACACCTGCGACGTTTTAATATCAATTTTTATATATCTATGAACCAATTCTTCAGGAAACCCAATACTCGCTTTAAATTTTTCTTTAGATTTTTAAAGATTTCTTAGAATTTTTCAGATTTTGTTCTTTTCTTTACTTCCTTTAGATCTCGATTTCAAGTTTTGGCTGCAATATTAAACTCTCTACAAACTCATGAAAAAATGAAAGGTTATGAATCGTGCATATTATAATATAAATATTATATAATTTGCAATTTTTATCTTGATTATCAATTAATCAGTTGATGCTTATATTTACAATGAACTACATTTTAGACAAAAAATGCATTTTCAAAAACAATTTGTCTATATAATTATACAGGATGTAACAGAAAGGTATGTTTAAACTTGGGGAAAAAGTTTTTTGTATATAGAGGATAAAAATGTTTTATAGGTTAGAAAATTGTTTATATCCATGGTAGACTGCCTTTTCTACTACTCTGTTTACATGGTGAGATGTCTAATACGTAGTTGTCCTGTGTTCACAACCCTACAGTAGAACAGTGATTTAATTGTACAGTAGTAAGGGCATTTACATCTGGTTAAATCGAGTGCAGGTGATACATTTTCCTACTGTCATTGTGCTACAGTAGAACACGTAATTGGGTATTCGGTTCATGCATAGTAAAATTTCTTCTCATATCAGGCTTTCTGTCCGCTAATTTTTGATTAGCAGGTGGATATGAAGAGTTGGACCAATAACGTGGCCTCCACGTACATCTGACTTAAACCCACTAGATTTTATTTCTGGTGACCTTTGAAATCTCCTGTCTATGCAACTCCAGTTCCAGATGTAGAGACTCTTTTGTGCTCATATTGGGGAGGCTGCCAGACAATTATGAATTATCCAGCACTAACTCAGCTCATAGGGGAATCGATTTGACGATGGATTGACGGATGCATTGGAGCGCTGAACATGCGCTGACTTCCCGTTTTCCCACTTTTGTATCCTTGAGTGTTGTATAGGGTTCAGCTGTACATAAAGAGCTCTGAAAAACAAATAAACAAGTTCTGGACCTATTTTCGTATAACTTTATTATCCTGTATCCTCAAGAAATGCGTTCTGAAATGTTAGACAAACCATTTTGTTTACACCCTATATGCATTCCAATTTAGAAGGTTATTCGATATTTAAATTACTTTTAACAAATGAAGAGCTCAAGTGTTCTAGAGAATTCAAGATCAAAAGAACAAAACATATGGCTATTTATTCCGATTCTTAAAAACTGTGAAATAAGCTCAGGTTTTATGTTTCTAAAAAGCTTTGTAATTAAAAAAATCGAAGAATGGATTTGTAAAAAGATACACGGATTTTCTATACATCATTTACTTACGCTAATGAATTATCAAGGAAAATAATATTTTTCTGAAGAGCGCGTAGTAAACTCGATTTCAGAGCTCTCAATTTTTAATTGTTTAACGTCGTTGTACGAGGGTGGTCTGAAAAGTTTCCGATCTCAATATGATGATGACAGCACTCGTAAATAAAGGATAGTGAATTTCGCTGCCCATCTGTTGACAGTTTCTTACCAAAGTTTCAGCCATTTTGGACGCTCAGTTGTTATGTAACAGTCGTTTGGGGGAGTTGATGTGAGTGTTTTTATGAAAATGGACAAAATCGAGTATCGGGCTCTCATTAAGTATTTGTTCTTCAAAGGCAATACGCCTACGCAAATCAAAGATGAATTGGATTCTGTATATGGCTCTGCACCGTCATTTACCACAGTGACACTTAGGTAGCTGCATTTAAACGTGGTCGTAAGAGCTTGGGAGACGATGAACGTCCGGGACGTCCAAAAACTGCAACTACCGACCGATACGTCGCCAAAGTTCACCAAATGGTGCTATACGAACGCCGAATTAAAGTGAGAGAGATAGCAGAGGCTATGAATATGTCAAAAGAGCGTGTTAGTCACATATTAAATCAACATTTAGACACGAGAAAGCTGTCCGCCCGTCAGTGTCGCGTTTGACCAAAAACGTGTTAGCATGAACATTTCCAACGCTCTGTTGGCGCAGTTTAGGCGCAATAAATACGATTTTTGGCTACGATTAATTACTGTAGATGAAACTTGTGTACACCATTATACTTCCGAAACAAATACAGTCCAAGCTGTGGACTGCAAAGGGGAAATTGGCTCCAAAAAACCGAAAAAGTTTTTTTTTTCTCAGCTGGTAAAGTGATAGCGACTGTTTTTTGGGACAGTTACTTTAGTCGATTATCTTTAAAATGGAAAAACCCTTACAAGAGCATACTTGACATCATTACTTGAAAAGTTGAAGGAAGAACTTGCGGAGAAACGGCCACATTTGCAGAAAAATAGATCCTGTTTCACCAAGACAACGCAATGTCTCGCATCTCAGCGGTTGCAGTGGCGAAAATCCACGGATTACGGTTTGAACTGCTTGACCATCCGCCTTACTCGCCAGATCTAACCCCAAGCGAATTCTTTTTGTTCCCTCATCTGAAAATTGAATTTTCGTCAAATGAAGAGGCAATCACCTTCGTGAACAATTATTTTGCAGTACTATTTGGACGGTTTACAGAGATGGTAGCATCGCTGGGAAAAGCCTGTACAGTTACAAGGAGACTATGTTGAAATAAAATTCTGGAAAAATACCTTGTATCTTTATTAGGTCGGAAACCGTTCTGGCCATCTACGTACCTTCACATCCTGACGGTCACGGAGGTGTGTTGATTCACTTTAGCCAGTGTTTACTACAGAAATACGCTTATTTGCCTATCTCCTTCACATGTCGCCTATTTTTATTGCTACTTATTTAGATGTGGTACGTTGGTGGAACTTCGGCTCGTGGTATGTGGACTGTATTTACCTGGAACCTAAGTGAAAGTATGCGACAAAAAATAGAAAACAAAGATACAAATCTGACCAATGCGCGGTATTTGAACGCTGAGATACAAATGTGTCTTTCTTGGTAGAAATAGTACCGTTGAATCCTTGCTTAAGTTAAAATTGTTATTACTTAGAAAGAATAGCAAAACAGAAGCAAACTTAGAAAGGATACCGGCTTCACTATTCTTTATTCATGTCCACAAAAAAAAGTTTTGTATTTGCTATTTTACTGACATACTTGGCCCATGATAATAAAGTATTAATGGTGGGAATTTGTTTTCTGGTAAACCTGAAGACTGTATTCTGCTTATCATTTTTGCTTTGCTCCAGGAAAAAAAAAAAAAAAACACCTGTGTTACAGAATTTGTGTCATTATTGCAAGTATGTGTAAGTGCCTTATTATACCAACTGCTTGTTTTAATCCTTTTGTATTTCGTTATTATTGTTTCTTTGTCATTGTTAGTAAACTAAGGGCTACTGGCCTCACTACCTCGCACAATCCCTGCTTAAAAATAACTTTTTTTTGTGGGCGGAAGAGGTTTCCTCCCTTAGCTTTAGAGAATATTCTTGCAAAACAGAGGGTTTTACTTCACTGGAATCCCCGAGTAGAAAGGTTTCTACTCCGCCTCCTCTGCCAACTCCATCCATTCGATGACTTTCTTTATCGCATAGTTCCGTTGAGGTCTTTATCTTATGTCTGCACAGGTATTGAGCTTTTGACCTTTTTTTTTTTAATTCCCCAAGGATCAATTCTAACCCACTCCATTTGCTTCTATATCTTCTATAAAGTTGTTGGTTAATATTGATGACCTACTTATCCCGATAGTCACTTGACAGGATGATTGCAGTGTTAAGATTTTGGAGGGCAGGCTGGCCACATCCCTACACATAATACTTCTAGTGTAGTACAAAAAATAGCTGAACATCAAAACAACTGGCAACGACATGTTAGTGAAATGCCCTCTTATAGACTACCAAACCAGGCTTTTATTTATATTCCAATCGACGGTTGAGAAGTACCACACGGACAGTCAATTTAAATGAACACGGACGGATATTATACTGCCAAACCTTGGAATGACAGATGGAAAGGATAACTATTTCTTTATGTTTACATGCCGTTAGCATGGCCTATCTTATCCGAAAAGATTACTACCCGAAGATGTAAATCGAGAGTAACCATAAGCGATGATTAATTCGTGTACGTTATATTGCAAATCTAATAAATTGGCTTAAAGCATAATCCATAATGTTATTAGAAACTGTTTGGAGAGATATTAGAGTATGCCAAAAGACCAAGAGAACTACAAATCAAAATAAATACAGGTGTATGCTGACAGTTCTTTGGAAGCGCAGGATCCTAGATAAACTCTTCGACATGATAACATCCATTGGTGCCCTATTTGGTTATAACCTTTGGAAGTACTTTGAAAGCTAGTGGGCTAATGTAAATTAGAATATCTGGTTCCAGGTTGTACGGGATGCACTGAATTCAAGATTCCATTTTAAAAATGATCATGGGGGTACGGGAAGTGATAAGGTACCCTTGTGTTGTGTTCAGGGGCGAGTTCCCTTTCAATCTGATCTCACCTAACGAACGAGAGGTTGGAGATGGTGTGGAAAATGATTTTCACAGTGTACTGTTTCCAGAAATTTGCCATTTGAAGATGTTGGAGAAATATTTTAATATATACACGCTTTTGTGAAATGCTATTGGAAAAAGTGGAAATGTAACAGCATGTATTACATAAGTGAATGTTTGGCTATTCATGTTGAACCTTTGTACGTTTGCAGTCAATTATTTAATATTGCCCTTGTGGTCAACTTACCTCCAACAAGATGAAATCCATGCTTAAGAAGTAATCTTAACTTGAATCATAATTAACATGAATGGACAAGACTGCCCCTACCAGAAACTTGACAGTGGCAAGCTCTTCATGCAGTTATATGGATGAGAAGACGTCACCCGCATTATTAAAATCCATTTGTAATGCTCCAAGGAGATGCAGATGGAAAACCGATACCTACAGCTCTGGTTTACTAACCAGAATTAGGTTTATGTTAAAATTTTTAACGTTATTTTTGGTCCTAGTGAAACAAATCTTTGTTCAAATGGGCATTCTTTCACTTTGTGACAATGAAGTAGAACATATAAAATTGGGAACCAGAAATAATAAAAATGTGACTGGGTTCTTTTTCCCCTGAATTTAGTCAGAACATCGTATATTGAATTCACTGAAATGAGATAAAGACACAAGGTAGAGACGGAGGCGGAGTGAGAGAATCTATGAAAAAGAAATGGGGGAAATATATTAAGTTAAGGGAGTAAGAACTAGGGATTAGAAGAAGTAAAGACAGAGATGAAGAGGGATAGCAAGAAGGAGAGACTGATGGCGTCAAGAGGATAGAGGATGAGGTAATTACTTCTGAACAGAGATTACTATTCACCCGTTACTATTCTTGTAACACACCATACTAACACTACGGTTCACCATCTATGTTATAGCAACGCAAAGAAAATCCCTGTAAGGAATGTACTGTGGGACAAGGACAGCGAATGTGGGTGGCAGAGAACGCTTGCTATACAAGGAGCAGACGGTTAAAAAACATGCGCCCTATTCACTCTGTACATTAAAGCCGAGAAGATTCATGCACAAAAGTAGAAGCCGTCAGAATGTTTTTGAATGGTCTATAACTGTACTGACATGGGGTGTCATAAACCTGTCTAGGGAGGGTGTGGGGACCTTCGGCCACCCCCCTGCGTCTCGCCGCTCGGAGACTTTCTCTCCTGTGGAGTATACAAGCCGCGGGTCCAGTGAACAATGAGGCTTCGAGAAAGGGGCTCCTGCCTGCCACTTAAGTGCCAGAACGAAATCTATACACTGCGCAAACTCCACTGTGTGGCAGTGGTGCAAAATCCTCAGCAAGATGGTGGGAACAGGAGGAAAACAACCCCATTGGCCTTTCAATCTGAACAACCCAAGAAAAACACTGAGATCAGAGTGACCGGCCTCAGGCGAAAGGAATAGCAGCGTCATCCCGTTCTTATAAAGAGAGTTAAAATTATTTCTGTTCCTATTATTACTATCGTCATCATCATCAAAATAATCAACGTTGCAACCTTTAATCATTGCTCTAGTCATATACAAGTTCCTCGTCCTCTTCCCCAGATACAGTCACGAAACTTTTTTTTCTCCCATTTGATTCAGAAAATTAACAAAACAGGACATAAACAGCCGCTGCACAAAATGATAAATAACTGTTTTTAGCACAAACGTGGTAAAACAGTAGCAAATTCGCTTTCAGTTGTGTCGAGTTACGTTTCCAGTGGACCTACATAACATGTGAACAAAAGCGAGGAAAATACACATGTTTTAATAATGGATACAGTAAAACCTCGATATAATGTTGCCGCTTGTAACGATTTCCCGCTCTTAACGTTCTTTTACCCAGTTCGTTGGTGCGTCCATCACGAGAGATGGTAATTTTTCCCAGAATAATGTCCCTGGTTTTCATGTTTTCCCGCTTAAAACACTTTTTTTTTCCCTCCACTGTTGTCTGTGTAAATCTGCTCTCACATTAATAACACTCTTCTGTGAAAATATGTAGCAGGTTTGAGGAAGTTAGATATCTGACGTTACTGATGTTACAGCTATATTATTTTATCTATTCCATATCGTTTAATTGATTTAAAAACAGCTCTTACAAATATTTGTTTTTGAATTCGATTTTAGCTCAATCGGAACAATCTCTTAAAGATATAGCTTCTAAACAAACTTTACTGTAGGGAATAGAGAAAATCAAATAGAAAATCAGTTGCTTAAAATAAAAAGCCGTATATTGGTGTTATCCAATAATCTTTCCATGTAACGACAGCACTTAAAAATGACAATAGATTAAAAAATCTAAACCAATATGAAGCAGTTTACTTAACGTTTCGTTGTGGTCATGGACGTTGTACGCTCTGCCCGGCGTTGAAGATGACCTTGACCTTGATTCCTATTGGAAATTTTATAAAATAAGTTTCCTGCTATTCGTTAACGTTCATCAGATATGTAAACTCATACAAGATACTTTTGAAGACAACTCACATAAAATCAATATGTTGATTGGTTTTTTCATGCAATATAGAACATGTATTATAATCAAAATTTTTATTATGTGTTTGAAATGGGAAGAGTTCTGGAGTCCAGCTAATCAGATGTCGTATCACACTCAGCGTTGCCAGCTTGTTACTCCCCTCTTTTAATATTCCCCTCTCTCTCGCACACTCACAGAAGATGCAGGTTTGCTTGGCGCTAGATCTAAGGGTAAGCGAATTATGTTTTACAAATTTTTACAATGATGCAGTTGCAAAAATCTAAATTGGAAAAAGCATTTTCGCAAATTATTTATATTTTTAAATACTATAACTATAATTGTAGTTTATGAATTACCTGTTTTTCTAATCCAAATGCAGGACACACTTGTTTTACCTACACCACACGCTTCAGCAGTAAGCGTTGAGCATTTTTGAAATCGAGCTGATTTATATATTCCTCGTTGCCCAATTTTTGAAGAACGTGTACACATTAAAAACAATACTTCGAGCCTCACTTCGCAATAATTGCCTTTTTGACTCTCGCTAAATTCACCGCAAGAAGCCATTGCACTATTTAACTCTTACTCTCCTGTTGTGTAAAGAGCAACTGAATGATATTGATCTGAATTCTCCAGAGTAAATAAACACTTCTTATCCAGCATTCATTCATAAACATAAGCATACAGCAGTTTAAATGTCAGTTCTGTGTAATGAAAAGTATATGTACATACATGCACACCAACCACTTTGAACTCTAGGGTAAATAGAGATTACGAAACATTCTGCCAGGGCAGAAGGAAAATTATTGTTTCCTCTCACTCGAATTGGATTATTCAAAGTAATTCTTTTATCACGTCATGTCAAAAATTTACGTTTCAGTTCTGAGTAATTACAAATATACGCACACGCATACATGCCAACCAATAATGATATTCATACAGTGCTTACGTCGTGATTTATTGTTACAATACAGGTACTAGTGGTTTATTTATTTGTATTAGAAAAACTATTTGAGCTAAAACCATTGGGTTTTGATGGTAATGTTAGATACATTCCTCTCTACCTTCCACATGGACCAGTTTTGGCGAAATCCGAATTTTTGTCTTAGCGCGAATAGTATTTCATACAGATTGATTAGGTTGGCGCTCGTCACACAACACTTAGCGGGAATACAGTACGGCAACACCGCAGGACTCCCATTGGTTGCTCGCCTAGAAGCGCTCAAGGACAAACACCTTCCCATTTGAAACACATAATAGTAATGTTTGAAGTGAAAACATCTACTTTGTGCGTGTGTTTATATTTGAATAATTTTTTGAAAATCTTCCAGCTGAAATTAAATGGCAAAGTACCTGAGCTGTACAGAAATAATGTAAAGCATCTAGATATAGTAGAATGTGGTGTTGCGAAGTCATTTAAGAATTATTTTCGAATTTTGATCACGTTTTCCTGACGGGTCTTGTCAACGAATAGTTGACGAACGGTTCTCTCCAGCACTCGGCTTACTGTCCTCATAGAGTTTTCCATCAGTAATCTTGCATTTCTATAAAGCACGCGATTAGAAAGGGAAATGAATTTTCCTTATAAAATCTCATGCATATTGAGGTTCAGAATAGCGTTATTTCAAACATTTTTCATTTCAAATCCTTACGCAACAATGTGGATTATCTTTCCTAATGTGAAATGTGGAGTAATCCTACATTATTGTCCGGTGCAAGCATTGGAATTTTCTGAAACGTTTGCGTTATATGACGCTCTTTTGTCATAGAAAACAATTATTAACTTTAAAACCTCGTGGGTTTCTGACTGTTGAAGTTATCAGCTCATTCTAGCAAAGGACGCAAAATAAATTTTGAAATGTACTGTTGCAATGTGTCTTCGTATACTGATTTTATGTACTAATCAGGTGCATAACCGAAACGTGACGACCAATTTAAAGTAGTGCTAGTAGCTGTTATTGACCCCGAGAAAACGTTTGACTGTTTACGGAAATGTATGGTGAAAGATATAGATGTATCCCCAAAAAGCTCGGATTTTAAGTAAAGCTTTGTTTGGTGTACTGTTATAGAAGATTATTCTAATTTTCAAAGTAAAGTGTTAGATTCTATAATCAAGTGTTTCCTTTTAGCGAGGTTTGCAATTCGAGAACTGTACCAGTTTCTAGTTATCGGTGCAAAGAATTCTTTGATACCCATTTCAAGTGCTTTATTGTATTCAGAACTTCCTTCATGTAGGTAATGGATCACTCATCTAAACAACTGATAATCTAACAAGGATTCTATGCAGGATGTGGTAAGATTTCGATTCCTTCTAATTCCAGAAATTTATTCATTGTTTTTTGAGCTGAATTAGTCTTGCATTGTCTTACTGCAAGGGAACAAACCGTGAAATCTAGTTTTAAATGACAGATGACAGGAATGTGTATGTCTGCTTTTTAGACTTGAATATATACAAAACAGTGCATATACTCTACTAAATTCAGAAATTTATTTTATGGTATTAAACGACATAGTATCAGTAAGTTCAACGGAAAAGCAAGATTAATGGCATTTCGATAAGTACCATTTAAACTAAAATAAACGTTATCATAAACAAATTGTGGAATGCATCAACTAGTTTAACTAGTTAAGAAATTAAGGCTCTTATTACTAAGATTATTATGCATAAAATAGAGCACACAAGGTCCAGACCTCTGGAGCAATTAATAGCATCTTTACCAATAAAATTGAGAGGAAGCTTTAATCAAATTATTTGCTAAGTCGTCTCTGTTATTGAGCATCTCTGTTGAAAAGTTATTATAACAATGGAAGTAATAGTATAAGAACACTGATGATAAAATTATGCCTTCTTAACCTAAAATTTAAGTAGAGAATACAAATATTTGGATCATATAATATGCGATTACGTTACAGGGAACTGCAGAATTTGAATGACCTATGTGGTCTGGGATGGTGCATATGCATCACAAAAATGAGAGCTCGAATTTGAATATGGTCAAGTTTAATTTTAGAGGTTTCTCTTGAACTGAGAAGTCAAACAATGAGCATCTTTTAACTCCTTGGACCTCGGGCTCATTTGAGCATAGTTTTACTTATTTCATTCATTGGCCAAGGTGAACTTATAAGGAATGCCGTACACAAGAGTAATGATACAAACTGGAAGGAAGATCTAGATGGCTAGACAATCCAGAAAGATATGACAAGTAATTTTGTTACCCATACTTTATATTATGCTTAATTAAATAACCCTGGACAGCCAACCTCAGTAACTAGCATTAGTAATACAGGAAACACTAACATTTTCCGCATTTCAGAAAGGTAAAGCTGCTAAATGAATATAATAATAAATAAACCGTGGCGAGACAGCCCTAAGAGGGCCAAAGCCTGCCAACCCGACTGCCGACCTCACGCCCACTTACGCCAGGCAAAGTTGGTCGATCATCCAACCGATACGGGAGGAGTTATGGTCAGCATCTGGGCATCCCCCAGCCGGAATTTTATATTCGTGACCAGGGCCGCTTACCTAGCGTAAACTCCTCACTTTCCTCACGATGCTGAGTGGTCACCGGTCCTATACTCGGGACTTAAAATCCGCACGCCATGGGTGGAATCGAACCCGGACCGCTTTCAGTGGGCACGGACTAAGGTATACTGCCTTAGCCCGTGACGAGGATGCTAAAGGAATATAATATAAAATAGCTTCCATTTCTTTGTTTGTCAAACAGAACCATGACTCCGAAAACCTTGGCGAAAGCTGCCATTTAATTCCAAATGCCCGATGCACAAATTACATTTAAAGCTATGTTAAACCGCTAATTATGATCAGAAAGGGTCCGGAAGTTAATATAATACATTTTCCCTTGATGTCATTTCATATTTCACACTAATTAAAATGAATACGCCTACACAGTTGGGACTTTATAGCTTATTTTGAGCGAAATATCATAATACGAGGCGTGTACGTAAAATAAGGTCTCCAATTTTATTTAATATAGAAAACATGTTTATTGTCAATGAATGTTACAATGATGGAAAGGCGGAACTTACAGCTACTTTTCAACGTAATCACCATTGCGATCGATGCACTTTGCATGCGCTGTGGCAATTTTTGTATACCCTTGTCATAGCACTCTCCCGCCAAGTTGCGCAGGTAGCACTAAACCTCGTTTTTCAAATAATCCTCGGTCTGGAAATGTGTTCCACCCAGGTGTGACTTCAACTCAGCGAACAGATGATAAACACTAGGTGCTAAGTCTGGATTGTAGCGGGGATAGGTGAGGATGTCACACCCGTTTATGGTCTTCGGTGAGCATTTTAGGGACCCACCTGGCACACACCTTGCAATAAAGCAAATGTTCGGTCATAATGTTGTCAATCGTAGTCTTACTGACTTTAGGAATAAGTTCGCACAGCTCGCGAACTGTCACACGCCGATTTTTAAGCATTTCTTACTCCACTTTTGCAATTGTTTCGGCTGAAGCCGAAGGCCAACCAGGACGCTGTTCGTCATGGACGTCTGAACGTCCACCTTTGAACTCTCTGACCCACTTTCGCACATTTTTGACGTCTATACACTGTGGCCCATAGACTTCGCATAACTGACGATGAATTTCAGGGGGGGGGGTAGTGGCGTTGGCACTCAAAAAGCGGATCACTGCAGGGAATTCGCACTTGGAGGCGGAAGTGATAGGAAGCTCCATCGCAACGGCTGCCCAGCCAAGACTAATGTTTGCAAAGGGATCATTGTGGTTGGGATTTGAAGGGGCGAAACCAAGCTACACGCCAGTGTTGCCGGATCTCGCGCAATGGCGTTCCTCACAGCTCCAGCGCCTAGAAGACCTTATTTTACGGACACGTCTCCCATTTGGACAGAACTCACTATACACTTTCTATAACAGAGAATGTTATCTTGAAAACTATGTTTCTGAGACATCTTACCAAGCGGGATGGCATATTGAAGTGTGTGAGTCGTGTTCTGAGGGTAGTGGGTTATATCTCCAGACCGCGGATTCCCCAGTTATTAGCCGAACGCTGGTTACTTCAGTCCTAATGTAAAAGTCTGGGAGCGAAGAGAGACAAAGACAGCGATAGTGAGAGGGATGACCTTTATGATTAGCTCAGGGTAGGTGATGACTGTTATCTTTTATTTGCTCACATTCACCGACCTATAATTTTAGATAATAAGCGGTAGTTTGGGTGGCCTAATTAGTCAGGGATTTTATGTGTTCTGGAGAGTTTATTTCTGTGCAGTTGTCACACGCAGCATGTTAAAGCTTGTTAACTGCACTCTATTGTAAATAGTTCTTAAATCGTGCTGCCGTGGAGTGGCCACGATACGGAAACAACGAACTAGTTCATATTTGTTAGTGTTAGGAGAATGTCGATATAGTGGCACACAAGCCAAATCATATCCAAAAGTTTCCAAATTAGAATATTCGCTATTTTTTTTTTTTCAATTTTAACGATTGGAGATTTGTGATTGGTTTCATATCTCAAATCATGGGTCTCCTTATATTTCAGGATAAGGTAACATCAATTATCATCATCATCTTTCACGGATTAGGATTTTGCATTTTTGGATGTAACATCTGTTCAGCGAAGAGATTTTTTTGGTCTTCCTACCAACCATCTTCCTCTATGTTTATACATAAATGCCATTTTTGGTATCCTACCGTCTGATATTTTTTGCAGGTGTATCCAATGGCTCTATGCTCTATTTTGAAGAAGGAATGACACATTGACTTTATTGAATAAGATTTAGAATCTTAGAGGATGAGCTAGGAGACATTCATCAACAATGTTCTTCAAGAAGAGGGTCATCACATACTGGGCAGTACAGCCCCAGAAGTTACTGCTTAGAAGAATATATCAGCCGAAAAATTGACTGAATATCCTGCAGAAAGAGTGGCCTAAGTGATTCACAAATCTTACACACGTGGACTACATCTTCTGGAGCTGCATGAGTGGTAGTGTTTACCGGGAATTAGCGACTGACAGAAATAATCTCATTAAGAGGAGCAAGTAACAACTTTAATATCGTTAATGTTGCCTAAGGAGGAGGAACGACTAATGAGAAGAATCGAAAAGAATTCTTATTTTGAGTATGTTATTCGAGTTTATAGAAATAGAAGTTTTTGCAGCGTGATGGAATAATGTACCCAATTTATGTTTAGTCCATCTAGTCTATCAGAATATAGTCATATGCTTTTGAGAAATAAATTATTAACTTTTAAAATCAATTATTTTGGGGAACACAAGGTAATATTTTCATAAAATAATTATTAGAAATTAATGAAAAGGTATTTTATCTCATAGATATTTTGTAAGCTCTTTTACTTGATTTGGAACTTACAAAATACACGGTGGAAGGCATTTATAGAATAATTCTAAATTTTCACAATGAAACACTACAATGTATTTATATCTTGATATAATTTTATTACTGGCAAAAACAGTACTACTGTTGTGTGGAGCAAGCTATTCTGCAGACAGAATTTAACAAAGTTAATGAATACATAAGGCCCAGAATGATTTCTGTATGTGTCCCTTTCTTTTCCATACAAGAATCAATCTCCTTTGGCTTTTTCAAAACTGGAAAATGTAAGGAGTGTTTAAAAAGCATATTGTTTCAGATACATAATAGTTCGACTCCGGATTTTATTTAGTTACATATATTATTGCTAAATATTTATGTATGAATGATAAATACATATTAACTGGAAACATATGTATAAAACGTTTAGGTATATAAATTGTATTTTACGTTCTTTTTACATATTTGGTATATTTCAGCTTTAGCCTTATTGAACAAAAATAATTATCTCAGATTTATTTTACAGTCATATTAAATTGTTATTGTTTTATTTGCTATTGTTGTGTTACTGAGCTTGTGGTCAATATCATATATGCTTCAGTTATGTTTATAGCTAACAATAGTGACTACAAGTACATCTGTAGTACTTCGAGTACTTTAAAAGTACATTGTTACTCTTGTCATATTGTCATAAAGAAGACTGTGTATGGCAACAGAACATCTTAATAAGTAATGTCGCAAGGCATTGTTTTGCTGATGGCTGCCCTCGCGTAGGCAAACGCCGAGAGAGATGTCTGGATAGTTCTCTCTTTAACTCACTGGACGCTCGAAAGCTGCCGAAGATTCATGACGCAGCGAGAGGTATAGAGAACTATCCAGACATCTCTCTCGGCGTTCGTCCAAGTGCGGGTACCATCAGCAAAACAATGCCCGGCGAAAGTATAAATAATTGTTCACACTGATCAGGAAATTCGTGTTACCTGTACTTTGTATCATAGTGAGATTTTATGATTAATATAGTACTCTGAATTTCATTATCTGCAAACTCATATTTCCCCCCCCCCAAAAAAAATACAATGTTTGATTTCATAGATAACTCCTTTATTACATTTTTATTTACACATTTAGCCAATTTTAGTGACATTATCTGCAATTGGTATTAGATAAATTCCGTATCCAACTCTTAAAAGATGACAAACAGTAATCACTGACCTAGTTGTGATGGCCAAAATCACTTGGAATTTATGCATCAGCCTTCACAATACTCCCTGTATCTTCACAGCCGATATTTTAAAGCTTAGGCTTGTGAATGGATGCTCGTGACTTAAATCTTCAGGATTGTAATTCTTAACTAGGACTTTTCGGATTTCAGTACTCATTTGCGGTAAGTGAGCTGCGGAAGCATCTAAAACTTAGTCCTGGAACATGTCTTTCGCAAATTTTCTTTGCCAGCTATCATAACATTTCATGTGTTTGTTTTAAGATCGGGCGTTTTATACAGTGAGTCTCTCCAAAATGCACCATACTCTACTGTTAAATATCAAAATAATACAAATAAGGTATGATTCACTCAGAGCTAAATGGCATGCTACTTTCTGCAGTTTTACAGGAGAAAATAAAAGCAATATGACTGTGCGAAAATCAAACAATTATAAATTAGTACGGGTGTCTCTATTAAACAATACCATATCCTTAGCAGACCCATAATGAAATAGACAGTTACATTAAAACAAAATATGGTTCTTTATTTTACTAGAGATACAGGGAATCGCATAATGTATTCAATAATATTTTTTATTGCCAGAAGGGCACAACAGGAAGTATCACATATGATACTGTGGTTCTGAACCTTTACAATAATCTTGCATATACATGTTTGGTTTTAATAACTGTGAAAAGTCAAGAACCAGTTCCTGTCATTATTGAAGCAAAGAAATACCTTGCAGAAGGAACATCTGACGAATGTTAATGCCTCACAGCCCGGGAGTTGACATTTTCTGCAAACGTGGATAACCAATCAATGTTGTGTAAATACAACATCCAAAGAATGTTTTAATTTCATCCAAATCGATTTCAAATAATTTGCCAGTAAGTTGTACACCCCTTAAATTAGTTAACTCTGCCATTAATTTAAAAAAGTGTCGTTCAGGTAATCTTGAAAGTAATCAAAAGGTTTCCGAAGAGTAAAGCAGGCGATGGCTGTGGCGAAGCTCTTTAGATTGGTGAAAATGTGTTTGAAAAAGAAAAGAAAAAGTCAGTATTTTCCAAACTTCAGGTATCATAGATATGCAGTAATCTGAGCATTAAAGTAGTGTACTTTAACCATGTGAAAGTCAATTCAGGATAAACAAGCATTAAAATGATCATTTTATTTCTCTTGGGCTTATTGGGCTTACATAACCTCAAAAACAAAACTTGCTCAGTAAACGTTACTAGAACAGAACTAAACTTTAATGTCCATGTGAATATAAGAATGCTCTACGTTTCTTCTTTCTGCTGGATTCACAACTGCTTGGCACCGACTCAGAGGTTCCTCATCTGAGGTTTCCCAGGAAGAATTAGCATCTTCCCCATCCAATGCAGCATTCTGTGGAAATTCATCTTCACTGTCCTCATACTCAAAATCAGATACATCTGGGTCTAGCTGGTTAAACAAATATATCATTTCATCCTCCGTGGGGCCCACAAATGAAGGTGAAACAGAAGCATTAAATTTGAAAAAAATCTTGACCTTGAAATGCTAAAGGACCAAAGTATTAAGTATGATACCTTTATATTTTCAAACTATAAACTCCACATGGATGCATTGTATAACTATCCAATATGACCAATAGCAGCAGCATGTTCAAGTGAAACAAAACGTTAAAACAGTTTTCAAGGCTGCAGAAATAGCTGTGTATTTATCTTTATATTTGCGAGCAGTGTAGGAACAGCTGGAAGCCTCCATTTTGTAGTGCTTTGCCATCTCCTAGTAGAACGATAAAGCTTGAAACATGTTAAAATGGCATTCCGCATCAACTATTGAATGCGATACCACTAGTTCCAGAGAGAAATGCGCGCTTAGGGATCTTAAAAGAATTTCGAAATCTGTGTATCATATATTACACCTGGTAATGGAAGAGGATATATAAAGTTATGAATGTAAAAATCCAATTTAAAGCTTCGTACAAAAGCAAACGTTGTTGGAGCTCCTTGGTCACGATATATTTCACAATTGCATTAATAATTTCAATAATATTTGGCTCTTTTAGTCACATTTATTTGCGAAGTCTATAGTCATTAAGAGACGTAGAGTACTCACAAGACGTCTTTCAGTCCTTTGGCTGTATATTATTTAAACTACGTGCTCTAAAATAGAAAAGAAGAGATAATGCTCTATGATGTTGTATTTCATATAGCTACATATTTTACCGCTTCATGAGATTCTCATAAAACTGTAAAAGATCCTAAACAACATTGACATTACTCTGTAACTTTTTAAATGTATATAGCTTTACTCTGGCATTCTTTTGCAGTGGGCGTGGCAAGGTGATAAAGAAGCAGAACTTTTCCCATTATTGATGAGTTGTGTTATATTTCTTGGGAAGACAATCCATCGATACAACTTAGGAAGAATTTAAACTAAAACTCACTCACTGAATAAAATACTATAAATTTGGAACTGTTGAAGAGTAAATTACATTTTCTGACCCAATTAAGATCACTCTGATGTAATGATGTTATTATTCGTATTAGTATATTTTTGCTAATATTTTGGGATTAAAAAGAAAACACTTCATGAATGTAAGTCTTTCTTCGTCAGCTTAATGAAAAAAAATCTTATGATAAATAAGAACAAAAATGAACATAAAAACACTCAACAACAGAGGTCTGGTAATCAAAATTTATCAGCACAGTTGACAATCGGTACAAATAGGTGACAACGAATTTCTTGTCCATAAACTTATGTAGCAACACTTTTGTGTACAAGGATAATGATGCTTTTCTATACAGTTCCTTGCGTTTTTATAGCAATAATTTAAATATGATATCCTTTTTCAACATTTGGCATAATGTCCCTCTTCTGCAAAACGAGAGTAACTTTTTATTTATGGATGCTTTTTAACTGTTTTAGTTCTCAGTGTATCATCCTGTATTGGGCGTGAAACGCCACTCAAATTTGCGGAGGGAAAGTTTGCGGAATTGAGTTCCCTTATATGCCATAAATCTACTACACGGTACCACCGGCTTTACTCCTCTTCCAATGTAAGATATGCTAAGAATTTTTAAGCTTGAAACATATACAGACGTGTGCAAATTATTACTCATTCATTTTTTTTTTTTTTTTTTTTTTTTTTTTACTTTGCTTCAGTTTAACATTCAAAATAATAGTTATTTACCGCCGTAACCTATTTCAATTTGTCGTAATTATTTTCCTTGCTACAATATGAAGCATATTCAATGAAATTTCCCTCTTAATAATAGCTGGGGGATATTTCTTTTACTTATAGTAATATGGTGGTAGCTCTAAATTAAGAGCAGCCATTTTCGTCATGTCTGTTTATTCAACTGTTTGGTGATATTGCTTTCATTTGGTGAATGTAGTAACTGAAGATTGTTAATATTTGTCTTTATTGTGCTTTATGGCTAATATATCCTCCGTATGTATTATTAATTGATCTTAAGCCAGGTAACATCGTGTATCTTATCCTTAGCATTCACATTGATTCAAAAGTGAGGTTATGAGTAAAACTGCTGACTTATCCCCAAGGAAAGTAGCTGTAACTGAGAGTATTTTGAAGGAAACTCTTTATTCACAACGTGAAATAGCTAAGAAATTGTGTATTTCACAAAAATCTGTCAGTCGCATTAATCAAGCTTTAACATTCGGTGAGACGCTGACCACACAAAGGGATGGAAAATGCAAAAGGAAAAGAAAGCTATTACCAAGGATGCAAAGAAAACTTGTGCAGGTGGCAAAATAAAATAGAAGAGCAACCAGCATTGACCTCAGTAATCAACTAAAGAGTACGGTACAGAAATATCAGCCTCAGTAGTTCGCAGAAGATTATGTGAAGCAGGTTTACCAGCACGCAAGCCTCGTAAAAAGGCTAAACTGACACCCGCAATGGCAAAAAACGTTTAGAATGGGCCAAAGAAATGCAGAAACATCCAGTGGAATTTTGGAGAAAGGTAAATAGTATGAAAATTGCATATAGCATAAAATTAAAATATGTAGGTACATGTAAATGTTATGGAAATGAAGTAAACAGCCTAAACTTTATTTCTCTCATTGCTGGTTTTGCTATACTATCTTTGAGCAATTTTAAAACTGTTTAATATTAATAGAGGTTATTATTGTTTCAGGTAATTTTCTCAGATGAATCCATTTGAAGTATGTGAAGAGAGCAGCCAATATATGAGAAGGACAGGTAAAGAAGCATTTTCCCCTCAGTGTGTCGATCAAAGAGTAAAGCACCCAACATCAAAAATGGTCTGGAGCTGTATGTCTGTCCATAGACCTGTAAGATTATACATAGTTGTAGGATCTATGGAGCAGAAACAGTATAAAAGTGTATTAGAAACAACACTATTTCCGCAAAGTAAAGAATGGTTTCCAATGGTGATTTTGTGTTCATGCATGACAGTGTTCCCTGCCATAGAGCAAAATCTGTAACCCAGTTTCTCAAAGAAAACAATGTAAAAGTACTACCATGGCCGGGGAATAGCCCTGATTTAAATCCAATAGAGAATCTGTGGGGTATTGTTAAACAGAGACTGAAAAATTGAAAATAACAAAGGTTCAGCTTATTGAGGTCCTGATAAGCATTTGGCAAGAGATGAAGAAATAAAGGAAAAGTGCTCCACCCTTGTAGAGAGCATGCCTAAACGCATCAGAATGGTAATAAAGGCTAAAGGAATGAGTACGAAATACTAAGAGTTGAAAAAATATTTTAATATTATTTGTTAAATAAATAGAAAATAAACGGCATATGTTAAAAATTTCACCATTGAGTCTAATAATTTGCAAACGTCTGTATCTTGCCTTCGTGGGATTTGAACCAGCGTCGCTCGATTACTGAATATCCATTTAGACTCAATCAATTCTTGTTAAAGTATCAGCCAATCGTGCTTTATTTTCATCATTCCAAGACCTAAATCGAACATTGTATTCCCTTATATTTTGGCTTCAGAAGAAGAAATATTGGAAGACCTATAATGAGATGGTCAGATCTATTTCCATTAAAGCTTCCATGATGATGGTTTCTAATGTCTACATTAAAGCACTTTGTAGCTGCAGACAGGGCATGAATTTTACAGGTGATTAGGCACCAATAAGAGGTACCCTTGACTTTGAACCACCGAGAGACCTTCTCGTGAAATATCTGTAGCACTTTTTGCTGACGACAGTATACAAATGACGCCTGCAGCCTTGTGCATATTTTACCAGCAAAACACCCTCCACACCTGTTAACAACAGCGTTTTGGCTGTAACTCAATTTTGGCTGTACATCCTGGTGGGTAGAGGGGAACGGACGGATGGGGAGATATGGACAGAGTGAGCAAATTTTAATATTTCCAGAAAAAAAAAAGGAAATGGTGCGGCGGTAAAACCCTCTTCACTCCATCCGTTTGTGTGCGAGTTGGACTGCATAAAGAGAGAAATATTCGTTAATGCTGCGAGGCTCCGGAGCGAAATTCCACAAAAGAGTAATCAGCGAGTTGAAATGTGCGTGCGTGTGTGTTAAGTCGCAGCCATTAGCATGTTAAAACAATACGTCACAGCGCAATTACCCCAGTAGAAGCGACAGGCCGGGTCCGGAAGGGAAGCGTTCGGCCTCCACCCACCTAATAATTAACACTGCCACAGTAGGAAGGATATTTATGTAGGCCATACAGAGTCCCCTAGGCCACGACTCCCTCCCTTCATGGCTAGTGGGAGGTGAAAAATTACAGTTCCTGGCGACGGACCTCGTCACCTCTACCGGCGCTGGGTATTACCAAAGAAGAGATGAAATTTAAGAAGAGTAGGTAACTCACTTACTTAATCACTATAAGCTTGCTTTATTTTATTTAACACGGCTAGTCAAAGTTAATCTATGAAGACAAACGTCTCACAAAAGCCTTATATTATTCGAAACATGCATAAACAAATGCACATGCTTAAATGTACCATTAGCTAAAATTTGGTCAAAATTTCCAAAAATTAACTAATAATTAGTTTTAAACTACGAAATTTATTTTGAACCTTTAGTATGCCGTAACTAATAACCATGATTGAGATATTTAATAAAGGCTAACAATCATCTACTTTGTTATTGAAGGCTAAAGAATTAAATTGTTTTTGAAGCTTACCACTAGAAAATCAACGTATTGAATTATGTCTACTAACCTCTGAATTAGCCAGACTTTACGGTTTAAAATAATTGATTCCATAACAACAACGATGACGACGTTGATGATAATGATGGTGATAACAATAACAATAATAATGTAACCGTACGTTGCAATGAATCTCTAAAATTCTAAGTATAAAGTGCCTTTGTTGTTTCTAATTTACGTAATCAAACGTTAGGTCATATGGAACGATGAATGAAATGGGTGAAATGATGCTATAATGAGCCCAGAGACATTCGACTTTCAGAATAAGGGAAAACCCTGGAACAAACTTTATCCAGGTAACTCACCCAGACTGATTTTCGAACTCGGGACGTCTTGAATGGGAGGCAGATACGTTAACATCTGCGCTACCGTGGCTGGCTTGAAGGTCCTTGCCTGTATGTATGTAAGTGCGGTACTTCAGCCCTAGGACCGCCGATAATAAATATTTCTGTAATGCACGAAGGACTAGACGGAAAAGAGCCAAATTTTAGAGGTACAAGCTCTTCTATTACCTCCCGAAAACAGCTTACCTCATTACGTGAGCAAAAGCTGAAGCTACTAATTTGTCTCTGAAACAATTTTCACTGTGTTGCTTATAAAAAAATAACTATATAATGTTCATCTTCATTTACCGCGCTCCAACTGTTGAGAAAAGAATCCCTGCCCTCGTGCCGGTCTGTGAAAAGAATAACTAAAAAGTCAAACATATAATTTGATAAATAGTGGACTAGGGCGTTGTGCTTTAAACACCTGTCACGGAATGCACCGCTGGGAGGGTGTTGATTTCCAGTCTCGAGTATAGGACCAGTACGCAATCAACATCAAGATAAAATTGGAGAGCTACGGTAGGCAGCAAACTTTCCGACTGACCCCACCCCCTGCCCGTTTCGGTTGGATGATCGCCCCTCTCTGCCTTGCGAATGTCGGCGTGAGGTCAGCAGTTGGTTTGGCAGATCCTGGCTCACTCGCGGGTCGGTTGCGCCATGGGAACATCCAACTTGATACTTAACCTCAGCTTGCTGAAATGATAGGACAGAAGGATTTTCAAGGAAGTATCCCCTAACCACCGCATCGTTTTCGTATTTTACTCTGACAGGTCCTCTACAATTTTTCTGTAAACCAAAGTACGCTCAAGGTACTAAATATCCTAAATATCCCACCCGCCTCGGTAGTTATGTGCCTCACGTTCAAGAGGTCCCGAGTTTGAATCTCGGTCAGGGTGGGTCACCTGGATAAGGGTTTCCTCGGGTTTTGCCTTATCCTACAGACATATGTCGGGTAACTGTGGGCTCCATGGAACCTGGGTTCATTTGAGCATGAATTCACCCATTCCATTCATCGTCCGATGAGACTTAACGTTGGAGGAAGTAAATTAAAAAACATACTAAATATCCCAAATTTACCTTTGAGAAGGAAGATATTTTGAAATTCCTTGATTATTTTGTAATCAACTCCAACAATTTTGAGTAACATATTACATTTTTAAACACAATCTTGGCGAATTTATATTTTGAATTTTCTACACATTCTGAGTGACGTTTGCATAACTGATATACAATAAGAGATAGACAAAATTAAGCAATGTGAATGAAGCGAAATGAATTACTTTTTCAGATGTGACTACAATTTGTGTTAATGTATTTATTAGTAATGTATTAAGGTGGATTACGTGCAGTAGCACAGCCAATTTCTTATAAAGTTACATTAGCTTTAATTTTTTTATATTGTTTTAGTTAGTAGACATTCATTACTTGATTTTAATTATTAAATAGGAATTTAATTATGCGGATATTACTTTCTTATGAAGTTAACCACTTCCCGATATTCATTTTTATTGGTTTACATTTTAGAATGTCAATGCTTTACTGAAACAGCAAGTCAGCATTTAATTTATCTGTTAGCTATGTAAAGAAAACAGAATTTTGAACCCATCACACTATCACATAGGGTTGATTGCTTCATAGATTTTTCTATCATTAAAAGCTTATTTTCCTTGTGCCTATAAGGAAATATACAATACAGTAATTTGTGCTAATTTCTATTGAGCATTAGTGTTGTCAAGGAGTAGACAGTCAAACTATTCCGAAGAAAGGAAGGTTAAACTGAGATAGTTTTGGGGGAGGTTCTGTAAAGAAGAAATGGAGGTATAGAAGAAAGGGGTTTTGGATGTTCCTGATAATGGGGGACGTGACGGATATTATGTAAGAAAAATTGAAATATCCGACACTGAGCCGCATATCCTATGGCGGTATGTAAGTTATGCTTTTTAAAAAAATATAGTGTTTTCCGGAGGCTATTACAAGGATTTAATGTGGTATCTGTTATCCCTAAGGATGTTCTCCTGTCTGTGGAATACCAATTAGAGATGATATCGTGCTACTTTATCTGAAAAATATAGGACTCCTATATGTACCTCGGAAAAATCTTCCAGTGAATAAAAATGTTAGTCTCTTAGGATTTGGACAGCCGATCTTAAAAGAAAAAGGAACCGTAGAGAGTGAGGCAGCGATGAATAGTGCATAACGGCTCACGAAAAAAAAACAATGGAGCTCTGAAGTTAGGTCTAGAGGACTGTTCGGTGAGTGTTCCACAAGACAAGTATTCAACTGAACTTTTTTTTATAAAGAAATGGGGCATCTAAACTAAGTCGTACCGAATTTTAATTTAAATTATCTCTAAAATTCAACTAGAACAATTCTTTTTTTTTAAATATAATCCACTTCAAATTAATCGAGAGACACATTTGTACAAATTATTTTATTACTCACATTTAGTAGGCCATTGGAAATTAAGGAATGTATTAAGCTAAAGCGATTGGAGCTGATCTCAATCTCCAAACAGATTACACAAAGTATTTCGAAAATTGTTTGCGCAAAAAAGCCTTTTTCATAAATTTTATACTTTCTATTTATTGTAATAAGACTTTGTCTACGCTAACTTTCTTCTCGGGCAGTCAGCCAGGTGAAAAGCTGATTAGACATCAACGTTTCAGGAGTGTACATCTCTCCCATCATCAGGATATTTATAAAATGTTAAAACTACAAATGAAATACTGGATACAGCAAAGACAAAACACTGTCAAAATTCGCATTACTGAACAAAATACTATTTTCAGTAAATTAAATGACAGGTCAGGAAATGGCGTGAGTATAGAAAATTGTGTCAAAGAAACGTAACTAATTAACTTGGTTATCAATCTGTATTGATATTTGCTTCTTAATTCGACGGATTTCCATTTTAAGGTCGATTTCCAAGATGAGCTGAACTGAAATCCAGCATCAGGACTAAGCGTGCTCCTTTCAGAGGAAATCACCAAAGCGTCCTTAATTCTCTGCTCCCAGTAACTTTTGCATTTTGCCAAGATGGTCGTCTCCCGAAAATTGACTCTATGGTCGTTATCAAAACAATGCTGTCTGCCCGAGAAGAAAGTGAGCGCATTCGTCGCCAGGAAAGTTTCAGGTCTTATAAGACTTTGTCTATTTCTTACGACTCACGAGATATAAATATGCCAGGGTGATCCAAAAGGACTCAATAGGGTATCCCTCAAAAAATATAACTATGCATTTTATTGGTCATAAAATATCTCAAATGTGTGGTATTTTAATCAATCTGTTTAGATCCATTTTATCATAATCAAAATTTTGGAAAATGGTCTCCTGTAAAATTAGCAGGGTGGAAGATGACGGAAAATTTCTTATTATGGTCCACGCTGGGAAGTCACGTGAAGAAAGATTTTAATTGCAGTTCATTTTGATAGCCCGTTGTAATATGTTATAATGTTGTTTCCAAATTTGGAGCAATTTGAAATAAGTTGTACTTCGATTGATATAAGGACTTATAAACCACGATGCTGTATTCAGTTTATGAATTGAGTATTTAAATTTTCTAGCCGGAGCATGAAGATCCTTCCCTATCGATGCGTTCTTTATTAATCAAGTTAATTTTTCTAAAATAAAATAATTGTATCTACTTTTTATTATATTCTGAATTTAATTATTAGACTTTTAAAAAATTATATGATTGATGACTATGGTTAGTTCCTGCTGCCCTTCGGGGAACATCGGGCATCAATGAAACATCTCCATCTGGTCCTGTTTGCAGACAACCTCTTCACCTGACTGCAGGTCTTGCCCTCTTCCATGGCCTCCAGATGTATAGTTCTGCGCCATGTTTGCTTGGATCTTCGCCTCCTCCGCGTACCCTGCGCGGTCCAATCAACTGCCTACCTCTCAATGGCTTCCTTTTCCTTCCTCAGGGAAAATGATATAACAACAATTAAATTAAAATCTCTCAAATACAATTAATTTCTCAACCTACTCGCTGCTGTGCACAAACGTCCATCTTTTATTATTATTAAACTTAATTTGCTTGCCTTCTTCTATGAAGGTTATTGAATTTTCTCTCCATTAGAGCCGTACTTTTCTTTTCCATATTCACGTCACTCGTAGCAACCTATCATATATACGTATATATTGTTTATTTTTACAATTTAACTTTCTAAACTTAATTTATACATTATCATATTTTAAAATATTATTTAAACCTTAAATAACATTACGAAAAAAATAACATTGATTTTTCGGGAGCAAATTTAAAACAACTAATACAAAGTTTTCTTGAAAATCTGTGTGTAGCATCCTTAAAAGGTCCTAAATCCCGTTGGCTCTTAACCTACCTTTGTGGTTTTTTAGTTATGATAATCACTACACACAGAGGTAGAAGAAGACTTTTTCTAAATATTATTTAGAGAGTCTGATGTATGCATTTCCGCTGAAATCTTGCTATGGAAGTTTTGGGTGGAATGCAACAATTTCGTTGTTTACTCTAAGTGCTCAGTACATAAAAGAAATTACACGATTCTTTGGTCATGGGTGATTATTCTTAAACTCTCAGTACAACTCTGCAATGTAATAGATAGAGTCAACATGAAAAATTCAATGCCATGGGATTGAACCACGGATCTCCGGGTTTCCGTCCAGTCGCTCTTTGAGCTAACATGGTCAACGTGCCGTCTTGACATTAAATTCTCCATTTGACTCGTATATTGCCCCGTCAGTCCACTAGGGGCTCTCGCATCCAAGATACACCGTTTGTGGAGACTTACCATTGTAAATACTTAAATCCCAGGTTTCATCACTTAACTCTTATTATTTTAGTTAATTGATAGAAATTAATCATTTCCTCACACTAGCCGTATATAGGCTAAGGTCTTTGATAGATAGAGTCAACATGAAGAATTCGATGCCATGGCCGGGATTTGAACCACAGATCTCCTGGTTTCTGTCAAGTCGCTCTAACCCATTGAGCTACCATGGCCAACGTGCCGTACTGACATTAAATTTTCCATTTGACTCGTATATTTCCCCGGTAAACCACTAGGGGCTCTCCCATCCGAGATACACCGTTTGTGGCGACTTACTATTGTAAGTACTTAAATCCCAGGTTTCAAAATTGCCCATGGTAGTTCAGTGGGTTAGAGCGACTGGACGGAAACCAGGAGATCCGTGGTTCAAATCCCAGCCATGGCATTGACTTTTTCATGTTGACTCTATCAGAGACCTTAGCCTATATATGGCTAGTGTGAGGAAATTATTAATTTCTATCAATTATCTGCAATGTAACTTGGAATTATTAGAGTGACTAAGCATTAGATAAATGAACGGGTATTTGGACTTATAGTTTTTCAACTGCTTTAACATATTGGTAACAAACGTCACTTTATCAGAGCTTACACTTTATCACAGATACACTAGGAAGAATACGATCTTATAACGTAAGAAGAACAGCTCAGTTTCATGTTTACGTGCACGTCAAACATGAGAACCTAGAGTTTAAGAGAGCGATTTCCATACACCTCAGTAATTCTGCCACCTCCAATCAAAACTTTCGACTTCGTCTTTATGTGTAAGGACCAGGCAGAAATATTTGGAGAGTGACAAAGCAAATGGAAAATACAGATAATGTAAGTAGTAGGACTTTTACCGGGCAGTCAGCTCAGCACGTACGTAACCTCTTCTGTTGTATCTATTGTCGCTGTCACTTTGTAGAAGCTCAGCTGTTTCACTTTCTTTTGTTGTCAGCTGCTTATACTTCCCTTTTTTGGTGTGATGACAGCATTTCGCATTAGGTTTACTATCTCAACATCGACTCTAGCAGATAAACTTAAGCCTCGATGTCAGAAAACATGTATCTCTTGTTTAATCAATGTGCTTTAAAATTACGTCAGTTCTAAACAAATGATATACTTGGACAAGTGTCTTTGTTATGTGAGGAGTTTAGTTTTAGGAGTCAACTATTTTCTCATTACCACCGTAGATGGAACCCTTTTTTTATTGTAATTTACGTCCTCCAACGTTAAGTCATATCGGACGATGAATGAAATGGGTGAAATGATGCTCAAGTGAGTCCGGGATCCATGAAGCTTACAGTTACGTCTATCAGGATAAGGAAAACCCCCGGGTAAAACCTTATCTAGGTAACTCACCCTAACCGAGATTCGAACTCGGGACCTTTTGAACGTGAGCCAGACACGCTACCATCTACTCATTTGAGGTGGGTACTGTAGATAGCATTAGCTGTTGTTCCATAATACATTTTGCTTTCTTTTTCTTTTCTTTCTTTCTTTTCTTTCTTTTATTTTGTAATTTGCGTCCTCCAAGTTGAGCCATATCGGACGATGAGTGAAATGGGTCAAATGATGCTCAAATGAGCCCAGGGTACATAGAGCTTAAAAAATGTGTAGTGTTTAACGCCCGCTTTTACTAAATACGGCACCGCAGGCGATGACACTGATGATACATGAGATGAAGATGGAGCACTGATGGAATGAGATGGCGGTGGAAACCGGAGATCCCGGAGAAAACCCGCCCCAGCGCCGTGTTGTCCATCACAAATCTCACTTTGCGGTCGCCTGGGATCGAAACCGGGCCGCCTTGGTGAGAACCAAGCGATCTAACCACTGAGCCACGGCGCGGCCACATAGAGCTTAGAGTTACCCGACATTCGCCTTTCAGGAAAATGGAAAACCCCTAAAAAACCTTATCCAGGTAACGCACCCTGCGCGAGGTTCGAACTCGGGACCCTTTGAACGTGAGGCAGACACGTTACCATCACACGCTACCGAGGCGGGCACATAGTGCATTCTGTTGTTAATTTGGTATGCCGTTTTTTAACTGCTGACACCATGGTGATCTGATTATGGAAGGCATTCTTAAAGTAACTATTAATCGGTAATAAATTATTTTTATTCATACAATAGTCATAATAGTTACAAGGCTCTAATATGAATTCGGGGGTCTATTAACAACTCATGACATCTAGCGGGAGTATTTATAATAAGAGTACCCACACCTCATTTTTTGTTTAACTATGAGGGTTCCTCCAAAATAGTCAAAGTGATTCTGTGAAACCTTAAAGAAACCTAAATGGCATCTTAATTTAGTCAATATGAATCTACCAGGGATTTCAAAATAAAATTTTCCACAGTTTACAGAAAGCCCTCCATACAGTGTAGGAATGTATGGAGCATCCAAAATAAGAATTTTATTTCTGGGGATTTCAATGTATAAAACGTGATATTTATTTGGAGGTATGTATGTAAATAACTGAAAAGCTAAATCTACAGCTCTACCTTCACATAGTGTTCCTGACAGGAGTGATTTATTTACAAGTTCATAAAAATACTATTTGAAACATCAAACGACTTTTTAATTAGTGCTCGTGCATGTAAATACATTACTGCTACAAAGAGTGAAGTTCGGTTCACTTTGCCGACATAACGAAGGGGCACAAGTTTATATACTACTCAATGTTTTGATTATTTTTAATATTAATTAACACTCCAGGAAAATCAGTTTTTCTTCCTATTGAATGTAAGTTGAGAGAGAGTAGCGAGGGGGGCGAGTGTAATGAAAGTGCATAAGAAGGGAGAGAATGAGGGGAGACGGAGGAAGGAGTAGGAAGACAAAGTGAGGGAGGGCTAGTAGCAGTGAAAAAGTGGGAAAGGGAGATTGAAAGTGAGGAATTTCTCCATTACTGCAATAAGGTGGAGTGCGGGTTCAGCTAATTGATCTATAAAATTTAGTCTCAATTAATCGGAACGGATTTTAGATCAGGCTTTAGTAAAGGAAGCTCGTGAAATGACAGCAATTCATAATGAGTCAGTTAATTGAAAAGCGTCGTAAGTTTAATATAGATTCATAAATTATGAGAGAGTTCTGGCAAAATAAGTGGGCTTCCTTCTGAAGAGGAAATTGCAAACCAGTTCCCCAAAACATATTCATTAGTACTATTACTAACCCAGATGCAAATATAAACTTGTTATCCATATAGTATTAACTGTGGCATGAAATGGTAATAAATAAGTGTGGGAGGTCAAGTTGATTTTATCACCCATTTCTTTTTAATTTGTATATGATATGTATATATTAGGTGGTCTCATGAGTAAAGAAGTTTATTATTATTTTGTTGTTTTGTAAATTTTATTGGGTTTCTTTGGTTTCGAAATGTTACTTACAGAATGATATGGCTAGTGTTGCATGTATCAGTTTTCAGTTGTTAATAAACAATCACAGAATTAAAATAACGAAGTTGGAAATTAGATCCTTCTAAAACACTACCGGAAGCAAGGTTATAAAGCCGCTGCCCCAAATCGAAGGATATGTGAAGCGGGAGTGAGTGTGTGGCAAAACGATGGTTCCAACATTTCAACTATGAAGACAAAAACACTAAAGATTTACCACGTTCTGGAGGACCTTAACAACAGATTGTAAAGAGAAGATTCCTCTAAGATAAAATATTAATAAACGAACAACTTTTATAATAAAAGTCTCACTTCCAATACCTTGGATGACCTCAGTTATATAATATACCTTATCGTAGAGAAATACACTGAGATAATGGTTAATAAATTCCAAGGACATTTTGAGGAATGATTAAGAGGTAAAGTAACTAGAAGAAGAAACACAAACAATTCTCAAGGGCTGTGCCAACACTCATATAAAGTTATGAATTAAGCAATATATATACACTTATTTCTTCGACTACTTCACGGTAAATGAGATAGAACGTCATTATATGTTTACACATTTGTATTTCAGCATCAATAAGAAGAATAAAACAGAGGAAAGAAATCGTCACATTCACTAGGCAACAAAAAATAATGTTTGAATGTTTCAAGCACATCATGAGGCAATTCCTACTAATTTTGGGTTGAGTAAAACAAATATGGCAATAAAAATTTTTATTAGCTCTAGTTTCTATGATATACACAAGGTGGAAGTATTATATATTACCGGATTGAGAGAAAAGAATACATTTTAATTACATACATGCTAACAACAATGAAAGTACATTTGATTTCTTTAAACTGGTAATTACATGATAAGAGTTATAAATTGCTGGAAAAATACTTCGCAGATAGTCGTATCTGAGGAGAATCATGTGGTGGCCTATTGACTTCGTCGTCTTTTAGCTTGCCTCTTGAGATGGAATTCCGCAGAATCCCTATATAAAGACCAACAGTAATCCGGAAGCAATTACTTCATTCCAACGACCCTGATATTTTTGTTCCATAACAGAAATGTCCTGATGGAATCTCTCCCCATGTTCATCACTAACAGTTCCACAACTAGGAGGGAAAAAGTCTAGGTGGGAGTGGAGAAAATGGATCCTAATGGACATGTTGCATCCAAGGTTATAGTATTTTTGCAGGAGCACTGTCACCGAATGCTTGTAGTTGTCATACGGTATTTTGACAGCTGTGCCAACTCCCCCCAAAAAATTCCCCAAATTTAAAATCTTCACTCTAAAAAATGAAATGTCACTTTATCTTCAAAACAGGAGTTAATCTATCATTTTTATGGTGATTTTTGAATTCATCAGATGGAAATATATGTTAATTCACTATTTTTAAGCACGAAACATTTTCATTGTCGCCCAGTGGTATTAGAAGGCCGATCTGTGTTTGATAGATTAGAAGTTCATGCTGTTGAAGACCAGGAAAATCATACGAATAATATATTCTTCCTTCAAAAGGTGAAAGTTCTTGAAAATCCGGGAAGTTTATGGCTTAACGATATCTCTATTTTTAAGGTGTAAGACCTGTCTGTCTCTAAATTTCCATATATACATTTAATTATATGTTTATGTGGAACTTTGATCAGAATCCGAGAGACTTTTTAAGAAAAGATAGCTACAGAATATATTAATATGAAAAGAGTAGTCGGGTTTGGCAGATAATATTATAACTACCTTTATTAAATCCTTGGAAAATGCTGAAATTAAATGCTCCCTCTGTTTATGGTCTATCAGGATTTTAGTTTTGAAATTATGTTATTGAAAGGCAGACGAGAAAACACAAGCACATGCGTGCGCACATACACACATAAAGTTCTTCCTGTTTTTTTGTTTTTTTTTTTATTTTTTTATTTAGAAAGTCCCAAAGTATAAGTTTACTGTGAAATCCTACTGTACAAATTTGGATGCAATGTCATTGTATCTATAACTGCTATAGCTAATTGATAGTCTGCTATAATTTTAGGATGCAGTGGAGTTCATAAGATAAGAAATTGTGCTGTTGGATTATAGTTAAGTATTTTTAAATTATTAAAGTTAGATGGTCACATAAAATGTAAAGAAGCATGGATAACAATTAATTAAGTGACTGAGAAAATCAAATTTTTCAAACATTCCTTCATTTAAATGATAGTTTAGAATGGGGGGATGTTCTCAGAAATATTGGTGTTATAATTTTAGAAGATATTAACTTAATTACCAAGGTAGGTGTTTGCATCACAATTTGTTTGGTAGTTAAGCAGCTCACTGATATATAGACACACACACACACACACACACACACACACACACACACACACACACACACATACACACACAAACACACACGCGCACAAATTTCAAGGGTAAAGGAAATCTATAACGATGGCTAACTTAGAAAATCTACGCCTTTAACAGATTCAAATGATGAGAAATAAACACCCTCGCATAATGGATAATGTGAGGTTTTACTGATAGGTCTCACGCCCTCCCAATTAATTTCAGCGTGCTCGGTTAAGATGCGCACGCACTCATAGAAATGTACACATCTGTTTTCTCGACAAGGGGTGATACGTTCCTCGATATCATCTGTGTAAATGTAATGGTCTCTGCTATTTTAAGGAGCATCTAGGGTGACAGTTCTGCTGATGGAGTGAGAACATTCAAAATGACTGGGGCGGTCACGAACCAGAAGCTTATCTTCATTGGTTATGCGGTGTTCTTTTAAAAGGACAGTGATTTATTTTCACACTACTAACACATAACTTCTGCACTGTGATTTTAGTGCAGCATGACGAAAAGACGCAGCACTGCAGTGAAACAAACGAGGGCTGATGTCGCCCTGGTGACATTAAAATACCTTTCACCTCCCTGACAACACTCAAGGTTGACATTTGTACTTCCCACTCACATTTATCTACACAATTTTATCGAGATGTTTTACCTGAAATAAAATTTTTCGTATCCACGATCTCTACTTAAAACAACAAGAAAGAAAAATCCTTAAAGCGCAACATTTGGTACTCTACCCAGGTCTTACATTTTCTATAAATTTAATAAAAAAACTAATTTATTTAAACAATTTAAATTCCATAGATTAAATATTCCACAATATATCCTAAGGAGATTACTTTTGTTTTGCCTTTCAAGGTTTCATTGAATAATTACACTGGTTTGCAACCTTCTTCACATCGGGTACAACCTTATCTTTTCTCCTGTATGCCCACATTGCTGTGTTGCTGTTTATGCTAATAAACTGTGAGCTAATTTAAACACTGAAAGTAATTTATTATGAGTGAACCAATAATAATGTTTATAGTTAAACCTCTTGATCCTCTGGTCAAGAAGAATCTTTAAGATCTCACCTGCATATATTTTATATCTAAGCTTGCTCGGCAGAGCTTAATGGATTTTACCTTCAGGGTATGCACGGGTGGTATGAAGAAGGATACAGAATTTTATGTAGTTTTAGTGCTTAGAAATTCTTGCAATTACTATAAGATATGCCGATCAAAATTCTACTGTTAATTTACTCATTGTAGAAAAAATACTTTAACTAATTTCATATTTATCGGTAGCTTTCCGAGATGCAACGCTACACTGGTCTGCTCTCCATGCCTACCAGACGCGGAATAATATAGCGTGACCCTAACTAGCGTGACTGGCGCTTCTTTTAAAATATGTCCGTTGGTGTACCACTGGTTTCAAATATCTTTATTATCTTACTATCTTTTTAATTCTTCTATATCACTTTAGCTACCATTTACGCCATCGGAGCGGATCCTGCCTGTATGGCTTAGCGGCTTGGACAGCGGATGTGTTCCTTTAAATAGCTTCATTTTATACCCAAAGAAATGTAACACTGAATGTAAGTGATTAATCAAAATATTATTAAACCCCATCCAAATCAAAACTAAATATTTGACTAAGAGTTAAATGGGGCGTTTCAAATGACAGAATTAAGAAAAGATATTTGTAAGATATTTTAATGACTAAAACACTATATTTTGAATTCTCCTTTAATCTTTTGTGAAAACCGCTGCTCTTTGATTGGTTAAGTGTAGTTATCCAAAATGTGGATAGAAAAAGGAAAGGTTTTTCCATGAAGGGTACTATATTTTAAGATCCGAAAGTACTTTTTATGGGTAGAGAAAATTTCCTATGTTTATTTGTTTAAGTTTTCAACACTTATACCGTTTCCCAATGGAAACTGTTTATTTATTTTTATGTCCTGGCAGTGCAAAGAAAATGGAATATCAAAGTTATTACATAACCATCAGCTCTTAAAATATTGATGTAGTCCCTTAACGATACTTCCATTTTTATACAATGTAATGGTAATAAAACATTTCTGTACAATAATGTCTCGATTATCGTGATGTACGAGGGCTGTTCAATCAAGAAAATCATAATTTCTTTACGGTCATAATTTTTCGCACTAAAATTCAATCTTACTTTATTCTGCTAGCTTAATGTGAAACAAATATTCCGTAGTAGTTTCATTGTTGGTACACCTGGTTCCCCCCTGTGAGAACCAGGCAAGTTCATTCATGTTCAGTATCGCCTAAAGCTGCAATGGAGGTAACATGCAGTTAAAGTTGATGTTAGAGGAAGATCCGGAGTTTCTTTCTGCTGATGAAACTTGGCTACATCATTTTCATCCTGAGAGCAAACAGCAAAGCTCAGTGTGGAAATCTCCTTCATCACCAATACCCAAAACATAACATATGGTTGATTCTGCTGGGAAAGATATGGTCATCTCATTCTTTGATGTTCATGGAATGGTTTATCAGCATGTTGCACCTGCACACACATAAGTAACTAGACAATACTACAGGGCTGTCCTGAAAACATTGCAAGTCCATATCAGGCACAAAAGACCATATTTTTATGAAGCAGGCTGGATGCTGCACCATGATAATGCGCGGCCACATACTGCCAATTTTGTTGCTGAATATCTTGCAAAAATCAACGTGAAGTGCATCTCTCACCCTCCCTATAGTCCGGATTTAGTCCCATGTGACTTTTTTCTATTCCTTAACTTGAAGAAACGCCTTCGTGGGAGGCATTATCCATCATCAGAAGCAGTAGTGAAGGCTGAGGAGGACATTTTCAAGGATCACTCAAAAATGGTTTCCAGCATGTCTTTGAAGTCCAGCAGAAACGCTGGGTCAAGTCCATCGCATTCAGGGGAGACTATTTTGAGAAGGATCATCAAATATATGAGGATGAGTAAAGGTACGTTCTCAAAAAAATTGTGAACATTCTTTATTGAACAGCCCTCGTATATAGACAAATCTGCGTTTTTAAGAGAGCTTCTGGAGAATGAGTTGATTGATGTGAACATTGAACACAGTTCTGTTTAAAATAACGGTGATTTCTTGGCAAAATTTTCAATAGAGTTGCATAGTATAAAAACAAAACGTCATTGTCGGTTTTCTAAGTGTAATAGTTTCTCGTTATAATTAATACTTCATATAATGTTCTTGTTTTGAGTTAGTTCACATAAATAATGCTAAGTTGATTTCCATATCCATGGATTAAAACAACATCCTCAAAAAATTTAATATAATTTAATTTAATTCCAAGTCAGAAGAGCAAGGCATTAACTAAATATGAACGACAGATATTACAAAATCAGTTAACTCATTGTAGCTAGATTTGCTTTGAACAATAATCTGACATAAAGTGCTGAAGCCAACTGCTTCCAGAAACAAATAGTAATCAGGTCGGGGATTACCCGCGAATATCGAAGGCTTCCAATAAAATTTAATTTAATGTTCCAATGGCTCTCCCTATAGAGCGAGGACAGAGAGAGGACCTCATTCCGTCCCTTTGACGTCATCATGAAACATTTATGAGGCGAGAGCAAAGCTGAGTTTTGTTAATGAGCCATTAGCCCCGATATGTTAGTTTGTTCCAACCCGTGTATACATTTACCCAAACAGTGGCGTAGTGAAAATCCCTCACTGGGGACATTGAACTAGTTGGTTCTCGAAAAGGTCTTTTGTAAAGCTCGATATTCCAGCAATTTTTTAGGTTAGGATTTGGGTCAGAAAGGTACTTAATTTCTTTATTATTTGTGCTTTTAACACAACTTGCTGTTAATTAAACTGATAATATCTTAAGGTGCTATGAATGTTAAAATTAATACTATAGATGTAAGGGGCCAAAGTAATCCATTACTCCGTTAAAAGACCGCAATCAATCTCTCGCTAGGGATCTTAATCTTGTTGACAACATAAATTGCTAGGATCATGTACAGAAAGTGATTGCGATTGAAGGAGCGCAGAAATTAGGTCCATGGCGTTTCCACAGGGATTAATTTATTGTTACTTCCCCTTAGGAGATGGAATAAGGAGAAGAGAGACCACTAGCGGAGCCAGCGGAGCATAGAAACGTACAGAAATCCTTAACATTTGGAGAGATTATCACCGAACGCACCACCGAAGCTTCTTATCAACATCTACGGAGAGCGCAACGAAGGGCATAAATTTCTAGGGTGAAAAGGGAAGAATTACGGAGCGCACGCACCCCTGCAGTTTGTCCACAACCGCCGGAACTATTACTCTGATAACAAAACGTTGGTGATGCCTATAATTTTAGCAAAAGTTAAAAGCATATGGAGACGAATCGCATTGCAGGCTCCAGCGAATCCTTAGCTTGCACCTCTTACCAGCGCTGCCGAATGTGGTATAGTGACCGCGCTTAAAGCATCCCCAGGCGCTTCGCTTTGTAAGGCTGAACTGTTCTCACCCCTAACCATAATGTCATAAACATCTTAGGTTACACTTACCGGGGCGGAGGGTTGAAGGATGTTAGGCTCGCGTTTATAACTGAAAATACCCAGGGTTGCCGTTGTTTAAAATAACATTTAGAAGGAAAAAGACATTCAAGCTGATTTCACTGTACCTAGTCATTTTGATACCGAAATTATGGTTTGCCAGAAGCAAAGAATCATGATAGATGTCAAAGGAATGTTGGTTCTTTGTTACGACAAGGGGCAAGACCAGTTGAGTTGGGGAAAGTGTATAACAAAGCAAAATAAGAAGCAGTGTCAGAAGATTTCTAAAGGAATTGTCACTTGACGTGTATGAATAGGGAATTCTTTGGATCATTTACAATGGCGACCAAAACAGCCACAAAGGGATCTTGGTTGAAAGGGAATTTTGAGAGTGAAAGTTAGAGATATATTACACGCGCAGCTGTGGTCAGGGGGCACTCTTCGGCGTGTAGCCGATGGGGACAGTTCGCGGCTAGGAAGCCATTATAAACAGTCTTCGGCGTGAAGCCGATCTGAAGGGTCTTCGGCGTGCAGCCGCTGAGACAAGAGAGGAGTCTGAGACGTGAAGCCTATTAGAGCGGTCAACTTGTTCTGTCTTGAATATTTGTCGGGTCATCAAAATTTAGTAACTCTAAACCGAGATTGGTAACCCTCGGTCGGCAACTTCCATTTTGATGTTTGAAAAGAAGAAGCAGTGAATAAATAATTTGGAGACGGGCATTCCAGTGTTGTGAAAATCTCCTTCTCACACCCATCCACGCATACCCTGAGAGAAACCTCATTGCTCGACAATCATATTTGTCATCGTTCACCAATACTATTTGCTTCAAATTGGCGCACAACGTGGAGCTGTGGTAACCCTTGATCGCCACCATCCTCATATTTGCTTCAAACTGGCGTTCCAACGTGGAACTTGTGTACACCCATAAACATTTTGCTTCAATTTGGTTTATTTATTGATATTTTCAAATTAATTTTAAATAATTAATGTATTCTATAATAACACACAATGTTACACCACTTTATAACATAACTGAAAAGAGAAATATTACCTATGCTGTTATGGTGTAGTGCTTATATTACCAACGAGAACTAAATGCGTATTATTAACTTAATATCCAAGGAAAGTTTATTAAAACATCATTACAATTTTAAAGAGGTTAAATTGCATCAGTGTGCATGAATTAATGTGGGATATTTACTTGCAGATTACAGAAACACTTTGGATATGCGGTAGTTAATAATAATTTATAAGCAAAGATTGCATGTTAAACCTTTGTTTATCGCAATCGTAAGCTGATTTATCCTAAAAAATTTCCTATATTCTATGGCAGCTACAGGTGGTGAATTTCAGATGGTTTAGCAAAGCAGTAAATACTTCAAAAGTAAGTAAAAGAAATAAGGATTTAAAGAAAAACTAGTAAGGAAACTCAATTGTCCTTTTTAAATGCTGTAACCTTTTTACAAGGATGTCTGCTAATTTTACAAGTTTGAATAAAGTTAAGCCGTGTAAGTTTTGGGGGGTGGGGGCTTCTGAAAAACATAGTTTAAATAAATAATCACGTACATTCTCGATGCTAATAATAATATGTCATAACTTTAGAACTCGATAAAAGTTGGGTATATATATTAGAAGTATGAATGGAAATCATGTTAGCATATCCATGTTAGGGGCAATACCTACGACCTCCACATCTTAATTACATTACGCAAGTATTAAACGCCAATAACTATTAAACACTAGTAAGTTTATAAAACTATACTAAGTAAAACTCTATGTAACTTCTATAAATATAAGAAGCTTTATTAACAAACATAAGAAGCACGTGTGCACAATCTAAGCTAGTTGAAGGTACTGCAGTTCTAAAGACACAAGAAAAATATTGCAACAGCGGTTTAAGTTGGTGAACGTATTAAGAAGGACCACCCCATGAGAGACCGTTGTAATTGCTTACATGTGAAAATGTATGGTCGGAAGGGAAAGCTTTGATGCCACATGGGATGGAATGAACGCGGCTGCTATACACGCATCTCAGGCTCCTGAACTGAGAACATTATCTTCGTTAATTACACTGGAATAAATATTTGAAAATGACAGATGCCAATCTTATACTAATAAAGACTTTAATTTTTTGATCATGCCTGTTAAATAATCCGTCCCTACGATACATAGAACGCGAGCGATGCACATTTTATCTTCACATGGTTATGTTTACCCATGACGTCAGATTTACAGCACGACCATCAGCGGTGCATACGTCGAAAACAGGCTCAGCGGACTAGTGAAGCATTGTCTTTCAAGTGTATGCATATGCAAGGTCAAGGCGTAGTATAAGGCTACTGTTTTGTTTCCTTTCGCTGTGAGACGGTTGGAATACTCAGGATGTCTGCAGTTATTTACATTTGCAAGCAATAATAGTACGGTCCATGTATACTATACCTATGGAAAACTGCACACACCTCCGGCCTTTATTTATTATGAACATATATTTTCTCCAGTGTTTGTGATTGGAGTGTACCTCGAAGCTGGGACAAGATTTTTCGATCAACAACCGTCAAGTGATTAATTTTCTCAGGGCGGACACTTATATTTAATGTGAACAACTTTTAATGAAAGCTCTCCAATTCATAATATTAGGCAACTGTAGCTTATGGTGTAGGTAGAGCACACACAGTGTCAGGAATTTGTACTGAAGCAGCTTCATCCTTGGAAAAAGGGGCCGTGCCTGTGTTTCAATCTCCACAAAGTTGGAAAGCAAGCAACTGGATTGGAAACCGTGCTTGCTGTTCCACTGCTATGACTTGCGTTAAGGTAAGATTTTAATGTTTTAGGAATATTTAATGTGTTGTTTAATACGGGAAAAGTAGGCAGAACCTTTCCTGACGGGTAAAACTTGCTTTGTGTACAGAACCTCTGCCGGTAGACGCAATTTGCTTGGCAACAGCGCTCCCCGAGCAATGGCCAGCATTCACATGTCTTTAGCCTTTATTATCGGTATACTGACAAGAGAAACTACGGAAAAGTTATGTCTCAGTGGTCGAGGTCAAGTAGCTTCGAGTGTAGAACCTGACCTCCCGAAACCAACTTTTCAACTAGTCTTCACTGTTGATCTATTTTGGAAGAACCTCTTTACCACCTACAACACAGCCCTAGATTAACCACGGTCTTGGTTTTTATTCAAGACCAAAATATACATAATAGCAATTGGACAAAGGTAAAGCCTAACTGAGGGACGAAAGGGAAGGTGTACCTAATTATTTCAGTTGAATAGTGAGGGCATGCTACTTCCACACCAGTTGCTTGATTATTCCATATGTATTTGTTTTATGACAAAAGGTTTACCCAAAACATAAGTCTATGAATAAGCGTCATGTTCAGACTCTCGATCGGAAGAATTGCAGAAAAACATAAAGTGGAGTGGTGATATAGAGACTGAAGGACAAGGACACTTTAGTAACATAAACTATTGCGTAATTTATTGGCCCGATTCCAAGCACCCTACTTATTTGTAGCATTCCAGAAATTCAATGCCCAATGTTTAAGGACATTAATTAATCTTCTTGCTGCATGTTTGGATGTTTCTGCCCTTTGTTGTGTGCATATATCTGTATTGTTCTTACCATTCATTAATATATCTTCCTATATCTCTGCTTTCTGTTGGTTTATATGTAATTTACAAATTATGCAAATTTTTAACATACCATTTTCTGTGCATAGATTATTCATGCTGTTTTTCATATACTTTTATTTATAGTTTTATATACTCTCAAACTTTCCTTTTCTTTATGTGTTCGACGTTTTCTATATTCTGCAAATATGCTCAAGAATCTTACTACCCTTGCTTGGAGTCCATTTCAATTTTGTTCATAATACTGTTACGTAAGCGGCAGTCTACAATGCCGATCAATAAACGATGGCCGGCGGAGGGAGGGGAGACTTCGTTTACCCCTCCTCCTACCGCTCGAAGGAGCGCGAAGCTTCGAGAATGTTTCCCCCTCCATAAAAGGAGTCTCGGGAAACTTCGGGCCGCGATCAATACCGGAGGCGACAGTCAGTTCTGTTGAGTTAGCCGCGGCGGGCAGAATTGTGGTCGCGCTGAGCGTACGTGTAAAGACGAACCGGCTTATTTGTAATTGTGTAAATTAGGAATTGTAATTGTGACATTAGAATAAGGTGGAAATAAAGTACATTTTGAGTGGTGTAATTGAAGCTTTTAATTTTACGAACCCACAAAGTCACAACTGGCGTCAGAAGTGGGATAACGGCCATGGAATCGGCACTGGAAAAGATTTTACAGAAAATGGAAGAAATGAAGATGGCCAACGACAACATCGCCGAGAAGATGGAAGAAATGAAGGCGGAACTAACAGCAAAGATGGAAGCCACAAACAGCAGCCTGACCGCGAAGATGGAAGCCACAAAAAGCAGCCTGACCGCGAAGATGACCGAATTGACCACGGAGATGAAAGCGGCAAACAAGGCCCTTACCGTGAAGTTCGAAGAGCAGCTGACCGGCGTGAGAGATGACGTCACAGAGCTCGGCAAGCGGATGGGTCAAGTGGACGAGCGCGTCGAAGATTTGGCAAGCCGCGTTGGCGAGCTGGAGGGAAAGGCTGACAGCAACGCAAAGTCCCTGAACGCCACGGTGGAGGACGTCGTCGGCAGGAGGTTAAAGGATTTGAAGGTCGACGCACCGGGACGCGACACAACATCGGCGCGCGTCACACCTCCGAAATATGACGGCGCGTCAACGTTTGAGGTCTTCCGCCGCCAATTTACCGCAGTGGCCAAGCACAACAAATGGTCACCAGAGGAGGAGGCCACACAGTTAATAGCCAGCTTCTAGGGACGGGCTGCGGAAGCCCTAAACGCGGTACAGACAACGGCGGCGTCCAAGGACATCTGGGAGGCCCTGGAGATTAGTTTTGGAAACCACCGCTTAGCCGCAGCGTACCGTAGCCAGCTAAAACAAGGTCGCAGCAGCCAGGGGATACGCTGCAGGAGTTGGCCCTGGCAGTAGAACAACTGGCTAGTAAGGCCCTAGTCGACCTCCCACCAGAGTTCATATCCCGGGAAGCTGCCTACACATTCGTTGACGGGGTGCTGGACATGGAGATTCGCCATCGCCTAATGCTCGGAGATTATAAAACAATCCACGAGGCGCTGACGGCACCATTAAGGATGGAGGCGGCCAAGGTAACAGCTATCCCGTCGTCGAAAACGAGGACTGTGCGCTACGCCGGAGATAGAAGACCAGCCGAGGGACGCCGGCGAACACCTAGTGGCCTGTGTTGGAAGTGTGGACAGCCCGGGCACCTGCAGAGAGACTGCCCACACCAGGAAGGGCAGCCGGAAGAACGAGTAAGGCCCGGCGTGGAGAGGGACACGTCGGCGCCATTACCACCATCCCCTCGAGTGACACTGCGCGCCGTCAGCCGCCGTATGGATGACAGTCTCATCGTGGAAGGTTGGGTGAGAGGGAAGCTGTGCCGCGTGCTGGTGGACACTGGGGCAGCCGTGACCATCATCAGACCTGACGTGGCGAATGGTTTGCCGACGAGGAAACCGAGCCGACCATACCAGCTTGTGTTGGCATCGGGTGACACCTTGCCTGTGGAGAAGGAGGCCCTGCTGGAGCTGAACTTGGGACGGAGTGCCATGCGTCTGTGGGTGTTCGTCGCGAAGGTGGCTGAGGAGGTGATTCTGGGACCGGATGCCCTCAGGAGCCACGAGGTGACGGTCGATGTCGTCAGGAAGGTCCTGCGGCTCAAAGGAGAAGAGGTTATACTCCGTCAACCCAAAGAGCGCCTTGGAATCGGAGGGTCATCTTGAACGAAGACGTGGTTGTCCCCGCGAGAAGCGAGGTGATGGTGACTGCGCGACCAGAAGGCCAGACAGCAGGTTGGGCTCAGAGGCTGCAGGAGTACGACTTCACCTCGGGATATCGTAGAGGGAAGAGCCACGGTAACGCGGACGCTATGTCCCGAAGAACCTGTCCAGAAGAGTGCGGCCAATGCACAAGAGTGGAGAAGGAGCGTGCCGCAGCAGTTCGAGTAGTCACGGCAGTGCCTGCGGATGGCTGGGATAGCGCAGGCCTGAGGAGGGAGCAGCTGGTGGACGCAGACTTCTGGCCACTCTTGAGGGAAGTGGGGGCAGGGACGAGACCAACCTGGGCAGACATCGCACCGAGGAGCACCACCTACAAGTCTTACTGGGCCCAATGGGACTCGCTGAAGACCAGAGAGGTTGTGCTGTTCCGGGTATGGGAATCACCCGATGGGAAGACGCAGAGAGAATAGTTGGTACTTCCCCGGAATAAGGTCTCGGAAGTCTTGGAAGAAATGCACGCCGGTACTTCAGGAGGATACCTGGGAGTGAACCGGACGATTGACAAACTACGGCAGCACTACTACTGGCTGAGGCTCCGAGCAGACGCTGAGGGATGGTGCCGTCAATGTCACGCGTGCGCGGCGATTCGCGGCCCCCAGACTAGGAGTCGGGGTCGCATGCAACAGTACAACGTGGGAGCGCCATTCGAACGGATCGCCGATGACATTGCTGGACCGTTCCCAATATCCGACCGAGGCAAAAAGTGCCTGATGGTAGTCGTGGACTACTTCACTAGGTGGCCGGAGGTGTATGCCATTCCGAACCAAGAGGCAAGGACAATCACAGACTGCCTCGTGGAGCAAGTGTTTTGCCGATTTGGGGTACTATTAGAGCTGCACAGTGACCATGGCACCAATTTTGAGTCCAACCTGATGAAGGAGACTCTAGAGAGACTTGGGGTTAACAAGACCCGCACAACACCTCTACATCCCCAGTCGGATGGCATGGTCGAAAGGTACATCAAGGCCTTAGAGGAACACTTGAGCAAGGTCGTGGCCAGCCATCAGTGAGACTGGGACGTCAAGGTGCCACTGTTCTTGCTGGCCTACCGCTCATCAACACACGACACCACGGGGATTACGCCAGCCAGCTTAATATTCGGCCGAGAGTTACGCCTCTCCTGTTACCTGGCTTTTGGTAGCCCTCCGGGGGTGAAACAGCCAGCGACGGAGTATGTGGAGAACCTGTTGGACCACCTCCACGACATGCACGAGATGGCTCGCCAGAACATCCAGAAGGCGAGCGACCGCATGAAAGCCCGATACGACAGGCAAGCCAACAGCCAAGGGTTCCAGCAAGGTAACCTGGTCTGTTTGTACTGCCCTACCCGGACCAAGGGAGGCTGCCCGAAGCATCAGCAGCCATGGCAAGGACCGTACCGTGTGGTGAAGAGGATTAACGACGTGGTCTACCGCATCCAGAAGGTGCCCCGAGGAAAGATGTTGGTGGTACACCTGGATCGCCTGGCCCGCTACGATGGCGCTGTTCGGGACGACCAGCCTTAAGGAGGGAGCAGTGTTACGTAAGCGGCAGCCTACGATGCCGATCAATAAACGACGGCCGGCGGAGGGAGGGGAGACTTCGTTTACCCCTCCTCCTACCGCTCGAAGGAGCGCGAAGCTTCGAGAATGTTTTCCCCCTCCATAAAAGGAGTCTCGGGAAACTTCGGGCCGCGATCAATACCGGAGGCGACAGTCAGTTGTGTTGAGTTAGCTGCGGCGGGCATAAGTGTAGTCGCACTGAGCGTACGTGTAAAGACGAACTGGCTAAGTTGTAATTGTGTAAATTACGAAATTGTAATTGTGACATTAGCATAAGGTGGAAATATAGAACATTTTGAGTGGTGTAATTGAACTTTTTAATTTTACGAACCCACAAAGTCACAATACATTTTGACCATCTGATGTAATAAAAAAGAATGAAGAATAGAAGAAGAACGAGAAAGGAGAAGAAATAAATAATAATACCAAGAATACAATATCTGCCTCACTTTCGAAAGTTTTCGAGTTGAAATCTGGGTCAGGGTCAGTTATCTAGTTAAGGTTATTTCCAGGGGTTTCCCTAATCCTGAAAGACGAATTTCGAGTAACTCTAAGCTCTATGGATCTTGGGTTTATTTAAGTGTCATTTCAGCCATTTCATTCTCCGTATGCTACTTGACGTTGTAGGAGGTAAATTTAAATAAATAGATAAATAAACACGAGGGCTGTTCAATAAAGAATGATCATAATTTTTTACGCTTATAAATTTTATTATACTCTGTTAGCTAAATGTGTAACAAACATGCCGTAGTAGTTTCATTGTTAGTACACCTGGTTCCCGCCTGTGAGAACCAGGCGAGTTCAGACATGTTCAGTATAGCCCACCGTTGCAATGGAAGCAACATGCAGTTAAAATTGACATTAGAGGAAGATCCAGAGATTCTTTCAAACGTAATCACTGCTGATGAAACTGGGCTACATCATTTTGATCCTGAGAGCAAACAGCAAAGCTCAGTGTGGAAATGTCCTACATCATCAACCCCCCAAAAAGCAAATGTGGTTGCTTCTGCTGGGAAAGTTATGGTCATCTCATTCTTTGATATTCATGGAATGGTTTATCAGCATGTTGTACCTGCACGCACATCAGTAACTGGACAATACTACAGGGATGTCCTGAAAACATTGCAAGTCTATCTGGCGTAAAAGACCACATTTCCGTGAAGCAGGCTGGATGCTGCATCACGATATTGCGCGGCCGCATATTGCCAATGTTGTTGCTGAATATCTTGCAAAAATCAACGTGAAGTGCATCCCTTACCCTCCCTATAGTTCGCATTTAGCCCCATGTGACATATTTCTGTTCCCTATCTTAAAGAAAAGCCTTCGTTGGAGGATTTATCCATCAGTACAAGCAGTGGTGAAGGCTGCATAGGCGATTATGAAGGATCTCTCAAAAATTGGTTTCCAGCACGTCTTTGAAGACTGGCAGAAATGCTGAGGCAAGTGCATCGCATTCAGGGCAGACTATTTTGAGAAGGACCATAAAAATTATGAGGATGAGTAGAGGTACGTTGTCAAAAAATTGTAATCATTCTTTATTGATCAGCCCTGGTACATCAAAACGATCTATAGTACATTTGTTACTGATATTTTATGCAACTTCATTGCTTTATCCCTTTGTACTGCAATTTAAGGAATACTTTAAGATATTGTTCAAGTAAATAAATATTTCCATGTCTTGGCTTCATAAGTTGTGGCTTATACGTCACAAATATTTCTGTTCATCCTTCTGTAATACAGATTGTAGCATACAAGACCTTTCAATCTGCAATTTATTTGCCTATAAACGTTGTAGCTTTATGTAATCACCTAATCACCTATAGAAAAGCCCTGTAAGGAATATGCTGGGGGACAAGGGCAGTGAATGTGTTTGGCAGAGAACGCTTGCTATACAAGGAGCAGACCGTTAAAAAACATGCCCCTATTCACTCTGTACCTTAAAGCCGAGAGGATTCATTCACAAAAGTAGAAGCCGTCAGAATGTTTTTGAATGATCTGTAACTGTACTGACATGGGGTGTCATAAACCTGTCCAGGGAGGTTGTGGGGACCTTCTGCAATCCCCCTGCGTCTCAGGCCTCGGAGTGTTTCTCTCCTGTGGTGGAGTATACTAGCAGAACCAATAGCTAAGCTTCTGTTACTGTGTAAAACGTTACTGTCTCCCATTCCCATCTCTCTCTCTCTCTCTCTCTCTCTCTCTCTCTCTCTCTCTCTCTCTCTCTCTCTCTCTCTCTCTCTCTCTCTCTCTCTCTCCCTCTCTCTCTCTTATAGTTTTCTGTTCCTCTTTCTCACTGCCCCTAGGTGCCTAGGTCTTTCTCTCCCCTTTTTACATTGCTTTTACATATACGATTGTGATGTTTTAAAAGGCAGGTTGAAACTGTTTTACTGATATATTTAACACTGTTAAATAAGTTAATTACAAAGAGTGTTAAAGCCATTATGCTTATGAAAATTTCCCACATTTTAGCACAAAAAAATTATAAGTGAGATATTGTACAATATTGTTTTTCTCTTTTGTTTCCTATTAGAACCCTCAAATTTGGTGAATATTGCTAACCTGTTTTCTGGTTGCGACCTAATATATTTTTTTTTTCTGGATTGAAAGGGTAACTGTTTTGCTTTTCAATACATAGTTTAAAATTCCTCTTAGTTATTTCAGGCTAGCCCATATACAATATGCATTATTGTTTAGAAAATCTAAAATAGTAAACAATCAGAAGAATGTGACTTCAATGTCATTAAAGTTTGGTACCATAAATTGAAGCATAAGGCGTCAAACTCAGTGAGACATACACACAAATAGCTCATAATACGAGGCGTGTCCGTAAAATAAAGTCTCCAAGCCACTGGCGCCGTGAGGAATGTTATTACGCGAGCTCCGGCAACGCTGTCGTGTAGCTTGGTTTCACTTCTTCAAATTCCCACCACAACGAACACGTTGCAACCATTAGTCTTGGCTGGGCAGCCGTTTGCAATGTAACTTCCTATCATTTCCTCCACGAAGTGCGAGTTGTGTGCAGTCATCTGTTTTTGAGTGCCAAGGGCACTACCCCCACTGAAATTCATCGTCAGTTATGCGAACTCACAGTGTATGGACGTCAAAAGCGCGCGAAAGGGGCCAGAGAGTTCAAAGACGGACGTACAGACGTCCATGACGAACAGCGTTCTGGTCGGCCTTCTGTTTCAGCCGAAACAATTGCAAAAGTGGAGCAAGAAATGCTTAAAGATCGGCGTGTGACAGTTCGCGAGCTGTGCGAACATATCCCTGAAGTCAGAAGGATTACGATTGACAAGTTTTTGACCAAAAATTTGTATTATCGCAAGTCTGATCTCCTGGGCCAGTTTGGATGAGACATCCTCACCCATCCTCCCTACAGTCCAGACTTAGCACCTAGTGATTATCATCTGTTTCCTGAGTTGAAGTCACACCTGGGTGGAACTCATTTCCAGACCGACGATGATTTGAAAAACGAGGTTGAGCGCTACCTGCGCAACTTGGCGGGAGAGAGCTATGACAAGGGTATACAAGAACTGCCACAGGACATGCAAAGGTGCATCGATCGCAATAGTGATTAGGTTGAAAAATAGCTGTTAAGTTCCGCCTTTCCATCAATGTAACATTCATTGACAATAAACATATTTTCTATATTAAAAAAAATGGGGACCTTATTTTAAGGACACACCTCGTACATAAATACTTTAGACTGAATCTAGCTTCCAAATCCAGAGACCTCGTGTTTAATTAGACTAGAAGACGGATAATTTTGTTCATTCAGGGTTTCTCCCCGTGAGAGAAAGCATTATGGTGCTATTAGTCTTAGCTCTTTTTATAATATGTGAACAGAGGTCATCGATTTCCCTATTACTGTTTTAATTGTTTCTCTTGATTTTGTCTAAAGTGAAACATTGGGATTAAAGATCCGATGCAATACCTCAATGACTGAAGGAAACCACGACAAAGTTCCAGCTAGTCCATAGAATTTTTACCCGGGGCTTTCCAAAAGTGAAACCTGTTGCTTGTTTATTTTATTAGTTGTACTTCGCTGCATTGCAAAGTATATGTGAAAAGTATTTACTTCAGCAACAACCTGCTTAATTAAACTTAAGAAAGCCAAAACATTAGCATATTGTTATCAAAAGCATAGTCAAGTACTTCGTATCATAACGGTCTAAATTGCAATTGTATATGTGAATAACTTCTTTTTGATTATGCATATATGGAAAATCAAAATTTATTGTGTGGTAACTTCCTCAAGGTTCGTTACTTATTGATAAGAACAAAAACAAAAGCTGAGAATGAAAGAGGAACACGAGAGAGTTCAGAACAATTTCTATTTCGGAATCAAATATATGATGCATTAAGATAAAACAAGGATGAAAAACTTTGGTCCACAGAACTATGTATCAGATTCACACGCAGCACTGCGTTCAAATTTGCAAACCTGTGGTTAGCGTGCACCCGAGAACTGACCACCAGAGGGGCTGTAAAAAGGGTAAAAATAATCAATGGTCATAACTCAATGTGGAATTGCATTGTTTCATTTAGTCTTTAACAAGGTATAAATAATAATGATTGGCAGGATATTATTGTTAATGTAGTTAGTCATACTGTACCTCGAAATGTTAAGTATGTTGTACTGCAGACCTTGAGGACCTTGGCCTAGTACCTAATGCCCACATACTCAAACCAAAATTAAGTTTACATTTTATCAGCTGATTAATACCTATCGCCTGCTGCGCGATAGTAAATTTTGTCCCGCACCCAGTCTGCGTGTACCTGCTTGCCGAATCGCAATAAAGACGACTTACAAGCAAGTATGCACGTAGCGAAGAAAAAATCCGCTGCATTTAGGCCCTTGTGCTTACAAGAAGGCAAGAGCAAGTACACTGATAAGATAAAAATTGCACATTCTTGTAAATTTTCTCATTTAATATTTCCTGAACACTAGTGTATTAAAAATAAGATATTAGTGAAATATCCTACTCTGTAAATAAATAAATTAATTGTGTTTCACCGTGAAACTTTTAGAAGCGGTAGTCGAGATACGGGTAGTTTTATTTTCGATTTAGTTTAATAAAACATCCAGCTCAGTGTGCAACATCAATGTCCCAATGATGAGAGGGTCTTTGCCAAAACTTGTGCTTTTTACAAGAGGTCAAACTTTCCACTGGAAACATTAGATGGCACCTACAGCATTCAAGGTTGCCAAGACTTAAAATATAAGAAGTTCCCTGTATGGGTTTTATATACACCCACGTAGACAATAAGTATTTGATCCCCAAACTAGAACCATAATGACAATTGAACCTGAACCCGAAGAACTTGAGAGGGGAATTGCTGATGTGCTCTATGTTGGATGGCTCCGTAAGCATTAACAAGAGATTATTTACAAGTGCCACTACGAGTCAGATCGCCAGCACGGTGCAACGGTACAAATATTTTTTGTCAGGTGCACAAGGTTCAGCCATATAAACAACGCATCTTTAAATGTATAGTTGCACTATGTATTTAAATGTTACTAAAGTGCCCCTGAACTCATCCAGATCTAGGGAGTGCCTTGTAGAAACACTATGCATCTCTGGAATACAGTTACTAAGTTGATTTTGAACTAGATGTTTCTAGTGCTCTACCTTATCCATAGCTACGCTCCCAGTTACTGATGGGGTTGAGGGTAAAACCCCTTACCATTTAAACCCCTACAAAACGTCGAAGTTTTGTAATATAGCAATATACTAGTATAGAAATGTGTAATTTTGATCTCGTGATTACAATGTGTACTGAAATTGAATGAATGCTCCACCGTTTTTATTTCCATTCCAGTACATCCACTATGCCAATCCTATTCATCCTCCGATTGCCGGCAGTTTGAACTAGTTTCCGCTCGAAATAAAAAGGAAATGGAAATATACACAAGGCTTCAATATAAGGTAAAAGCTTATAAATTTACTTGACGAATAGGAGTTTTGTAAAATATTTTCAAAATTTTGATCCGATTCAACCGCGGCTTACCTTACTCTTTGACTAACAGTGGTGCTTAAGCGAGACATCACAATACCACACAAAAGTAACATAAAAGATCCAACATATTTAACCAGCCTACCCATTATCAAATGTGCATAAATGCTATGCTAAACACGCAAGTTTTAAGTAACAATACAAAATTCATAAACCCTTTCTTTGTCTTACAGTCTTATGTTGCATTACTAAGTGACAACATAAACACTCTTGTAGTATCATTCTTCTATTCTCATTCTCCTGTTACTACTTTACATCTCTGTTAGGTGAATAGACCACCCCATCCCCCTACCATATCACATTCACGATAATTAAAACTTGGTGCTGTTTACAATGTGCACGTTTTATTATTCTGGTTTCTACTTTGTGTTGTCTTACAAATGCTATATGTGATAGGGGTTTATTCTCTTATATCAGTTGCTTCACAAGAAATCACCTTTTTCTTTTCTGTCACTACTTCCTGTGTAAAAAACTTGTACTGTGTCGCGGATCAATAGTTTTCAATTTCTTAAAATTGCTTTTGTAATATTCTCTCCTGTTGTTTCTTGCAATATGGTCAGTAAAGAAATTGAGGGAGTGTTTTAAGGTGCATGATTTCTAAGGTGCTTTAACTTACCCAACTCTTCAAACCTTAAGAACCCAAGTTGGAATCTCGATTAGTCTAAGGCTTGGATACTGCGGTTACGGGCTGTTCCCTCATAACAAATGAAGATTATATATATATATATATATATATATATATATATATATATACATATATATATGAAACTGATAATACTTGGATAACATTTTAATTTAAATGCAAACTCATATTTCACATGTTACGAGTGCTGTTCAGTAAAGAATAATCACAAACTTTTTTTGACACCGTACCTGTACTCATCCTCATAATTTTGATGGTCCTTCTCAAAATAGTCTCCCCTGAATAGGTTGACCTTGTCTCAGAGTTTCTGCCAGTCTTCAAAGACATGCTGGAAGCAGTTTTTTTTTTTCAGAGATCCTACAAAATCACTTCCGCAGCCTTCACCACTGCTTCTGATTATGGATAATGCCTCCCACGAAAGCGTTTCTATAAGTTAGGGAATAGAAAAAGTCACATGGGGCTAAATCCGGATTATAGGGAGGGTGAGGGATGCACTTCACGTTAATTTTTGCAAGATATTCAGCAACAACATTGGCAATACGCAGCCGCGCATTATCGTAGTGCAGCATCCAGCCTGCTTCACGGAAATGTGGTCTCTTGCGCCTGATATGGACTTGCAATGTTTTCAGGACATCCCTGTATTATTGTCCAGTTACTGATGTGTGTGCAGGTAAAACATGGTGATAAACCATTCCATGAATATCAAAGAATGACATGACCATAATTTTCCCAGCAGAAGTAACCACTTTTGCTTTTTTGGGAGTTGGTGATGAAGGAGATTTCCACACTGGGCTTTGCTGTTGCTCTCAGGATCAAAATGATGTAGCCAAGTTTCATCAGCAGTGTTTACGTTTGAAAGAATATCCAGATCTTCCTCTAACATCAACTTTAACTGCATGTTACCTCCATTGCAGCGGTAGGCGATAATGAACATGTGTGAACTTGCCTGTTTATCACAGGCGGGAACCAGGAGTACCAAAAATGAAACTACTACGGCGTGTTTGTTTCACATTAAGCTAACAGAATATAATACGATTGAAGTTTAGTGCGAAATTTATGATCGTAATAAAATTATAATCATTCTTTATTGAACAGCCCTGGTATATCTAAGGGCAGGGGAATACTGGAATTCACTAGACTTTAAGGAGAGTCACATCTTTTAAAAGAGCTAGTTGCTATGTCATAGCTATGAAATTCCATTCTGTTTGCATGGTCAAGAGGTAAAACATCAACAAGGTAAATAATTATATTTGAGGAAACGTTAAGTGTTGGAAAGTTCCGGAAAATAACAAGGGATATATCGGAAATGGTTCATTCCACAAAAAAATATGTTTTATATAAATTATAATTTACATTTATTGTGGTGTATGATATTATTCCATCGATATATCTTGTAGTATACCAGTGAAGAAAACTTCTTTAATTTTTGAAATGTTCCATGTAAGGGTTAGCTTGGAATGAGGAAGTTCCAAGTGTACACCTGGAAGATGCTTAACAGGGGTAACTAGTTTAATATTTAAGATACTTTTTAATTTTATAATTTATTTGTGCTATTCACACAAGCGGAACATTTACTCAAAGTGCTCCTTTAGTTCTAGAGGCCCTTCTATCGTTTATTTCCACTGAAGTACTCATATCACATTTGTGAGGGGATTGCAATAGCTTCTGCACTTACAAATTATGTGGTAGAGTAAGTAATAGTTATTGATGGAAAATTTCTTGTACGAATTAAAATTTATTTTCACTGTAAATACTAAATACATTAATCCCTTTTAGATAAGCGTGCATTAATATATTTGGATGAATTGAGCACATAAAACAAAATTATTAATTTCAATAAAACAATATGAATGATGAAAGCAAATTAGAAGCTTCCCTTAGTGAAAAGAGCTACCAGAGGTTGATTTTATGAAACATTTGCAAGATTTATACATCAGCAAGGCATTGATATAAAGGATATGAGAGGAAAGCAGCATAAAAATATTAAAATAAACTTCACGAAATTCACAAGAGGTTACACCATATAGAATAATATTAGGACTAATACTACTACCAACCACATGAAGACAGAACAGTACATACCAGAATGGCAGGATGAATGAATGAATCAGTTACGATAAATGTTTTCTACGAGGGCTGTTCAATAAAGAATGATCACAATTTTTTTTGACAACATCCCTTTACTCATCCTCATAATATTGATGGTCCTTCTTAATATAGTCTCCCCTGAATGCGATGCAACTGTCCCAACCTTTCTGCCAGTCTTCAAAGACATGCTGGAAACCATTTTTGAGAGATCCTTTAAAATTGCCCCCGCAGATTTCACCACTGCTTCTGATAATGGATAATGCCTCCCACGAAGGCGTTTCTTCAAGTTAGGGAATAGAAAAATGTGACGCGGCTAAAGTTCGACTATAGAAGGGTGAGGGATGCACTTCACTTTGATTTTTGCAAGATATTCAGAAACATTATTGGCCATATGCGGGCGCGCATTATCGTGGTGCAGCATCCAGCCTGCTTCATGGAAATGTGATCTTTTGCGTCTGATATGGACTTGCAATGTCTTTAGGACATCCCTGTAGTATTTTCCAGTTACTGATGTGTGTGCAGGCACAACATGCTGATAAACCTTCCGAGATGACCATAACTTTCCCAGCAGAAGCAACTACTTTTGCTTCTTGGGGGTTGGTGATGAAGGAGATTTCCACTCTGAGCTTTGATGTTTGCTCTCAGTATCAAAATGATGTAGCCAAGTTTCATCAGCAGTGATTACGTTTGAAAGAAACTCCGGATCTTCCTCTAAAATCAACTGTAACTGCATGTTACCTCCATTGCAGCGGTAGACGATACAGAACATGTCTGAACTTGCCTGGTTCTCACAGGCGGGAGTCGTGTTTGTTTCACATTAAGCTAATAGAATATAATAAGATTGAATTTTAGTGCGAAAAACTATGACCGCAAAAATATTATGATCATTCTTTATCGAACAGCCCTCGTAATAGAGTTCCCAAAGCCATTCTTTAGTATCGCTTAATAAGAAAGAGAACTATGGATTGCGTAAGGAACTGGAACACTGGATGCAACGAACTGTCACGAACTCATAATTCTTTTGAAATATTTCCATTTATCCAAATCACAGTTGCTGCAAAATAATAACATTTTACACGTATTCTTATTTGTAAGAATATTATTTTAATCCTATCATATGAGTATAGCTAGAAAGACTAACACTTGTGAGCAAGAAGAAGATCTGAGTATATTGGAAACTCTACAAAAGAGTTCATTTGAGTATAATTCTACCTACTTCGCTCGCCGGTAGTAGGGGTATTAAATGATTTAAACATATTATATGTTGTTCATGATATAGCATATTGTCGCGGCTTTTGTACACAATAAGGAGATAAGGACAATGCCGGAACAAATAAAGATAGCGCGAGAATAAATACCTGCCGGCACAGATAGGGTTACGCTTCTGGAAGGTATTAGAACATTCGATTCCTGTTTGGTACAGAAATCTCTCGAAATTATCAGTGAGGTATTTAAGGGAGCGACTACTCGCCAAGAGGAGGAGCTTTTGTAAAGCCATGTAACCAGAGAGTTGTAAAACAGTGAGGCAAGCAGTAAACTGCTGTAGAGTGTTGTTGTAACGAGAGCTGCTTGTTATTGTCATCGAACTTGGTAGATTGTGTAGTATATGTGATGTAATGTTGTTACGTGAGAATTGAACAGTGTATTTCTACGGAAATAAAGAACATTTAGAATTTCGTCAAATTGGACTTTTAATTCTACGAACCCGCAAAACCACAATATTATAAAAAGCCAAGAAATACATACTTTCTGTAATACATTATTCATTAATTTTTTATTATTCCATCCATGTTACGTTATTATTCGAACATTCACTGATATGCAAAATTTAACTTTTTTGTCTGGGATTTTATTTTAAAATATCATGATCCCTAATTTGAGTGTGCTAGATCAGAATAGCCCACCTCGGTAGCGTGGTGGTAGCGTGTCTGCCTCACATTCAAAATGTCCTGAGTTCGAATCTCGGTCAGGGTGAGTTACCCGGATAAGGTTTTTCTGGGGTTTTCCCTTATTCTGAAAGACGCATGTCAGGTAACTCTAAGCTCTATGGACCCTAGGCTAACTTGAGCATCATTTCACCCAATCCTTTCATCGTCCTATGTGACTTAACGTTGGAGGACGTAAATCACAAAAAACAAACAATGGATCAGAATATGAACTTAGTTTTTCTCCGTCACATACCAATTTTTCACAATATAGGAAGTAGTAAAATATGCATTTTTATACTAGCCTCTATCGAGTGTATGTTATATTATTAAATAAAAGTTAATAAATTCATAACTGTGAACAAAACACCTTCTGAATTAACTAATGTTTCACATCATCACCTAGATTTGAACATTTAACCAGTTTTTTAAATACTGCCTTGAAATGAAGTGAACGTTTTGTAGAGTTCCTACTATGGAAAGTATTTCATACATCTCTTTTTAGCAACCAGGAATAATCAGCTATCATATTCACATTCCACTTACCCTGCTAGCGTCTTTCCATTTCCTTTATGTCCCGTTATAATCTTTCACCCTGCTGCTCACTGACACAGCTGAGATTTTTTGGACAAAAGTCCAAATGAGAGTGTAGTAGGAAATGTACTTTCACACTGATATATCTGCCCAGCTTGGAAAGTTCTAAAGCATATTTTATACAATATTTTTCTAACTTGGATCCTTTTAATTTTCCTCTTAAAGCTAATGCATTCCTGTTTTTCAGTACCTGTCATTTGTTCTTTAAATAAGGCATCAGAAATTAACCTCATAATTTGTGAACCAACATATACTCCTTCTTTAGTTTTAGCATAATATGTTTTTGGGGATTTCTTGCAGATATATTTATAGCAGTTGCCATCCTTACTCAAAGACTTCACATATTGCTTCATTAAGCCTAATTTTATGTGCAAAGGTGGTTAAAGAACATTTTTAGGGTTCACAAGACACTCATGAGCTACATTTTTCATTCCTAGCACGAGACTGTCTCTCTGCTTTCAATTTTTTCTTGTCCAGTGATCGGAACGGCTCCTCTATCCCCCTCACAAGTAACACGATATTTTATTGTAGCCTGATTGCTGGCCTCGTAGCATGCCAATAACTTTTAAATCTCCATATATCTGCTCCTTATGTTCTGCATATTTGAATTTATCTAGAAGCAATTTTAAGTTACGATATGCTTCCTTGAGGTGAACTGAATGGTTTACTGGAGCTGGTGCATATTTATCTCCATTGTACAAGAGTGCACCTTTCAGACTAACTTTAGCGGAATCTATAAAAAGTCTCCATTCACCTGAAATATATTCAGCAGCTCCCAAGGCAATCGCTAAACCAGGACTATCGTAACAATATGAAGGATTTTCTTCCAGGGATATATATGGTGTCTGTATCAAGAAAATGATGTTCCTGGAGAGAGGAGATGTTTTTCTTTTGGCCTATCCCAATAATTCTATGGCATTCTTAGGAAGACTTAAGTCTCTAACCAAATCATTGAGTTCTGCCAATCTTGAGGTTGATGAAATTCCTGTTCTTATTCTATATATAAATCACTGCTGATGTCTTGAGAGCTTTTTTCAGAATCTGATGATAATTCCTTTCCAAGTATTTCTATTGGAAAAAGCACATGAAGACTAGGACCATGCAATATGGGTCGTTTTGCTGACAATAAATTTGGACAAGTGATTTCTTTATATTTTTTGTGTTGTAGCCTGTAACATCACATACACAAAGATAGCAATCATCCACATGGTTTCGATGTTCATGCCACATCATAGGAATAGCAAAGGGCATACTCGCTTTTTTCCTTTACTCCACTTCCTTTGTTGTTCTACACAGGTATGACATACCTTTTGGAGCCCATTTTTTGTCGTGGTCTCCAAGCTTCATATGAAAATAGGCTTTGTAGGCCTTTTTAGCAAAATTTATAATATTTTGTCTTCCCTTTCAAAGAACAAAATTGCCACAGATATGGCAAAATATATCAGGGATATTTTTACACTTTCTGGAAGACATATTGCCTCAAATTCTCAAAATATGTGTACATACAACTGCCTATCACAAAAACAGATCCTCACTATTTGAAAAGCAGTTATAGACGCAAATAAATTTGCAGGGATTGGACTTAAAATAAGGCATGTGTTGTTGTCTGTTACACTATTATATTGTTGTGAAGTTTAATTTCAACAATGAAATCACTATTATTTCTTTGTTTACTGGTTTCTTTTCAGTTCCATACAATACCTTTATGCACAGAACTACATTAAGCATTTAGGTATAACTACTAGTTGTGCAAAAATGGTACATAGTAGAAAACCACTGATTACAGTTTTGGAATCAGCACATTGAATTTTGGAAAGTAGATCTACTTTGGAAGAAACCCCAAGATTATGCATGTCAGTGTTATGATTTTAAACTTTTTCATTATAAACAATGAGCTACATAGAACACGTGAAAACAACGATGAAGTGGAAGTATAGAGAAGAAAGTTCGGAAGTCACAGTTGTGAGGGAATAAAGCATTTACACAGGACATATCTATAAGAAAACAACGTGATTGTTACAATAACATGGATTCCTCTACCGACAGTCATTTACTTTAATATAAGTTTACAAACTTGTTTTATGAAAGCATCATGCTCTCTATAAATTTATTTGATGGAGATGAAAAGTTTCACAAATAGTTTTATAATATGTTTCTTTAAGTACAAGGGACATAGAGAAAACGAATGGACAGTCGCATGTTAAAAATGGGTTGTCATGTACTGGTCTATAAATTCCATACTATATCCACAATATTACAAGAAATAACCAAATACAGATGGGTCAGTAAAATGAGAAGCTATTGGAAAATTCAACCAGCGTAATTGGGTGTTGGAGATGTCTGATTCCGAAAACCAGTTGCTAGAGATAAGTCTCTCTAAAGACCCACATTTTTGTTTAATACGTCTTTGCCTATCTTCAATGGGTTACTTATAGTACAAAACTTTAAGAAATTTTCATATTTTAGGCACCTTCATAGCATTCTCTCAGAATATTCAAATACGAGGTACGTCCAGAAAGTAAGTTCTGTTTGGTAATAAAATTAAACGGTGTACAGATACAGAAAACATTATTAATTGCACAAAGTTCTACAACACTTAAACTACCTTTCTACATAACTGCTGAAATTTTGCAAGCATTTCTCATAGTGAGACACAAGCTTTTGTATACCTTCTTCATAGAAGTTTGCCGCCTGTGTCCTCAACCAGTTGCAAACATTTTCTTTCAGCTCTTCGTCTTTGTTGAAGTTTTGACCGCCAAGGAAAGATTTATGATACGAAAACAGATGAAAGTCGCTAGGAGCGAGGTCAGGGCTGTACGTGTGATGGTCAAACACGTCCCAGCCAAATCCCCATAGGATGTTTTCGTCGCATTTGCATTGTGTGGTCGTGCGTTGTCGTCAAGAAACACTACACCTTTTGACATCGCAAATTTGCCGATAAATTTGAATTGGTTTCACTTTCCTAGCAATTAGAAAACGAGTCACAGATCTGAATTCACAAGCGGCGGGATTTTCAACCCACACCGAATTTGTAAAACAAGCACAACAAAGCGTACGTGGCTGATAGCGATCTCACAATGGCGCACGTTTCTTCTCCTTGATACAGAGCGTCTACCGCGCATGTGCGGAACTGTGATCGCAACGCTGCAGTGGAGAAAAATTGAAACAGATCTTACCTTCTGGACGCCCCTTGTATAAATGTATTAAATGAATTGAATATTGGTAAGAATAAGTAAATTTACTTTGAATAAATTGAAATATACATTTGACATATTAATAGCTTTAAGATACGACATATTAGTTAAAATAAAAGATATTTTGTAATGATCAGTAGGAATTTTCCATCCAAAGGATAGTTTTTGGTATTTTAACATATTTTTTCTAAAAAAAAAAAAAAATTCCATCTTTTGCATGCAGGGAGCTCCAAACATGTATTTTCCTGAAATATCAACATAGAATTTGTGAGCTTAATACAACAATACTTCGTCTTACCGTCTGTAGGGTGTTATACATTGGTAAAGGTAAAAGTAACGGAAACCTTCAGGCATCTACTGCCATTGACGCATAACAGAAAAATATATTCACATAAGTTGCGTATATAAAAGCAATTATGCTAATAATAGTTTATTTTGGAATTGCAATCCGCTGTAGTTTGTGATGAAATTGTTATTTAATTTTTAATTTGGAGTATGTAGGATGCAGATTCTTTTATCTCTTTGTTTCTGCGAATATTAATAAAATATATATTATTAGCAAACCCTGACAATTGTGCAGTGTTTTGCAGCTGCGCAACACTTGCTCTGTAAATCTGAGACGTCGATGATTTACTGGTACAAAATAATGGATATCCAGTAGATTCTGGCCTCAAGAACAGGCGACTTCTTGCCCTGAACGTTTCCACACAAGTCGTATATAAGAAGCACGACATCCCCGTGGAGTCTCCTCCTTCTTTTTGACTTAAAGTAGGAAGGTCACGTGCCGAAAGCATAAATCTTGTGGTCCCCTTACGTTTCCGCTTATCATGGCTTTGTCCCTTTGCGTTAACCTCATAACGCGAAATCTTTTCTCTGCCCTTCCTTAGCGGAATGAGTACGGTTAATAATTATGTTTGCACAAGTTCGTGTAGAACAGCAGTTCATCTAAACAGGTGACAGATATAACAACTTCATCTCAAACAGGACGAATTTCTACACTGAAAACTTTAAGGGAAGTATATGACCTCTTATATTTCTTAAATATATGGAAAGTGCCACTCAGTCCTTTTAAGAAGGCCACTATAGGAAATTTGAAACTGCCGATTTTTGCAATAAATTCTACTTTGGTTCTTTGTAATATGTTCTATAAAAGCTTTCCAAAATTCGAATGGATTTCATGTATACCTTCAGAGAAAAAAAAATATTTTTGGCAATTTTAATAAACTTCAAAGAATTCCTATGTCGAGCTACATAGAATACCAAAAGCAACGATGAAATGGAACTACAGAGAAGAAAGTTCGGAAGTCACGGCGGTGAGGAAATAAATCACTAACCAAAGGCATGTCTCTAAGAATACATCATGAATATTGCAATAACATGGATTCTCTACCAACTGTCATTTACTTTAATGTAATTTTACAAACTGATTTTACGAAAGCACCATGCTCCATCTATATAACAGACACACACATACACACAGACATACACATATATTTCAAAGTATACCCTACTTGTCTTTTATGCATTTAAATGCTCAGCCAGGTAGGAGAGAATTTTACAGAGGTACGAAGAATATTCAATAAAGAATGATCACAATTCTTTTTCTGACAACGTATCTTTACTCATCCTGATAATGTTGATGCTCCTTCTCAAAATAGTCTCCACTTAATGAGATGCACTTGCCCAGGTTTTCTACCAATCTTCAAAGACATGCTGGAAACCATTTTTTGAGAGATCCTTCAAAATTACCTCCGCAGCCTACACCACTGCTTCTGATGATGGATAATGTCTCCCACGAGGACGTTTCTTCAAGTTAGGTAATAGAAAATAGTCACATGGAGATAAATCCTTATTATAGGGAATGGTGTGCGATGCACTTCACGTTGATTTTTGGAAGATATTCAGCAACAACATTGACAATATGCGGCCGCGCATCATCGTGGTGCAGCATCCAGCCTGCTTCACGGAAATGTGGTCTTTTGCGCCTGATATGGACTTGCAATGTTTTCAGGACATCCCTGTAGTATTTTCCAGCTACTAATGTGTGTGCAGGTACAACATGCTCATAAACCATTCCATAAATATCAAAGAATGAGGCCACCAGAACTTTCCCACCAGAAGCAACCCCTTTGGTTCTTGGGAGGTTGTTGATGAAGGAAATTTCCACACTGAGCTTTGCTGTTTGCTCTCAGGATCAAAATGATGTAGTCAAGTTTCATCAGCAGTGATTACGTTCGAAAGAAACTGCGGATCTTCCTCTAACATCAACTTTAACTGCATGCAAACCTTCATGCGAATGTCCTTTTGTTCGGAAATCAACAGTCTTGGAACCCATCGCGCACAAACACGTCTCATGTGTACTGTTTCTGTCACCAACGTGTGGGTGGCACCCAATGAAATGTTCAGTATTTCAGAAAGTGATCTTAAGGTAATTCGTCGATCCTCTCTCACAATGGCACAGCAGTGCTTTTTTCTTCCGTAAGAGCAGTAACTGGACCACCGGGTCCACCTTCCTTTGAAATTGACCCCTCTTTAAACATTTTAAACCACCTTCGAGCTTTGTTATAGGGAAGAGCAGACTTTCCATAGTCCTCCTGTAACATTGTATAGGCCTCAGCTGAAGATTTGTTGAACGAAAGCAGAATTTCAAAGCCATATATTGTTCCTCGCGTGTTAGCTGAATTGCAGTGGTAGGCGATACTGAACATATCTGAACTTGCCTGGTTCTCCCAGGCAAGAACCAGGAGTACCAACAATGACACCAGTACGGCGGGTTTGTTTCACATTAAGGTAACAGAATATAATAAGATTGAATTTTAGAACGAAAAACTGATGACCGTAAAAAATTATGGTCATTCTGTATTGAACGGCCCGCGTACTTTCTTTAGATAAAGTATAATTTTTATTTGTTTTTCTTGAATTTGGATTGAACACCACATTATTTTTAATTTTTGGATAAGGATATCAACCTGAACGTTTACAAGCGATCCAAATTTATATCAATATTTAATTGATTCTTTGGTCATCCAGAAGCTTACATTTTAATTCTACCGGGATTTGGTATAATTTCTCATTGCCTTCCAGCCAAAATTTCGATGCCAGGGATTCCTCGGTTCTAAATATGAGGGCGCTGAATACAAGTAGAAAAACTTAAACTGTAATCTGTGTGTCAACGTTAGATATAATTAATTGCCGAAAATTTGAACAAGTGCTGAATTTGTGTTATGTTTCAAAATCTTTCAAAACCGAAAAATTCTGTTTTTAACAGCAGAGAGCAGACTTTGGCCTTCAATATTGCACTTCTAAGCTTTCTGGTACTTTAATCATGGTAGCTCTGTCCATTACATATTATTATTCCTATAATTATTTTACCGCACAAAATATATGATTTTTAAACATTGGAAACATTTTGCGGTTTGCTGCCATTAAAGCAAACTTTACTTTACGTGAAAGAATTTGACCGTTGCTTTTAGATATTTCATGGTGCTCTCATAAAACTTGTTTTACTCATTTTTCTGAATATTCAGTTAAACAAGAATGCTATAAATGTACTTCAGTTATGATCCTAATTGATGCTTGGTGTAGATGATCGACAGTTAATTATGCATTTGCCGTGGAAACCATTTGTGTACAGTCTTCGTGCAACACTAAGTTTTCCTTCAGGCTCACCACCTATTTGTAGCATGGATATACGTCATTGTACATCTCCGATACCATAATGTTGAACTCGGAATCTGTTCGTTGGAAACTCTTTAATCTAACCTCTCGTACACAAAGTTCAGTTGTGGATGTATAGGTTAAATTCACTACCTTAAGTTTATTGTTATCTAATTATTATTTTATTATTAATAATAATGTACTTTCATTAAAGCATATAGTAATAAACACAGTATAAAGGTTAATGTGAGTAACAATAGAAACTAAATATTAATATAGCAAATAAACCTCTTGTGCGTTGGCAGTATTAGCAATAACGGAAAGCTTGTACATAACAGAACTGAAACAGTAACAAGAAATTCTGTCTATTGTACTGTTACTAAGCAGAGATTTGTGTAGTCCTTCATCATCCTATTATCATTTGTGCTGACTATTCGAAGAAAGTGGGTAGCGATTCCTTAACATCGCGGGGCAGTGTAAGGGAGAGAAGGAGACAGAAAAAATCCGTAACTAACCAATAATGCAAACAGACCTGCAGATTTCGTTTATGATCACCATTATCATCATCATTTATAAGGTGGGCATTTAGGCCCTTTCCGTTTTACAAATAACCTTGTCATCTACAACAAGCTTTTCCAACATCCAGAATCTCTAATGGAATATATTCTTGCCTGGTTCATTCCAAAATGTGCATATGTCTTACCAAAATATTTCGATTTATACATTTATTCCTGTTACAAATCCAGGAAGAGAAAACAACAGCAAGTGTGAAGACATTTCGGGGGCAAGATACACCGATATTTAAGTCCTATTTGCGAGTTCGAAGTTATTTGACAGGGCAAGTAATCTACAAGCAATAAATCATAAGGTTTTCTGCTAGTCTAAATATAAAATTTCAAGATTAGTGGAACAAATTGACAGAAGAAAACGACGAAATCTGTTTGAGAATTTTCTAAACAGATCCTGAGTAAGCCAGGTCATGACAGGAAGGGAACTGCAGGCTTTCTTTCCATAAAATAACATATCAACCCTTGTGAAAATCTGTCGTATTGGCTGGATAAAGCCCGCAGACGTCAAAGCCGCGATGCAGAAAACTTCTCTGATAGATGCATCCACCAGTTGCATACTCCTAAAGCTTAACCCCAAGCCAGATTTTGCAGATAACCCAGAAAGATGCTGAAAGTATAATTTCAAATATATTGTTTCATTTAAATGTTCTGCTCAAAATATATGTATATTGCAAATGACATTTTCGAATAACAATATCAAAACAATTCCACGACCCATCTGTTGTCATTCACCTATTATGGGGTATATCTTATAACAGAGGAAGATAGCTTCGAGAGTTGTGACGTATTTCAGCCGGGAGCGAGGCCTGCAGTGCGTGTGACGTCACGAAAGAGCCGTGTAGCACCAAGTTGCCTGTATACGTAAATGGCGCTGTGAGTACAGAATCTAAGCGTTCAGTCAGGTGCAGCGCGCTCGATGACAACAATGTAGCTGCCACGTACAAAATAGAACTGTTAAATTTAAAATGTGACGATTTTTTGAAGGACAAATATACACACAGGAAAGACTTGGCTGACTTTTACAAGGATGTCCCCCAAACCAGATTTTCGAGATTGTATTCACTTGCCGCACGGACTTTGTGTATGTATGGCTCGACAATATGTGTGCGAACAACTTTTTTTTTCTGTTATGAAATTAGCCAAGTCCAAACTCCAAAGCACCTTGTCAGATCACAATCTAACATGCAGTCTTCGATTACAAATTTCCCAGACATTACGTCCTGACAATGATGAATTAGTTAAAGAAAAGGAAAACAGAAAGTGTCGGAAAATGTCCACGTAATTCTGTTCAGATTGGGTCTCCTCTAATTTGTAGAGAAAATTACTTTATGTTTTATTTTATTTACTTTATAACATGCCTGACCTTCAGATAAACTACGAGTTGATGTTTTATATATTTTCTCATAGCACAGAGCCAAAATGTAACTTTTTATAAACTGTGTCGAATTGTGTAATTAAAGCTGTCAGCATCAATGTTACAACATCCAAGATGTAAGTTGTACATAATATTATTATTATTATTATTATTATTATTAGTAGTAGTAGTAGTAGTAGTAGTAGTAGTAGTAGTAGTAGTAGTAGTAGTAGTAGTTTTATTCATCCGTTAAGTCAATACAATGACATTGGATACGTCAATACAAATATTTAGAACAATACAAATGATATAAGTATAAAAAATAAGTTGCATCAAGTGTAATTATTAATTATTAATTAATTAATACCCGATACGTTTCCTGTCGCGCAGAAATCAGCGTGGTTACGTCACATGCTGACCTGTCTTTCGTTCGGGAGCATATTTGGCGGTTAGGGCAGACGGAGCTGACGTCGCACCTGTTTTCCCCTGTCTTAAAAGGTTGTTTGTTTTGGTTTATACGTATCTCAAATTGTGTATTTCCTGTGAAAACTGGATCAATAACTTGGTGGAATATATCTTCTACGTACTTACTCGTAAGTGATAGAGGTGGTAATAATAATAATAATAATAATAATAATAATAATAATAATAATAATAATAATAATAATAATAATAATAATAATAATAATAATAATAATAATAATAATAATAATAATAATAATAATAATAATAATAATAATAATAATAATAATAATAATAATAATAATAATAATAATAATAATAATAATAATAATAATAATAATAATAATAATAATAATAATAATAATAATAATAATAATAATAATAATAATAATAATAATAATAATAATAATAATAATAATAATAATAATAATAATAATAATAATAATAATAATAGTAATAATAATAATAATAATAATAATAATAATAATAATAATAATAATAATAATAATAATAATAATAATAATAATAATAATAATAATAATAATAATAATAATAATAATAATAATAATAATAATAATAATAATAATAATAATAATAATAATAATAATAATAATAATAATAATAATAATAATAATAATAATAATAATAATAATAATAATAATGAGAGAACAAAAGAATCTAGACTGATAGTCTGCTTTCAAGCGGCTATTGACATGTTAGTTTTAGAGATAGAACTCTCCGTCTTGAATTTCCGTCACATATGTCCAAGTTTGATAAAATGCAAATTACAATCTTCAATAATAACAATTTATGCATTACATATATCATGTATAAGAGGTATTCAGTGAAAGAACTTTTAAAAGAATGTAATTTTTACCTCTTCACTTTCTTTTCTTTGAGAGACCCATCACTGGAACAAGAATAAGATATTTCTGCAACCGATTTTCTCTTTGCTATATGCAATTTTGGCTGTTATATTACTTTAGTGCGGTCTTGTATGCAGATCTTGGAGTCTAGTTGAAGGACAAAGTTCATTTTGGAGAAGATTGATACAACCTGAAACTTCATAATTTGTATCCTAACGAATGGAAGAAAAAGCGAAAACGTAAGTCCTTGTTTTTGGACGTATTGAAAATTCTGAATTCTACCTTGGATGTGTGTCACAATTCTGTCTCTTCAGTCATAATCAGGGATGTACCTTACAAGCAATAATTTTCAGCGTAGAAGCTTATAACTGTGAGTTTTATCAATGTTAAGCTCCACAGCAGACACAGATGTATTTAGGTCACGCAGGAGGTAGACTGAATCTGCGACACGCTCTGCAAAGCTGTGGTTATGGATAGACTGATGATTTGGGTTGCACTGTGGTAAACCATGACGTCATAGTAGTGAATGTCTAGAACTGACGTACATCGTTTGTCTAACTGGATCCTCATAAGACAAATACGATTTATGCGTCGCACTTTATCAGATATCTTAACATCACTCAAAAATATGGTGGTAATCACCGACTGTTTTCAGTCTTTTGTGTCAGTTCGGCTAAAGAACTCCGAATAATTTCTGCAGCTGCTGTTGAGCGGTGCTGTTTAACGAATATTGTTCTATTAGGTACTGTATGAGACGTGTCCCTTTGTTGTCAAATTTTGGCTTGGATCGAGAACTTCTGTTCTGCCAGTATTAGTTCCACAGCCCTAAATGTGGTGAGCTTCATGTATGGCTTAGTGAGTCGATTATTTAAACTTCTAAAAAATGTTATATCGATATTTTCATAAGAAATATACTTTTTGTGGTCATCGACCTCATAAAGGGAGCGAAAAGAAAACGTGCGCACGCGTGTATGTGTCTCTGTGTGAACTGTGTAATTCAACACACACAAATTCAAAGTTTAGTGTTTAATATGACTAACTTAAGAGAATGTGCCCCTAGGATTCTTAAAAAAACTCCCCGCAGCCTAAATTTTCCTTTATATGGATAATATTTTCTTAATGTTTATTTTTGCATAGAACTAATCATTTTCATAAAATAATACTTTATATCTAAAAGATCTGAGAGTGAAATATAAACAATATGTGAAAATTAATTACTCTTTCACCCTAGCCGCGTGTAGGACGCACTATGAAAGGGTAGAGCCAGATTGAAAAATTCAATGCCATAGCTGGGATTTGAAACACGGATCTCCCGCACTCCGCCCAGCAGCTCTAAATCATTGAGCTACCACTGCCAACGTGTCAACATGACATTAAATTCTCTAACTGTCTCGTGTTTTTTTTTTCGGTAAACCACTAAGAGTTATCATAAACACATGAGACAACTACCTTAATGGCGACTTACTATATGGTCCGAACTATAAAGCCCGGGCCTTAAAGTACTTACAGCATAGTAAGTCGCCATTAAGGTAGTTGTGTCATGTGTTTATGAGAACTCTTAGTGGTTTACCGAAAAAAAAAACACGGGTCAGTTGGAGAATTCAATGTCATGTTGGTACGTTGGCCATAGTAGCTCAATGGTTTAGAGCGGCTGGACGGAGACCAGAAGATCTGTGGTTCAAATCCCGGCTATGGCATAATATGTGAAGAGCACCCTTTTGTATACTCCTTTTATAAGTATTAAGCATTAAGATTTACGCAAATTTTACATTACCAAAATAAAAAGATCGTCAAAATATGCAATTTATAACAAATACGTTTTTTACTATCCCTTTTTTCTCCCTCTAAGTCATACGAAGTATGTTGTATTTCAAACACTGCATAGCGCGGACTGGTTTTTAAATATTTTCTGTTGCTTCAACCACCTTGGAAGTACTTAAACGAAATGTTTAATGAAATAATATCTAAATATAATTATTTAATTTATCAGGAAGTGCTTAGTAAGTGTTTGTGAGAATAATTTGTATAACATCTATAATACTAAAGAATACTTACACACAAGAGTTTTAGAATTCACACTGTAGCAATAAGGAAAGCTAGATTTTTCTTGACATAACATCCCATCTTTGGAAGCCGAACTCTTTGCCCTCGCAGTTTTATTTTAGGGGAAGCTAACATGTGCACCATTTTGACACACGGCCTTGCACCGTCATTTGTCACCCAGCGTGATGTCCTACATTGTTGCTCCAAGTTCCGATATACGCAACACACGTGTTCCTTAATATAAAGCCACGTAGAGGCGCTTCCGGCAACCCATACCCCTTCCTCGGTCACAAAAGTGTTGCAGGAACTTCGTCAATCGGGAAGCGTGACGCTCAAAAACATAATATGGCGCAAAAATCGCTTATGTCCTCCCTAACGGACTGCCACGGTGAGAGAATATAAACCAAGTACATACAGAATCCAGAACGTCATGCAGGAAGCCGATCCAAGGAACAGAAGGCTTCACTAATAAATAATAAAGCCATCGTTAATATACTCCACCGCCTTAAATTAACTATTGATGAATAAGATATGCTCACTTCTCCCTCCTTGGTTTTATTTACACCAGGAAGAGACAATATGTTACTCATAACTACTATTATTTGTTTTACAGTGTGTCTAAAATTGTGACGCCGCGATTATTGTAAAAGACATCGAGCAGTCGGAACAGTAAACAAGGTAAAGCACGCGACCCCAGTAATCAAGATGCTAGGGAACTGCAACATTCTAAAGGTTTCGGTATATCAAAAGTTCTGGAAAGTTCCCAAATTATTTAAGCAAGCGTACTCGCGAAGTGAGTCACTGAGTACGTAGGGTGTACGTGAGTGAGCTAGCGAGTCTTGCAGTATTCGAGGGTGAATACGTCATTAGGGAGTTAGCAAAAGCGACTGAAAGCTCTGTTCATCGAGCAAGACTTTTTGACGAAATGCGTAAATGCTTTTATTGCCGGGATTGGAGACGTCTTTCTCTTAGTGTGTGACACCATTTGAAAGAAGAGGGCACGAGGTTAAGCTTTAATGCACTGTGTGGTACGTGTCCAATCACATTTTTCTAACTGGGTTGTAATTCCCAATGTGTCACAGTGAAATTGATTTATTACTTGGAATTATCAAATATCATGATCCAAAGGCAAGTAAATCTATACCAACATACTCTGAAACAGACTACCGCTGATTGGCTAGGAAGCACGAAACTGTTATGTCCCCAAGTTTATAGTACTAATCGATGACCCTATTCTTTCGGCAGGGAGAAGCTTTCGGTGAGTTACGGTGAGAGAAATTATGTCTGTTATGACTGACTCTAAGGAGAGACTGCCTACCTCAATCAATCAAATATTTTGTGCCTATGTACCTAAATGGGTGGTCTCAAAGAAGGACTACAGATTAAACTCGTAGGATCCCATCCCTCATGTTTACACATTTCCTAAGAGGCCCTATAACCTCCCTGGATTAGAAGGACGAAGATTTACAGAGTAGGGCACCTACCATGCACGTCAAAACCTCCATTGGCATATGGAACCCTGAAATTGTCAACCAGGATGTGAGGTGAAAAAGAAATGGCAATTCTGGGAGTAATGAAGGTCCCAACATTCCCCTAGGGACCCAGGGGAACCGCCCGTAAAGAAGCTCTTGGTCAGTAAGATCGGCTACGAGGATCAAACTGAAGCAAATGAATAAAATGGGTGGCGCACCGTTCCACGTTGACGCTACAGTTTGTAATGAATAATATGGGTAGCTCAGGGTTGAGCAAGTAGGTTTCTCAGGGTATGCGTGGGTATGAATGAGTAAGGATGGTTCTAATCACACTGGAATGCCCGTTTCAAACTGATTTAATGACTGCTTCCTTTTATCAACACATCAAACTCGAAGTTGCCGACAAAGGGTTACCAAATATATCACAGTTTAGAGTTAGTGGAGGTAGAATACTTATTACTCGATAAAATTTAATTCGTTATTCACGTACATATGAACCAACAAATATCTTCTCTCATCGCTTCTGGTCTCCTTTAACCAAAACAGAAGTGATGATCTTCTTAATGGCTTAACTGTCTTTCTTCACACTATACACAGCTGTGCGTGGGTGTGTAACTTTCACTTCTGGAAGCCCTCTTTTCATACAATGATTCCCTTTGTGACTATTTTGTCCATTGTGATTATTAGTCTCCGTCATGCCATTATTAAGGGTCCGAAGAATACCTTTTCAAACAAAGTCAAGTGCTATCCCTTAGAATTCTGTTTCTCCCGTGTCTTTTGTTGCACAACTCAACCAACTGCACCTGTTGGTGTCGTAACAAATATACAATACTCCTAAGGTCATTGATGAATACTTGCAATTTATAATTAAGTGCAATAGTTGCACATACTTTGTTGAAACAGCTTTAGATAAAACCTCAACTGCATACGCTTCAGAGCGACCAAAGATGGCTTAGGCGTAGCATTCGACAGGTCCTGGGTTTTGATACCAAAATTAAGTAATGCGATGCATAAAGAATCGTAATGGATTTCAAAGAAGCAATACTTCTACAAGATCTCAAGTTTTGACTGAATCACATATGGCATGTTATAGAGTTGAAATGTGTTACGTACGGGTTGAACAAAGTTAAGGGCAGCAGCTGACCACTTCCGTGCCCAGCTTAAAGACTTAGAATCTTTTTAGCTAAAAGAAATTAGATTTGATCAGTAAGCAAATTCTTTGGTGAAAAATAACTCCAAAAGCGATGAAGGGAAACAAGTATTCTGCACTGCATTTCGAATATAAGTCACAATAAGTCATAATATAATCAAGAAAAGTGATTGGGACATTAACATGTGTATACTCGACGTAATGTTTTGCTCCTTCAACCGAGTTTTCACTTCCTTATAAGATATTAACGTTTTAATGTTCCTTATTAAGCCTTAAACGAATCACATATTTTTAAATTATCTGAAGCTTAACTGATAAACGCAAG
>CM060956.1:77399536-77503753 GCA_030765055.1 Mantis religiosa
TACCATACCATCTTGGTTCCTCATATGTCCCCAGAAGCCGTAGACCTAGGCAACCCTATCTCTGCCTCCGCGACAGCGAGATAGTAGCTTCTACAAGTGTCCACGCAGACCTAATGTTAGAGGCAAGTTGTCTCTGGTAATACAGTGACATGCCATTTGGGTACTGCTCAGTGTAACCGATTTCAATATGTAGATAGAATAAATAGTGGAAAATCTTATATTACTACCTATTTTGAATTTTACTGTTTTTTATACTTGAGGTGAACTTTGAGTCACGATGTTAAATGTCCAACCCAGTATTTACGTTGTCGACAGAGAAAAATCACTAGAAGAAAAATAAAAAATAGATTACACGGCCCAAGGGTCTGTGTTATTATGTCAATTCCAAGCTGCACATTTCGTTTTCTAAGTAATGTCTGAAGGAAAAGTTTTTGCTCCAATTCCACAGTTGCTTCTTGTGTAATATAGGTTTCTCATCTTTTACTCGTCTTGCTGGATCCTCTGTAATTTCGCTCGTAGCATCCTCTGTCTCTGTCGCGCCTGTAATGCTCCAGAAGTCTGCAGTTTTAATCCTAGTCCAAACTCCGGAGGTGCACCGAGTGCTCTGTAACGTGGTCGGAATCTTTCCGGAAAAAAAAAGTACAAAGGTGGCGTTGAGGGGGGAGGGTATGGATCTCACTTCATATCTGGACCCACAGGAAGAATTACTGCACTGTTATGAGAAGACGAGGAGGTGGGTATATGGGACGAGAAAAAAAGTTATATTTTAGTGGAAAAGGCAAGGGGATAAAAATCCTCCGTAAATCACAAGGTGGTGGGTGCTGAAGGGCGGATGTCCAACTCATAATTTTCGCACCCTCTCTCCTCCCGCTGTACCATCTGTTGCGTGAACCTTGGTCCAAAGTGGGGGATAATGAACTACCCTCCTAGATTTAAAGGTTTGACTAATGTTAACTTTTTTTGGCTCTACACAGACGTTAATTATGAAAGGGCAAACTGTAGCAACTGCAACACATTTGCAGTGCTCTGAAAATAAAACTTTTACTCCCAGTTTGTGTATGTTCAAGGTACTTACCAAAGTTCAGCAGTTATGCTGTTGAGCACTAGTCAAAAATCCAAAAATTCAACATAGAGCAAATCAGATTACAAAATAGCCAAAGCACTGTTTCCAGGCCAACAAACTAACTGTAGCTGAATTGTAAACACCAAAGGAATGATGGATATTTAAAGTTACTTTACACTTAAGTTAGACGAGAATCTTAGTTTTGTTCAAAGAATTCAAATCATATTTTCGCTTTTGAAATACTGAAGTATGTATAAGAAGATACCAAATGAGAATTAACACTCTTTAACATTTTAAAACTTAATTTTTTTAGTCTTTTTTGTAGTACATTTGCTCATTCAAAATGCTTCACCAGATTAACTTTTTATCCAATGTTTCCTAAAATATTAATGTACAATTAAAAAATAAGTAAAATTAGGTGTAATATACGCGTTCTATTGTTATAACTTTAGGTTATTTTATAGCGGAAACTGAGAACAATTTTGAAATTAAAATTTTCTGCTCTCAGGTTTCTTCTTTTGAACATAAAACTAGTTCAAAGGAGCATGCTACAATTCTGTGCACAATCAATGAACAAATAAAATGGTTATACAATAAGCAACATTTTAACAGCTCTCAAAAGGCAATATTTAACATAGAAATATATATATGAAATTTAAAAATCTTTGCCGTTTTAGAAAACTCTTCAGAATATATTTTTGACCAATGGGTTGAGAACTTAAGAAAACAGTATTTTAGGATCCATTAATGCAAAACAATTAAGTATATAAGACAAATATTTTCTTAGTACTAATATAATCATATTCATCATAACCAAGAATAAGTATTTTGCCTTCGGTGAAAAACTTGACTGTGAAGGTTCTTTCTGGATTCCTCGCATTTCTAGAGAATTTCCCTCCTATGCATTTAACCATTTATTTTACCAGTACGTTTAATTATTTTCTTGTATTTTCATATACGATTCAGTAAGTCCTCGTATCTCCTAAAGGTTGATTCAGGTATCCATTTCTAACGTCTAATCAGCCGTTGTCTTGTTGTTGAGCTACAGTGAACATTGATACCGAAATTATGGATTCAGTTGAAGCAAAATTATTGGCGAGCCAAGAGGTCCACTTTGACGGGACAGTTTGAAGCAATTATAAAGTGGGTGGCATACAGTTCCGCTTTCCGTTACAGTTTGACAAATAATGTTTATCTCAGGGTAAAGCAATGAGGTTTATCTCTGGGTATGCGTGGATATGTATGAGAAGGATGGTTTTAATGACACTGGAATGCCCGTATCAAACTGGTTTAATGACTGTTTCTTTTTTTATCAGGACATCGAACTTGAAGTTGCCGACCAAGGGTTACCAATATATCACTGTTCAGAGAGACTGAAGGTGGAATGCTTATTACTCGATAAACTTAATTCGTTCTTCACGTACATATGAACCAACAAATATCTTCTCTCATCACTTCTGGTTGCCCTCGACCAAGACAGAAGAAGTGGACTGCCCTAATCGGCTCCCAGCCACGAACTGGAAGTCCCTACTGGTCGCAACTGCGCGTGGGTGTGTTTGACTTTCACTTTCTTGAAGCCCATTATCCAACCAAATATTCCCTTTTTGACTATTTTGTCATGCCATTATGAAGGGTCCGAAGAATATCCTATTCACAAAGTCAAGTGCTACCCTTTGGAACTCTGCTAAGGACACTGTTTCTTACATTTCTTTTGTTAAAACAACTATTCTACCCCGTTGATCTTCATCTCGACTGCACCTGCACGCATTCTACACAAATATACATTCCCTTGAAATCCATCATGATTCTTTACTTATGGCAATTCTTAATTTCGGTATCATAGTAAATTAAGAACATAATACATTAGTTATGAACACTGGAAATATTCATAAAATGTGAAACAGAGTTTTTATGGGTTAACCAGTTAACTCCAGCGGAGAAATCGTCGCAGACGGTCCATCTGGCAAACACTTGTCAAGAAGTTCGGACCCTTCCTTAGTAGCTGGCCACCGAAACAAAGAATACGAAGAGCCATATGGTAACGAAAGGAATTTTGATGTGAATAAGACAGCTTTCGTGATGGGATCTCGAACACAGCTAGGTCCGGCCAGGAAGGAAGATGTGACTCAAGAAAGTATCTGTTGCTACGCAACTAACAAATTACGTGTTATCGCGTAATATGCACATCACATTTGGTTATTGGTGGCCCTTGGTTCGGCAACGTCGCGATTTACGTGATGATAAAGAGAAGCTGTCATTAAACAAGCATTGAACTTGGGTTCTAATGTCATCAGTGTCATACTGACTCCTATCCACGCACACCCTCTGATGGGATTCTTGCTCGAGATTGAGGCTAGACCGCACATTGCTTCAAATGTTGCCGGGAAGAGTGGTGACAATATTCATGGAAGAAAATCATTATGGTGACTGTCATAGTGGGGAACTTGTTTGAGTGTTTGCTTTCCCATGTATTGATATTCATATTCATATTTATTGCAACCTAATACAGTGTTTGAAAACAATTAAGCCATGTCATTTGTAATACATACTCTCTCTTAAAGGTGAACGATTAAAAATGTCAAAAAATTGCCATTCATCTTCCCTCTCTCTATCTCTCTCTCGCACACACATTACACACACACATATATATGTAATGTGTGTGCGATATATATATATATATATATATATATATATATATATGCGTGTGTGAGAGAGACAGAGAGGAGAGGAATATTTATAATTTTATTATATTCATAATTATTCAAAGTCATCGAAGTTGTCATCAAAAGATTCATCTGCTTAACAAGAATTTGGTCAGTTTAGATTTAAACTTAGCAGATGACACAGTTCTTTTAGGCTTTCCTGAAGCTTATTAAGCAGTTTTGGACCAAAGTGTTGGGGCTTATCTTCAAAAAGCTTTAGCCTGTGACCTTTAACTATATAGTTATTCTTTCCCCTTGTTTCATATGTGTGGACATCGTAATTTGTGGAAGTTATATTCCTGTTATGTACAAAAAGTATTGTTCCCAGAATAAATATGCAGGGAAGAGTGAGTATGTTTGATTTTTCTAAAATACGGCCTGCATGAACTCGTACGTATTACTTTTGCGAGGTATCTGGTATCTCTTTTGTGTAGGAGAAAAAATTCTGTTAAAGTTTAATTTAGAAATGTGTCCCCACAGCTCGATGCCATAAGAAATGTGTGAATATATTAATGCAAAATATACTAACTTACTAGTATCTACTGACAAAAAATTGGTTAAATATCGCAAAACAAAATGTCCTGAGCTTAATTTACTTTCTAGTTTTTCAATGTGGTTGTTCCAAGTTAACTTGTCATCAAGGATTAAACCTAAAATATTTACACTTTTTAAACACTGGGCTAGACTATTGCCTATATTAAACTGAGGTTCAAAAGGACTTCTCTTAAAATCAAAATAGAAATTAATAGAATTAATTCGCTTCTTTGTGCATTATATATATAAATTGAAATACTATGCCACGATATTGGAGGTCAAATTTGCATCAATTTCTAGATTTATTAAGTTACTGTTGCTGAAACGCAGTGTGGCATCGTCTGCATACAAACTTACAGCTACATTACCCTCTATCACAGTTTTTATATCGTAAATATACAGTATATATTATATACAAGTGGTAGGGAGTTCTATTATGAAAGGTTAACATCTTTTCTCGTTCAAGTGTTAGGATTTCCGAATAAATTCCCGAACCTACCTTGGATCCTAGCAGTTCCCATGCCTACTATTACTTGGTTCAACATGTTAATTAAAGTGTTAGGCCTTCTCTGGGGTATCTTCTCATGTCCCTTCAACACAATTACCATAAGTGCCCTTTATAGGCGACCCAACATGGGAAGCTGGCTACCATTCCGTATCCTTAATCATCCAGATCATTTACGGATTGGATAAAAATATTGCTCAAATGAAGTTTAGAAAACGTAGAGGAGAAAAAATAAGACCATTATATTTACTTCTGATGACTAGGAGCTGAAGGGGACGGGGTATCAATTGCTGATGACTCAAAACACACGGTTAGTGTGTATGAAATATTAAATTCCATCAGTTAAACTATGTTAACAACGAGGAATAGGACTTAATTACTTACAGCATAATAGGTTGCCACAAAACAATGCGTATCACATTGTATGTGAGAACTCCTAGTGGTTTACTGGAAAAATTCGAGTCAATTGGATAACTTAATGTCATGCTGTCATATTGGTCATGGTCGCATAATGGTTAAGAGCAACCAAACGGAGACCGGGAGATCCGTGGTTCAAATTCCGGCTATGGCATTGAAGCTTTTAGTCTGACTGTATCTATTTTTATTTCATTGCTCTCCGGTTTATTGCGGTTATCCATACCTTACAAATAACTAATTCCCTGTACTTCTCGTAGTATTCCATTGTACATATCGTCTATCGTGACACCCAACACTCTTTTTTTACAAAAAGAATAAATATAGAAATATTCAGGCAAACAACAAATAATATCTCCAAACTGGTTCTCTCTCTCTCTCAAAAAAAAATGTTATGTGTTTTAAAACCACTTTTTTACTTCTTGTTCATTCAGCAAAACTTTCAATTCACATTTACACAGTTTTTGCACAATACAGAGGTGAAACGAATATTCAGTTTTTTAAAGAGCGAGTCATTATGTGAAGCCTTTTTTATTTTACTTTTTCTTTTTTTTATTTTACTTTTTTATATTCTTATTTTTTGTTTTTTTAATAATGATGACGCTGCATTCACAATATACGCTTTTTATAATTTGAAGTAAAGTTTATTCTGTAACGCAATGTTGCCCAACGTCTTCTCTTATGAGCTAACGATCTCATCTTGTCGCTTCCCTCCACTTCCTTAGTTTTGTGCTTTTAGTATTTCGACCTGTCTCACTCACTCACTCAGCCACTCACTCACTCATTCACTCACATTTTATATTCTTTTTATTGTTCTTTTTTCATTTTTCAAGAATTCGTTGTTCTCTTGCAAAAACAAAAACATCAAGGTCGTGATCAAATGTGAAACTCCGTACCAAGGCTTGTTTAGTCCTACTACGTAAACAATTGACATTCACCTTCGCAAACTATTCAAACGTAGCCTGCACAAGGCTGGTATGGAAGAAAGATAAATACCTGAATATTTTAAATTGTAGGTATAGTGGCGCTGGTCGAACGGTTACCATGGGTTTATCTTCGGTGATAGATACCTCTCAGATAACGCACTGATTACTCCACGTGGAGTAAACATATATCTGTCATTTGTGACTCCTGCGAATTTCATTGGCAGAAGTTATGTGTTCATTGGTGCTTAGCACACGACTGGGAGGCGCGTCAGTACCCCTCTTACTCTTTGAAGAATAATTAGTGCGTTATGTGAGAGGTTTCTGTTAACAAAGATAAATCCACGATAACCGTTCCAGCAGCGAGACTATACCTATATTTATTACAAGCCATTGTCATAATATTAACAAGATAAGTTATATAAACATACAATAAAATTTGTGGTTTAAACGCCAGTGTATTAGTTTATTGGGTTCCAGCACAAATAAATGGTTTTGGAACATCAGTGTAGCAAAAAAAAAACAACACAAGACTGTTATTATAGCGTTGTTTTTGTTAGTGATAATGATAAAATACTTGTTTGTTAATGATGCCACCCAGGTTTAGGCATTTGGTTCCGCAGGAGCTCTTTAACATGCTAGTTAATCTACTGTCAAATGATGACGGTAATCACACAATTCGACCAGTTGTACTGACTTAAATGAGTATAATAAGAGGCTTTGGGTTTACAAATAGAGGGGAATAAACTCACACAGTGCGACTTACGTGATATCTACGTGAAATGAAGGGAAGGATTACACTAGGCTACAGACTAGTAAGATTAGGGGAAGTCTAAGGGTTCCTGATTCAAGGATCCGTCCTACTAGTTTCCTAGACAGAGCATTTACCTGTGGATCCAGGCAGCCCTCTGGTACCGACGATGAATACTTTCTTGACAACATTGGCAACGTCTTCTGACAGCACCTCACACTGTGATTTGGAAGGTACCTAGGTCTAAAAGATGAGAACAAAAATTCATTGAAATGAAAATCAAGGGAAGTAAATCACTCTAAATTGGAGACCATCCCAGAATTTACCTAACGGGCAGGAAAACCAATAAAAGCCCAGGACCAGAACGGAGACTGATGGGAATCGACTTCAAGGAATCCCGAATGCCAGTGTAGGGTTGAAAGTAGTGCAGTGGAGAGAGGAAAGGTGGAACGATATTTGTTATGAAACGAAGAGTCACGACTTGGTGCGAAGGAACGCGATGTCAGTTCATTAGTGGACTAAACTCAGTTTGATGTTAAGTTTGTGCCTAAATAGAATAAAAGAGGAAGGACTGAAGTGTCCTTTTTGTAAAATGGGTATATGTAAGTGTTGGAACTGTTTCTGAATAATAGCTTATTTTTCACATTTCTAGTCTACATAATACATAATTAGGAATTTCTAAAGCACTTGCCTATATGTTCACTTGAACGTTTTTAATGTTAAGCATGAGTTAAGGAATATTTACAACACGAGTACACATGTGAACATCCTCTAGAACCTGGGTTTAGAACGGACAAAAGAAGTCAAGCGATACAAAGTAGGATATTGTTAATGAGGTGAAGGACTTGTGCAGGGGTCTCATATATTGCTTGTTTCTTCACACGGGTCACTGATTCCACAATGAGATACGAGAGTAGATTAAAACCCAAGAGGGCATTCCGTTTCTATTGTCTTTCCACGAAACCTTCCCCTTCTAGTTCTTTCTTTATATTCTTCACTGCGTCTGTCTCCCAGAGCGCAGTCTCCTTCTCGAAAATCGTTCTTTTGTTTCAAATGCAGCAACGAAAGAACATTTCTCGCGGAAAATATCGTTCGTATAATGTCACTCGTTTTGCTTTTGGTATTATAGACGACTGCTGGATTTGATTGTTCAAACCGAAGCTCTCTCTTTGCCTCTCGATGTTCAATACGATATTTCCATGGAGAAGGAAATATTCATCTTCAGTTTCTCCGAAAATATCAAGTACCTCACAGAGTAGTGTTCCCGTGAAAGGAATTCTGATTTACGACAGCACACGGATGATTAGTATCACTGATTAGATCAGTGGATATTTCAACTTTCTGATCAATTGTATTGCTGTACCATATTCTTACGCTTAGTGTCGTCCATTGCTTCACACTACATTTATCATCATAATCCTCATGGATGAAACCTAATAAGTGTTTACATTCTCCAAATTGTGGGTAAAAAGTTATTGCATTTCATACAAAAATTAATTAGAGATTTTAGCAGAAACAAGCACTTTGGTATGCCCTGAACCCTGGAAAGATACATCTGCTTGTGTGTGTACGTGTGTGTGTGTGTGTGTGTGTGTGTGTGTGTGTGTGTGTGTGTGTGTGTGTGTGTGTGTAATTCTGTGAGCAGCAAAACTGAGAAACAAAATTTTTGTTAAATGCCAAGTGCCCGTATTCTTAGTGATTCACAATCAGCTCTACTCGCTATTAATGATAAATACAATTTAAGTTCAGTATTACATGAAATCAGGACCTTGCTTCAAAACCATCCAGGACATATTGGCATGGGATGGCTTAAAGGACACAATGGAATTTTAGGTAACGAGAGAGCTGATTACTTGGCTAAGAAAGCTGCAGAATCCAATCTTCCTGTGACATACTCTTTATGTCCTATATCTAATGTAAGGAGAGTAATACATCAACATATTCTTGAAGAATGGAACCAACATTGGCTAACAACTCCAAATGGAAGTTCAACAAAAACATTATGTTTCCCTAGTGTATATTACAGATTAAAATGTGAAACTCTTGTACCAAATTTTCTTTTGACACAATTTTTAAGTGGACATGGTAAATTTGGGAATACCTATTACGCTTTCACTTAACATACAACCCCGAGTGCATGTGTGGTGAAGAATTTCAAACTGTGGTTCATCTCTTTTTCTGTTGTCCCATTTTTTGGAGAGAAAGACATGAATTAATATTCAAGCTAGATTCCCTAGGAACTGAAGTTTCTGCTCCGGTGAATCCACAACAGTATAAGTAATTCATTATGTTTATAAACTCAGTGTTTAAACGTCTGAAATAGTTTAAATTAATATGCATTAGATTAAAACATCATTTCTTCTTTCTAGTATTTAAATTATTTTTAGTTAAAATTGTATATTTTTATGTATCAACTCTAACCCTAATATACCACTGTGAAAAATAGGGTTCAATAAATCTGGATAAAAAAGCCAAACCCGGTAATTTTGATCAGAATCCTCTGAGAGAGGATTTCGAAAAGAGTCCCAAACTACTCTTTATATGGCAGTTATTTCAAAATGCTTTATTTTCTTAAGAATAGCGCTAATAAGTTTTATAAATTACAACGTGCTTAAGGTATTTCCTTGACAAATGTATCTCTTGAACCTGCACGTAATTTCCTCAGAAGTCCTCTTTAATCTTGATGAACTTCATAAGTGGTACAACTTAACACAGAAAATCTCTTACTACTAAGAAAGTCGATCCCAAAATTTACCTTAAACTCCCTGATCAGGCGAAATTCATACCGCCAATAAAAGTTCTCTAAACTTATCGATATAAATAAAACAAATTCAGAATAAGATTAGTTATTTTTTCTGCTATTGGGGGTGAAGTTTAAATACAACACAGTTACATTAAGTTAACGAATATAAAGCTTTTGATAAACAATATTCTTTATCTATGTTGTGGCGCATAAATATATAAAGATGACAGTTTTCCGACGTGCGAACACGTGACGTATAATTGTCCATGACGGAAACAGGGGAAATCCAAGTAGATTCCACAAACTTACGACTGTCCTCGCGATTTTTTTAAGGTCATCGCAAAGACCAAACGCACGGAAAATTGTAGACGCTTAAAATCAAGAGGTAAATCCATTGGAAACATCGCAATACGCAGGATCAAGATATGTTCAGCTTTGTACTTTTCCTTGACGATTATTGCCTCGATGACGTTGTCCATTACCTTTTTCACAGTTAGTCTCGTTCCATTGCAAAGTCGTGGTTGGTTAACGTTACGCAGCATGATCAATTTACGCATCAATTTTAATTTTAAAATTGTGAGGTTGGTAGTCCAGCCAATTGTAATCAATTTAGAATCTTTGTGGGATAGTTGACTACGTCATCCTGGTTTATAACTGTGTCAACTGATTTCCACGAAAATAGCGCCCCCGGAAGAAACAGACCCTCTAGAACGCAATTCTGACATACCAACATGATTATGAGCATTATCTGCGTCTTGCTGGCCATCAGTGCGGTCAGCATGTGACGTAGCTCGTCGCACATTAGACTGTTTTATTCTTCTGCTTGGCATAGCAATAAAGTTTCCGCGAACTTCACAAAGTCACAAAGAATTTCAATTAATTTTAAAGAATTTAATTCACATTCACAGAAACATAAACACAAACTAAAAGAAGGCCTCCAAGGATTCACTAAAATTTGACAATTCTCTGTGGTAAAATATTTATATTGTTACAGTGCATTCAGAAATTAATTTTGTGTCTAATATTAGAAAGGTACCTACGTACAAATCTTCAGTCTTGATAACAAACGATAGACGCTATTAAATAAAAGACGGTAAGTTAAATAGATTTGAAGACTTTGGCAAGGAATGGAATATATTTCTACTTTATAATGCTTTTGTTTCTCGCAAATAAAAGAAAGTGCGTGTGTTACGTATAATTTGTGTATTTAGTTGCATATTTATTTAATAACCCAGCCCAATTTCACTTCAGGTTTCTTTTCTCACCTTCTAAACCTTCCTTGGACTTATACAAATATTTCAAAACCAAAATTAGGTAAATCGGTTTAACCATTATCGAGTTTTTGTGTGACTAACAAACCTCAACTCATTTTTATTTATGCAATGCTCTTTTTATGCACTAAACCATTTCCCAGATATTTATTGTTATTGTTTTGAACTTTCAAATATGTATAGTTTTCCCAAAAAGGAGTATTTTATCCTTTGGCGATGTAAATAGAAGGGAATGTTAAGGCACTTACATACACTGACTCCCATAAATAATCTTACAGACTTTGCATTTCACTATGGGGTAACTAAGGTTAAGAGCTTCTGATGCCGCATAGAACCTAACATCCAGTGAACACGCGGTGATGGAGTGAGGGCGCGGATCCTAAATGACTACTCAGATCGGCACCAAAAAGAAACCTTTACAAAACACACCTCCACCGCCCAAGCCACAAAACTTAGAAGTCAGAGTAGAAGAGCAACCACCCCAGCGTTGGCATCCTGACCCGTGAATGAGTGAGTGAGTGAGTGTAGGGTTTTAGGGCCCGTCGACAACAAGGTCATTTGGGCCCTCCTGACCCGTGAAAACCTTGAAAAATCCTGGGGGAAAGGTTAGCAATCACCTGTAATTTAACTCATGCCTCCCAAATAACGTTGGCGAGTAAAAAGCATGCAAATCTAACACAGCAGGTTTTCATAAATATTTCAAAATTTAAAATTGCTTGGAAATTTACTTGGAAAAACTCTCTTCTTGGTATCCGTTTTATTAATTCATACGTAGATGGGATTGGTGTTTGTGTGCAGCAGGTAAAAGGGTAATATTTCTCAGAGGAAACTGTATTCACAAAAATCCAGGGAGTTCCCTGCCTTTACCTTATGTCTTTTCTTAGTGATCCTTCTCATTTCTCCTATACCGCTTGTATTTACCCAATGAAAATGAGGAAGAGAAATGACTTGATAGGAAAAGGGAAGAGGGTTCCTGAAATATTCATCAAGAATGCAGCTTCTCTCTTGCTTGCTTTACCCACCCACAAACGTTCTTCTCTATATTGAGCCTCAGTTAGACTTTGCGTGTATAAACACCGGCGCTCTCATTGTCATGTCAAAGGTGAGAGAAAATAATAAGAGAAGAGTTTGTGAAGGCGCGGATATTAGGTGTGCTCTCCTACAGGCACCAGCTGGCTTATGAGATCCATCTGTCTCTCTATATATCCAGAGATTCTGCCTGTTTAAACCTCTGGACTTGAAAAAGCTTTGCCGCGGCTAACTTCAACTTCCCTCTTAAGTGTGCTCTCAAAACGCCGAGGTGTGACAAATGCGTAGGCTGTTGTAAAATAACCAGAGGTGCTTTAGAGTGTCATATCCGAAGTTGTAATTACAAAGAGAGAAATGAAAAAGTTCAGGAAAAAAACGGAAACCTTTTGAGATCTCTTTATGTTTTCTTGCTTTAGTTTATATAGCACTTAACAGAAAGTTAAGTCATAATTATGAGTTACTATTTACTTAATATTCCTTTAATGACTTTAATAATTTAACAACGGTGAATTGGTATATTACTAACTACAATAATTTAGTTAAACGTACATAAATTAACAGTTCAGGTGTAAATATTTTAGAACACTGTATTAAACTTGTACACAAAGGCTGAAATAATATAAATAATTTTTATAAATCTGACTTAAATAACATTACAATAAATATATTTTAGTATAAAGATATAATCATATTATTAGTTCAAAATGACCATATTATAGTTTGGGTAATGTATACCAGTACTCTTAACTGCAAAAAGCGGCAGAAAGTTTTAGATTTATATCGAGCATTTTGTTACACTTTATCTCTAATTTACCACTTAAAAGTTATCCTCGTTGCGCAACAACCCTTTCCTGGATACCCACCGGCCGCTGCATCCTCTACCTCTCTCCACTAAAGGCGTCATGAGTGAGTTGCAGTATTGGAGGCTGGGACGTAGTCTAGCCTGAACTTCATGGCTGGTAAATGCGAGCTTCGCAATCAGCAGCCGCTAATTCTCAGCGAAGGAGCTGTTCAATTGGACCCTCAGGACCTAACCTATTAGAAAATTGGGGCATCTGGATCCATATGATTTATATTACTGACTTCGCGTAGGTGAGGAGCTCCGTCCCCTTCAGCTGCTGTGGTGCGAGCGTTGCGGACCCGTAGCACTCGTGGTACTTCTGACGTTACTAGAGGAACTTCGGGCCGAACTGCCGAGCCCCTCCCGTAGTGGAGTTGTTTGGATTAGGTTGGACTCCAGGGGGCAGTGGTTCCTGATACCCCTGGGAGATCGGGTACGTCTCCGGATTGGGTTGAGGGAAGTCATATATTCCCCGCGTACTAGCCTGCATAGCTAGGAGAAGGTGTGCGAGATCACCAGACGGCCCCACCGAGGTCATATCGGTAGCCTTCCCATTTGGGGTTTCCGCGCGTAAGTGGCGTATCCAGTTCCATCCCGTCTTGTGTTTTCGGACCAGATGGGGGGGGGGCCTTGTTAGTCTCTAGGTCTTGCCGTATGGAAGGCCCCACGGAGGCGCCGGGCGCCCTTCGGGGAGAGCTCGGTAACTCCCTGGTCGTTGGAGGGGGGTCGGTCTCACTTTGTGAAGGCTGCCCTGGTAGATACCCTGACTTCCAGAAAAAAATATTTGCATAAAAAATTATTTCTTACTTAAATTTAAGTAAAATTTCTAAAGTTAGAATTTATTTCTATTTTATTCAGTTTTTCTAATTTCCTTTCATTTGTGTATCACATTTACAATATATAGGTATATTCCCCCAGGGGCCTACTGCGGTTGGTACAAGATTGAACATCTCGGGGTCCCGAGGCACATCTCTCAATTGGTTATCTGTGAGTGGTGAGAGGGCTTATGCCAAACGCCCAAACAACTTTGGTCCACATCACTGTTTGACCCATAAACATTTACTTTCCTGAACGCGTCTGATGGATACCTAGCGCGACAAGCGCAGGTGGTGACTAGGTAACGCCTAAGTGTCAGACCCTCGTTACCATGTAGGACTGTGTTCGTATCCCCTGATAAAGGTCAGTCCCGCGGAGGGGCCATTGCATGAACTGATGAGCACCTGAAGGCGATTAGCTCGGTCTTTACATTGGAAGGTGGGATCCAGGCGATCAAGGTCCAGGCCAGGACTCTCATCTAAATCGGGGTGGCACCCAGGTTGTGAGCACGCCATCGGGGAGGTTTGTAATGGTGAAGGATATTGTTGCTCTGACAAATAAACATAAAATTAATAAAAGAAGTAGTTGGGTTTTGTGAACCTCGCTACTTAAATGTAAGACGAACAGTGGAAGGTAAAAGTTTTACATCTGTCAATCCATTCCTAATACAGAAATATCTAGATAAAATAGTGGTGTAGGAAAGTCCTGCACAAAATATAGAAATGACCCTCTCCTGGTAGAAGCAATTTCATCTTCCTAGGCAAAGAAAATACTGATTGCTTATATGTTAGGGAGTTACCATATATATGTTGATGTGCATAGATCTATGAATTCGCGCGGTGGTGTAAACACTCGTGCGTCGTACGGTATGTCCAACGAGCATATTCAGGATATTTCAAGAACAAGGTGTAATGGCAGTGTATCGTGTACAACGCAGAGAACAAGGGGAATTGGTCCCTACTCGTACAATTCTTCCTGACTTTATATCAGGTTGATCTCCCATAAAGGATAAAGGCAAGGTATTAAGTAATTGAGATTATATCATACATACCCAAGCTCGTGCATCTATATGTCGGCGCTTTGGTCACACACGTGCCTTCTATAATGGTGTATCTACATGTGTCAGCTGTGGAGGCGTCTTGCATGAACATGCATGTACATCACCTCGAGCATAAGTTAACTATGGCGGTGATCATCCATCCACTTCACGAGAATGTCGCCGTTTTATAGAGAAACACGCGTTTCAAGAGAACCGGGTTAAAGAGAAGATATAATTCTCGGAAGCTCGGAAACTTCGTCGTATCCAGAATTCCTCTGTTACGAGTTCCCGTACCTACAGCTCTGTGGCAGCTACACCGCCAAAAAATGGGTAACTAAAACGCAAACTTAAGTTATGAATGGTGTCATTATTTCAGAGAAACTTCTTGTGCCTATATCACCACCAAAGAATTTACAATCAGCAGGTACACCTGCCAGTAAAAACACTCCAGATATGTCACCTGATAACCCGTCAGCGTCAAGGACTAAACCAGCCCGGCTGTTATGAACGAAGCGTCAGTGAAATCATTTAAGACGAAATATGACAGAACTATCTTCTTGAAAGAATACGGGATATCTGCTCCCGTTAAATCCAAGGGAAAAAGGAGTCCAAGAATACACTCCTCCAAAATCCTCTTCTGAGGAATCTTCTGGAGAGACTCTGATCGACGACTTTCATCTTCGTCGAACTCTATGTACAATAACTTCGAGGCTCTGGAACCGAAGATTTCTGTAGGGGACATGGAGCAGGAACAGCCTGGTCATGCTGCCAGAATAGCAGTGGGAAAAAGGGCAGAACAAACCTGTCGAAGAGAGTGTTAGCCCAACACCCAATGAAAAGAGCAAATTGTTTCGACCCTAATTAAATCAACGTTAAACTATAGAAATTAGTGCAAATATTAATCAACGTTAAACTACAGAAATTAATAAAGATACTGGTTTTTTACGCTTATGACATTTCATTTATTGTTTTTATACGTTTTTATATTTTTATCTTGACTGTGAATATTTATTTTATTTTTAATTTTATTTCGAATAGTTATAAAATATAGTCAAATTTACGTATGATATTTGCCATGATTTAATTTCTAAAGGGCGCTGATGACCACGTAGTTGAGTGCCCTTATATACACATCATCGTCATTATCATCATCATTTATAAGTATATTGTCTTTCAAATAAAGTGGCATACAAGTACGGTAAACGCAGTTTGCAAAATAAGCAATAGGTGCATTTGAAAATAAGAGTGTATATTTTCAACACCAAGTTTCAGCAAAGCATTTAACATACATCTATCTGCTTTACAATAATTTTTCGGCAATAGTAAAGGGTATAAATGCTTCCGTGTAAATAAAATTGAGGAATGTTATCTGTTTTAAAACATATCGAGGTCGACCACATTGGCCTCTGATCAATTAATTACACAGAGTAGCGCTGGCCAAGCCAATCAACAAATGAAGGTGAGATGGCTGTTTGTGCCGAAAGGGTTACATTTGAATTTCGCGTGAATTAAATCATAAGTATTTTTAATAAAGTTAAGTACATATAGCAGGCTTTAAATGTAAACTTCAACCATCAAATGTGATTACATTGTACCAATTGTTGATGAATGTTATGACGTCTGCTATAGAAATATAAAACTCTTGAAAATCAGTTATTTCAACTTTCTAGGCATGCTTGATAAGCGAAGTGGGTGAAAACACATTTAGAGGAGACAAATTTGTTTTACACTATGCGTGATATTCGAATAGTTATATAAACATTGCTATTAACATTAGACGTAATGGTGACACTGCCATTTGGGATTCTTTGGGGGGAGTGGACGAAATTGCACAACATTTAATTGCGAATATTTATTTTCTGAAGCAGCCAAGGACTCTGAAGTATATGCGTATTAGGTAATGGATGGTAACATTATCTTGATTACATTCCAAGAGTAGAATTTATTTACATCAAAATTTTAAATATACGTTTTAAACTTTATAATATTCGAAGTACTTGCAGATGTTTAGCTATATACTGCCAAGCTACACTGAGTTTATATATCTATAACTTCATACATTGCATGCTCTAAACACAATCCATGGCTTTCTTCGATTATTTATTACCATTAAACTCAAAGGTCTTGAAATCTTACTTCGTCTTAGATTGTGATCCTGGTTTCCCTTTTTTAAAAAAATAATTAATGCACTTGACTCTTATTTATTTTCACTAAAAAGAGTTACAATGTGAACACTACCACTGGTTTCGACACTGCTGCAAATAGAATCAACGCAGCATTTTCTTTGTAGTATTGCAAACAAAAGAGGTATTCATTCATATAGTACTTCTTTTTTGTAATTTTATGTCCTCCAACGCTGTCATATCGGACGATAAATGGAATGGGTGAAATGATGTTCAAATGAGCACAGGGTCCTTAGAGCTTAGAGTTACCTCACATTCGTCTTTCAGGATAAGGGAAAACCCCGGAGAAACCCTATCCAGGTAATTCACCCTGTCCTCTCGGGACCCCCGCGGGCGCTGTGGACCCCTAGCACTCGTGATACCTCTGACGTTACTAGAGGAACCTCAGGCCGAACTTTCGAGCCCCTCCCTCTGGGAGCTGTTCGGATTGGGTTGGACTCGAGGGGGCAGTGTGTTCCCGCCACCCACGGGCAATTGGGTACTTCCGGCCAGGATACTGGCCGCCCGGAGGGGGTAGAAGGTTGCGTCATAAGTCCCGGGAACTAGCCTGCAGAGCTAGTAGCTGGTGAGCTAGACACTGGCGGCCCTACCAAGGTATTTTGGTTGCTGGTTCATTAAGGACCGGCGCGTAAGTGGCGTATCCACTTCCGTCCTGTCTGCCGTGTGCAGTGAGGAGGGCAGTTTATAAAATAGGTACTGTCCTACTGTAAAAAAATCAGTGAGGCCCAGGTTCTGGTCCTAGGAGTCCAGGACTAATGGGAGTAGAACCTCTGACTCAATTTGTCCTCTCGGGACCTGTTGAACGTGAGGCAGACACGGTATCACCACGCTACCGAGGCGGGCATATCGTACTCTACATAAAAAATTAGGGACTTTGATTCAATAAAACAAATCCTCCTCTTCCATATTCAACATTATATCCTGAAATAACTCAGATAAATGAGCAAATATATGTTTAGTATTATTAATTCAACCAAATAATATAAAGCTTAATCAAGCATTTATTAATAACATTATTAAGATTAGAATTTATTGTTTTAATTTTATTTTAAAACTGTTTGTATTCTGAACAGGTACAGCGTCATATAAAAGAGTTAATAATCTACTTGTAAATGCTCACGTATGTTATATTTTATTAAGAAAATCCCGATTCGAAAAAGAAACAAAGTATTTTTGTGACCTGTCATTAATTTATGTAATTGAAGAAAGTTCAGTGACTTTGAACATCTAATATCCATTTGGATTCTTCTATCCTCTCTCTCTTTAAAACGAAATGTGCATTGAAAAAATAAAAAACTTAACTTCTGTAAAACATATTTAAAGGAGATTAAAAAATATTACTATAACAAATGTGACTTCATTATAGTACTTGCTGACACATACACCACACTATGTTAGTTGAAATAATGTTTGAAAGACGCAAACAAACGAAATTTAAATGAACTTCGTGTATGTCAGACATTAAATATCACGTAGGTATTTACTTCTGAATGTTTGTGGATAGCAATACGTATAATTAACTTGGGGAACATAATCCCTCGTTGTGAGTCACATACTTCAACAGTACTTTTGCAATTTCAGCACGTCAAAAGAACGAACGCCGACTGTCGTGGATTTAGAATGTGCAAAGCCGCTGTCGGTGAAATTGCACCTCGCAGTCCGCAGCGAAAGAGCATTTGCATTTCAGATTAGTGTTTTCGCCCCAGTCTTTGCGCTGCTCCCGGTCAGTGGTTATATCGGATTAAAAACTACTACTGAAATCAGAGTTCCTGGCTCTTGTATTTGGCTTATACATACTGGGTAAGATACCAGTAGTGGTCAAGTCTTGCTGTTTCCTCTTAGGCTTATTAAGTGTAACTTTCATAACTGCAATTGAACTTTTCTATATACAGTTAAGAACAGCGTGTTTTAGTTTCATCCGTTTGGCTCCTGGCATCAATGTGTCTTCGTTTAGATATCACTATCACTTAACTAATGTAATTAAGTTGCTATTTTTACTGTCTCGGAGTAATGAAATACACATGACATAGCCTTCTCTGGGGAGTCTTTTTTTCCTTCTTTTTTCTTCAAGTGGAGGAAAATTCCATTAATGGACTAACCCCGACTGTACTGGGATGGTGTAGCCGGGAGTGTGAGCTTCACCCGAAGGTACTACCCACTAGAAAACCTCCACCGGAAAGTAGTCAGGAGAGGAATTCCAGCAATATATGCACCTGCGGATTCATGGAGAGCGAGTACAGGTTGGCCGTATGGCCTAACCGAGGTGAGGTTGGGTGCTAGGACATAAGCATGGCCGAAGCCCTGAATATGCCCTCGCGGATTCCTGGTGAGGGATGTAGTGGGGTGTAGTGTCGTTTCCAATAAGAAACGCCGTCCTAACGTAGTGGTTGCATCCTCAATGATAGAAGAGGTAGTCATATGTAAGTTATAGTACTTGTAGTTCTTAGTTAATGGTCCTTCCACCCTTAAGCGGGTAGAACGTGTCATTAATGCTAGTGGTGGGCGCTAGGAAAGCGTTAATCATGCATTATCCTTACAAGTAATATTAGTGTGTACATGTGTATGATTGTTAGTACTACGCGTAAGCTGCGTCTAGTATGAGGTTAATTCTAAGTTGAATTTGTTCGCATAATATTGATCATAACCATTATTTGTAGCGATGTTTCGTGTAAGTGTGGGGGAAGAGGGTTGTCTCCCCGCCAGAGCCCCTTGACTGAGAGCAAGGACTTTGTCGACTGCCAAATGTTAAGGTGTGGTGTATAGTCATGGGTAATCTTACTTCTTCTGTGGAAGTCTTACGAGAGTGTTTAGATAATCTAGGATGTCTATTTCTCGGTCTCCCATTCCTATTGTCCTATCAAATATGAACAGCGGTCTTTTATGTTTATTTTATTCGGTTTCGTAGGCGCCTAGTTGCTATATTAGTGCGTTAGTGTTTTTATCTTTGCGCCTATATACGTTGAAGCTGAGTCTTTTGATAAATTCCTCAATTGTGTGTAGCTTTAATTCGTTGTGCAACAGATTGGCCGGTGCTAACGGGGCTGCTCTGCAATTATTCCGATTATTCGGTTTTGTAACGTTTGTAATTTGTGTAAGTGAGTTTTTGCAGCATATCCCTAATCTCTTGCAGCAGCACTCTCCTGCAAGTCACAACAGTGGGTCACAAAGTCATTCATAGAACAGCACATTTTGATACACTAGAGGTGTCTTAGGATACAGTTTTGGTTATATAGTAGCTGCTGGAATTTTCCACAGAACATTTTAGAATGTTCTGAAGGTGGCGAGAACGACAACTGTCAGAATATTCTAGTTATCTTTCAATAGTATATGTAGGATTGATCCAAGACTGGAGCATTAACGATTTACTTGTCTCTGTTTATCTCTCTAACCTCCCGGCGTCAAAATTTCGATAAGCTTAAGCCATGGGCTCTGTGTCACAGTATATTTCTAGTCTAAGGAGCACCTTATCTTAATTTTTAAATAATACGAGAGAGTAAAAATGCTGTACTCTGTGAGTTTTCAAGAAAGTAACGTGTACCTCTTATTTAATCTAAAATTACAATTTATAATAGGGTTACAGCTGCAGGAGATATAGGGTTTGACCCATCCTCGTGTTTTGCTTTTAGGTTTGCCTACTGTGTGCACACTGTGCAGCCTAAAGTGCGACCACTACTAACACACGAAGTTCGAGGAATATAGGAGTAGAAAGATGGCAAGGTCACAAAATATCATGGCCTTAGTTGTTTAATTCCTGCTTTACTTATAACATTTTGAGGCATAATGTCCAAATCTTGTATGTTTCTAGGTAGTGTATAATTAATACTACTCATTGTCACTTAAACGAAATGAAACCATGATTTTTCTTCATTCTAATTCCTTATTCAATTTATCAATTAAGCTGTGCTTTACAGTTCGTGATGTATGGTGTACAGAGAGACTGCGCTTTGTAAATGCTGTTCTCGGCGCTAGGTGATGTTATGTTGTTGTTGTTGTTGTTGTCCTCACGTGGGCGAATGACACATGATGACACTAGACATGAAATATCAATTTACTCATTTATTTATATATATTATTCTAAGCATACTATTTTTGCATATCACTTAAATACCCTTGGGTTTAGATATGCAAGGTGGTACACTTTCTAAGGTATATTGTAATCCTAACACAGTGAATCTTAGTTATCCCGGACCAGTATACAAGGGGCGGCCAGAAAGTAAGTTCTGTTTCAATTTATCTCCGCTGCAGCGCTGCGATCTGCGCGGTAGACGCTCTGTATCAAGGAGAAGAAACGTGCGCCATTGTGAGATCACTGTCAGCCACGTACGCTTTGTTGTGCTTGTTTACAATGTCGTTTGAAAATCCCGTCAATTTTTAAATCAGATCTGTGATTCGTTTTCTGAATGCTAGTAAATTGAAACCAATTGAAATTTATCGGCAAATATACGATATTTACGGACAAAATGCGATGAGTGATACAATGGTGAGAAGATGGGTCCGACAGTTCAATGAAGGTGGTAGTGAAGTGCACGATGAAGAACGAAGTGGGCATCCATCTTCGGTTACAGAAGAACTGGTTCACGCGATTGATGACAAGATCCAGGAAAACCGCAAGTTTACGTTTAGTGCTCTCGCTATGGAATTTCCCTAAATCTCACGATCACTAGTTCATGAAATTGTTACCAAAAAACTGAAATTTCGTAAACTTTGTTCACGTTGGATGCCAAAGATTCTTACTGAGCAACTCAAAACAAAACGGATGAGTAGTGCACTTCCGTTTTTTGACCGTTATGATGAAGGCGGTGAAGAATTTCGGACACAGATAGTCACAGGAGATGAAACTTGGGTTTCTTACGATACCTCTGAAAGTAAGCGTTATTCAATGGAATGGAGGCACACCTGATCCCCACCAAAGCTTAAGCCGTAACAAATCTTGACACCTCCAAAAATGTTGTGCACAGTGTTCTGGTACAGGAAAGGCATGTCACTCATTGATTTCTTACCACGTGGTAAGAAAGTAGAAGTTTATTGGGAGACACTTAGGAAATTGCGCTGCGCAGTACAGAATAAGCGCCGAGGAATGCTGTCAAAAGGTGTTGTATTTCCTCTAGACAACGCATAACCACACACTACAAATGTGACGAAAAACATCTTACATGGATTTGGCTGGGACGTATTTGACCACCCCCCGTACAGCACTGACCTCGCTCCTAGCGACCTTCATCTGTTTTTACATCTCAAATCTTTCCTTTGCGGTCGACACTTCAACAATGACGAAGAGCTGAAAGAAAATGTTTCCAAATGGTTGAAGACACAGCCGGCAAACTTCTATGAAGAAGGTATACAAAAACTTGTGCCTCGCTATGACAAATGCCTGCAAAATTTCGGCAGTTATGTGAAAAAGTAGTTTAATAGTTGTAGAATTTTGAGCAATAAATAATTTTTCTTTATCTGTACACAATTTAATGTTATTACCAAACAGAACTTACTTTCTGGACGTACCTCGTATAAGTTATTTGGCGTAATAAATAAATTAAGACGTGTTACAAACGGAAAATTGCTATTCTAATTAGGTACATTACTGAAATTCTCTTAATAATGGGCGAATTCATTGCACTCACCCCACCTGCTTGGGACTAGTTGGAGGAGAAACTTCGAAATTTGATAGAAAAAAATTGTGACCACGTGCGCGCGTACGCGCGTGCGTGTGTATGTGTGTGACTTGTTAGAAAACAAGATTGAAGAAGCAGAAAAGCTAAGAGTGGGAGAACATATTATAGACATTTTTAAAGGTATCGATTGCTGTTCCGAAGTTGCTGGAGAAGACGTTGACAACGACATAGATTATAAACCGATTACAGAGGAAGGGATTATTGCATCCTGCATTGTTACTGAAAATGAAGAGTAGTCATATTCACTGTTGATTAACCAGCTGTCGTTATAACCCATGCACAAGCAGTAAAAACCATAGAGAAATGGATGCTTTATATCGGAAGTCAAGCCACAACATTGCCAAGTGCACTTGACACGTTAAAGCGGATGCGAAATCGCGCTGTTCATAAGTGATACACTAAACTGAGACAGCAAAAGCTCACTGCCCTTTTTACTACCATCTAGTTTGTAGTATAGTGTAAATATCTACATAGGTTATTATAGTACATAAAGAGTATGTGTTTTTAGCTGAAAGTGTGTCGATAGTAATTCCGGAAAGGCATTAAAACCTTTTAGTGATATTGTACATGTTTTTTTAGCGTTTTTTTTTTCGGAATTCTTCATATAACTCGGCTTTTCGTTTACTCGGATTGACCCTGGTCCCATTTCATCCGTGTAAACGAGGTTTTACTGCATATAATATATCTTAAATTTATTCAATTTTTTAAAGCCAAGCCTTATCACATTGCTCATATATTATTGGAAAACCCGTACTCTGTGGAACAACATTTTAAATTTGGTAAATGTGAATTAACAAACATCGTCGATATTAAGTTTTAATTATAAATATGCAATATTTTAAGAAAAATAACAGAAGTGTCCGTTAAAGGTTCTCTTTTCGATTTGAACAAAGGGAGACAGCTGGGTGTCTTTATTGTATTCCCTGGGAGTTCCATTAATAACGTTTAGAGCTCTGGTTTTGTTAATCTTAGAAAAGGGATCACGTCCTTCCAAAGAAAACGCTACTTTATTTAGAAAAAAAGTAATTTATCATTTTCCACCGGGTTTACATCTGCGACTTCGAAAACCAAAGACAGACGAATGCAAAAGAGCAGTTTCATGTTTATACTTTTATTTGTCACCCAGTCGATTATAAGTCAACTTGAAGTATAAAATGTAAGAGACTTAACTTTGCTTGGCCGAGTGCAGATTGTGAGAGAGTAGTTCACCAAAGGCGAGACTTTGATTTTTGGGCTCTGTTACTGATGGTCCTATTGGACAGAATGGCTCTGGTAGCGTCTGAGGCCTGGTTGGGTTTCCCTGGGCAACTATCCTTACTAATGGTTTTTCTTGCTTGCACATGTAAACAATTGCAGGTTAGTACAGCCTGACCATGAGAACCTTCTCACTGCGAAAGGAAACAATCATTGCGTTATACTACACCTTGACCTTGTGTTTGCATACATGCGAACGGCAATGCTTCACTAGTTTGCAGAGTATTACGTAAAGTTGTTTTCAACGTATGCACATTTGATGGTCGTGCTGTACATCTGACGTCATTCACACTCTGTGTCCAGCTAACTTGTATCGCATCCGGCCTTTAATAATCACATTCTATCCCTCAATTTCTGTTCACCTTTCATCCTATTTGACTGTTTCAAGATTCTGTGTATCGGCGGGGTTTCGACGTTCTATGGCAGGGAATAAACCTCTATAAACCTTTTCCTCCAGACTAAAGGAAGTCCCGGAGTCTGTCCACCACAGGTAGCTGTACATCTGTAGGGGGTGGAGAGTCCTGCTCTCTACTGTCCTTCTTCTTTAGGATTCGGCCACTTGTACTGTTCTTTCACCTCATCTGTTCTGGTGCTTAGTTCATCTTCAAAACTTGTGATGGTGTCCTATCAATAGTTCACCAACAGCAAGATGTCCAGATACTGCTGTTGGATACAGCAATTTGAATATAATCACCTAGGTGTCTTAATTAGCGCTATAGAAAATGAACTTTCCAATTCTGTCATAATGATTTACGTAGATAGTGACAGTGACGGTGTGGTCATCGGTCACCAGATTGTAATATGATTTTATGGAGTTAGATGTAACTAACCAGATATTCTATGAATGAACGTTGAGTTCCTAGGGATAGTATTTAAACACAACTAAACTTACAAAAGCATCAGGCATTCATCGCGGGTTTCAAATTACACCTAACTGTGCTGATTACTGATCACCGGAGCATTGCCCGACATCTTATGCCGTTTTCCCGCTAAAATATAGTACGGGAGGGGATCCGTCCCCTTCAGCTGCCGAGGTGTGGGCGCTGCGGACCCTTTGCACTCGTGGTACCTCTGACGTTACTAGAGGAACCTCGGGCCGAACAATCGAGCCCCTCTCTGAATGGGAGCTGTTTGGATTGGGTTGGACTCGAGGTGGCAGTATGTTCCCGACACCCAAGGGGAATTGGGTACCTCTGGTCAGGCTACGGCCGCCCGGAGGGGGTAGAGGGCTGCCTCATAAATCCCGGGTACTAGCCTACAGAGCTATTAGAAGGTGTGCTAGATCAGCAGGCGGCACCACCGAGGTTTCTGGTAGTCTTCCCTGCGGGGTTGACGCGCGTAAGTGGCGTATCCACTTCCATCCCGCCTTGACGTTGTGCTCAGCGGGAGTGGGAGGCTTTTTAAGAAATCAGGTATTGCCCCATGGAAAAAGCCCCAGGCTATCCATCGCTTCCGCGTAGAAGGAGGCCCGGGTCCTTGGTCCTAAGTGTCCAGGACTTATGGAAGTAAAAGCCCTGCACCTAAGTTAACTTAACACAGTCCACACAGATTCTTTCTAAAATAGGATCCCCGAGAAAAACCTGGCATGATCTTCAGGAGTACATAATGGACATTACTTGACTTACAAACATCTTACGGCAACAAAGTGGACACTTATATTTTTGAGAAGAAAAATCTTCAAAGACAAAGTTACCAAAATCGGTAAATGGTTTCCAAAATTTCTCTAAATCTCTATAGAAATATGTGTCTCTAGGTATATAATATATGCGTATGCGTATACTATATAGTGCTTATTTTTTGTTATGCATAATATTAATACCTACAAAATTTCTTTAAGGAAAATTTTCAATGTTTTTTAATTGTTCTATTTTCCAAATGTTCCATTTGCCTTTGACTGCAATGGTCCTATCGGCGGCCGTCCTTCTTTGGAGCATATCACGATGGTGTTATCTCGTAGACGTTGGGTTGGTGGTACTTTAGATTTCTTTTTAAATCAGTAGATCACGCACACATTCACATTCACACTCTCACTCACACTTCCAGACTCTGGAAATATGGGGAATCATCTTGGCTGCAGAGAAATCCCTACGCCTAGTAGGGAATCAAACCCGGGACCGCTCGCACGGCGGGCAGGTGTTCCACCGACTGAGCTACGGGGCTAACCCTCTTCAGCCTTGCCTTTCTAAATATAGTTGTTCAGTTTGAATAAAACTTGTAATATGAACAATCGAGTGCAACTGTACCTCTAACACCAGCGTTGAATGAATATATTTAATTTTCTCTCTGTGATGATTACTTCATGCATTAAACTGTTTACCTCAATTTGATGTACTCCTTTTATTATTACAATATACTGTATACATTTTCAGTTGTGTACTCGCAGTTGAACTTAATTTTCTGAAGTAATGCTATTTGTTAATTAAACAAAATGCGAATTGTTGTAAGAACTAAATTGTATAAAACGAAATATGCCGTTAAATAAATGTGCAAAATAACACATGTGTATACTCAGCAATTAAATTACACTATACTAGTAAACAATGTAGTGAGTGAAAACCACAGGAACCACAGATAATTCATATGCTGAGGATAAAAAGCAGTTAATTGCATGATATGCTCCCTTGGTTTTGGATTAAACTATACAAGCTATGGCTTCGCGTATGTGGTTTTCCTCAGTCGCCTAGGTAAATAAATACTAGATTGGATGTTTAATGCCACTACGCAGAGTTCCAACTTAAGTCTAAAATACTTAGGTCATTTAATAACACTGGGCAACAAAAATAACCTTTGAATGTTTCGATCACTTCATGAGGCAATTCCTACTAATTTTGGGTTGAGAAAAACAAATATGACAATGAAAAAAATTATTAGCTCTTGTTTCTGTGATATACACAAAGTGGAAGTATTACATATTAATGGATTGAGAGAAAAGGATTCATTTTAATTACTTACATGATAACAACAATAAAAGTGCATTTGATTTGTTAAACTGATAATTACATGCTAAGAGTTCTAAATTGCTGGAAAAATACTTCGCAGATAGTCGTGTCTGAAGAGAATCATGTGGTGGCCTATTGACTAAGTCGTCTTTTAGCTTGCCTCTTGTGATGGAGTTCCGCAGAATCCCTATACAAAGACCAACAGTAATCCGCAAGCATTATTTCATTCCAACGGCCCTGATATCTTTGTTCCATAACATAAATGTTCTGATGGAATCTCTCCCCATGTTCATCACTAACAGCTCCACAACTAGGAGGGGAAAAGTGCAGAAAATGGATCTTAAGGGACATGTTACATCCAAGGTTACGGTATTTTTGCAGGAGCACTGCCACCAAATGCTTGTAGTTATCATCTCCTTTGTTGCCTAAAAATTCATGGACAACACCCTTGAAGGCTCCCAAGCTTCCTTTTCTTCCCCCTCCAAAATTTGGTCAAATGCAGGATCCTTCACAAGTTCTCTTATTTGTGGTGCCTTCCTTAACTTTTGCATCACTTAATTTCCAAAATTTCACTGTGGTTGTGTTTTGTAATTTGACAGGCGTGCCAACTCCCATAAAAAATTCTCCCAAATTTAAAATCGTCACTCTAACAAATGAAATATCAATTTATCTTCAAAACAACAGCTAATCTATCATTTTATGGTGATTTAAGAATTCAGCAGTTGAAAATACACGTAAATTCACTATTTTTAAGCCCAAAACATTTTCATTGTTCCCCAGTGATAATTAGTGGCAACATTTGAATTAACAGCAAATAAAACATTTTTGGAGCAGTCACGTTTTTGCAGTGCTTAGAAGTAATTTCCTCAAACATGAAGAACTCAACCACACACATCGGGGAGCCGACGGATGCCATCCACAGAGTCTTGTTCCAATATTCGAATAGACTGTTGTACTGCTTCTATAATTGCCTGTCTGGTTCTATAGCGAACTCCTCTAAGTGATATTTTATTCTTCCCTTGTTAGTTCAATACATGTTCTTCCAACAGTGCTCTAACAGCATTCACATGCACACCATCACTTACTCATTGCGGTCTGCCAGCTCCACATTTTTTATGAACGTCTTTCCTTCTTCTACGAAGTGCATTCGCCCAACTAGCAACGGTACGATATGGTCAAATCTGTCTACACAAGCTTACAATAATTCTGTATGGCATTGTCGAGCATTGATAACTCCTGCAACCTGAATTTTAATGAAGCATCGTTGTTCGTATTTATTAAACATATTTAGAGCACTGAAGAAAACCGTCTACAATTAAACTTACTAAAAGGTCTTATAAAATAATTGCCTTCAAACTGATAGCTAACAAACATTATATGCGCTTATTTTTCAATGTTTTCTACTTACAGGATTTACTGTAGATAGCGCTAAATGCAGGCAGTGTGACCACTGATTTTTGAATAACATATGTAACAGTAAAAATGATAATAATTCAGTGGATAATAATGCACGCAGTACTCTAATGTTATCTGTCGGGCACATGCAACAGCAAAATATAGAATTATCTGTCATTAAGCTATCTGTGGACAATGTCGAAGTTGCCTTCTGCCCGTCAAAGAACCAAGGATACAATAGCTAATACTAATGTTTCCGTGAATTTTTCAAAGTTTTCTCCTGTCCATTACAGAAGCAGATGTAAATAATATAGTAAGCGAAAGAGAACTAGAAGACTAACCTTCCGCCACATACAGATCGATGAAGTATTTTCTAACAGCCGCGATTTTACCTTATAGTTAAAGCGACAGACGGAGCATGGTGAAAAGGCTAGTCTAAATAACTGAAGTCCTGTGATACAAAAGAAACAGATTCCAAAGAAACCAATGGAAGATTATGAGCTTCTGGAATTGCGGAGTTGAGGCTCTGCTAACTAATAACCTTTCCACACAAAACACATGATCGGAAATATTACGATAACCTTCTTGATTAATCAAATATCAAAATATTCGAGGAAAGGCCTGCTTTGGAAGAGAGGGCGACCTCTACCAAGATAATGCTCTCTTTTATATTAGCGGAAATCAACAAAGTAAACAATTTTTACGTACTTGTCTTCCAAACAGGGTGTGCCAAGTTAGATAGAAGCTTCCGGTGCCGCATCGAGGTTACCAAAAGTTCTGGTCCGAACCAAACAATTTAACGCTACATCTTCTTTTATTCAGTTGCACACGCTAGATGGCACTAAGATGCAAAGTGGGTACTAAATGGCAAAAGGGTAGAAGTGGTCAATGGAGTGAGGTTGAATAACATACCAAAGATTTTCAGCGTTTTGTAAGATCAAAATACAGATTATTTAAAATACACGCAGAGATTTGGGAAAAAGTGCAAAGTAGAGCACTCGAAGGTTGTCAGAAGAATGTGGTGCTTCAAAAGACACCATATCCTGTTATTTAAATATTTAAAGAAAGCACCAGGCAACCTCAAAATTACCGCCCCATTAGTCTCCTGTCCACTATTGGTAAATTGCTCGAGAAAATAATTCTATTTCGACTCCAAAAACAAATTGCGGCGCTTGACATTTCAAATTCACAATTTGGCTTTAGAAAAGGGCACCCAACAGACCTTCAACTTTTAAGACTAATAGATGACGTCACCGAGCAATTTAACAATGGGGCTTCAATGTTGGCGCTATTTTTGGACGTAGAAGCTGCATTTGATCGGTGCTGGCACAACGGCCTGATTTACAAGCTGCAACGAGAGTTTCCCAACCTCCAAAATTCACAGCCATTGCTGCATAATTTTTTAAAAAAACAGGCGCTTCTACGTCCAAGTGGGTCGCTCCTCCTCAAAGGAGAGAGTGATGCAGGCTGGCGTACCACAAGGGGTGTCACCTTTCCTGTATATACTCTTCACCAACGACTTCCCCGTGGACGCAAGATGCAAAGTTGCAATGTATGCTGACGACACCGCAATATACAATCATCATAAAAATCCACGTTTTGGCCTTTTAGAGATGCAGCGGTACATTGACCGCTTTCTTTCATGGCTTCATGACTGGAAAATCGAAATTAATGCGAACAAATGCCAGCTTATACATTTTACAAAGCGGCGCCCTTTGGCAATGGACCTAACGGTCGATGGTCAAATATTGTGCTGTCGTCAGCAGGTCAGGGACCTCGGCGTGACGTTGACACGCACGATGCACTGGATCACCCACCTAAGAGATAGCGCCCAAAAAAGGCGGCCGCGATTAAAGATGTGCGTCCCCATATTTAGGAGCAAACAGCTAAAGCTGCGCTCGAAGATTATCCTATATAGATTATCCTTTATTTTATCCGTGGTCCTGTACGCCTGCGTGGTCTGGGCCAACACCTCCAACACCGCCCTAGAGTATCTCCAAACCCTACAAAACCTATCCCTACGCAAAATCCTGTCTGCTCCTATCCGAACAACAACTGCCACCATTCACCAAGAAACCCACGTCCCTTACATCAACGAGGCCATCAACAAACGTGCTCTTCCTCTGGGCGCGCATCCGACACCATCAAAACCTCACCATACACAATATTGGGAAAGTCGAACCCAAGCACTGAAAACACGCCAGAATCAAAGCATATTGAAGAAAATAATGATAATAAAAAAAACAGCAAGACAGCAAAATTATGCGCGCCCAACCCTTCCTGGCTCAGGCCACGCTCCCCGGCAGAGGCCGCCATCATCGGCAGCCCAGGAGTCAGCTACCCGCTGCCGCACAGCCTAACTGCGAACATTGTAAATATTGTACATAGCCAAGTCTGTACAGTGTAGTGCGTGTGTGTGTGTGTGCGCGCGCAAGATAAGCGCAGTGTAAATATGCAAATATAAAAACAAGAAAAAGAAAGAGACAAATAACGAGATAAAACTGGTTCTCGGCTGCCTCAGAACAGGTCACCGTATGGGTTTTAGAAGAACCCCAAAGACAATAAAAAACCATACACAGAACTATAAACCCATGTAAATTTAGAGCCTGTAAGCCGGGTCCAATGTACCGGCACCAGACAAATAAGCTACAAATAAAAAGCCTTAAAAGGCCAGAAACTGTAATGCATGAATTGACACTGATCAAACTTAACGTAAACTGCATATATTTCGTCAGCTTATTGCTAATCCATGTATGTTTGGCTTATCAAGAGAACTGCCACATATGAGGAAAGGCGAATGTATTTTAAGTTTCCATTCGGGATTTAAAATCCACAAGGTTGCAAAGAATGTAAATATTAGGCATATTCCATTCACATGAATGTCCGAAAATTAATAATATTATCATTAATCTTCATAGTACAAAATGTTTACACTAACAATAGCCTATTAAAGCGATGTAACATCCACCTCACTGCTATTAATTTCACCCAGATGATCAGAAAATGGCAATAATACACAGAAGTGTATTCAAGAAGACATAACAAATCTGTATAGTTATTTCTCTGATTTGTTCTAGGACAAAATACATCATTTTATTTGTAGCCACATGCAAGATGCTTCCTTGTACACGAATAAATATGCATGACAAGTTATGTGTTTTAACAACATATCCATTTTATATGTAGTAATACTTTATCTAAATCTTACCAGATATACAAATGTCACTCAGAAAATAGATCTTCAGAGAGTGCTACCATGAAATTCTAACTGTAGTTCGTGGTACAGAAAGTACTATGCAACACCAAATAGACTACCCTGAAGCAGGCCAATGTAGTATTTACATATTATCTAATGGAGCGTGCTGTAATTAATCGATAAGAAAAGAAAAACTTAAAAACCTGCAGTTCAAATATCCCACGTGTGTACTGAATGAGTGCGACCAAAGGGACCCAGTGGCATTCTCTTAAAACACGTAGTACACGTAGGCTTTACAGATGTCAGGCAAGTCATAATTCCTATGTATATATCAATATATGTCAGTTATTAAGCAGATCTTCCAAAACATTTACATAGAGATGCTTTGTTTTGTTCCTAAATTGAAGGAGAATGCTGACGAATTTAGTTTGGAGCTATAATGCACAGAAAAATCAATACAGAGAAACATCAAATATTGTGTTGAGGAACGAATGGCTGCTGAAGCGTGTACAAACTCGATACATTCAACATCTATTTATATATTTGTCGCAATTGCAAGTGATTAATCATATACATAGCACAAATTTGTGACATAAATCTACAGGTCTGCCCTGTTCTACAGTATGTATGTCAGACATGGTCACTAACAACAAAACAGAAGAATAAAACCCAAATATATCAACACACTGAAGTGAACGGAAGATGCAACGCAAAGTCCTGATGGTATCTCTGAAAGACAGAATCTCAGCCTTGAACCAGGAGTCACAAATCAAAGACATGGCACAATTAGCCACAAGATTAAAATGTAAATGAGGAGGCCATGTGGCGAGACTACAAGACAACAGGTGGACTACAAGAAAGATATTTTCTGAGGTTTTCCCTTATCCTGAAAGATGAATGTCTGGTAACTCTTAAGTCGTATGGACCCTGGACTCATTTGAACTTTCATTTCACCCATTTCATTCATCTCCGATATTACTTTAACTTGGAGGATGTAATTAAAAAAAATGCAAACTAGACCTCTAGTTGCCGATTTCTCGATTTCTTTACCCGTGTGAACACATTTCTGTGCCATCGGAGCAAAGCCTTGAATAGGCTTTCAGCCTCAGAATTTTAAATTAACTATGATATAAGTATGTATTATCCATAGAAATAATCCTGTAAACATAATTCGTGACTTCAACCAGCAACCACTATAAAACCTATTAATATGACATGAAACAACTAGCATTGACTGGAAAGTGGGGAGCATACAGGAGAAAAATTGAAGCAAAAGGAAGGGCGGCAATGAATGGGTTAAGAATATGCAAATATAAGCTAGAAATTACAACCAAGGGGTTAGAAAGAATGTATGAAGCACTAGTGGAATCCAAAATTCTGTATGCAGTGGAGAGCTTGGGATGGGGGTGAAGAGGTAAACAAAACGGTGGACCAAAACTAGAGATGGTTTTGTAAAGAGTTATTAGGTTTACCAAGATCAGACCTAGGGAAATAGCTTTAGTAGAATTAGGAAAGATCAGAAGAAGAAATGGAGTAATAATGAAGAATAATAAAATTTTGGTATAGGTGTTTGGCCAAAGAAGAAGGGGAAATTATGAAATTACGCATGGAACAACAAATGAAATTAGAGAACTCATATAGTTGGTGGGCAGAGATAGGAGGAATTATGGAAAAATAGAAATGGGAGATATATGGAGATTAGAGGAAAGGAACACAAGCAATTTGGGTAAATTGGTGAAATGCAGAATAGAAGATATATAAAGGCAAGAAATATGTTGAAGTCTGGAAAACATGAAATGTCACAGTTTTACAAACAAATAAAAACGAAATTGGGGATTGAAAGCATACGTAGATTCCTGCATTAGGCAAGAGAGAGAAGGGCTAGCTTAGATGAGAACAGGAACAATATTTCTAAGAGGGATAAGAGGTAGGGAAAAGGGAATTTGTGAATTGTGTGTGGGGAAAGAAAGCATAGAACACTATGTAACAGAATACGAGGAGTTTGCGATGTGGAGAAAAAAGGTCTGGGAAGAAAAATGGGGGAAAGTAGAGAAGAGGGTAGTAGCTATAAAAATGTTAACAGGAAAGGAGGAAAAGAAGGTAAGAAGTATTGGTGAGTTTTTACAGAAAGTAAATGAAATATGGACCAGAAATGTAAATAATATAATAAAGGAAGATGGGGTGAGCTAGAATATGGCTAATTAAGTAACAAGAAGGCATGCAGGTTAAGAGCTACCTGGCAGAGCAGAAGACCAGGGTGTAATGTAAGCCAAGGTAGCAACAAGGTAAAGACAAATAAATGTAGCCTAAAGTAGTAAACTGTATCATTTTTAAATATGCACAGTAAATAGTTCATTCATTAGACAAAAATAGATATTAAGTGCATTCATTGTGTCAATACAATTATTATGGCCCACATTCTTCATACTAAATAATTGTAATAAAAATAACAATTATTCAGTTGAAAGTTTAATATAACGTATTACATTACTGCATATGGAGACGTTTGCATATCATTATTGGCCTATTTTGTTCCTTATTTGAGCTTAATTTACAATGTGAATAAGACACTGCAGTTGGCTAACTGTAGACTAATTTGAACTAAATTTTAAAGCTGGAATTGTAATTCAAGTTTTAACGGTAGCGAAGCGAAGCAAAGTTAAGCCTGAATAAAATATTCTTTGTAAGAATTCCTAGATTGTGAATACATCCGAATATTTCGATAACAACTCTATACAGAGATTTCACCTGTTAATACATGCTTTCAGACTTCCTGGATTAAATAAAATACGTTGTTAGCATAAAGTCTGCAATATCTCGCACCTGCGTAACTGTGTCTGTACAATTTTTATTCTAGACTGGCTTGTATCCATAGTTACAGGTCAATAGCTTGTTTAGAATACTAATGACCGCATTTTAAACGTAAATATTTCATGGAAATGAAGGATTTGTAAAAACTTGCAGTGATTAAATACCTCCATTTGAAAGGCTTAACGCCTTAAGAAATCAAGGAGGAAATGCATAGTACATTTAAAGATTCTACCCCTTCTCGTGCAATGACTGAAAGGTGGGTTGCAGAGTTTAAGATGGAACGTGCGAGCACTAGTGATGAATCTCGCCTGCCCTGTGGAAGTCACAGCTCCAGAGATGTTTGAAAAATTTCATCGTTTATTACTGGAAGACCGCAGATTAAAGTTGTTTGATATAGCAGAGGCTGTAAACATGTCAAAAGGACGTGCAGATAACATTTTGAGGAATGTTTTGGTCTTTTACAAAGTATGTGCCAGATGGGTACCGCGTTCGTTGACACCTGTTCAAACGTTGCAAAGAAAAACAGTTTCTGTTAAGAATATCTCTACAGTTAATTTGCCAGTGAACTTTTGAGACGTTTTTATTGCTATGGGTAAATCTTGGATATATGACTTCAATCCAGAAAGTAAATCACAGTCAAAACAGTGGATTACAGCAGATGAACCAACTCCAAAAAAGCAAAGTTGATTTTGTCAGCTAAGAAGGCTCTGGTGATTGTTATCTGGGATGCAGAGGGAATTATTTTTGTTGATTACTTCGGAAAGGGTAAAAACAACACTGGTGATTACTGCGCAAGTTTACAGCAATATTTGAGCGATGAGGTGTAAAGGAAAGCACTTCATTTGGCAACGAAAAAAAGGAAGAAAAGCTTGTTTCTTCAAGACAATGCTTCGGCCTATCGTTTAGTTATTTCGATGATTAAAATTCGAATTACTTGGAAATTCCCCTGATTCGCCAGACCTAGCACCCAGTGGCTACCACCTGTCCTTTAAACACAAAAAATTTCTTGGAGCACAAAGGTTTCACAGGTCACTGATACGGTAAATAGCTATTTTGAGGACCATGATAAATTGCACTACAGAGATGGTTTAATTAAATTAGAACAGTGACATGACAAATGTATTAGCATTTTTGGATATTATGTTGAGAAATAAGGAAACAAAATTAATTTTTTATGAGGTCGGAGACCTAGCAGCCGACCCCCGTAAATCTTCTCTAAGCGCACAACGTATATCACATTATGTGTGTAGTTAATTATTCTATGATATTCCTAGATATTAATTTGGATTTATAAATATTTTGAATTTTCTGAGGTAGGAAGTCATTCGTATCCCACATGCAAATAAAACGGAATTACTAGGCCATCACATAGTGACCAGCTCTTAAAATGTTTGACTATTACTTAAGCCTACTTTATCTCCCTTTAAAATTATTCTAAAAGAATCTAATTTTATAAAGAATGAGTGCATATTTTGGATTCTTAGAGTTAAACGTACTGTATGCTTTAAGCATAAGTTTTTTTTTAATTAATTTTCCTTATTATTTTAAGAAATAATTGCAAATGTAAACGTCAACAGCGGTGTCGTACTGCCACGGCGTAGTTGGTTGAGACGCACGGCTCTGGTTCTCTTCAATATAATTCAAGAGACAAACCAGACGTTTATGACATAAGATTTCAACACAGAGTAATTATCAGTGGGTGAACTTGAGCTACTGTGAAGCAGAGACAAGCAGGAAATTGCGTTTTCCATAATTGAGTACTAACCTTAGACTGAACACACGCCCCAGGAGTAAAAGCTAAAATTAGAACAATATTTTAACTTTTCCACGATTGATTAAAGGCAATGAACGTACAACAATCCAAAAACGTTTTAATTTTGTCGCGCTGATTAAATAAACAAGGTGAATTCCTTTGACTTGTAGACCTAAACATTTGTACACAGAAATTTATTCTCTACTAAAGAAAGTCTTTCTCTAAGTTATCAGAAATTTTTATTGCAGATGAGTAAATTTTCAGATGCGAGGAACTAATGGTAAAATAATGAAACGCTTAAGAAATGATGAGGGGTAACAACGCAGACTCACTAGTTACTGCCATTTGGTAGACTGTGATATCGCACACGATAATCCTTAACCTTCTTTACTATGGAGTAAAACGTGAATACCTACTGAAGTGCAAATAGGGGGGGGGGACATTCAAGTCTCTGGGCACCCACAGAAATCAGCTACAACTAAACCAAACGTACCATAGCTTGTCGCTTTAATAGTTGGGTTTCAATACAAAGCTTTGTAGGTCTCAGCACACCACAAGATTATTCTTTAAGTAGATACCTGGGGTTCCTTTTGGGAGTAAGGGGGCGAAGTTTTGATTTTAACTGCAATAGAAAAAAATTATGATATTACAGCGTAACTGTATAAACAGTAGCGAAGCAGTGCTTTTTCTCACAGCTGTACCATAACGATTGACTGGTACCGTGGATTCCTTTGGAAGAGAAGTAAAGTCGGTGGTCTCGTATTGTATATTTGCGTGTAAAAGAACCTCAAGCCTGATGAAACAGTTATCTGAGCAGAATTAAGCGGTCGTTTATCCCAGTAAAGATTGGAGTGGAGAATTTAGAAGAATGAGGAGCAGCGGCCTTCATAGTCCTCTGTATCTCTTTCACTTGCGGGGTGCCCCCGGAAGAATGGGCGAGGTAAAATGAGATAGTGAGTGGCATTATAGAAGCCAGGAAGGAGCAGAGCTAGGGTCCAGATTGAACCTGCTCAACATTGTCTATTACAACTGGTCCCCTTGTAGGCTTGCACACGGACTTTCTGTCGGGGGGGGGGGACCTAAGACCCTGAGACCAACTTGTTTCGCGTTATAGAGTTACGTACTAGAAGCTTTTTCCCTGCCAAGCAGTACCGAAACACTTGTCGGCACGTAGCAGTCCTGAATGAACCAATCGGATGATGCGTGAAATAAAATGAGAAATATGGTGAGATAGTGACAGAAGAAATTCGGGGATGAAAGGAACCTTGAAATCATTTGCCTAGCCACCCGAGAAAAAAAAAGTACAAAGCTGTGTTTTATGTTACATTTCTCTTCATTGTTAATTTCAAGTACTGGTAGCGAAAATATGGGGGCTGATCAACAAAGACTGACACTGATTTTTCACAGATGTATATTACTGCAATTCAATGTTTACATGATCTACTAGTCCCCTCCTACTTCAATGTACCTTTTACAGTGTGCCAGTCTATATCACTGCTTCAGATTTCTCAAATAGAATACCCCTAAGCTTTGATTATCACCGGTGATGAGTCATGGCTGCATCATTATGATCCTGTATGAAAACAAGCCAGCACAATGTGGAAATCGCCAGGTTCTCGAACACCAAAAACGGGAAAAGTTTTTCCATCTGCAGGGAAAGTGATGTTCTCATTTTGTACTGTAATGGAATGATTTACCAGTATGCAGTTCCCTCTCACACTACTGTTACAGCAGAATACTACACGTCAGTATTGGCTACACTGAGGAAGCACATTGCAAAGAAACGGCCAGAGCTTTTTTGGACTGGGTGGCGACTTCATCATGACAATGAACGGCCTCACGTCGCTCGATTCAACATTACTTGTGTACCACCTTAGAGCCCCGATCTTGCACACTGTGACTTTTTTATTCCCATCACTAAAGGCAAAGCTTAGGGGTATTCGATTTGAGAACACTAAAGCAGTGCTCAAGAATAGTGAGGCGATTCTCAAGGTCCTAACAAAGAATGGTTTGGAGCACGTGTTCAAGGACTCCCTAGGGGCGGGGACCCGTCCCCTTCAGCAGCCGTCGTATGGGCGCTGCAGACCCTTAGCACTCGTGGTACCTCTGACGTTACTAGAAGAACCTCGAGCCGAACATTCGAACCCCTCCCTCTGGGAGTTGTTCGGAATGGGTTGGTCTCGACGGGGCAGTGGTAGCCGATACCCGATCGGGTGATCGGGGTTGAGGGAAGCCATTAGTATTCCCGGGTACTAGACTGCAGAGCTAGTAGAAGGCGTGTTAGATTGCCAGTCGGCCCCATCGAGGTCATATCGGTAGCCTTTCCATTTTGGAGTTGGCGTGCGTAAGTGGCGCATTCACTTCCATTCCATCTTGAGTCCATAGGACCAGATGGCCGGGGGGGGGGGGCCTTGAGAGTCTCTAGGTCTTGCCCTATTGAAAGGGCCTTGGAGGCGCCGGGCGCCCTTTCGGGACTACTCGGTAACTCCCTGGTAGAAGGACGCCCAGGTCCTTGGTTCTACGGGTCCAGGACTAATGGGAATAGAACCTCTGGCATTAACTAACTGCCCTTTTTACTGTCGTGGCTCCTTGGGTCGACCGCCCTCTGTCTCCTCTCACCTCATCCTTCCTTCCGGCGTATCCACTTCCATCCCGTCTTGTGTTCCTGGACCAGATATGGGGGTTTGTTACTAACCCAGATCTTGCCCTATGGAAAATTCCACGGAGGACGCCGGGTGCCCTTTGGGACAGCTCGGATACTCCCTGGTTGAAAGAGGCCCGGATCTTGGTCCTACGGGTCCAGGACTAATGGGAGTAGAACATCTGGACTCAACTGTTCAAGGACCGGAAGAGGCACTATAAAAAGTGCATTGAAGTAGAAGGGAATACTCTGGAAAATATTATGTAAATATTGAATTGCAGAAATAAACATCTGTGAAAAGAAATTCAGTCTCATTCCTGGTTGATAAGCCCTCGCAGATCAACATTCTACTTTTGCTTTTCTTTAAACAGCTGTTTTAACACAGGCGCCCAAACAAAATGAATAAATAAAATTAAAATTAATCAAATTTTACTTTTATGTCTATATGGAACGAAGGTGTACCAGAGTTCATTCAATACCTTACTATTACACATGTATACTTTTAGAACAATTCACTGTTTATTAGTAGTCTACCAAACTTGAGAACTGCTGGTTTTCCTACAACTTTACATCTACATTTATACTATCTACTTTCTATTTCAAAGAGCCATATTAAATTCTACATCTCCTAGTAATTCATCCAGCCCAAATCTTGTATGACATTATCTAACCTGTAGTTCTGCAGGTTTGTCAACGAACTGTAATAAATTTCACATCCTGTACTGTAGAAGTCAGAATGGAGGTAACTTCTTAAGCTTTCGTCTCGTCTGAACCGAAATGAATTGTATTTCGTCCCAATTACGGGTTTAATTGCCTTATTTTGTTTCAGACAATATTTATTAATATACTTACTGTGCATCAATATTGCTACCTCTAACTAGTATTAGTCACGAAGTGCTGTTGTCTGCGTGTGAAGAGGCTCGAATTAAATTTGCGGTATTTGGTTTCAAGGAGATGCTCTCTCCTGGCTTAGAGGACGCAGATTCCTGATACCAAAGAACATAATTGGTGGTAACTGAAGTGCTGGATATTCATGTACTAAGGAGCATATTGGCGGCATGGTCTTATTAACCATATGCCACCCCTATTATTGCACCATTATTCCTGAATGTTGAGGAACACATGTAGTTGGAATTGCGACGGTTCTGCTTCATAAACGTTACTTAGATGAGCATTTATGTGTGATTATTATTACTACTACTAATACTACTACTACTACTACTACTACTACTACTACTACTACTACTACTACTACTACTACTACCATAGTAAAACCTGCCTAAAACGATCCCTTATATTTTGGATACCTGGAAAACCGGAAAATAAATTTCGGAACGATCGTTTTCCGTTTTATAGAGGTTCTACTGTATTACAAATGCGATAGATATATGTGTGTTGCGATCATTGTTTTGTTCCTATCATCTCAATACCCAGAACTAAAAAGATCATTATGATAAATACGTTTCTTGTATTTATTTTTCCTTTACATGGAGAAACTTCCCTTATTTGGTTACATTCTCAAACATTTTTTGGAATAAATACCGCTTGTTTGAAATGTTTAAATTAAAACTAAGATGCATATATTCTATACCACCTATCTACTGTAAACAGAGGAAATATTGCACTTCATCCAAACCAAGATAACTTACAAAACATCCTGAATGTCAAAATATCACCTTTTTAGAAAAAGCGATACTTTGGAAATTAATTATTCTTTCACACTGGCCGTGTGTAGGCTAAATTGTGGAAACGTAGAGTCAGACTGAAAAATTCAATGCCATAGCCGAGATTTGAACCACGGATCTTCTGGTTTCCGTCCAGCCGCTCTATTCCGTCCAGAACGGCTGGACGGAAACCACAAGATCCGTGGTTAAAATCCCGGCTTAAGGCATTGAATTTTTCAGTCTGACTCTACGTTTCCACAAAGTGAAACGTTATTTATATGAAGGTCCGCATTTCAGCTGAGCATCTTTCAAAATAATAATACTAGAATTTAAATAAAATTAGCTCCTCTTTAAGTACTCTACGCATGGAACAGCTTTGAAACATTTTGGTTTCCTCAAAAACAGCTGTAGCGACTTTGAAGCAATTAAACTACGTTATATGTAAGACTTTTAATACGGGGCGTCCAGAAAGTAAGTTCTGTTTCGATTTGTCTCCGCTGCAATGCAGCGATCGCAGTTCCGCGCATGCGCGGTAGACGCTCTGTATCAAGGAGAAGAAACGTGCGCCATTGTGAGATCGCTGTCAGCCACGTACGCTTTGTTGCGCTTGTTTACAATGTCGATGTTGATTGAAAATCTCGCTGCTTGTGAAATCAGATCTGTGATTCGTTTTCTGAATCCTAGGAAATTGAAACCAATTGAAATTTATCGGAAAACTTGCGATACCAAAAGGTGTTGTGTTTCTTCACGACAACGCAGGACCACACAGTGCAAATGCCACGAAAAGAATCCTACAGGTATTTGGCTGGGACGTGTTTTACCAACCCCCGTATAGCCCTGACCTCGCTCCTAGCGACTTTCATCTGTTTTTGCATCTCAAATCTTTCCTTGGCGGTCAAACACTTCAACAATGACGAAGAGCTGAAAGAAAATGTTTCCAACTGGTTGAAGACACAGGCGGCAAACTTCTATGAAGAAGGTATACAAAAGTTGTGCCTCGCTATGACAAATACCTGCAAAATTTCGGCAGTTATGTGGACAAGTAGTTTGAAAGTTGTAGAATTTTGTGCAAGAAATTATTTTTCTGTATCTGTACACAATTTAATTTTATTATCAAACAGAACTTACTTTCTGCACGTACCTCGTAATATTTTAACGTGTATTTTAAAATTTATGGGAATTTATTTTTATTTTTAAATGTTTTAGTTTTCAATTTGTGATTATAATTGTTATTTTAAAGCTTCAGTGTTGAATTTGTCTTCATTTTGAATCACATTCGGGTAGCTGGTAAACCATGAAAAGTACAATGCGTTTGTTTAAAGACAAGTGAGTCTCATTAAGATAAACAATTTTCTCAAATATCCTTTTTCGTTGTAGTTATCCATTTTTAACCTTTTAATTGGTCTAAAGTTTACAATATTTATGGTTTTTCAATAGGGAAATCGTTATTTATCTTTTCTTCACACCATCACATAGATTTTCTCTTTAAATATGTGATTATCGCTTAAGGCTACAAAGAAATACATATAAGTTATAAGAAATAATGTTTGTGTGTGATGTACCTTTTAAGTTGGGTAATCGCCTTAATTATCCACGAAAGCAGACTCATTGTAGAAATATGATATATGAAGTAATACACCATAAATATGAAGGCAAATGGAACCGCCTACGCTAAGTAAAGCGCATTAGCAGTATCTGCGCTACCACTACCCCTCGCATAAACATAATGCGAGATATCCATGGCATCCCGAATGCGGTATCAACTATTGGAACATTTACCCTAGAATGTAACCCGAGGACCAGTGGCGTGTATATGGTTGTGTGTTTTGTCTGTGGTGCTTTACTCCTGCATGTTTAAAGTGCTGCAACAGCCCCTGGCAGGTAGGCAGCCCCTCACACATACACACACGCGAAAGTGGGAGTCCACGGATTAAGCAATTCATTGTGGCATACCAGAATTTTCGGCCAGCCACCGGCACCGTTGTGGGTTTTGCTGTGCAAACGAAACGGGAAGGATATTGCTGCTCTTGAATATCTTTAAGGTTCGCCATTTCATGTCGAGATACGGCAACTATCCCCGTCCCCTATGTTTGTGCTACATCGCACTTTAGTGGTAACCTCCAGCTAATTGCCTTCTGTACAGTGCTGTTCTGCAGCCAAAATACTGATGCTTGGATAAATACACGACTGCAGTTAGGGACATTAACCCTTTTGCATTTGAATTCTTCACTATTTCTACTTCATACTCTTTTTTACCTTTATAACAATATGGTAAGTCTTGTTTCAACCAATCAAGGCGGATTATTCCCACATTTTATTACTGTTTGCTTGTTATTACTATTTCTGTCTGTTTTTATCATCTCTCTGGAAATTTTTTCTTTATGTACCAGCATCTCAAACTGAAAATTAATACGGTGTTATTAAATACAGCGTACTTTATATTTTTAAGAAAAAAGCACAATTACATAAATTACTACATTTATTAAATAATACTAAGAAACAATGCTCGGAAATTTAATTTTTTTTAACAAATTTTGAAACTATGAATGACCTCATCTAATTCCTTGGAACCATGCAGATTTCCATTATTAAACAAAACGGAAGTAAGCCATTATCAGTAATGAGAAAAAATACTTCCATTCAGTGATTTAAACATAACTGTCGCGTTCTTTGCAAAAGATTTTGACATATAACTAATGTGCTAAATATTATAAACATTTGTTACATCACTGTTTGTCGCACAAAAACTCCAGAACAGCTGAACTGATTTGCCTAATTTTGGCTATGAAATATTTATGTAAGTCCAAGGAAGGCTTAAAAGTGAGGGGAAAAACCTGGAGTGAAAATACAGGATGCATATAAATGAATATCGGGGATTTAACTCTTTATAATATTTAATTCATTCAACTTACAGTTATAAACGATATGTCAAATGAAAGAGCAACTCAAACAGTTTTACCAAGAACCTTATAAATGTTCAATGTGGCTACTCTTTGTCACACGGCACACACCAAGTCTATAGCCGAGTTCTTCCCAAAAGTTGATAAGTGTGTATTCAGTAATTGTAGCAGCAGCTACTTCAACCCGGTTTCTTAATTCAGGGAGGTCAGCTGGTAGCAGAGGCACGTACTCACGATCCTTGATGAAGCCCCAAAGGTAAAAATCGCATGGCTTTAGGTCAGGAGAACGTGGGGGCCACGCATAGTAAGCTCTGTCATTGAAGCCCTTGCGGCCTATCCAGCGCTCGGGTACAGTTACGATCAACAAATCGCGTACTTCCTTATGCCAGTGAGGTGGCGCACCATCTTGCTGGAAAATGAAGTTCTCTGACTCATATTATATCAACTGAGGGAAGAGCCATTGCTCTAGTATATCAAGGCAAGAAGTGTCAATTACGGTAGGTTCACCAAAAAATAAAGGCATATAAACTTCTCGCCGGGATACGGCACAAAAAACATTCACTTTAGGGGAATCTCGTTGCATTTGTACCATCTCGTGAGGATTTTCTGAGCCCCAGGTGCGCACATTATGAGTGTTAACAGGTCCATTAAGATGAAAGTTTGATTCATCACTGAAGACAACACGATCCATAAAATCGCCATCGTCATGACACAACATGTCGTTTCCGAAGTTGGCACGTAATCCATGGTCTGTCGCCATTAGAACCTGTAATAGCTGTAAACGGTAAGGTCGTAGCCGTAAGGTTTTCTTACAACTTTTGTTGTCCTACAACAGTTGACACAGGAACTTGTAATTCACGACTAGCCTTCCAGACTGATTTCTTTGGGCTACGAGTGAACGACTCTCTCACTAGCTTAACAGTCTCTTCACTACTCTTGGCCGTCCCGTGCTCTTCCCTTTACAAAGGCAGCCGGTATCTTCAAACTGATGATGCCAAATACGAATGTTATTGTCACTAGGAGGATCACAACCACAATTAATGCGGAACGCTCGTTGCGCATTAACTACAGATTCGGTCTTTGCAAACTGCAAAACACAAAACCCTTTCTGTTTACTGGTCGCCATTTTTGCTACTACCGCTGTCTAGCGGATTGCGGCAGAAACATTCCACGCACATGCGCACTGGTGCCAACAAACAAAACTGAGATTCTTTTTCATTTTACATGTCATTTGTAACTGTAACTTTAATGTAATAAATATTATAAAGAGTTAAAACCCAGATATTCATTTATATACATCCTGTAGATTGGGTTATTAACGAAATATAAAAGTACACACGCAATCGTTTATGGAAAATATACACCTTGGATTATTTTCGACAAACAAAAGCATTATAAATTGGAAAGATATTCCAATCCCTGCCAAAGACTTCAATCTATTTCTTTTATTTTATTAGATATGGTTTATCGTTTGTTATCAAGACTTAAATTTGTTATGTAGCATGATGATTCTTCGTGTCGTGATTAATTTAATTCGGAGGACCACTTGATTTTAGCAGAATCAAGGAAACTGTTTTGTGGACTGTACTCGATAGAGCTGTATTCATATCTCTGGATAAATTTATTGCACACGCTACATTTCTTGTGTGAATAATCATAAAGAAGACAATACATTAACATTTAGATAAACTAAAAATGTCTTTGCATTGAAACAACGTTGCACTCAGCCACACAACGAAACACATCACATCAATGTTCTTGTCTCAAAGATGTCTGACTAACTAACCGGAAAAAGACTACTTTCTTGCACGCTGGCGAGTCACATGACCAGTTTGCCGCATAACCGGCGCCAAGTAGAATATTCATGCGCCCGACAAACACATGACGATCATGGCGCAAACAATGATACACCTTTCGAATACTATATACAAATTTATTTCTGAACGCACTATAAAACAATAACTATTTGACTTCAGACAATAGTAAAATATTGCTGACTCCTTGTTTATAATTTGTGTTTGTGAATTCGAGAATGTGAATTGAATTGACACCAAATTATTTGAATTCCTTTGTGACTTTGTGAAGTTTGCGGAAACATGTTTACTGTGCCAAGGAGAAGACGACCTGACTTAGGTAGTAGAAGTCATTAATATGTGTGACGAGCTATATCACGTGTTGGCCGCACTGATGAGCAGCAAGACTCACTTAATACTAATAGTCATATTGGTATATCAGAATTGAGTTCTAGAGTGTTTGCTTCTTCCGTTTGTTTCTTCTTCGTACAAATCAGTTGACACAGTTATAAACCAGGATGACGAAGTAAACTGTCCCATAGAACTTTTAAACTCATTGGAATTACCTGAACACCCATCTTACAATTTAAATTTAAAAATAGGAGCAGTTGTGATCATGCTGCATAACATTAACCAACCACGACTGTGCAGTGGAGCGAGGCTTGCTGATAAAAAGCTAATGAATAATGTCATCGACGTAATAATAATCAAGAGTAAGTACAAAGAAGAGAATATTTTTATCCCGCGTATTCCGATGATTCAAACAGATTTAACTTTTTATTCTAAGCGTCTACAATAAGGCCTTTGCGATGACCATAAATAAATCACAAGGATAGTCGTTGGAGGTTTGCGGAAACGACACTTTCCCTGTTTCTCTCATGGACAGTTTCACGTTGCGTGGTCGCCGTCAGAAAACCATCATCCTTATATATTTACGCACCACAAAAAAAGACAAAATATATCGTTTATCAGAAATATTTCAATTAATTAAGTTAATTGTAAATGTGTTGTATTTGAACTTCACCCCCAATCACAGAATAAATACGAGGGCTGTTCAATAAAGAATGATCACATTTTTTTTTTTTTTGACAACATACCTTTACTCATCCTCATAATTTTGATGGTGCTTCTCAAAATAGTCTCCCTAAATGCGATGCACTTGTCCCAACGTTTTTGCCAGTCTTCAAAGACATGCTGGAAATTATTTTTGAGAGATCCTTCAAAATTGCCTCCGCAGCCTTCACCACTGCTTCTGATGATGGATAATGCCTCCCACGAAGGCGTTTCTTTAAGTAAGGGAATAGAAAAAAGTCACACGGGGCTAAATCCGGACTATAGGTAGGGTGAGGGATGCACTTCACGTGGATTTTCGCAAGATATTCAGCAAAACAACATTGGCAATATGCCGCCGCCCATTATCGTGGTGCAGTATCCAGCCTGCTTCATGGACATGTGGTCTTTTGCACCTGATATGGGTTTGCAAAGTTTTCAGGACATCCCTGTAGTATTGTCCATTTATTGATGTGTGTGCAGGTACAACATGCTGATAAACCATTCCATGAATATAAAAGAATGAGATTACCATAACTTTCCCAGAAGAAGCGAGCACTTTTGCTTTATTGGGGGTTGGAGATGAAGGAGATTTCCGCACTGAGCTTTTCTGTTTGCTCTCAGGATCAAAATGATGTAGCCAAATTTCATCAGCAGTGATTACGTTTGAAAGAAACTCCGGATCTTCCTCTAACATCAACTTTAACTGCATGTTACCTGCATTGCAGCGGTAGGTGAGACTGATCATATCTGAATTAGCCTAGTTCTCACAGGTGGAAACCAGGAGTACCAACAATGAAACTACTATGGCGTGTTTGTTTCACATTAGGCCAACAGAATATAATAAGATTGAATTTTAGTGCGAAAAATTATGACCGTAAAAATTATGATCGTTCTTAATTGAACAGCCGTCCTAATTAATCCGAATTTGTTTTATCTATATAATTAAGTTCAGACAATTTTTATTGGAGGTACAAAGTTCGCTGGCCAACTAGCTTTTTTTAAAAATTGACACAAGTACCCTTACTGGTCGTGAGCCTCGTTATCTTGAGATACATTCACTATAATGCGAACTGGTTATAGAATGAACCAATTAATTCTCGTTATATTGGCTACCTATAGTGGTGCACAGCAGAACTTTTCATTTTGGTGAACCAACGTAAACCTAATTAGAACTATACGTTCAGTGCTCAGCTGTTTCCAATATAGATACAGTCGGGTGGCATCAATCACGTCCAAGTAATATGAGAAAGTTTATGTTGGTGAAAAGAGACCCTGGTGGACAATCTCGGTAAAGCAGGCTTTCCAACAATTCAAGTTACATGTTTGGTTCACTAACCTTTTCACCGTTTACCTAGGCTATTACTTATAGCTTAAGGTGCATGCGTTAGTCTTGAATTCAAACCAATAAGAAGTTAGTTTACCCAGGGCTGGTGACAAAGACATAAAGCAATACTGGCAGCGTTATATAAAGAAAATACTAGGAAACTAAAGGCGTCTACAAGATTACATGTAACTAATTGTGCATCCTGAGTCTAATTCTGAAATTGAAGAGGCCTCAGAGGCCTTAATCAGATTTGAGGTTCCTTTACGTGCTGTAAATCCACCACAGGGAATCACTGGCTTTACTTCCCTTCCCCTGCCTTCAGGCAGTTTCGTCTGTTGCCCGCATTTGGTAGACGCGAGTGCGATTCTCGTGGCCGACCAAACTAAACCATGGTTCCTTTTGTGGGGGTGGGGTTCCCGGGTCGCTAAGCGAATGCTGGTAGGTTAATTACAGCCCCCGAATTTTCTGTCCCTTCATTTTGTCTCCATTATGATTTAATATCATCTTTCATCTGGTGGTTTCTTTCAGGGTAGAAGTGTCGGCGGGAGTCTCGGCGTTGCATGGCTGGGTGATATGCTCTGAACCGGCTTGGTTGGCCGATTCATTATGCCGGTTGCGTCAGCCTGCTTAGTGTCGCCCCTGTTCTGGAAGGGGGGGGGGTGGCCCCCGGTCTTCGAACCGGTGGTGTGACTGTGTCGGAGCCATGGGATGGCGATTGTCCTGGGCCACTGGGGAGTTTCTATATGTTAAAGTGTAGGGACTCCGCCCTCTGTACTGTGGTCATTCTTTGGGGTGAGCTACGTTTCCTCTGATCTCATCCTCCCTCAATGGGCGTAAGTGCCAGTTAGGTCGAGGTGCTAAATCCCCTCCAAATAATCAAATCCAATCCAATCCCTTCCGAAGAAAGCCATTCTGAAACTTTAAAATCTCTAAGAATGCGTCACTTTGGGAACTTTATACTAGCCCTGGACATTGGAGAAAACTTTTTTACTTCTAATATTTCCAGCAGCAAACTTTGGCGTTTTGGAGCTGTACAGCTGTTTGTCTTTTCGTAGAAGAAAGAGGGCTCAATGATCAATCACCAGACACTTCCGCTGAATGACGTGTCGTTTACATCCGGTACGTTTGTAATTCTGGACAAAGTATCGATGGATGTACATTTGGAATAGTATCTGAAATCTGGGCTTTGCCTGATGACGTCATAGTTTTGTAGACTTTTCAGAAATTTCTAGATTAGTCCTCTCTGATAATTAAGCATACTGTGAAGAATGGTAGTAGATAAATCACCCAAAAATATCTCCCTTGGTTTCAGTTAAATCTGTTATGTTCAAGACTATGGCAGAACGGCTAGCGCCACGAAGGTGGTCTCAGGGTGCCGTATTTGGAATCTGTAATGAATAAAGCGTTTGGGTGGGTTTTCTACGGATTCTCCGATTTACCCTCATTTATTCCACAAACTGGTTCTTCATCCTGGCTTTCCTTACATTCACTTTGCCCTCATTTCATATTATCCCCTTCGCCTACCAGGGCCGATAGCTCACCCTGGCTACCCTCTCCCAAGAAGAATATGTGTATTCATCAAGAGGCATCCCAAAGTCTTGGGACTGTAGGTCTTTCGTATGAGGACGATAGACTGAGGAATAAGATGTTCAAGATACCTCTTACATAATTAATGAACTATTTTAGTATTGTGAGGGATAGCACGACAGATTTAATTCTGCAGGACCTATTTTCGAATCTCGGTTACGTTTATTTACCCGGATAGGCTTTTCTCCGGGGGTTTCCCTTATCCTGAAGAGACGGATGTGGTAGATTTAAATCTATCGCTCCTCGAACATTCAGAGCAGCAACATGGGTAGTGCCAAGAGAGGAACGAAGAAACCAGTAGTCTTCACCGCCGCACAGCCAGCCGAGGAGGAACGCCCTGCAACACCCCAGCCAGAACCCGGCACTGCTACCCAGCTGGGAGCAGGCCAGCCGCCAGTGCTAGCCAGCCAGCCAACGCAGCCTCAAACTCTGCACCGCCGCACGAGCATAGTGGAAATGGGAGTGCATCGGGACGATACGTGCTTGCTGCAGCGCAGCAGCCGTGACAGTCAGCAATGAGGACTACACGCATCTCCTCAGCCCGAGTTCCGACACCACTCGACCGGGTGGAGCTAGTCAGCCACCCGGAACAGGAAGCTGCTTTAGCTAATGGCCTGCGCTTATTAGGGCGGGTGCTGCGCAATGAAGTCAGCCGACAGGACCGTCATGCGCCTATGGGCATGCAGCCGAGCCGAAGTGCCACTACTGTGGTGCTTCCAGCCTCACCTCGATCTGCATAGAACACGAAATCCGCCGACGCAACCACTACTGTGTCTCCTGTGGAGGGCACAGCCATTTCAGTGGACAGGCGATGTGCCCCCGGATCCCTGCAGGAAGGCAGTTGAGCGCTCAGCCTCATCAAACTCATCAACAGCCGGCAACACCAGACTACACCATCAGCCAGGAGTAGCACTGGGAGCAAGTGCGGGACCTAGGGGAGGCCATTCAGGATCTTCATTCGGAGATCCTGGTCACAGCGGCCAAGCTGACCGCCCTGGAGCACCTCCTAAGAGAGCTCCAGAACACGCAGATAACTCACATCACAACAGAACACCAGTCCATACACCGGAAGCTGGAGAGCTCACTAAAAGCGTCAGGGGGCTACTCAGGAACTCTGTGAGCTCAACCTTCCTTCCGTGTGAACCACCACCAGAAAACCAGCACATCACAGAACAACAGCGCAAGACCGTTAGCCAGTTGTACGTGGAGGACATCCAGTCTCGCCACGTACGCCTGAAAGCAAGATACCAATAATCCTGTAAAGTCTGTCTACTCAACGCAAGTGCACGGCGGCCGCTTTCTTTGAGGAACCCTCATAATCGTTTTACAACATGGACCCTCCTCCTGACGGTCCCCTCTACAAGGTTGCAACATTTTAACATCACCGTCTTGCACCTAATGAAACAGAACAACTGGAAGTTGGAACTTTGGCAAATGAGACTCCACGCGGAGTAGACATGCAACTGTCATTTTTAGAAAATCAGGGTTGCTATTGGTCCCCAACGTCAGTGTTCCATTTCTGAAGTGTGGAGATTTATGACGGTCATTAGTGGGCGGAAAGGTCAGGTTCTTTGAGGTCCCTTTGACTGGGAACTGCACACACGTTGGCTAAACAGACTTTACCTGTCCATACCCATTACCACCTTCTAACCCCTAGGCTGCAGTCAGGTCTCATGTCTGTAGCCTAGTAATACGTTCCACGCACTCGCACCCATAGGGTGCCAGCATACCATCTCTCACATACTAACGCTATTCACAAATCATTATCCTTTCATTATCCGGTGGAGGTTTTTTAGTGGGTATTTCCAAGGAAAGGCGAGCCCCATAGTCCCCATTGTGCCCTCCAGTACAGTGGGGCTACGTAAATGGAGCTTTCCTCCACTCGAAAAAATAAAAAAATAAATCTATCGTTCCATTCACTGTCCGGTTTGACTTACTTAGTAAAAGGGTGTTAAAAGAATCTTTGAATTGCCTATGCCATCTTCATTCAAAATAAATAAAATGTGTCATAAAGCAAATATATTATTTAACTAATGTGTGCAGATTCATATTTTCTTTAATTTATGAGTATTGGTAGCTATGTCTTGTAGATTTATTCAGTTAGATTTTAGCATAGACTGCGGTGACGTCGTTTCTGTAGGAAACCTCATGGTAGAGTTTTTGTGTCTAGCATTAGCAATCCAGGAGTCCTTTTTCTTGGAGTGGTTACACACTCGAGGAGCCATAGCGAAGTGGCATTCAGAAATATGAGAAGCAGCTTGGAGTAGAAAATAGAAGGTGTGATAAAATTTCCAGCAACTTAACTCAATGTCGACTGCTCCTTCAGAAGCAACATAACCAAATAAAACTCTCGCTTACCGCTCGTTCTCTCCTCCTTCGGAATTCTTGGATTTATGGGCCTCTTTGGACCCGACGGTTCCATGCACAGCTGGTTCCTCTCGCGACCGCATACATTTATCGTGGCGCCACCTGCAACGACGCTGTGTGACGTCGCAGCACGTAAGACATAAAATAGAGATGCATATCCTGGAGCGAAACATAGTATCCCGACTATAGTGTGCACCGGATTTACTGCGTCATTTGTTAAGCTGCGTCAAGTTCTGTGTAAAGCGACGAGGAATATGAAATGCTTGAGTAATAAATCCTTTTTTGTTTACACATTTAGGCGACTTGCTGAAGGAGTACTAAGAATCTCAGTTCTACATTCACATGACGTTTCCTACTCAAAATCGCTTTCCACAGTATATTCAAGGACTTATGAAAGTTGTTTTACTTTTTACTTCATGGTAATTAATAATCCCTATGCAGGAACGGCCCCAGTAGGCACTTGTTTGTATAAGGAAGATAAGATCGAATCGAGGGTAAGGCATTCTAAAAGGGATTGGCTCTATGTCAGCCTGAAAATTTCATATTTCTTCCATTACTTCCTTAGAAAAGCTGGACGGCAACAGAACATTAAAAGTAAGAAAAGCAAATTCAAATGAATTTTAACGCATACTACAAATAATATATGCCACGGAAACATTTCAGATAAATGTGTTTTAAATACATCTATACTTTTTATATTACGTTTCGGTCTCTCTTGTACGGTTTAAGTAAAGTACCATATGAAGTTATGAAAACGTCTATACCAAAAGAGAGATGTTTTTTCTTTGCAGAAAATTCAGGATATATCGCAGCTTAACAAAAACATTAAGAAGAATTTTGAAATGATCCTACATTTTGAAATACGTCTGTGTAAAGGATATTTTGTAATGAAGATATTTAAAAAATCTTCGATTTGAAGTCTGTAAAAATGAAAATTAAATTCCGAGTTTGCGGTTTATCCATATTTTCGTTTACAGTTATGCTGCACATAGGCACACAGGCATGCTCACATACAAAGGCCACACATAAACATATATATTCACTTTTTTCTAGTAATAATAATTGGGTAAATGTCATTGTGGGTTAGTTTTTTTTTTTTTTTTTTTTTTTTTTTTTTTTTTTTGTAATTTTGCGTCCGCCAACGGACGGTGAATCAAATGGGTGAAATGATGCTCAAATGTGTCCAGAGTGCATGGAGCCTAGAGCTACCCGACATTCGTCTTAAAGGATAAGGGAAACCCCGGAAAAAACCTTATCCAGGTAGCTCACCCTGACCGATATTCGAACTCGGGACCTCTTGAACGTGAGGCAGACATGATACCATCTACGCTACCGTGGTGGGCTTGTGTGTTAGTGGGTGAGTATTTGGTAGTGTTTTAATGTTAAAAAATTTAACTGTTCCATACTTTTTAATTTTACTTATAACATAAACTTGCCATTAAGCACGCAATTGGAGATTTAGTTCTGTGTGGTGATCTAGGCATTCGGATTACTTCAAAATTAGTTTTGGTTTAGTTATTGACCTGAATCTAGTGATTCGCACTGTAAGGTTGACAACACTTTAATTCAGTGTAACGTCAATCACTTTGAATTCTTTCCAAACTTCTGTTGATTTTGTTACCTTCAGAACTATTGTAGTCGAATTTTCAGAACGTTGACTAGAGATATTTTGCAGTTTTCTGTGATTTCTGAACGTCGCTAATTTCCTGGACATCTTGAGCAATGGATATGTTGTTAACTTTATTTCACAGGGTCGTTAATTGCCTTAGTTACACTGGTTGACAACTGATTGATCTTCACTTGCAAATGATTTTTTTCTCTCTGACAAGACTCTCTTTTAATTTGTTATTCTTAAATTATTCATAAACCTTCACATATAGAAATTTATTTAATAAAATGATTGATTTATCTACCTGTTCTTACAATTATTAACATTTTCAATCAATAATTCCGTCATCAATGAATTTAGTAATCCTCTTTTTTCAATTAGGCCCACCACATTAAGTCTCAGGAAATAAAAGACGACCGGAACATTGCCTATAAAACCTTAGTGCTGTAGTTGCAAATAGATACGAGGGATCTTCTGTCACTCTACTTCTAAAGTATTTGGAGTCTTAACTGCAGTGTCTGGCCAGCTGAGCCGATGTCACACTCTAGGGATTAGCTTTCCTTTTTAAATTCACAACGTATCCCAATGCGGCATTGAAGAACACACAAGAAGGTGTCTGTTAGAGTTTCTCAGCAGTAAACAACACTACGCGGAATTATAATATATAAAGAAAGCAGTTCTAGGTCACCATAACAAGATACTATTCTATTCAAGTTGTACTGTTATTTTTTCTGTACAGACTTTATGCAAAGAAAGTCAAAGTAAACTTGGGTTGTTAAACTTTTAAGGGATATAAAGTTTTACAACAGTACACGCGCTCACTAGCTTTCGGTTTGATCAACCAATTGTTGGTATAGAAAAGGAAAGTATGGACATTTGTGGAGTTTAAAAACTGCTAATTAGAATGCTTTATAGAAACTGCATTATCTTATAGAAACTTTTTTATTTGATATAACGTCTAGTAAATATTATTTTGAAAATTTACCATTCTATTTCAATTTAATCGAGATAAATGTTTGTTCGCCCTTCCTCACCAATGGTGTTGTTAGAAGTCGCTCGGGTTCCTTCAGAGCGAGGAAGCCAGAGCATTTGACCTGCGATACCAGGGTTGGGGGTCCGCCCAACGCCTGGGATGATGAAGAGATGAATCATGGCGCAATTGGTGGAATGATGGTGGGGGAAGGAAGCCACCCAGAGCCAAGTTGTCCACCACGATTCCCACTTTGCGGTCGCCTGAGATCGAACCCGGGACACCTTGGTGAGAGTCAAGCAGTCTAACCACTCAGCCATGGTGAGGCCTAAATAAATTTTTACAGGTGTAATTTTATTAAGCATTATATTCTAGACAAGAAACGTAAATAAGGAAAACCGGGCTGCTAAATACTCTCGTAGAATTATCATACCCATTACACAAATGGCGAGAAGCCCACACATAGTGTTTTTTTTAAACTGACCCCAATTTATTTTATTGTATTGGCCTAAAAGCATTAAATTTCCAGTAAACTCTCGACATAGCTTCGAGTAATATAATTCCTCTTATCAGTTATCAAAATTTACATTTCAGTTATACGAAATATTAAACGTTATAGTTTTATAACGCTTTTATTTTTCAAGTGTGTTATATGCATGTGTAGAAAATCTCAGAAAAACAGAAACAAATTTAAAAAGATCATCAAAAAGGTATCCATAAAGTCAAAATTCCCTTTACATACAAAATCTTTCTTTGCTCAATTTATTCTCAGGCAGCAAGCCCGGTGAAAAGACGATTAGAAATCGACGTTTAGGGAGTGTACATCGCTGTATTGATATTTGCTTCTTAAATCGACGGATATCCATTTTAAGGCCTGTTTCCAAGAGGAGCTGAACTGAAATCCAGCATCACCGTTATGCGTGCTCCTTTCAGAGGAAATGGCCAAAGCCTCCTTAATTCTCCGCTCCCAGTAACTGTATTAAGAGTATTTTAAGTGTATTTTACAGTTATTGGGAGCGGAGAATTAAGAAAGCTTTGGCCATTTCCTCCGAGAGGAGCACGCTTATCTTGATGCTGGATTTCAATTTAGCTCCGCCGTCGACTTAAGAAGCACAGATCAATACAGCTTGATAATAAAGTTAAGTAGTTACGTTTCTTTGATACAATTTTCTATACTCACGCCATCTCGTGACCTGGCATTTAATTTACTGAAAACTGTCTTTTGTTCAGTAATATTAATTTTGATAGTGTTTTGTTTTTGTTTATATTTGTCTTATATCCAGTATTTCATTTGTGGTTATAACATTTATAAATATCCTGATGATGGGAGAGATGCACACTCTTGAAACGTCGATTTCTATTCGTCTTTTCACCTGGCTTGCTGCCCGAGGATAAATTGTGCATATTCATCGCCAGGAAAGCTTAAGGTTTTATTTTAAAATCTTTCCTTGTTTTTCTGTCCTCTCAAAATGACCAAAACGATTTGAAATAAAATAGCGTATGTTTAAGGCATTTGCATAACTATTAAAATGTATAGCTTATATATTTTTTCCTGTAAAACAAACCTAATTAGAAATAAAATTTATATACTTTGTGTTACCATTAAACTTAATATTGGCAAATAGAACAAAACTAATTATTCATATCTTTAAAATGTTTAAGTTATTTCAAATAACTGTTTTTGTTTCATCAGGTAGTTTGGAGATATTCCTTGTTATTGTTTTGTTTTCATTTTTTTCCATTTATGGCCTTTAACTGCAATGGCCATGTCCGTGGCCGTTTTCCTTTTCGAAAAATATCGCCTGGTGGTGTTGGTGTTGTATACGTAGGGTTGCTGCTACTTTGTTTTTTTATCATTAGATCACCTAAACATTCGCACTCTCATTCATACATCCAGACAGTGGGGAAGATGGGAAATAATCTTGGTTGGAGAAAATCCCCCAGCCGGGAATGGAACCCGTGATCCCTTACACAGCAGGCAGGTTCTGTACCAACTGAACTACAGGACCAGCTCTTTTTGTTTGAAAAGTTATGTTTGAGGTGATGAGCTGATTGTTTTTCACAAAGTGAATGGCAGGGAAAAGAATTTAAAAGTCAGGATGTATGACTTTCTAATCAAAGACTGGAAAGTTTCGGATTGGGGACGAAGCACTCCTAACTACGGAAGAACTTTTGTGCCTAGCCCCAAACGGGAGGAAAGTAAATGAGATGAGAGGGTATCTGGGCCTGGCGAGAGACGATAGCAGGGGTTCCCTAACAATTACAGGTTGAAAAACTCGTAAAATCAGCGCCCTTAAAATTTACATCGAAACCACCGCAGATACCAGAACCGTAAAGTAGCCAACCAGGACAAAGCTGAAGTGAAATAATAAGTTAGGTGAAATGGGGGATGTAATTATCATTCCAAGGATTCACCTTACAATTTCAGGAACCCACAAGAAGACCTACGGTTCTGGAATGTGGGTCACGGGAACCCAATGCATGACCTTCCCAGTGTGGTCCGGAGTCACCCTCCTAGATATTTAGTATTTACGGTATATACAAGCTGTCCCAAAATTATACCGACAAACTTTTGGGCCTCATAGATAACATCATTAAACACTTTTTGTTAAGGGAAGTTTTTGCTGCGGTTCTTCGTTTAGGGGCTGGATGAGTTAATGTCCTTACTGCGTCGCACCCACTTTAAGTATTTACGGCAGTGGGTCCACTCTGCCTAGCCATGATTATCGTATGTAGCTGTAAGATGACGTACTTCACCAGCAAATTGAAATGGTGCACCATCATGTTGATACCACAAGTCCTGACTGATCTGAAGGGAAACTGTAGCCATTAGATCAGGCAAAACTTGTTACAGAAGTTAGTAATTGTAACCATTGAGTCGGGTCGGGAAAATGTATGGTCCAATTAATAAGTTATCCGCAATACCTGCCCAAATCTCAGTTGATGAGACTTCTGAAATACAACATGGGGATTTATTAAGGCCAAACATGTGAATTCCAAAAGTTAAATAGCTGCTCACTTGTTAAAATTGCTTCATCTGTGAACATGAGAACGGATGCACGCTTTACATCGTTTTCAGATTTGTCCAGATACCACTGACAAAATTGCAGTCGCCGAGGATAGTCTTCAGGCCTCAGTGGGTGAATCTTTTCAAGGGTAAAAGGTTGCAACAACATTTCCTGTAGATTTCTTCCCACAGTGCCACAACTTAAGTGCAATTGTTCGGAGACGGCGCGAGTACTAGTTGCAGGATTGTTCTGAATGCACCACATTTCTTCCTCGGTCTCAGGAGTCCGCACAGAACATGGTCGTTCTTGACCTTCTGCTCGTCTATCCAAAGAGCCTCCTTCGTGTAGTCTACATTCAATACGGCAAATGCAGGGTGATGAGTCTTTCTGTTTCGGAACTGTTCTGGGTAAAGCCTCACAATCGCAGGATCTGAATTAATTTACCTAGTGCTTAAACGAAGAACTGGAGCAAAATTATTTACTAAACAAATACTGTTTAAAATTATGTTATCTATAATCTCCCAAAGTTTCTCGGTCCAATTTTTGGACACTCCGTATATCGTATATTGATTAATACAAATTATATGGTATAATAACCTCTGCATAGTCTAGGAGTGACATGCCAAACTCTACTTCCCGATTTCGCGAAGAGTGATGGATTCTTTCTGGTATTGTGTCTAAGATTTATGACACGTAAAAGAACCTCAAGCCTGATAAAGAGACCTCTGAGTAAAATAAGCTGTGAGAATCACAACAGTTAAAGGGCGTACATAAAGGAAATTCCATTTCAATTTCTGCAAGAATAGTTTGTAGAAATAACTGAATAATACAGGAATTTCCTATTGAACGTAACACATAGCAATTTTTTCAAAACATTTCTAGAGAGATTGACCTTAACTCTAGGATTATAAATCAAACAATAGGACAGTGTATTGTCAGGATACATTATTATTATTATTATTATTATTATTATTATTATTATTATTATTATTATTATTATTATTATTATTATTATTATTATTATTATTATTATTATTATTATTATTATTATTATTATTATTATTATTATTATTATTATTATTATTATTATTATTATTATTATTATTATTATTATTATTATTATTATTATTATTATTATTATTATTATTATTATTATTATTATTATTATTATTATTATTATTATTATTATTATTATTATTATTATTATTATTATTATTATTATTATTATTATTATTATTATTATTATTATTATTATTATTATTATTATTATTATTATTATTATTATTATTATTATTATTATTATTATTATTATTATTATTATTATTATTATTATTATTATTATTATTATTATTATTATTATTATTATTATTATTATTATTATTATTATTATTATTATTATTATTATTATTATTATTATTATTATTATTATTATTATTATTATTATTATTATTATTATTATTATTATTATTATTATTATTATTATTATTATTATTATTATTATTATTATTATTATTATTATTATTATTATTATTATTATTATTATTATTATTATTATTATTATTATTATTATTATTATTATTATTATTATTATTATTATTATTATTATTATTATTATTATTATTATTATTATTATTATTATTATTATTATTATTATTATTATTATTATTATTATTATTATTATTATTATTATTATTATTATGTTCATCATCATTATTACTGAAAACGATTCTAACGTTTCAGCATTACAGAACTAATACTTAAAACAATCTACATTGGAAACCTTATCAGAGTCTTTCACACCGCGGCAGGAACTCATTTGTTAAGTGCTATTACCAATAAGAGAGAAAAAATCGAGTTTCCATCCTATCGAGACATGCCTGGAATTTTTAAACTATTGCTCTGTGCTGAATATATCGCAGCGAAGATATGAGGATAGGTGAGTCAAAGAAGGAAAGAAAAACAAATAAAAAAGTAGTATAACGTGTTATATTTACATGACCTTCTCTTCTTTTGTACAACTATTGCTAAAAACTATTGTTCCTCTAGCTTCTTCGTGTTAATCCACGGAAACACTTGCAGAAATATGCGAGTGATAATTTTCCATTCTCTTTAAATGGCCGAAAGCTTAAAAAGAAAAAGAACTATAACAATGTAGGCTTTCCTTTTGAGAGAAGTATAAATATTGGAAAATTAAAAAAAAAAAAAAAAAAATAACAAGAAATATCTACGAAACTTGTCCTCTTTATCTAATATGTGTTTTTCAATGAAATCTACGTTTAATTTTGTTTATTTGTTTTTTATGATTCTGCCTCTTGCAGCGTTTTGCCATCGTTTACACTATTGGACATGGGTATGCTAATATACCATTAATGAGGCACTATGCAAGTTACAATGAATGAATGAATAAGCCTGAGATGTCCCATCAAGGGCAAGGGACTCCTACGAGAGGGGAACTCATTAGGTGTTCCTTACGCGGTGAGCCATGTCGCGTAGTGTTTATTTGCTACGTCAGTGTGACATGTCTAGAATTGTGATACCGTGAATCATCATTTGTCTATTGTACATATTCACTGAATTACAATTTTCACTGCATTTGGACGGTTCCTGCCGGGTTCCTTGTTTACAATAAATTGTCAAAAGATAATTCAAAGGGTTTTACCTGTTCTGTTAATTTAATTTTGTCTCTGAGAAGGTGATACTAACATTATTTAGCTATATACTGAGCTCAGTTAATTTATTCTTGGTGTAATCGTACAGTTAGTGACTTTTCTTGAAGTAGAATCGTTAGCAAGGCTATTTGTGTTATTTCAACATAATCTCTATACTATTATCCCATCTATCCTGGTAGCAGTTAAAGATAGCATTAATGCCTCAGAGCGGAAAAGGACAAAAGTTCACAAACAAAATCGTACTTTGAAACACCTAATCCATTTGCACCTCTGGCAGAACTAGAAGAAGTTGAGGAAGAAAAAATCAAAGGTAACCTATCGTCTGCAGTGGAGAAACCAATGAGACCACATCAGATATATGTAAATAATATCATTAACATGCATATTGTCACAAGTGACTGTTTTATTTAATTCAAAGAGCATGTTGGGTAATCATTTTCTCTAGAGTTGTGCGTGTGACGTCATGTCACGTGACCTCTGCTTCTCTCTCTAGTGAAGCATGTACAAGGCCACATCTCTCTGTCTCCCGTGTGCCAAAGCTAGACGAGGAGGACCTAATCTCTGTTTCATATAACCTAGCCCCGCTGACATATATCACTCCGCGTGCAACTACCTTCCCCCTCATCCTAATTGGCTAATGCTTAACGTGCCATAGGCCATAGGCGGTGTCTTCCCGTCACAATTAAAACTGCAGTAAACGTCATAATAATTGCCAGGAAGATAGATAAAATCATACAAATAAGGAAATGAAGGCATACAAAAATAATGAAGTTTATAATGAAAACGAGCAAGTTGAAACTGGATGAATGAGCAATGAAACTGAAACAAGTTTATAATGAATGACCTTAGGCCTTTTTCACTGCGATTTTTTAAAACCAGCACACATAATTTGCAAAAATGCTTGTGTTTCCGTCTTAAAAGTCGTGTCACGCCATACTTGTTGTGTGTCCTTCATTCACCCAACTCTCGTCAATGTAGTACATTTTGCGATTTGTATCCCGATACAGTCTGATTGTCCTTAAATAATGCCTAATATCGCCCCTGGAGTGGTAAGTTTTCCTGTTGTCTCAATTTCACGTCACGATGTTCCTACGCATCTAACACACTTGTAAGTTCCGGGCACAGCTGTTCGACTTCTCTCACTGACAAAGACGGATTCATCTCTGTGAGTGCATTAAACACGTGCAACACAATTCTTTTTTCACCTCTTTGTAAAGGTTTTCCCTTGCGATGCTTTAGCGAAAAACTGGCGGAAGACGCTCTCATTATACATATAATAAGTACACGCGCAATAAATGATCAATAAAATAATTTAGCTCTGGCACTCGGCACAACACACGTTCGAATGGCTATATATGATTTATCCAGTTTAAAACAAGGTCAGCGATAAAAGTCATATAAACAAATATGTCACCACTACCGCTAAAGCACGTGTTATCGTGCCATGTGCTTGAGAGCAAAGGAACCTCCTCTTTACTTCGTTTAAGAATTAACATGCATTTCAGATAAATCAACTCTGTTGCATAGTATATTTAATTAAAATGGTTACGAAAATATAAATTTGACAATTCTTTTCCATCATATAAAGATATATCACCATATTAAATAGCGAACTAATTTTTACCGCACAACAGTCTATACTACAATAGCAGCCAATGAGAGGTGATAAGGTCACGTGACCGTTAAGAGATACGGGGCAAGCTTATGTGTAACAAGGATTAGGTCCGCTCACTGTAAGGTAACCGGCCATGTGGCCAATTGTGTATTTCATATTACTGTAGTAAACCTTTCATGTCTAAATTGTAGTTTCAGTATGTTGTAATGCAATTGAAACTTCATACAGGAAATCCCAACCTCTCCACAAAGCATGTGAATTCCGTCTTAGAGCTTCCCCCGTGTAAGGTCTGGCCATGTGATATCCTTATCCATTAACATCCATGGTCAGGTCTTCACAATATTGTGATACATTCACTCGAAAAGAAAGTATTGAACCATTAAACATATTCGCATTCACTTTCTGAAGCCAATCATCGCAAGAAAGTCTGTTTAGCTCTGTAGTACAAGCTGTTGCTACACAATTCCCTCCTTCAACCTCTACGGCCGTATGCCATAACACGTGATTATCTCATTGAGATAAGAAATAACGCCGCATTCAGCAAACGTCATGCCCCATCGGCGACCAGTCCCAAAGTGTCGGAGATTCTGCCTAGAATATCCTGCTCAACTACCACAATTTCCCTAATAACCTCCTCTTTTGTTAATGCCTCTAAGGCCCTCACTACTAGCTTATAATACGACGTTGCCACTTCATCCTTTATTATTAAAATTCACTTTCCATCCTAAAGACTCTCTCCCATATTCCACAATTTTCATGCTAGTCTGTTACACGCAATCTGGCAGCTTTGGACACTTTCACCCTTTTCTTTTTTATTATTATCCATCGATCAGCAAGTAAGCTCTAAAGATGTTTGTTATTGAGAAAGTAAAAGTATACGTAACTATTGAGGTTGCCGTGAACGACTCCTCTAGTTAAATATGGCAGGAGCATTGTAACACAAATTGGGGACTTTTAAGTCTGATAGTTATAACTCGTCTAGATCATCTGTACACTCAGGAGTAGATCTTGTGGCAGTCTGCGCTTGAGGCGAGTTGGTTGGCGAGTACGAGCGCGGAGACTGTAGGTAACAGCTCTAGGGTCTTCCTGGAGATGGTAAAAGAAAGGTCGTGCCAGCTTTCGGGTGTACTGGTAAATGGGAGAAGACCAAAGTCGTGATGAAGCTGTTGCTTTCTGACGAACCATGGGGCTTTTGCAGCTGTACGAAGCTTGTTTTGTAGTACCTGCAGTCCGTGGAGATTAGTCTTGCCGCCCCAGACTGGAAGGTAAGAATATTTCACCATTCCCGCTAACGTAACCTACCAAACGACTTCTGCGAATTGGCTGGACACCAGCCGTCGCTAATTACTTTACTTAGCGACATCTTACGCCAAGCCAAACGTACTCATAATGCTTTGCCAAACTTAAAACACTTTAACATTTAACGCATGGTACGGCAAACCCGCATACCAGAGTTAAATTGTGTTCTTATTTGATTGGGTTCCAATTGGAGCTATGAGTTCTCTTATCCTCAGGTGTATGGTTGTAGCAAATGGATTTTGGTGGTTGTTGGCTACTCAGTTTTATCAATAACACTTTGATTCGTTGCAAAATTATGTAGTTTAATTCTCACTAAGTTTGTTAGATCCTGATTGACTTGAATCGTTGACCACCTGTTAGGAAAATTCCTAACATAAATTCAATTTAACTTAAAACCCTGGATTACTTGTTTAAAGTTACTTCCGCGCGGTTTCTATTTCTTCTTTATACGGTGCCTACTTAGATATAATACCTCTAATGCTGCTTCCACTTACGCTTCTTGCGCTATTCTTAACTTCCCTAAATTTCGAACTTATAAATCTGCGCTTCTCCTTCTTAAAGCGCATTAACACGTCTTTCCTCTCGTAGTGTCACATTTTAAGTAAGTTTTTCTTACTTCGCAATTCAGTTCGAACCTTATTCTGACCCCCTCTCTAAATTTATCACATGACCAAACTAGCTCAACCTTCTCAAATGTTACATTATTATTGGTTTCTCATTTATTTAGAATTTTCGCATTGCTTTGCAAAACTCATTTAACTCATTGACGTTCAGCCCACACCAGAAACGCCTACACTGGGCTCTCTGTAACGATATACATCGTTATCAAATCAGCGAAATAAATCCCTTTAGCGATCATGCTCCGTCGCATTTTGAAACCTTTTTTATTTTTTTGTCCCATCGAATTTCTGGCTGGTGACTATTCTATAGTTCTCGGACATTGAACCTTTCCTCACACAAAGAGAGTAACGGTCCTCCCTTCCTGTCTCTCCGAAGTGTGCAGATTTTTACAAGAATGTTTTCTCACCCTTGCCTGTATGCTATTATGTATGATATATTAAATTATATTCTGTCCTTATTCTTTAAGTCAACCGCTATTTCAATCATTACTCTATCCATTCTAATTTCATATTAATATAACAAGATTTTATATTAGTTTAGCAAAGCATTTTCATTAATTTATCTTCTTTTCTAATTATCGTGATTTCAATTAATTCGCCGCCTCCTAATCGCTGCCTGATACTGCGGTTACAATGTACAAAACATCCATATTTCATTTTATTCTAGATATTAATTTTTTCAACTGATCCATGTCATGATTCTCAGCCCCCCGTTCCATATTGGCTATGTAAGACCACTTAACGTCTCTTTATTAATCTTAAAGGTCTTTTAAGTGTCAGCAGCATTTTTTTTCTTACGAAGGTAGCCACGCTAAGAAATTGTACCTCTCCGCTGAACTTGAAGCCATGTCTTCCGATATCATGTTCCTTAATTTGAAAGAAAAAAAAAAGTTTGCGGTTAAATATCTTGAGAAAATAATTTTAAATCAGAGTCACAGATTGTGGTGTTTCGCTTGCAATGGGTTGCAGGGTCATGTAAAATCGGATTTACTATTTTAGCTTAATGTTGTTGATTTGAGTCATCTTTTGATGCACACAGAAGCTGAGAATCCGAATAACATTGCATACGCTGCAGAGAATGGTAGATATGTTTTTCTTATTTCCCTCAGAAAGCCTTCCAAAGATCGTAGATTTGCCACCTTCACATACACAATCCCAACGTAATATGAAACTGACATCTGTTTCCAAAATCAAATTTACGCTTATGTAGCAAAACACTAATATTCCAGAGTGGCTGCAACTATTTATTTTCTTTACGTCTTTTTCCCCCTTGTTACTGAACTTATCTATACACCACAAGGCGAAGACATCCCCTCCTCCACATTCACGGGAAAAAAAAAGAGCACACAGAGAAGAAAAGAAACCCGGCACAAAGTTTTTAGCAAACTTTGAAAGTTAGGAATGCGAGATAAAATGATGTCAGCTGTATCTAGAGGAAAGAAGAAAATGGTAAGGGAGGAGAAATTTTCTTGGCTGGATACACAATTACCATTCATTCGACCATAGAAAGAACAGTAGCTCTGGAGTCAGCAATAGTTGCCTTTAAAATAACAAGGGAAATCAGGGAATGGAAAACAGGATAGTAATAAAATTCCTTCTGGATTAGAAACCTTAGATATTACAAAATGCACTTATAGTAATTTTGTCATCGTTCCTGTCTTTGGATTTGTATGAAGTAGTACTTTTAATGTTATATACTCTTTAGAAAAAATAGTTCACTTGAATAAATGAAACTTGGAAGAGTCTGAGAACTTCCAGAAGGTATCGCCACCAATAAAATCTGGGTTGACATAATTTTCCTATTCATTCTTCTATAATTTTGGGCTTCTTAGGCTTATTTTTGCTTCTATAGCATGTTAACTGTTATAAAAGTTTGCAGAAATTGTTTAGTTACATTTGTTAAAGCTCAAAGGGTTACAGAGTCTAAAGCAATAGACAAATATTTAAATACCTTAAATGCTGAGAGTAGAAAGTATTTCTATTACTATTTAAAATTGCTGAGCAGTTCAAATTTGTAATCCATGATATAAAGTATTTTGGGTTGTACTATATGATGATTTAATAACACAAAAATTACCAGAAAATTGCCAGCTATACGCATATGCTATTACTTGTTAAGTCTACAACCTTTCAGAAGTTACAGACGACAGCCAATGAAGCCCTCCATATCATTCATTCCTGGGGTGTAACTAACAAATTGAACTTTAATGCCAACAAGACATTGCCCATGCTAGCCACTAAGAAAAGAAATTTGGAAGAATTATATCTTTACATGAATAATAGGAAGATTAAATTAGTGGATAATTTGAAGTACCTAGGAGTTGTTTTAGACAGACGTCTGACGTTCCGAAATCATCTTGATTATTTAGCCAGGAAGGCTAGTAAACTTCTTACCGCACTGATTGCTTTAACGAGACCAACAACTCTTCTTTATTAAAGTTAATTTATAAAGGGACGGTTGAACCTATGGTTCTCTACTGTGCAGGAGCATTGCAAAGTATTTTTAAGAAGAGATGGGCACAAACTAAATTATTACAGATACAGCGTGGATACATCTTTAGAATCAGCCGATGATACCGCACCATCTCCACTCCAGCAGCGCTCATTATTGCTAATATTGAACCCATCTTTCTTACTGGTGTATATGAGGCAAATATCAACAACATTAGAAATGGCCGAGCCTTGCCACAACATATTTCACAACTGCAACTTGATCATCCAGTTAAACAAGCTTCTCATCCAGCCCCTGGTGTCTCTAGTCTCCTTGAAGATTGTGCAGCAGAATATCACCAGTACTCCATTTACACAGATGGTTCTCGGATAGCTGAAGGGCTTAGTTAAAGTGCTAAAGCAGGATGTGCGTTAGTGGTATTCTCTCGCTCCATAGAATGCCATTCTTCCATGTTCAGACTTGCCAAGGAGTGTTCAGATTTTCAAGCTGAATTATTAGCAATCCGTGAAGCAGTGAAATGGTGCAACAGCTTACAATGTACCGTTCGCCTTTACAGTGCCTCACAAACAGCAATTGCAGCTTTGAAAGATACCAAAAACAGCAGTCCCATTGCAGCTTAAATAAGAAGTCAATTATTATGTAGTTCTCATCTGTGTATTAAATGGGTCAGAGGACACGTAGGGATTGCCGGAAATGAACGTGCAGATGAGCTAGCAAAGAGAGCTGCGACTTCAGATCTTCCAGAGACATACACTCTATGTCCCATTTCTTATGTGAAGCAAACATTAAAGGAGATTATCATCAACGACTGGAATGAATACTGGTTAAAAAGTGACTGTGGTGCTTTGACTAAGAATTTAAATTTCCCAACAGTTTCTGACAGACATAAATGTAAATTCGTCAATCCTAACTATGTTCTCACTCAATTCTTAACTGGATATGACAAATTTTCAGCTTACTTATTTCGACTCAAAATCAAATCCACAGGTGATTGTACTTGTGGAAATCATCTTCAAGATGCTCCTCACATTTTATTTGATTGCCCATTTTTCTGTTTTGAAAGATACGAACTTGAATTGTTGCTTCAATCCTTAGGTTACACTTTCTCAAAACCACTTACACATATTCTGATGAATTACAAAACTTATAAATATTTCACGGCTTTCTTAAACAAAGTATTTCTTAAGCTAAATGATTCATCTTGATGTTTACTGTGTGTCAGCTTGATATTGAATTTTTTTATATTTTTGTAAATTGTATTATATTCATAAATTTGTAAAACTATATCCCTAATATACCTTTGGGTAAAATAGAAATAAAAAGATTGGATAAAAAATAATAAATAAAAGTATTTTGAAGGTTGTTTTTCTATATGTAATTACTTTCTACAATTTGTATGCTTCAACGAGATTTGCCTTGTTTTATATTAAATATGTGTAAAACTTACCATTTACCATTAAAACTAAGGCCGCCTTTGTAGCGTAGATGGTAGCATGTTGACCTCACGTTCAAGAGGTCACGAGTTCGAATCTCCGTAAGGGTTAGTTATTATTTCCCGTGCTTTCCCTTATCGTGAAAGATGAATATCTGTAAACCTTAAGCTCTATGCATCCTGGGCTCATTTGAGCATCATTTCACCCATTTCATTCATTGTCGTATATGACTTAACATTGGAAGACACAACTTGTGAAACAAAATTTGAAACTAAGGTTGCATTCGTTGCAACATTCGTTGACAATAAGAAGACTGTTTATATAACATTTGAAACTTACTTTGATTGATCACATAACTATATAAGGTACATGGTACTTTGATAAAAATCATCAAGTCAAGAAAGTATTTCCAAGTGGGTAAAGGAGGGATTGGAGAATGCGTTTTCCTTGAAAATCTTCCTGCTACCTTCCTATCTTCTATCTTCGTGTACACAGGCGAGGTTTTTATTTAGCATATTTTGGTTCAAATTCCATACTTTCTCTTCTTAATTGAAATATTAGCAACCAGATGGAAACTTAAATATTCTTATTTTGAATATATACAAAGCATAAATGAATTTAAGAAAGCTTTCTGTGATATTTTCCCAGCTCTTTGCTTTGTTGATTTGTGATACTTGTAACTTATGATTATAAAGATAAGCTGAAGAGATAAATCGAAAAAAGTGCCTAAGAGGGTAAAAAGACTCGGAACTTTAGCGATGAAAATGCTATAGGGAAAGAATTTATAAAGAGTAGATGTTGAATGAGGGAAAAAACAGCGTCGTGAAGCAGCATCAACAGAAACAAAGGAAGCTCGATGGGATGCCATATTGGAGGGGAAATGGACCAGAAGAGATTTGATTTCACAAACAACAAAAACGATAGAAGCAAGACGGCCAGAAGAATGACAAAGGCAATGTAACGAGTCAGGGTTGTCCAGAGTGCTTAAGAAACTCATTAAATATTAAAAGTGTTCCACGAAAACATAACAAATAAATTATTTTCCTGGTGTAAATGGTTGCAATTTCAAAAGTAAAAGTGTTCTTGGCATCAATAGTAGACGGAAAGTTCTGAAAATATCAAAATATCAACTCTCCTCCTGCCATCAGCTATTTTCTCTTTTTATTCCGTATTGGTGGTACAAGCAATTTTTCATCTGGTAGTTTTACTTCCAGTATCAACAATTCAGCAATGAACGTATTTCTTATAACTTATTTCAGCAATGAATTTAGTAGAACGAGAAAGGTTTCCCTGAAGCATTTTATAGTGGTTTCAATCTTAGAACTTTTATATTATGTAACAATTTCGTCGTTCTTTTTTATATATGACTGAAATTTCGTGAACATTTTCAAAAAATCACCTTTTCCTCTTTTTATTCTAAAATTGTTTATGCCTTCCAAAATCCACAGAATGCTTGGATAGCATTCGCAAGCCATTTTTAAATGCTCTAAACTAGTTTGAAAAATACATGAATGGTATTGTAAGATATGAATTCTAATTCTTTATCCTTGTTTTCTCACTATTGAAATTTTCAATATTTTTCATCATTTAAGATGCTACTGGCGTCACAGTTTTAGTGTTAGACTAATAAAATTTGCTACACACGTTCATAGAAACCCAGTGAATAGAAATTGCCCTGGTTTTTATTATGAGATGCATTTAAGCAAACTTTCTTTACTTAAAAACACAAAAATTTCTAATCATGGGCAAGAAAAAGCCATATTTATTGCTTTAAAACGTTTCTGGAGCCTAAAGTCATTGAAACACAGAGAAGCCTAGGGAAAATTGAAAAATTGGATGTATTGGGAACCTGTTATTAAAATATTGGACAAAAATTTGAGTTATTTTTCGCACGAGACCTTTTAGGTGACGTAACCAATAATAAATACATTTGAACATATTCTCCAAAACATCGAAGTGAAATTGACAACATTTGGGCTGTATCATATTTGGACGATTTTACATATAAACCTTAAAAAGCTAGCGCTGTTAGTTCAGGATTTCAAATTTTTAGTCATAGGTATCCTTAAATGACCTCTATGTGCTCATTCACCGTTACATCCAAACACTTCCTTACAATGGAGGATAGAAGAGATCCGGGAGTCAAGCCTGGGATCTCTAGATGATAGCTCAGCTTTATAGTCACCCAGTCGCAGGGATAGGTCAGTTTTCTCTTTATATATTTTTCCTTAATATATAATTTTTCACTTAGTATATAAAATTTTATAATATATTTTAGACATTTATCTTTCAGCATTATTCAATATACAGTATAACTCCTTATATTTAAATTTCCCATAAGCATTTTAGATCCTTGCTGATGATATTCTACAACGACCAAGATACTCTTTTCCATATATTGTTGCAATTTCTGATAGTGTTAATCATTGAAAAGCTGTCATTTTATTTTCTTATATGTATATGCGTTTTAATTTGCGAAAGCTTCAATTCTGATGAAAAGTGAAATTTAATTTTCAAGTATCGTCTTACAGCCATTGTGTTTTATATCAGTTGTGAACTTCAAAAGGTTACGTGAAAATGTCCTCAAGAAAAGTAATCGAGAAAGCCTGTTCTTGGGAGTTCTAAACGTTCTCTGATCGGAATACAATGTGTAAACACTTTCAGTCCGATAATCAATAAACTTTCCCTTCGTCGACTGTTTGCAGTTAAACAACGTTCGTCTCTTATTTCAGAGTATATTTACTTTCACTACTGACTTACACTAGGTAAAGGAAGTATGTTAAGAATTGGGTATCACGAGTTCGTCCAATTTTTTAAGACAATAACTTCGCATTGTCCCTTTTATAATTTTAGTTTAATTGTTTTAATTTTATCCCTTTTAATTTAATCGTCTATTAAATGAGAATTGGGCAACATTTAAATAAGATATTATAGAAGCGACTAAAGAGATGTGTGAATACAGTGAGTACAATTAAAGGTAAACCCCCATAATTTAATGAGGAGGTTAAACATTAGGCAAAGAAATAGAAACAAACTTCTATGAGACATAAAAGTTCCAGAAGTCAGCAACATTATGAAAAATATAAATAAATTAGAAATAAAGCAAACCTGAAATCAGAAAAGTCAAAGAGAATTACTTTAATCATGTTCAAGTAACCTACAATATGACTTCTATGAAACTCAGAAAGAGGTGAAGAAAACATTTCGGTGTGAAACATCAGAATATATTACTACTAATAAAATAGACAAAGAAGAATGGATAAAATATTTCCCAGAGCTGTACAGCCAAAGTAATATTTCCTTCAAACCAAGAAAGGAGTATATTAGAATAGTGATAGGCACAAATCAAGAAGTGGAGCAAAACAAAGGAACCGAGAAACCGCAAATCTCCTGGTCGTGATGAGGTAGCTAATAAAATAATTGAATACGGTGGTAAAGAATTATACTCGTAAATTATCCTTTTAATACGGCAAGCTTTTCATGACGCTTAAATACCAGAAGAGGAGATTAGCTATTATTATGCCTATTTTCAAGAAAGGTTAACAGTTATAAGACCAATAATGACTTATGCTACGGAAACCAGACCTGAAGCTACAAAAACAAAACAAATGCATAATGTATAATGAATATACGACAAATACAAGGGGAAACCAGATGGGATAGAGTACCCAAAGTTTCAATGAGAGACGCCTGTAAGTTACAACCTGTAACCAAGTGAGTAGACAGGAATGACCATATGGACCAAATGGGATCTGACAGACTACTGCGTAAGGCCAGAGATGGAATACCAGAAGGCAGACGTAAATCAGGAAGGCCAAAAATGAGATAGAAGAATTCTTTTTCTGGTGAAACAGGCTATTAGCCTGAATGAGAGGAGGAAGAGGCAATCGTTTATTTCCTTCGCAGTATATTGAAATGTTCATGACATAGCCTTTTCTTCCGGACAGTTCATTCCTTAAGGAGTCAAATACACGACTTCTCTAATCTGTCCTGAAGCATGTTACAGCAATCATCACAATCGGGCTCGGAAAACAGCTCTTTCTGTCTTACTTAAATCGTTGTAAATCATCATAGGCTTCCAGAAAGCTTAAAAGCGAAAGCTTCAAGAAGATTCTGGTTATTTATAGATAGCGTTTCCGATATTCGTTGCTCGAGTATGCTAATTATGTCTATCTCCCTGACTGCCAAAGGCTGACTGTTGGATAACCTTGGATAACCATCGTTTTATAAAACTTTAACATATAATTGCTTTTCAATGTTCTTGCTATAATTCCACATATCTGCTGAAATTTTCTTTATTTTGTTTTCTATATCTTTGTCTAAATCAAAGCTTAATCACAACCCAAATAGCTGAAATTCGAATGCTGCTCCAGGCATTTGTTTTCAATGCCTATTTTTGATCCTATAGGATATTTTCCTCGATGTGCCATTATTTTCGTTTTCTTTGTGGATATATTTAGGTTGTATTTTTTCAGTAAATACATCTTATACATGGAACGTTGAAGGCTTTCATCATTTTCTTGTATTATTGCTACATCATAAGCATAGAATATCACATTTAAGTTTTTATTTCTATTTAGTTGTATTCCTTCATCCACATGTTTTTACAAGCTTCTTCCAAGTTTTATATGTATTAAATAGTATGGGAGAAAGGCTCCATCACTATCTTACTTATTGTTTTACTTTTATTTCTTTTGTTTTTATCGCCCCTGTATTTATGATAATTTTATATCTCTATATAAGCTTTCAATTATTTCTACTATATGAGGGACATAAGCCCTTTTGTCCTTTATGTTCCATAGGCTATTTCTATTTATAGAGTCAAATGCTTTTTCGAAGTCTACAAATGCTATTTAAGCTTCTCGTCTTTTTTCTAAAATTCCTTTTATACTTGTACAATTAACATTATCACTATTAGATCGTCCTATTCTAAAACCTGATTGTTCCTCTTCAAAAATCACTTGTGTTATTAGCTTTAAACGATTATTTACATAATACCCTTAATATTTATATGAGTCCTTCGCCGTGGCGTAGTGGGCTAAGGCAACATACTCGTACTTTAGTTCCCTGCCACGGATGGATTGATCCCACCCCTATAGTACAGTATATAGCTCGAGGTGCGTCCATTCTTGCCCTGTTTCTAGAGGGTATGTGGATAATAACACAGACATATTCAAATTAACTAGTTGTTTAGATAAGCATTCAGAATTAAAATAGTAAAATGAAACGCTGCCAACCTCGTAAGTTACTTCATGGATGGATGCTTCACTTTTTTAAGTATAAAACAGGTTCACTCACAAGCAAATGCAGCTGCTGTATGTGATAATGAGCATAGGAACAATTATTATGACAAACGGACATTATGGGTAATAAGGTAGGGCAGCTGCATGAATGAGAGTGAACGATTTGAGTCCCAGCATGTCCATTTACATGATGTGCTCGAACATGATGTACCATTCACGTCACATCAATAACTCCAGTAATCAGGGGCACTTTGGTAGCACAAACGTGAAACCTTTCCATAGTTCAGGTCATGCCAGGTTAATGAGTTCTCTCGAATACAACAGATTGTGCTCTCTGCTCAGGCGTAATCATAAATTATTTGTCCTATCTACTGCACTGTTAAAAATGTCCCATCTGTCTCTCTTTGAATTATATTCTCCGTGAAATCGCTGTTCTTTTGTATTCCAATAAAGGATTCCCATGCAAGAAAACTCATAGTGCATGTGTAGCGTCCATTTTATTCATTTAGAACTGAGAAACAACATAAGCAATATACATGACCTTGTGCTTAATGAAACCACAAACTTAATTAAAGCAAAGCATAATAAACTGCGTTTGTTTAATTTAATGATAGTTCATTACACGCATTTCTGGGTCCAACATTTAACGTGACCTCATAACTGTAATGTCTATGCCACTGAACAAATGTTATGAAACATTTTTATACTAGCCGCAGCAAGTTCATACCGTTTTATGAGTATGTTCAGCTCTTTTTTCATTTAGTCTCTTTTTAGATGAGGAATGTCACTTTCTGCAATTACATGGTTTTTTTGTGTTGTAGGCTGGATGGACAAGTTTTCTAACACACATGAACAATTCGTTATACATGATAAATTTTATTTTTCTGAAAAAACGTAATGTTTCTCCGGTCTTCTTATCTTCCTTATCCTCTTCCCTTCTTCTTCAACGTCATTCACACTGCTCCTCTAGATTCCAGAAGTGAGGTTATAACCCCATTATCTACTGAGAGCGTACTCTGCAGCGTTCTAGTATTTGTGGTTCTTCTCACGTCACTACAGGCACTTCGTATGGAACATATGAGCCCATCCCGTCGGATTGGGTTGTACTCGGTATACTAGTGGTACGATTGGGTACATATAAGCAGTAATGTCCAGGTGGTTTTAGGTGCTTCAATGTCCTTAAGCAGTAGCCTGGAGGTCTGAAAGTGCGTTAGAACGCAGGAAGCGCTACCCTGGTTTATCCGTTGCCCTGACCTTTTGCGATTGATGCGAGTAAATGGCGTATCTATTTGTGTGAGCACACCTTTTAAAAAGTATCAGTAGTGACCTAATAAAAGAATCCAAAAACAGAGAGCCCTTTAGCTCCTTCCCTTGTTTCTAAAACCGAAGTATCAGCCCTGGTTAAGACGTCGCGCTCTTTGATGTACTCTAAGAATTTGAGCTCGAGGGTGTCTACCAGGGCAATCCACACAGAGTAAAGCCTGACCCCCCACCTCTATTGACCAGGGAGTTACCGAGCTGTCCCAAAAGGGCGTCTTGCGCCTCCGTGGGGCTTTCCATAGGGCAAGATCTAGAGACTAACAATCCTCCCCGTCTGGTCTTGTGGACTCAAGACGGGATGGAAGTGGATACGCCACTAAGGCACGCCAACCCCAAAGGGGAAGGCTACCGATTAGCCTCGGTAGGGCCGCCTGGTGATCTAGCAAACATTCTACTAGCTATGCTGGCTAGTACGCGGGAATATATGGCGTCCCTCAACCCTGTCCAGAGACGTACCCGATCTCCCACCGGTATCGGGAATCACTGCCCCCTCGACTCCAACCCAAACCGAACAACTCCCATTCAGGGAGGGGCTCGAATGTTCAGCCCGAGGTTCCTCTAGTAACGTCAGAGGTACCACGAGTGCTAGGGGTCCGCAGCGTCCACACCATGGCGGCTGAAGAGGACGGATTCCCTCCACTACGCAGAAGAGTTGGACTAAAATTAGCCAGAAATATTGACACTATTCAGTTTTTTCTCGCTTCAGGTTACAGCTTAGATCAAGGTAGTAACTGGCATTCAGTGAGTAACTTGTTCTTATCAGGGGCTAGTTGAATTTCTAAAGGAGTTTACCTTGTCAATATTGTGCTTCCTAGCCATTCAGCTATACTCTGGAAATTAATTATTCTTTCACACTGGCCGTGTGTAGGCTAAATTGTGGAAACGTAGAGTCAGACTGAAAAATTCAATGCCATAGCCGGAATTTGAACCACGGATCTTCTGGTTTCCGTCCAGCCGCACTACCATTGTGCTACTATGGCCAACGTGCCGATGTGACATTAAATTCTCCAACTGACTCATATTTTCCCGGTAAACCACTTAGGAGTTCTCATAAACACATGAGACAACTACCTTAATGGCGACTTACTACATGTAAGTACTTTAAGGCCCGGGCTTTATAGTTAACCACTATTAGGTTAATTAATGGAAATTAATTATTCTTTCACACTGGCCGTGTGTAGGCTAAATTGTGGAAACGTAGAGTCAGACTGAAAAATTCAATGCCATAGCCGGGATTTGAACCACGGATCTTCTGGTTTCCGTCCAGCCGCACTACCATTGTGCTACTATGGCCAACGTGCCGATGTGACATTAAATTCTCCAACTGACTCGTATTTTCCCGGTAAACCTCTTAGGAGTTCTCATAAACACACGAGACAACTACCTTAATGGCGACTTACTACATGTAAGTACTTTAACGCCCGGGCTTTATATTTAACCACTATTAGGTTAATTAATGGAAATTAATTATTCTTTCACACTGCCCGTGTGTAGGCTAAATTGTGGAAACGGCTATGGCATTGAATTTTTCAGTCTGATACTACGTTTCCACAGCTATACTCTGATTCAGAGAGAGAGAGAGAGAGAGAGAGGGAGAGAGAGAGAGAGAGAGAGAGAGAGAGAGAGAGTGTGTGTGTGTGTGTGTGTGTGTGTGTGTGTGTGTGTGTGTGTGTGTGTGTGTGTGTGTGTGTGTGTGTGTGTGTGTGTGTGTGTGTGTGAACACTGTTTATGTTTAACAGCCTATAAATGATGCCATTGTACATATACCTTAGGGCTCCTGCCTTGGAAAGAGAATCCAGTTAAGAATTAGATTACAGACCAACAATATAGTGCATTAAGTATTACCACAAAACAATGCCTTGCCCAGTTCGGCACTTGATTGCGATTTTTTGTCCTTAGCTCTTATCTTTGGAGCTGTCTCCACAGTAACTGACATTTGCCACCTTCGTAGTAAAAGAGCTCTTCTCGCTTTGTTGATTACGATTACTAATCGTTATATTCAACGTATGGCTCTCCCTCTTTCATCTTTGCTGTCTCTCATTCCCTTTCCCACTCTCTCTTTCTCTACACTTGTCTCTCTTTACAGCACTATTTATCTATTAGTGTCTTACTCTCGCTTACCTACTCCTCTCTTCTAACTTTTCATTCCGTCCTTCATTTTGCTACTCATTGCTCCTTTCGCAATTATATAAGATATTTTGAAATGTTTAATAATAATAATAATAATAATAATAATAATAATAATAATAATAATAATAATAATAATAATAATAATAATAATAATAATAATAATAATAATAATAATAATAATAATAATAATAATAATAATAATAATAATAATAATAATAATAATAATAATAATAATAATAATAATAATAATAATAATAATAATAATAATAATAATAATAATAATAATAATAATAATAATAATAATAATAATAATAATAATAATAATAATAATAATAATAATAATAATAATAATAATAATAATAATAATAATAATAATAATAATAATAATAATAATAATAATAATAATAATAATAATAATAATAATAATAATAATAATAATAATAATAATAATAATAATAATAATAATAATAATTATAATAATAATAGTAATAGTAATAGTAATAGTAATAGTAATAGTAATACTAATAGTAATAGTAATAGTAATAGTAATAATAATAGTAATAATAATAATAGTAATAATAATAATAATAATAATAATAATAATAATAATAATAATAATAATAATAATAATAATAATAATAATAATAATAATAATAATAATAATAATAATAATAATAATAATAATAATAATAATAATAATAATAATAATAATAATAATAATAATAATAATAATAATAATAATAATAATAATAATAATAATAATAATAATAATAATAATAATAATAATAATAATAATAATAATAATAATAATAATAATAATAATAATAATAATAATAATAATAATAATAATAATAATAATAATAATAATAATAATAATAATAATAATAATAATAATAATAATAATAATAATAATAATAATAATAACAATACTGATGATGATGATGATGATGATGATGATGATGATGATGATGATGATGATGATGATGATGATGATGATGATGATGATGATGATGATGATGATGATGATGATGATGATGATGATGATGATGATGATGATGATAACAATAATAATCAGAGTTACTGTCATTTAATTTATGTATTTGTTCTTGTATAATATTATATAATAAACTGATTATATAAGTTAAGTAATATGATTACATAATAATTCAAATAATTAATCTTTAATGAACTGAATATCAACTTAGGATTCAGCAAACAGATTTTTTCTGGGATATTAATAAAACTTATGTTGCAAGTAAAAGTTTAACAACACACAAAATTATGCCTTCCTCTGGCAATTGAATTGGAGAAGTATACGTATTTGTTTCTGGCCACGTATTTGAGTCTACAGGAACGTACTTGCTGTGCGAAGGGTCTCGGGTAGGATTTCCAACTGGACTGGAAGTTTTCGGGACAAGATTTCTCTCTAAACCTCTTACAGTCTGGAAATAGGAATGCCACTATGGATTTTTGTCATTCTTCTACTTTGGAGTGCGCAATTAAGTTGTCATGAAGTTTGTTTTCTAAGTAGAACTCTACCAAACCAAATCAATCATTTTTTCTATCCTTGTAATTGTTTCTTAATGATCCCTCCCATGGAGAAGTCAGCTTTCATTGCACAGATTGTATATTTTTATTTTCCTTGTTTGAAGATTTTTAGAAATGACTAAATGGAGTGACATTTAATTTTTCAATTTGACTCTAATTAATTAAAACATTCATACACAGGAGGTGTATTTAAAACGATTAGTTCTGATCATTTAAGAAAGGATTAATTCTTCAATATAAACTTTACATTATGAAAGGGTAGAGCCAGACTAAAAATTTAATGGCATAGCCATGATTTAAACCACGGATCTACTGGTCTCCGTCCAGCCGCTCTAAACCATTGAGCTACTATGGCCAACTTGCCGATATGATATTAAATTCCCCAACTGACTCGTGTTTCTCCCGGTAAACCACTAGGAGTTCTCATAAACACATGACACAACTACCTCAATGGCGACTTACAAGATGTAAGTACTTTAAGGCCCGGGCTTCATGATTCGGGCCACTATTAGGTACAATTAATGGAAATTAATTGTTCTTTCACACTAGCCGTGTGTAGGACGCACTATGAATGGGTAGAGCCAGACTGAAAAAATCAGTGCCATATAAGGATTTAAACCACGATCTTCTGGTCTCCGTCCAGCGGCTCTAAGACATTGAACTACCATGGCCAACGTGCCGCTATGACATTAAATTCTCCAACTCTACCCTTTCATAGTGCATCCTATTCACGGCTAGTGTGAAAGAACAATTAATTTCCATTAAGAGTTCAGTGTTAAAAATCCTGGTATTTAAGTCGCTCCAAATGTGTATCTCGAATATGAGAGCTCTTCTACCGGGAAAATATGAGTCAATTGGAGAGTTTAATGTCATAACGGCAAGTTGTGCATGGCAGCGCAATGGTTTAGAGCGACTGGACTGAATCGAGGTGATCCATGTTTCAAACCCTGAACGTGGCATTTAATTTTTCGGTTTGACTCTAATTAATTTATAGTGACATTGTTAAATAAATATGTCACATTTTGGTGATAACCGTTGTCCCATATCGACGGCAAAGCATCTTTTACATATTGTCTATGGAGTATCCAAAATATGCACTTCATTTTTAAGACATGAAGTGTTGTTCAGGACCTCGTGAATTGAGAGAAACATTATCTCGTCGAGCATACTTTTCCTGTACAGCAGGTGCCCCTTTATACGCACTTGCCATACTTGAAGTTGTCAAAAGCGTTTGCACATTACCTAACTTTCTCTGATAAGAAGACATCTAAGTTCCAATACTGTATATTCCCTTGATTGAATCTGTTTCTTTTTAGAACGACGAGCCTTTACTCTTTCTTTACGCAGTCTCACTGCTTTTGTCTTTCTTGAAACAATTTCACCGTTATAAGACCAGTAGAAGAGATAAACCGATTTGTTAAGCCTAAAGGATTTCAAACTCTATTTCGATGTTCCCTACATCCCTGATTTACGTCACTTCTTTTCGTAGGAATGTGTCATTAAGGAGTTTAGTTAGTAGGTTTAATAACTATGTTTAAAGCAAAATTGCAAATTACTTTTAACGATGACCATGGTGAAGCTACGAATACGGACCGCTATAAAATTTCTGCAAAATGAAAGTTTTAGAGCGTGTAATACAATATTTATGCCAGAATCCTTTAGCAAGGTATATGTTTGTATCAAGAACAGCAGAAAATTTGTGTACCTGTAATCACTTGACAAAGGCATTAGTAAAGATGTATTTAAGCATAATTGTGGATCTGCTTTAAGAGCATTGTGATGGTTGTGTTTATGTATCGCAAAATGTAGTAGCTATTGAAAATTCAAGCAATTACGATGTGGATAAAAAAAAGGGATGCCTCCAATTTTTCCCCTTAAATAAGTAAGTTATGTGAAAACTGAATTTGGGGCAATTCCTCAAACCATCTTCTCCAATCCCCTACAGTAGTAACTTCCTAAGTCAACAAGTGACAGCACTGCATCCTCTTGCAAAATGGCTGATATCGACATTCGTATTATACAGCGTTCTGTGATTGAATTTTTGACTGCAGAAGATGAAACGCCAATTCGCACTCACGAAAGGCTAAAAAAATGTATTTGGTGATGCAACTGAGTATGTCAGCACTGTTAGACGATGGGTTCGTCGCTGTAACGAAACTGAAGGGCAAAAGTCATTGGCAGATGAAAAGCGAAATGGCAGGCCGGTGACTGCAGAGACTCCATGCAACATTCAGCAAGTCGATGTCATCATTCGTGGTGATCGCCGGGTAACAACAGGTGAATTGTGTCGCATTACCTCCCTCAGTAGAGGCAGTGTGATGACGATTATTCAACAACTGGGTTACCCAAAAGTTTGTTCACGTTGGGTACCAAGAGTGTTAACAGCCCAAAACAAAGGAACAAGGAAAACAATAGCTTCCGAACATTTGCAGCGCTTCAGTTTGGAGAGAGAGGAGTTTCTGGAAAAAGTAGTTACTGGAGACGAAACGTGGGTACATTTTTTGAACCTGAATCAAAGAGGCAGTCAATGGAATGGCATCACACAACGTCACCGAAGAAAACAAATTCAAAACTCAGCTGTCAGCAGGGAAAGTTAAGGTGACAGTATTTTGGGACGCAGAGGGTGAGCTTATGAATGAATGTTTGGTGCAGGGGTGCACCATAAATTCTGTCCAATACGTCAGAACTCTCAAACAGCTGAAAGCACGTCTTCGCCAAGTTCGCCCAACAAAATCTTCTTTTGCATGACAATGCAAGACCACACACCATACGTTACATCACTGCAGAAATTGAGAAATTAGGATGGCAAGTCTTACCTCACTCCCCAGACAGCCTTGACCTGGCACCATCAGACTTCCATCTGTTCGGGCCACTAAAGGAAGCGCATCGTGAGATTCATTTTGAAGATGAGGAGGCTGTGAAAACGTCCGTTCGTCAACGGCTTAGGAAGCAAGACCGTGTGTTTTACCACACTGGAATACATGCCCTGGATAAAAAGTGGACCAAACTTGTGGAAAAGGACGGAGATTATATTGAATAGTGACAAATTAATCGTCAATGTTGTAGTTTTCAGGCTATGTAAATTGGATTCAATTTTCTTGGCAATTAAAACAGAAAAATATAGGAGGCATTCCTTTTGGACCCATCCTCGTAAAATGTAGCTTGTTGAAAACAGTTACATGTATTTTTCTGTGCTTCTGTATGTTTTAGAATATGTAATGTCTGTTCTACTCCTCCTTCCTTTGTTTATTCTATTGTCTCTTCCGTAGTACATATTTTTATTTTAAAACATTCCCTAGTATAGACCTAATTTGAGGTCTCTGTAACACTAAATGAGCTGTTCTAGTGATATGTAGATACTTATACTCCAAGAATTTCGTGTTCAAGGCACGTGCTGCTCCCCGCTTGGAAACACTTACTTCCGTTCCTTGTGTATATTAATAAGACGGAAACTGACTCTTGGTGAATAAAGTTGTAATCTAGATTACATAAGGCACATGTATGAATGTAAATCACAGTGATACATGTTACAGTATCACGGCATTGAGCAATTCAAAACAGATATCTACACATTAAATTTAAACGACGTAAGCCCAGATACATTTATATTAATCTAGTAATTAATATTTGTGTGTGCACTTATTTATTCGCTCTGTAATACGTACACTCCGTTTGCAGCAATTTTTATGTTAAATTAGCACAAATTGATATAATTTAGCACAGTAGAGGACTAAATGTTGACTCCATGTACTTCATACATTTATTTCACTGTGGTATTTGCTTTGATATATTAAAATGCTAAATACAGATCACTTAACTTGCCTTCGTTTTAGTTAGTTATAAACTTAATCACAAAACTAAATATAGTATTATAAAAATGTTTTATTTATTCCTTTTATCATATTTCTCTGTAGTGATCGTTACATATTCATATTTACCTTCCATAAAACTAACTCGTATTTGATTTTCAAGTCCACCTATTAAGACAACGTTTTTATTCTTCACGAATTATTTCTTGTTCGCCTGCCTCGATAGTGTAGATGACAGCATGTCTGCCTCACGTTCAAGAGGTTCCGAGTGCGAAACTCGGTCAGGGAGAGTTACCTGGATAAGGTTTCTCCGGGCTTTTCCCTTTTCCTAAAAGACGAATGTCGGGTAACTCTAAGCTCCATTGACACTGGACTCATTTGAGCATCCCATTCCGTTCATTGTCCGATATGACTTTAAAAAAATCAAAGGTGTAAATTACAAAAAAGGCATGTTTATTAAAACTTTAATTAATTGATCACTTTCCTCCAAATTAAGGACAGAGATCTAGGATGACAACCCCTCTCAAAACCCTTAATTTTCAATCTTAATGAAATCAACCTGTCCACAGAAAATTCCCATAAATAATCGGACAAAGCAGAGTACTAAGGAAAGATAGAGCCAGACAGAAGAATTCAATGCCACAGCCTGGAATTGAACCACGGATCCTCCAGTTGCCGTCCATCCGCTCTAACCATTGAACTACTATAGCTATCGTGCCAACATGACATTAAATACTCCAACTGACTCGTGTTTTTTCCGGTAATGGTTCAAATCACGGCCATTGAATTTTTCAGTCTGACTCTATCTTGCCATAGTTTAGCCTACACACGGCCAGTGTGAAAGAACAATTAATTTCCAGAGTACTAAGTTTTGAAAGAGAAAGTCAATATTTCATGTGCTATTTTATTGAAATTAATGATAATTGACAGTTACATGGTTCGTTGTTGTAAGCAAAAAATGTTATTTCACATAGAAATTACATAATGCGTGCTTTTTTAAGAACTAAAAATAAGTATTATATTGTTGGGCCTCAAAAGTAATCAGACATAACAACTTGAGTGTGATACAAAATATGACGTAGTACTTTGTGACTCTCCCTTTTCTTTTCGCTACTTCTCGCAATCTATTTGGCATGCAGTGGATCAGGATTTTCAGGTAGGTTGTAGAAAGTTTGTTGCAAGGAGGTGATGGGGTCTACCGCACGCCCATACTACTTCTATGGGATTACGATCCGGGGACTGAGGAAGTGGATGCAGTAAATGAGGACAGTTGTAAAGTAACCATAGCTGCACAATGTGGGACGTATTCGGATCATTATCCTGATAAAATGAGAAGCTGTCGAAGATACCCATCACTTCTGCACTTTGTTTTAAATTTTGCTGCAATAATCTAAGATAGACTTCCTTGTTCATGGTTGTGTCTATGAACACCAGCTTTCCCATCCTCGTAGAGGAAATACAGCCCAATACCATTACGCTCTCACCACCGTGTTTGACTGTGCCTTGTAAATTGCGCTCTTCCAGCTCGTGGTTGGTTTCCTCCACACAACCACCCTGTCATCGGAACCAGCAAGGTTGTATTTTCTTTCGTCACAAAAAATAACTTGGTTCCACCAATCGGTTGTGTTATTAACAAAGTCTTTGTCTAATTGCAATCGGCAATTGTATGTCTAATTGTATGGCTTATTTCTGGCTACGCGAACATTAAAATCTTTTTTCGCATGACCCTTCTGACTTTTTTAGGGTTGTCAGTCCCAGTTCTTCCTGAATCTCAGCACAAATCACCGGAGCACTTAAACGCGGATTCCGTTTTACCTTCCGCATAATATAAGACTCTGCCTATCGGTAAGAAGTTTTGGTAGCCCTGGCTTTGCTTGAGATTCAATTCCGTCTTCATATTTATACCGGTGAATTTTGTCACTAACTGTACTTTTGCTAAGATTCACAATCTCTGCTATTTCTCAGTATGTTTTGTTCTTTTCATAGTGATAAATCACTCTTTTCAGAGGTACTCTGCTTACCTCTGGGCCTCTTGCCTTCTTGGTGCACAGTTGACGTACTTCTACGATGTTGTTTTGTCTACTGACAGACTTCACCTACTCGTTTGTTTTGCATTTCATTTGTGCTGTCCTATTCTTTTTGTGTCGTAAACTCATGATGTAAACAAGGTTGAATGGGGAAGCTCTTACTTTAGCCACATTTTCAATCTCTTAAATGGATATTCATAGCAAATTATTTTTGCTTAAAACAAGCAGTACCTTGAAGTTGATACACATAATCTATCCTGTATTTCTTTTCATTTCCAAATAACTTTACTATGCTTTGCTGCTTAGACCACCTTTCATTGTTTATAATATATCAGTAAGTGTTTGTCCTAACCTCAGGACATAAGATGTGTTTATTCATATCTTTCAATTTGTTTTAGCAGCAGAGCAACTCCAAGATTTATCTTAAGCGGTCTAGAATTGGCCTTGTATTTTTATTTAATTTATTTACCTTCCTATTTCATAAGATTGTAAGCAATTTATAGCGATGACCCACAAAATCGATGTCCATAACAGCCGAGTACATGAATATAAGAATTGTGATAGCAGGAATCAGAATACGCAAAATAACACGTTACAAATGTCACAATATTACCATTAAAATTTGCTCTGAAGTAGAAATAGAATAGCTACAATAATAATTTAGTTTTCCGCTTGTTTTCCTAAACAGAAAGTACCAAGCAATCACAGAGATGAACACTGTAAAGACCAATGATAAAGAATTACGAAGACCACCGCAAATTACCTCGGTAGCGTAGATGGTAGCATGTCGGCATCACGTTCAAGAGGTCCCAAGTTCGAATCTCGGTCAGGGTGAGTTACCTGGATAAGGCTTTTTCCGGGGTTTTCCCTTATTCAAAAATCCGAATGTCAGGTAACTCTAAGCTCCATGGCCCCTGAACTCATTTGAGCATCAGTTCACCCAATTCATTTAACGTCCGATATGACAACGTTGGAGGACGTAAATTACCAACAAAAAAAACGCGGAGAGCAAGTCATATTTTTTTGTTTCCTCCAAGTGGAGGAAAAAATCCATTTATGGACTAACACCGACTGTACTGGGATGCCACAGCCGGGAGTGAGCTTTACTCAAATGTACTACGCACTAAAAAACCTCCACCAGATAGTAGTCAGGAGAGGAATTCCAGCAGTACCGCCACATGCACCTGCGGATTCATGGAAAGGGTGTGCAGGTTGGCCATATGGCCTAACCGAGGTGAGACTATTGGCCAGGACATAAGCATGGTCGAAGCCCTGAAAAAGCCCTCCCGGATTCATGGTGAGTGAAATAGTAGGGTGTAGTGTCGTTTCCTATAGGAAACGCGGTCTTAACCTAGAAGCTGCGTCCCCAAAGATAGAGGAGATAGTCATGTGTTAGTTATACTACTTTTATTTGGACCAGTTTTTAATTCTTAGATGATGGTCTGTCCACCCTAAAGCGGGTAGTACGTGTCATTAATACTAGTAGTGGACCCCAATATAGCGTTAGTCATGCGTTATCTATATATTTCAAGTAAAATTGAGTTTAAGGTAAAATGGCATATCCTATCTTCGAAACTATTTGCGTTGGTCAATGGTATTCCTAGGTTTAAGTTTGTTAATTCTGCGCTTAACCTGCGTCTGGTTTGAGCTTAATTCTAAGTTAAATTTACTTGCATTTGATCGATCATCATCTTTATTTAAAGCGCCAATGTCGTGTAAGTGTAGGGGGAGGGGAACTGACCTCCTCCCTGGAGCCGCCTTGACTAGGAGCAAGGACTTTGTGGACTGACAAATGTCAGGTTGTGGTTTAGTCATCTTACTAGTTCTATGGAGGTCTTACAAGTGTGTTTAGATACTCTTGGATGTAATTTCTGGGTCTCCCACGCTGATAGTCCTATCAAATATGGACAGTGGTATTTTATGTTTATTATATTTAGTTTCATATGTGCCCAGTTGCTGTATTAGTGCGTTACCGTTTTTATCTTTTTGCTTACATATGTTAAAACTGAGAATTTTGATAAATTCCTCAACTGAGTGTAACTGCTTAGTAATTATTCTTATTATTCTGATTTGTAGTGTTTGTAAGTTGTGCATGTGAGTTTTTGCAGCATATACCCCCACGGGGGCTGCGTACGCGATTATTGGCCTTAGTAGTGTCTTATACAGAGTAAGGCTCATGTGTACTTTAAGTTAGCTGTTTATATTAAATATTGGATACAGAAGTCATCAAGCAAGTCGAAACTCTCACGGGAGAAAGACAGTATGTATCAAAGCAAAACAAACCTGGAACACATAGCGCTCTGTTCACGAGTAAATACTTTTCTGATAAGTGCGAGAAGCTAATGTCACATACAGCATTTAAAGAAATAAATAAAGTATGTCGTCATTAAGAAATGCTCTGGATCAGAGACTATTTATTCTCCGTCTGCTATTCCAATAACTAGATGTAGAACTTAACACCGTCAATCCACCACAAGAAGGCTAGTGGGGGCTAACAAGGGAGAAGAGCTTGAACTGTTTATCTGCACCGGTTGGATCTGTTTACTACGAAATGACTGTATGAGAGTGCATATGCTGCAAGATCTAATGCTCAGTTCAGTAACAGTACTATCCATTCTACACAAGAAGCCAAGTTAGAGGACTGTGTAACGTAGTCACATTTGATGTGCTCATGGTGTTTATGCTCGCCGTCCAGATAGGATAAGGATAAATATATTGTTCATGTTAAATACAGTGTTGTCACATTACTCACCCACACATATGCCTATCTCTGCATTTACTTAAACGAGCATTAGATCTGGCAGCATGGGTGACTCTATGCACTCTCATACAGCCATTTCGTAGTAAACAGATCCGCTAACAGAGGAGATAAAGATTTCACCCGTCTCTTCTTCCCCAGGCTCCATTCGCCTTCTTATGATGGGCTGGCACTACTTACTAGAGAGTTATCGGGAGAAAATACGTATCCTTTGGAGAATTTAATGTCATATAGGAGGCCTTTGCCATCACGGGTTGTAGAGGCTTTTTATTTCCTTCCATATTTTTATTATTAACTAATAGCCTGTCTTTTCTATGTCATATAGTTTTCAATCAAACATTTATTTAGTTGTTTTCTATTTCACTTGAAGTTAATATTTGGAAGATATCCATGTAAATTTGAAATAGAACATAGAAAAGATGTCTTTGTATTAAACTATGATTACTTACCCTGTTTGAGTTACACATTCATTTCCCAAACTTCTCCCCAAAATCAATAAACACATAGAACTGAGGACAGACTTTATTCCTTCAGTAATGCCAAAAATGAGAGTAGAATAGGCCACTAGCAATTGCTGGGAAGTTTATACTCCGGATATATCTACATAGTTATGTCACAGAGGCGTTTCTCGTTAACTAGTGGCGTCCAATGTTATATCAAACGTTTCAGCTTAACGCAAGTTGCCAAAAGCTAATTAACATGCGATGTCGTCATTTTGTCCTCGCATTATGCAGTTTAGCAAGTGCAGGAGGCAGTTAAAACGCCTTTATTTAACTACGCAGTCTCGTTGATAGCCATTTACGTAGACCTATCTAGTATGGCAATCTTCATATAATTTTCTAATGATTTTTCAAATATTTTTACAGGAATTTACTGTCAATCTTAATCTTTACTGCAAAATAAGTTCCGAGGAATTCTTTCCATTTTTCCTTCCAAATATCGGTACTCAAATGTATAATTACTGATTTATTAAGTGGTTAAAATATGGACAATATTGTTTATTAGTTAAATTAAACTTATTCTGAAAAAAAGAGGAGGGAGATTTTAAATCCATTCGAGGGAGATTACTCCCTGGTAATGCGCAAGGGTCGTATTTTGGTAGATCCTGGGTTAAATTGTCACATATCGTGTGGTTCTTTCCGTTAGGATAGCTATTGCTGGGTGGTTTCTTATCTGCCACGAATTACTTTCCATTATTCCATTTGATTCCGCGTCCCTCTGATCTTTCAGAGATGTTTCTATATTTCAGGGTGTGTGGCGTTACTGAAAAGATGCCACGGAAGTTTAACCAAAGCTTTTCTTTTAGAGCAACAGACTTTTGGAGTAGCAATGGGTGAAGAGGAATTTAATACGCATATAAATCCAGTAACACTGCTTTAATTAATGGTTTTGATAAAAATTTTAACAAAAAAGGATAGCAAAACCTAAATATCAACAAAATGTACATGATATTTCTACCCTTAAAAATGTAAAACATAATAATAATTTATAAAGTACTTATCATCCTTTGAGCAACAAAAAATTAAACAATTGTTTAAGAATTTGATATACTATTGGTTCCTCCAAATAAATACAGCAGAAAAAAGCTCTGCTACATGTTTCTAAAAGGGTAACTTCACAAAAAATAAAAAGTTTGAGGTCTATCAATTTAACTGTTTAGAGTGCGATCAGATTTACATCGATAAAACCAAATGTAATTTGGAAATCAGGGTTAAGGAACAATTCAGAAATTATAAATTGAAAAATATAGATAAATTGATGTTAGCAGATCATTTTAGGTCATTTACTCTTGAAATATATCCATAAGTTAAATTATTAAAACAATTGAATGGACCGACAGATTTAATGGTTTGGGAGAAAATATTTATTTTGAAAACTAAAACTCATGTGGTGAATTTTGAAATACCACCAATAGGTGCGGTTAATAAGTTTGTGTTGCCCTCAGGAGATGGCAGCATGACAGCGAACTTTCAATCCAACGGTAGTACCGGAAAAGCTCATCACCAAACCGGCCGCACCGTGGCTCAGTGGTTAGACCGTTTGGCTCTTACCAAGGCGGCCCGGGTTCGATCCCAGGCGACCGCAATGTGAGATATGTGGTGACAAAACGGTGCTGGGCGGGTTTTTTTCCGCGATCTCTGGTTTCCCCCGCCATCTCATTCCACCGGTGCCCCATCTTCATCTCATGTATCATCAGTGTCACCGCCTGCGATGGCATATGTAGTAAAAGCGGGCGTTAAACACTACTCAGTCTACCGGCTGAGGCTTTGGTGACAACATTACGAAATATGTTCCCAGAGGATATCAATAATTTTAAACAAATAAGTGACATTAGTTGCCAAGAATTTTAGTTTATTTATAATGCTCTTTGAGAGCCTATCGACTCCTCTATGCCCTCCAACAGTGGGATGGGTTTCGAGATTGGACACTTATTGAGTTCCGCACATATCTGCATACAGTCACAGTAATCACCTAATGTGATTCCTTCACTTCATCCCATTGTCCTGGAGTCCGTACGTATAATAAATATTTATAGCAGTGCGTAGAATCTCACTTTCGTTGAATGAGGAATAGCGGATCTCATTTAGCCTAACGTCTGACCTAAAAAGCAATTTATTTTATTCATTATAGTTTTAGTGCCCATTAGCACACAGAATCCTTTTGTTGGGCGAAATGTTGCTAAGTAGTTCGAAAATTTCACCAAGATCCTTATATATTTTAATCCTTGAACACGATAAAACAAAGAAAGAAAAAGAAAATTAAATTGTCTTTAGAAAAACTGTGGTGTGTGTGTGTGTGTGTGTGTGTGTGTGTGTGTGTGTGTGTGTGTGTGTGTGTGTGTGTGTGTGTGTGTTTTTTAGCGAAACACATTCAATGCTCCGGATAACTTTGAAGAAATATATCATCAACCTGCGCAGTACAAAATGCTTTAGAGTCCAATGCAAAACCCAGAAGTTTATCTGATGTCAATTTATTATGTTATACTGCCACGTGGATGTTTGAGGAATGCTTGTAAACATATCAATTTTTCTAATTTTACTATTTGATGCCTATTGGCTCTGTCTTAATTTTCTTGCACACTCGAAAGTCTCTCTTCCGGTGACCCATGAGAACAGCTTAATGCAAAATTTCAGATGACATCAGCTTATGACGTCAACTTCCTTTTGGTTCAGGTCGATCATATACAGCTGTTACAGGGCTGAATTGCATTTAGGATGTTCTAAGAACTATGAGAATACTTAGGTTTGCTTGGGAAACAATTACGTAGGTTTTTGGCGAGGGAGTGCCGATTAGACCCTAAGGACGTCATGTTGAAAGAATCAGTATTTAACGACAATTTATTTCTCGAGTTACGAGTATTTTGAGTGTTCGAGTGTGTGTTCTTCTGGAGATCACGCTTGCTGTTAGAAACCTAGGTCATCATGCCACCTAGCAGCGCAGGCTTATCTACATGCATCCTCGAACAACAGGATACAAAACTCCTAAATGTAAACTGAGTATGTGAATTTATATAAGTATGTACTTACTGTTACCATTTCACTACATGATAGGAACAGCATTAATTACTTTAGAACACCAGCTCTCCACCAAAGCAGTTTCAGAAGCAAGACTAGAGTAGGCTACATAATGCAAAATGGCAGTTAATCACTGTTCAGTGTCGTACTTGTATGTGATTAGTTTAGATTTGAGAGACCGTTGAGGCATTAAATCTTGAGAACAGCAATAACGAGCTACTAAGTATCGATATTTCTACACTCGTTAAGCAGTTTTAAATACATTCTAATCCAATAATTGCACCCACGTTGTTTAAATACCAACTTAACATCTGATGCCAATAATTAGGTTTAACACTATTAACTGCGTTATGTTTAGCCGTAGACCAGGCATTGCCTATCTCAACTTGTTTATATTACTGTATGCCCACGACAAGAAGGCTAATCTCTGTTTCATATAACCTTGCCCCGCTGACATGTAGCACTCCGCGTGCAACTACCTTCCCCCTCACTCTAACTGGATAATGCTATGACGCATAAGCCATAGGCGGTGCCTTCCCGTCGCACTTAAACTTGCAGTAAACGTCATAATAATTGCCAGTAAGATAGATTAAATCATACAACTAAGAATATGAAGGCATGCAGAAATACAAATTTATAATGAAACTGAGCAAGTGGAAACTAAATGAATGAGCAATAAAACTGAAACACGTTTATAATGAAAGGCGTTTGGCATTTTCCACTGGAACATTTTTTTTAAACTGGCACAAATTACTTGCAAAAATGCTTGTCTTTCAGTCTTAAAAGTCGTGTCACGCCATACTTGTCGTGTGTCGTTCATTCACCCAAGTCTCGTCAAGGTAGCACATTTTGCAACTTGTATCCCGGTATAGTCTGATTGTCTTTAAATAACGTCTTCGCCAAACAGCAATATCGCCCCTGGAGTGGTAAGTTTTCCTCTTGTCTCAATTTCATGTCGCAATTCTCCTACGCAACTAACACTCACACCTGGAAGTTCAGAGCTCAGCTGTTCGGTTTATCTCACTGACAAAGACGGATTCTTCTCTGTGAGTGCATTAAAAATATGCACCACAATTTTTTTCCGCCGCTTTGTAAAGGTTTTCACTTGCGAAGCTTCAGCGAGAAACTGGCGCTAGACACTGTCATACATATAATAAGTACACGCGCAATAAACGATCAATAAAATAATTTAGCTCTCGCACTCGGCACAACACACCTTCGAATGGCGATATATGACTAATCCAGTTCAAAACAAAGTCAGTGATAAAAGTCATATAAACAAATATGTCATCACTATCGCTAAAGCACGAGCTATCGTGTCATATGAAAGACAGGCGTGAGAGCAAAGGAACCGCCTGTTTACTTCGTTTAAGAATTAACATTTATTTCAGATAAATTAACTCTGTTGCGTAATATATTTAATTCAAACAGTTATGGAATTATAAATTTGACAATTCTCTTCCGACATATAAAGATATATCACCATGTTAAATAATGAACTAATTTTTACCGCACAACAGTCTATACTACAACAGCAGCCAATGAGAGGTCATAACGTCACGTGACCATTAAGAGATACGGGGCCAGTTTATGTGAAACAAGGATTAGAGGCGTATGAAGGGTAGAGGAGCTTGAACTATTTATCTGCTCCTGTAGCGGATCTGTTTACTAGGAAGTGAATGAATGAGAGTGTGTATGAGTCGCCCATACTGCCAGATCTAATGTTTGTTGCAGCGATAGGTATTATGTATAGGTGAGTTATGTGACAACACTTGTGTATTTTAAACGAGCTATCCATCCTTGTCATACTCGGAAGGTGAGCATACACCCCAAGGAGGCAGCAAAAGTGATTACGTTGCACATTCCTCTAGCTTGCCTTCTTGTCCTGGGCAATCAGCAGTTTGTCTATAATCACTGAAATTATTTCGGTGTAGTTCACTAACACACACACACACACACACACACACACACACACACACACACACACACACACACGCACACACACATACACACACACGAGGGCTCTTCAATAAAGAATGATCACATTTTCTTTTTGGAAAGTACTTTAACTCATCCTCAAAATTTTGATGGTTCTTCTCAAAATAGTCTCCCCTGAATGCGACGCACTTATCCCAGCATTTCTGCCAGTCTTCAAAGACACGCTGGATTAGATTAGGTTAGACTGATTTGCGTTCAGTAGGTTCACTTGTAGCTAGAAAAGGCTGTGAACATTGAACATGTCTAGAGGTATAATAGCATATATATGTATATATATGTACAAAAGTTAACATAAGACACATATTATAGTATACAGGCAATATGAATAACAATATGGAAAACAAAGCAGGGATAATTATATATGATACAAAACGAAACACCGTTTAAACCAGCTTTCACTTGGCTTATGCCAGTACGTCTCAACCTTTTTGCAATGGATACCATTCATTTTTATTTATTAAATACATATAAATTAAAAATAAACTTTCAACTTGCATCAAATATTTATTAGTAATGATTTGTCATTGGAAAAGTTAGATACTACTTACAGAGCTACAGAAGCATTATCAGGATAATTTGTCATTCAGATAATCTTGTACAGAATAAAAAGATTTTGTGCAAAGGTACTCTCTAACATCCCTTTTAAAAGCACCGAATTTATCAACTTTTTCTTTAAGAACATTAGTAAGTGCGCCAAGTATTTTGATAGTTTCATAATGCACACCTTTCTGGAAGCAAGAAAGTTTAACACTGGGATAATGGATATTGTACTTTTGTCTAGTGTTTATTTTGTGAATTACATTATTTGTTACAAATAAGGCACGATTGCATACAAAGAATTTTAGGATCGAGAATATATACATGCAAGGAAGCGTTAATATCTTCAATCTTGTAAAAAGATCTTAACAGGAGCATCTGTTGTGGGTGTTAGTAATGATTCTTATAACCTTCTTTTGCATAAGAAATATTTCTTTACTTTCTACTGAGTTGCCCCAAAATAATATTCCATATTTCATAATAGAGTTAAAGTACGCATATGTACTAATTTAAGTGTGTCAATAGAACACACATTAACCAGCTCTCGGATGGCATAACAGGCAGAGCTAAGTTTAGGTAAGATATAATTTATTTGCGCTTTCCAATCTAAACATCTGTCCACTTGGAAGGCCCAGAAATTTTATGCTGTCAATTTCTTCTAATAACATATCATTAATCCCGATTTCTATTTCAGTATGTGATGTACGACAGGTTATAAATCTGACCACTTTTGTTTTGTCTAGATTCACAGATAATTTGTTCGCTTTAAACCAGCATAACATACAGTTCAAAACATAATTCATTTTAATTATACACTCGTTTAAATTTGTACTGGTCACCAGGACACTAGTGTCATCAGCGAAAAGAACTGTACTTGCAATGCCCTTTATATAAAGTGAGAGGTCATTTATATAAATCAGAAATAATAAAGTCCCTAGCACGGAACCCTGGGGGTACTCCATGAGTGACTACTTTCCAGTTCGAAGTTTGTTTTTCATAACCAATATCACTGACAGCTACTTCAACACTCTGTTTTCTTTCATTCACATATAATACAAACCATCATAAATGTTCATTTTTTAGCCCATAGAATTCCAATTTTGCTATAAGAATGTCATGATTAACACAATCAAGAGCCTTTGCTAGATCACAAAATATTCCACCTACATGTCTTTTATCATTTAAGGCAGGAAACCATTTTAAGAGATCCTTCAAAATGGCCTCCACAGCCTTCACCACTGCTTCCGATGATGGATAATGCCTCCCACGAAGGTGCTTCTTCAAGTTAGGAAATAAAAAAACGTCACATGGAGCTAGATCCGGACTATAGGGAGGGTGAGGGATGCACTTCAATTTTAATTTTGTAATTCATTCAGCGACATTGGCTATATGAGGCCGCGCATTATCGTGGTGCAGCATCCAGCCTGCTTCACGGAAATGTGGCCTTTTGCACCTGACATGAACTTGCAATGTTTTCAGGGCATCCCTGTAGTATTTTTCAGTTACTGATGTGTGTGCAGGTACAACATGCTGATAAACCATTCCATAAATATCAAAGCATGTGATGACCACAACTTTCCCAGCAGAAGCAACCACTTTTCGTTTTTTGGGGGGTTGGTGATGAAGGAGATTTCCACACTGAGCTTTGCTGTTTGCTCTCAGGATCAAAATGATTTAGCCAAGTTTCAGCAGCAGTGATTACGTTTGAAAGAAAACGGATCTTCCTCTAACATCAACTTTAACTGCATGTTACCTCCATTGCAGCGGTAGGCGATACTGAACATGTCTGAACTTGCCTGGTTCTTACAGTCGGGAACCAGGAGAACCAACAATGAAACCACTATGGCGTGTTAGTTTTACATTAAGCTAAGATAATATAATAAGATTGAATTTTAGTTAGAAAAATTATTACCGTAAAAAATTATGATCACTCTTTATTGAACAGCCCTCGTTTGTATATATATAGTTGTCAGTTTATCTAAGAGTTAATACTCTTATCTTGTTTTAATTTTACTAATTATAGGTTCATGATTTAGCCAGTACTCAGTCACAAGCACGATTTCCTTTTAGTGTTGCTTTAAGGATTCCGTGTCGTTATGATAATGAAAAAGAATGTTATGAGTTAATAAAATAAATCTAGTATGTGTTACATTACCTACAACATCGTTAATGGTGTTCGCAGAACCTACTGTATTTCCATTCTTCGTCCTGCAGTCTATGGAATGATGGAAATATTTCTGAAACATTTTTTGCTACAGTTTAATTTCAGTGTGTTGCACTACTCCGTGAAACAGCGCGTACAAAGAGCAATTATTGAAAAATATAAAAGCCAACTCGCTCATTAAACTGGATGCGGAGGGTGCACGTAAAATGGAAAATGTTTAAATTTTGGAGAGCAATAGTTTATGAACGTAATATTTATGAGAGATGGGGGAAAGCGAATGGTATGGATGACCTGTCAAACAGCACGAAACATCTGGCGAGCACTGATCTGCTGGCATTACTGTTTGCGGTCTACCCTCGCACACTAAATCACCTTGTAATTTACAGAGGGCAGCACGTGCGTGTCACCATACATTATCGTCTGCTGTTAATTCTTGCGCTACTGTTTCCTCTTGTTACATTTATAATTGCGGCTCATTGACAGGTGAATCTAGCATGAATATGTTAATCACTTGGCATGGCTTCGTGTTGCGTGTCAGCTAATTGGAATACAGCAAGTTCTGGAGCTTTTTGACGTAAATGTTCTGTAAACTGCAAAAATATTGGAATTCATTCATGCGTTTTCTGTCATTAACATTCCTGTAACGCTTTTTCCATTTTATTTCCAGTTTTCAACAAGCCCACACTGTTGTGTAATTCTTTAAGGGAGCAGAAAACCACATTTTTAAAGGCTTTTGAATAAAAGAAGGCCAAATATTACAATTTTGGACCACGTCTTCATCGAATAATTGAAAAGGTTACACATTGAGTATGCTAATAATTAGTATTAAACATTGAAACTCTTAGATATTGAGGTTTTAGCAGGACGTTAGGTTTCCTGTTCATCACTAACAATGTGTATCAAATTACTATGTCATCTCTACGTCAATATTGTGCCAAGCAGTGAACCATTTTTCCTTCTTTCTTCTTCCCCTCCCACCATAAGTCTTATGTTATGACATCGGGAGTAACCTAAGGAGTTTTACCTTAGGTAAATTTGGAGTAACGTTTTACCTATAAAATCTACCTCCACCTTTATCTCCGTATGTTTAAAAATGTCCCTTAAAAGTGCTACCTTCTCTCTGAAAGATAATTAATTTTCTACAAATTTTATCATTAAGGTTATCTGGCAGTCCAATAATAAAGGCTGACTGTATAATGGTAAATAACTAAAGTGATAAATTCAAGTTTTGACTAAATTTTTTAAAGTATCAGCTATTTTATCCTTTCAAGGAACGAAATTTATAGGCATGGCGTGGGTGATTCATAATTGTTGTTTTGGTAGTTGCAGTCGAGAATTTCGAGGGTTTCTGGGTTAATATTACTTCTTTTGCTGCATAACGTAAAACGAACACAGATATATAAATATAAATTATAGCGATATGCCTTATTTAAAATTTATTTACAACTTCCACCATTAACCGTGTCTATTTGTATTTTAGTTCAATGCGCCGATTGTTCACTGAATTGACCCGAATTTAGGGTGGAAAAGTGCTTTTGGAGGAAAGTTGAACATCAAACAGTTTGAGTGAGTACTCTTATATGTTAAGCATGCCAGCTACTCATACTTATATATGAAAGATATCTCACTCTTAATACTTTGACAATTCTTCTTAACAGAAATGAAAGTCTATTTGTAGTATGAGTGCTTCTGAGATAATTGGGTATTCTGCGGAACGCTGAAAAAGATCGTTCTGCTGATCCACTGGTGGCAGAAATCAAAATTAGATGTGTGATCGTCTGATGTGTGTTTCAGCTTTTAAAGGTTTCAGAACCAGAGTTGTCCTCCCTGTTGAAATTATGTCACATTTCTCACCAGAAGAACGGGAACTCAAGGACCGATTCACTGCACTGGCAGCAACCGTTCCATTAAATAACCAAAGCCTCGGTTATCTCACAAGATCACTGACATGCCACCCGAAACTGTACGCTTCGAGTTTGCCGGTGAGCGCCACTAGCAACATAACGAGATATTTCAAACTAGAGGATGTGAGACGACCGGTCTCGGGGGATCTATCACCGGACTGGTCCCGGTGGGAGGGTCACAAATTAAAATTTGGATACACTTTCTTCAATCTATTAGCTGTTGCCCGGCAATTGAGTAAACATTAACACTATGCTACTGATTTGTAATGAATTTATGTTATGTGCTTCAGATTTAAGTATCTTGGCGTGTTTAAACCATACTTCATATTAGTCAATTAACAGATTCGTTTCTCTCACGAACTATTATATTTTGTCCTAAGTAATTGAAAGATATATAAATAAATTTATGTATCTTCTTTTATGTTTGTTTTAAAGAGCACAGTTGTACATAAATACGTAAAATATTAAGCTATTAACAGTGAATCAAATAAATATCTACAAATATAGTAATTTGTAATTTAAAACTTCACTTATAATAAATTTACATGAGGACTTAATAGTTGATTTTGTTAAACTTACTGTTAAACTTTTTCAATTTTAATGGTGAATTTTTTCAACAAACTTCTGGCTTAACAATGGGTAATCCTCTTCCACCTTTTCTTGCTGATATTTTCATGAGTTTTATCGAAACTGAAGTCACTAAAGCATTCCCTTAAATGTTTAAAGTTCGGTATAGATATGTTGATGATATTTTTGCAATTGTTCCAGATAAACTCATTAACTATGCCTTAAAATTACTAAATTTGCAAGATAAAGCTATAACATTTGCAATAGGAACTGAAATTAATAGATTTCTTCCTTTTCTAGATATAAAGATCATAAGAAACAACAATAAATTAAACTTTGGTATTTATAGAAGGTCTACTCATATCGATAATTACGTAAAAATAAATTTTTAACCCTTTTTCATATAAATTTGCTGTTTTCAATAGTTTGATTTATAGGTTAATAAATATAGCCCTGCATAAAGATGAATTTAATAAAGATTGTAATCATATTATTAATACCGCTTTAATTAATGTTTTTAATGAAAAATTATAAATAGAAGAATTTAAAAATTCAAATATCAAAAAACTCTTAGTGATATTGCTGCCCTTAGAAAAACAAAAGACGATTATAATTTTCAAATATTTACTTACCATCCTTGAGTTAATAAACATTTTCAATTTTTTTAAAGAATTTGGTATATTTTTAGTTCCTCAAAATAAATATAGTATTAAAAATTTATTGCATTTCTCTGAAAAACATAAAATTCCCAATAATAAAAAATCTGGTATTTATCAGTTTAGTTGTTTACACTGTGATAAAGTTTATATTGGAAAGAAAAAACGTAATTTAGAAACCAGAACGAAAGAACATTTTCGTAACATTAAGTATAAAAAAACTGATAAATCGGTCGTAGCAGATCATTTTTGGTCATTTAACCATGAAATAAATCCAGAAGTTAAATTATTAAATCAATTAAATGGTCCGATAGATTTAATGGATTGGGGAAATATATTTATTTTATAAAACAGATATCGCGTAATGAATTTTGAAATACTGGCAGTCGATTCTGTTTTTAAATTTATTTTATTTTCAGATTTTGGTAATAATAACAAGAGCATATTGATATCTAGTGTTCGTAACGATGGCAACAGCTTTGATTCCGGCTGAAGATGTGTATAAGTTTATATGAAATCACGATCCCGAAGAATTTATAAGAATTATCATCATTTCTTATAATATAAGTGAAATTTTAAGTTACAAATTATTATATTTGTATATACATTTGTACATATTTGTTCTCTAAACGTGTACTAATATGGCCCTTTCTAATAACACATTTTAGGTTGTGCTTTCTAACTGTGCATTGATTTTAATATTCGAAAAAAACGAAACTACTTCCTGCATTTTTATTTTTGTCAATTTTTCTGCTAATTCTGTTTAAAGATTTAATATTGATAAAGAATAATTCTGGTATCACAATCTTCTCTGCTTTTGAATATCCACATATTTTAAAATGCATGTTACCGAAAACAATTTGACTGTAAAATATTTCTGACAGGGAGTTCTTATACTTCTTCTGCTTATATTATTAATTCTTTCTTTGTTTAGGATTTATTAACACCGTTGTGCGATCTCTGTGGTTGGTGAAAGTGGAGAATTGGAACAGAGGAACCAGAAAACTAGGAAACACTGATTGGTCTTGTAGGGACAGAGTTAAGTTAAGGAAGAAAAAGTAAGAGTAGAAGATTCGAGATTACAAGAAAATATTTATTATTAAAAGCAGTAAAATAAAATAAATTGAGAAGTAGATGAAATGGATAAGCAGAACATTTGAAGAGCGTAATTGTCCTTCCCTATAACCGCTTAAGCGATCCGAGAAAGTTGCGAAAAGTCTCAGTTCTGGATAGTCGGTCAAGGAACCTGTTACGGCCTACAGACTTTCCAACCTAACCAACCCGCTTAGTGGCCCGCCTCGGTAGCGTAGATGGTAGCGTGTCTACCTCACGTTCAAGAGGTCCCGGGTTCTAATCTCGGTTAGGGTGAGTTGCCTGGATAAGGTTTTTCCGGGGTTTCCCCTTATCCTGAAAGACGAATAATGGTAGCTCTAAGCTCCATAGACCCCGGACTCATTTGAGCATCATTTCATCAATTTCATCAATTTCATTCATCGTCCTATATGACTAACGTTGGAGGACGTAAATTACCACAAAAAAGAAAAAGAAGCCGCTTGGTATCAACTTTTTTGTGTCACTGACAATTGCTCTAACATTTAGAGTCTGTGTAATGAAAAGTGTATGATGCGCGTGCTGCATGCTAGGGTAAAATAATTTTAACGGTGTCATCACAAAGTTATTAGCAAATTAATTTATTATTGTTCCATTTATACTTGACCTATAGCTCCAATGATCAAATCGATGGCCAGTTTGCCTTTGGAACAATATCCCTGTCGGTACTGGTTAACTGTAATCATGTGTAAAATGCAAAGGTAATATCTATGGCATTATAAAACATTGCAGATTATTATATAAACAGGGAAATTTTATAAGGCTTTTTTATTCATGGTCTCAAAATATGCATTTCGAAGGAAATCCACATTTTGTGTTAGAATAAAACACTTCCCCTATTTGTGCCTAACTATTGTTACAAAAGAGTAAATTGTATACTGACGAAGAGAATTGTGTATACTTAAAGTGTGTCCACAAAAAGGTTTATAAGAAAAGATAAGGGAGTCACGTGGTAGATCAGGACCTTAGAGCAAAGTAGGAGCAAGATTAGCAGGTAGAGGGAAGGCTCCTGCGCCGTGGCGTAGCGGGTCAGGCAGTATGCCTTGGTCCCTGGTCACGGAAAGCGGCCCGGGTTCGATCCCACCCTTGCGGTGCGGATTTTAGGTCCCGGGTATAGGACTGGTGCCCACCCAACATCGTGAGGAAAGTGAGGAGCTTACACTAAGTAAGCGGCCCTGATCACGAAAACCAACATTCCGGTTGGGGGATGCCGATATGCTGACCATATCTCTTCCCCATATCGGTTCGATGATCGCCCACCTCGGAGAGAAATGAAGAAAACCTGTGGACCACAGCCTTACAGCCCGGAATCTTCTACTGAACAAGACGCCGGCCGTGAAAGCCTACGTTTGTTAATTATTATTGTTCATTGTTTCAAGGTTCTAAGTAACCGACGTCAATTAATGGACCAGACACATCACAAGAGTGTAAAAAGCTATTTCTTAATTGGTTTTCACAGCTCAAGGTTTTCCCTGAAATACTCATTTCATTCTCTGTCCAGACCCCTTAGGCGATATCCTGCTGTTTTTTTTCCAATTATATAATTCCATTTTTAAATTCCAAGATACCAAGCCTTTGGTTAATGCACATTAGCATTTTGTACGGGTTAATATGCAGCAGATATCTGCTGAAAGGCTGGTGTTAATAGTTATACGCCAAATTAAAAATCCTCTTCCAGGTTTCACCGTCACATTTGCTCTAAAGTGCATATTACTGTAGTGTGTTTTAAAGGCATTCTGACATTAACAAGAGAGGGGGATATTTCACTGAATGGACATCTGCTGGCAAGCGCTGATGCATGGGAAAAATGTCAGTAGCCTTTGAATACTAAATGAATTGCGTCATTAACAAAACAAAAGCAATTTAAAGATCACGTGTAGAATTTTGTGCATTTCATAAAAAATATATTGAAATGCTAAATATTAATAGAAGTGCTACGGAAGCCATTATGTTCCCTGCTAATAGAAGCTGAGTGAAAGCAATTTATGCTTAATATTAATTCCACATAGTCCCTAATACGTTAAGATAGAGAAATACTTTCACTTCAAGGTTCGGGCTCTATAGTTCAGCCCACTATTAGATCAATTAATGTCAATTAGGTCCATTAATTAACCTAAAAGTGTTCTGAACTGTAAAGCCCGAACCTTATATAACAGCACAGTAAGTCGCTATTAAGTTAGTTGTCTGACGTGTTTTTGAGAACCCCTAATGTTTTACCGGGAAAAATACGAATCAGGTGGAGAATTTAATGTCATTCTGGCATGCTGACCATGGTAGGTCAATAGTTAAGAGCAGCCGGACGGAGACTGAAAGAACCGTATTTCAAATCCCGGCTATGGCAATGAACTTTTAAAACGGACACTAGTGTGAAAGAACAGTTAATTCCTATCTGCACATATGCTTAACTACAAAAAAACAACAGAAAAAGTAAGACAAATATATCAAAATTTGTAAAACCAAATCGTATTTTTTTTTTACTGTGATACAAGTTATACAACGACAAATACGTTACATTATGCAATTTATTTTACAGTGTTTAACTTGAATTAACAATGCCATATGTATTTTAACATATATTTAACATTTAAATTTTAACAAATTTACGCAAGAATGAATTGTGTAGTACATTTTACAATATATTATTGTATAGATTGGTAGATTTAAAAAACTGTATTAATCTATTTCATGCATTCGTATCGCACGTTGACAGATGAAGATTGCCTGGAATCTTGAATTTTTCCCTGTAGATGTCCTATTGCTGGGAGTTCTGGATTATATGCGGAATGATGTTTCTTGAACTGCAGGCTGTGCATTCGGGTAGCTGTTCCTTAGATAGCTAATAGTAGAAATGAGTGAGTGTCGTATGCCTAATTCGAATTCTAGTTATGAGTATTTGGACTCGGCGACATAGAAAAATAACTGAAAAGTGCTTTGCAGAATTATTTCTTGCAACATGAAGCTTGCTTTTCGGAGAATTAACCCAAGTTTGTTTCCATTCAGCTAAACGTTGACATCTTATAAAGGCTTTGGAATTTATAATTGTTAGATTATTTGAATCCTTGGCTGCTTTTTCAGCCAAATCGTTTCCATAAATATCAGTGTGCGAGGGAATCCACATTAACACAACGGTTCTGTTCTTCATATGGATGCTGTGAAGCTTGTGATGCGTTGCTGAAAGATCTTGGATCGCTAAAAAAAGAGCACTTCTGGAGGCAGTGAGCACGAGAAAAGGTATATTACTGTCAATTTCATTGATATATGACAGAGCTTCCTTAAGAGCAAACAATTCACATGTGAAAATACTGCATAGGTGTAGTAGTTTATGGAGTATCTTGTTCTCAGGGTCAATAACTATTGCACATCAATCACCGTAGCGCAGTGGTACCGCCAAGTAAAAGAGAAAACCAAATCTTGTTTATATCTATATTTTAAAAATGTAAGATACGTACAATATTTATTTTTTCTGCACCGGTGCCGGTACAGTAGTCAGCACCTAACCAACACCGGCACCTTAACACAAAAAAAATCGCACGCTTTATTTGTAATCATAGTAATGTGAGGTAAATTCACAGATTTTGTGAAAAAATCACTTCATAGAGTTGCGACAGTGGCCTTGTTCCATTCGTTTTACTCGCCCGGTATATGTTTGGCTGATTACAACTATATTTATACAACTTATATAAAAGTATTTAAATGCTGGTATTTTGTCAAAAACAATTGGCAGAGATACAAACAAAAGGCATTTTCTAAATATTCTTGTTTTGGAATGGTGGTGCAACAGATTTTCCAATTGCTCAAATACCAAAGATTTGGTTAGAACAGAAAATATAATCTATTTTCTGTATGGCATGTGTTCTAAAACACAGAAGGATACCTAGCACACTGTAATCTACATGCAGCTATGCAGCTACAGCGTCCGGAATAAAATACAGTAACAACAGGAGGCTGCAGTCCAGAGGAGAAGAACAGTGACGTTACAATTCAAGGCTCAAAGAACCATTGTTTTGCTGAGCTGTCTAGAGACGGCAATGATCTAATCTTCAAGGAAGCAGCATATTCAATATTCTACTCTCTTCTTTGAGAAAACACCCACGCCATCTGTCCAACAGTGACATAGACCATGAATCCTGGAATCATATTTTGAAAGATAGGAAGAGAACCAAATAAAATGGAATTAAAAGGACATCAAGATATATGACACTTTGCCTACCGACTTAGGAATACCATGAAAAGGGCAAACCTATAGTGGGCTGATGGCCAGAATCTAACTCTGGACCTCCCTGTTGCCTGCCTCACACAGTATTCCATTTGCACCAGAACAGTTCAGCAAATATTTAAGGTCGTATCTTTATATGCACTCTTTAACTATTTACATAAAAGCCCACGTGGCTATACGTTGGCATTGAATGCTTCAAACTCATAGCTTTGATAAATGCACGGAAATGTACTCTCAATTAATTAAAAGCTGGAAGGGGGAACTTGGTTTAGAGCTTTTTGAGGGAAGGTAAATGATTTCTTTACTAGCGGAAGCTTCTCACATTATCCCCGCAACATCCCCAGTTCTACACGGACGCTGTCATTGTTTCCCTGCTATAGAGGCGCCACTATCGCCGCTGTACACACACATTGCAGTAAAGATAAGGGAGCTAAGCACTCCCGTAACATAACTCCCATTATGATCTCTACAGCCCCTACCCCATTTGGTCCAATTGGATAAGGGATAAAAGAGCGGACCTGTTTGTTGACCCTGGGGGCTCTACAGGTACTCTTGCTTACAACAAAGGAGTTGGCAAAGGGGATGCTTCATTTTCCCGCAACTTAACATGCACACTGCCCTTCATTTGAGCACCTTCTCCTGACACTTAACTCCTTCCTGCTGCTGATAAAGATACACTGCTGCAGCTTAAACACAAAATGACAGTTCTAAGTTTCTGATACTGTAAGCTTACTTAGTTTAATATTTCAACATATTTTTACCTTCTTACCACGTACAGAGTAGCTATAGATGTTATAGCATTTCACCGAAAATATATGATACTATTATTTCAGTCTAAATACGCATTTTGAATCCAATAAAGGACCAGTTTTAGAAAAAAGGCGTGTGTGTCTGAAACGTGTCTACAGGTTCCAAGGATATATAACAAAGATTTTCAAAACGTCGCCCACTTCATACCACACCTCATGAACCATCTACATAGAAAAGTTACCGTAAACGCAATGCAAACACTAAAGGTTGTTGCCAGGGCAGTGAATAAGGTCATTCACAATCATTTCGTTAACATTAACATGAACAGACATTATCGACAGATGCTAACACCAAATCTTGCAAAAAAAAAAAAAAAAGAAGAAGAAGAAGAAGAAAACATCGCAAACTCCAAGCTTTCATGTTCGCGTTCAGTGATTAAACAAAAGAGAGATAAAAACCACTATCGCACTGCACAAAAACAGAAAAGAAAAGATGTGGATCTACCTATATGACGAGAAATTGATTGTTCTATTTCAAAGTCATCATCGTTGTCATGATGACAAAAAGCATAAATCGTACAAAGATAATTTGCTGAAAGCAAATATTTGGAAATAAATTGCAATTAACTGAAATGGGAAAGTAGGCATGAGTTGTTTATGTTATCTACTCTCGTACTGGTCCCCTTTCTTAGAAATTTTAGGTTAAGTTAGCTTTTTCTTCTTCACTTAAGGGATTAGGCATTTCTGGCAGTTCTGTCTTCACATTCTATCAGCTATTCCCATCTGTTTCTATGACGCCCTGTATCTCTTCTTCCACGAGGATAATATCTGCTTATTAAAACCGGTACTCTTTCTTCGTCCATTCTATTTAAATGTTCATTCTAGTTCTGTATATTTTCTTCTATTTTGTCCTGTAGTTTATATATGCCTAGCTCTTCTCAAATAGTTTCATTTTAAGCTTTTAATTATTTCTACTATATGGGGGACATATCCCCTTTTGTCCATTATGTTCCATAATTTATTTCTATTTATAGAATCAAATGCTTTTTCGAAGTCTACAAATGCTATGTGAGTTTCTAAGTTGACTTCTCGTCTTTTTTCTGAAATTCTCTTTATACTAAAAACATTATC